>BSAI01000201.1:15998807-16168336 GCA_036245035.1 Adrianichthys oophorus | reverse complement strand
ATGTGCTGCAGAAGGAAAAAGACAAAAACCAAACTAAACTGAAGTTGCTAGATTTATTCATAAAAGTGTTTATGTTATTTAATTTTAAGAATCAGTTATAGAACAAGGTGTAAAATATGTAGTAATTTACTAAACATTTTTAGCTAGCATTTTTTTCTATTTTTCTTTTTCATAAAAGTATTTGAAAACATTTTTCAATCCAGACAAACCTTTCTCAACTTTGGAAACTTTTTACTTTACTTTTTTTTTTTTTTTAATGCAATAACAGATTCAAAACTACAAAATGTCTGTATGGAACCACTTCTAGCTTTAAATTGAACACAATTTCGTGTGTCTGTACTTTATGTTAGTAATACTTTTTTAAAATATTTTTTTTGTCTTTAAGCAAACTGCTGACCACAAGACAAAAAAAAAATGAATGTACTGAACCCCAAATTTTTTGTGATTAGCATTTGCCTTGTTTATTGTTTCAAAAGTTGCTCCCTTTTTAACAGTTTTTAACCAAAACAAAGCATTTTGTTTCATTACAGAGAACACATTCAACATTTTTCTTATGTACATATTTGTATGAGTCATCAAATGCCACCCTCTGCAGTTACTTTTCGCTCTCTGTTCCCATATCTAATCTTTGCAGAGCAAAAAACTTGGAAACTAGAAAAAAAAAATTCAAATGTTTGTTATAGAATGGTAGCCAAAAAGATTTCAAGCATGTTCTCAAAAACAAAAGTGGGGAGCAATGATTAGAACAGATGTTTGTTGAGAAGTCTAAAAACATGTAACAGCTGTAAACTGATGCCTTTTTTCCTTTAAAAGCCAACATTACTGCAAAATGTAATCTTGAAATGTGACTTTTTTTATATGCTACTCTTAAATGTTAGTAATGAACTGTATTACACTATCAAAGTACATTTCCCTGAATCAACTATTTTACCCTGAGGGACTGGTAATTGTACCGTTCAGAAATTGTTCCATGTCTTCCGGGAATAAGCATGTTACTACACGTTTCATTTAGACACATTATCATTCAGAAGGGCTGGATCAGGTGAACTAAACTCTACAGCTCATCAATTCTTATAGAAGAAAACACAACATTTATTCATTTCTAAAGTAAAGTTTTCAATGTTTAACATTCTCGATGTTTATTTAACCAGCATAAAAACTTGGTATGAACTGAATATTGTTTATTGAAGATTATGCTGCTTCCATTATGCTGCTTTCGCTCTAACACCAGAGCTTTACCTCCAGCGTTGACAGTCTTTCTACTACTGTAGCTCTTCAACTGTTTACGCAATTAACGTAATTCCAGTGGATTCTGAAGTGGGAAAAAAGCAGCACTTTGCAACAGTTTGCAGAAGTGAAATGGTTACGCAATCAACATAAATCAGCTGATTCTGTCACAGAATATAGCAGCTTTGTGTAGTTATGCAACACTTTAGGCCTCAGTCACATCTCTGTGGGATTTGGGTTGTCTTGCAGTTCCCTTGAGGCTCGCAACCTAAAAGATGTCATAAAAATCGAATGTGCTATTGTCGTGCATGTGGTAAGTGCACTGTGTAGTACTCATACTTAAGACGTACGGATGACGCAGTTGTATGATGTCCTTATGCAGCACTCTAGTAGTTAGTAAGGTGTGCGTATTGGCCCCTGGCTCAAACGCAGCACCCACTGGGTGTGCATGTGATAAGTAAGTGAATGTAGAATGCCCACACAACATATGCTCTTTTTGTCTAATTTCTCTTTTATGACAGCCATGCGCATGCAACAGGCATGCAAGTAGCTCCCATGAACACGCGCTGATCACTTGCATAGCACTAACAGATTCCTTGCCCATTGCACAGGGTTCGGGGGGGTTGGAAAAAAAAAAATCTGTGCAACGTGCCTGTGCCTCACCTACTTCAACCTTACTTGCCCTTATGTGTCATTTGAGTGTGTGCTACAACCAGTCGCCCGAAGCATGCCCAAAGAAAAATTTGCACAAATATTTTTGCTCTATTGTTTCTATGATCTTAAAATTTCGTGCTGCCCACTGGCATGCCCCGTACAGGTTTGTCCATTTGTTGCTTGCATTCTGGCAGGCAAGGCATTCTGCTCGGTCCAAATCGAAATGCAAAGCCGCCTTTCTCCGCATCAGAATCAGCCAAGTCACGTTAATCGCCTAAACCTGGGCTGGCCAACCCTGGTCCTCAAGAGCCTCAGACCTGCCTGATTTCCAGCTCTTCCTGTACTGGTTGATGCTACCTAACTCAGGTGTAGTCAGTCAATCAGGATGTGGAATCACTTGAGTCTGCCAATCAGCAGAAAGATGGTCAGGGACAGCTGGAAACCAGGCAGGATTGTGGCTCCTGAGGACCAAGGTTGGCCAGCTCTGGTCTAAACAATAAAAGAGGTACAGTAGGTCAAAGAGCGTGTGTTCTTTTTAGATGTCGCCTTGACATCTCCGGTGATAAAGAGTTATTGGTCCTGAATACTCCCTCTATTGCCATTTTTCTTATTAATCATTATCCTATTAAAATAACTTAACTTATACCACTCTTGTTTTTTTTACAGACATTTAATGATCAGAGCCATTACATGCCATTAGTGTTTGTTAGCAACAAATAACATTAAACTAGCTATGGACTCATCCAACCTTGACGCTTGGTGTCATCATAAGGATTTCTGGGCTTACTTCTAATCCAAACTTAGTCCTATTTTTAAACTAAACCAGGACCCCGCATACAAGAATTGGTTTCAGTTGTTGTGACATGTCCGAGTCCCCAACCGCTTTATTCTAACAATAAACAATTACAGCTGACTGACCAGTCAGCCTTGAGAACTGATATTAACTGTCAGAATTGAGAAGTTGCTCATGGGAAGCAAAGTTCTCACATTGTTGGGCAATTGACATGTTGGTTCTCAAAAATACATAAAGACATGAACACAAGCCCACAGACACACACATCTGCAAGCACTCACTTGTCCTCCCAGAGTACATCTGAAAGAGATGACATCATTCTTTCTACAGGCCAGTGAAGCATATCAGTTTCGTTCTCTGGAGGAACTACTGGCCAGAGACACAAGTGGATACACTTCTGTGCATGGCAAACTCTGTTATTGTTTTGGCTGGTCATGTTCACTTATTGCTCTCTGTGTTCCTTAGAAATAAGTTTTATCAACAAAATGTGTGTCTTTAGAAAGAAGCAAATAACGTCTGCAGACAGTAATGTTAATTTAAATGTCTTTGTGATCAAGCACATTATTTGACCGCGTGATTGCTGATTATTAGCGACTGGGTTTTGGGGGCTACTTGGAAATGAGTCTTTCTGGCAAAACACAAAAAATGAGTTCTGCATAAATTTGAGAACTGTGGCAAGATTCGACTGGTTTGACTTTGAGTTGGATCAACAAGAGCATAGCTGTTTGGCACTGCACTTAAAAGACTGTTCCAGTTTTTTGAAATGAAGGAAAAGTCATGTAGTGTAGTTTCAGAGCTAAAAAGATGACTATGCTTAAGATTGATGTGAAGTTAAATGTTGGCTCATGAAGTTTCTCAATACATGGGAACAAGATGACATGTTGAAATTGTTGTATTTTATTCTAGATGTAACTTTAGAAATATGAAAGTCAATAATATAACTCAGTAATATTGTCTTTTATATCCATTTTAGTTCAAACAGCAAGCAATTTCCAATGTTAGACTATTTAGTTTTTGTTGATCTGGGGCCTTCACTAGGAACATTTAACAGAAATGTAAGGATGTAGAGGAACTATAGGGGCCTGTGAAAATTAAATAAAAAGTGCTTTAAGTCCCAAAATGCTTTATAGTCATCAATGCTCACATGATGGCTCCACACTGGTGCCAACATATAACCACCAGGAGTAATTTGGGGTTCAGAGTCTTGCCCAAGATCACTCCCACACATGGACGGTCAAGGCGAGAACCGAACCTGTGATCTTTTGATCAGAGATTGACCACTCTGCCTCCCACTCTTCAACTATCCTGGTGAGTTTTTTGTAAATCATTTTCAACATGTTTTTCCTCTACAGTCCTTACCGTATTCATATACACACACAAATGGAAGGACAGATAAAGGACTGCATCACTTACAAGAATGTTTGAACCCAGCAACCCATGACTTTGTTTAGACCACATGCCCATGGTTTTAAGGCTTCTTCTGAAACTTAATATGTATGTCAGAGGATTTAGATTACATTTCTATAGCTTTACTGTATGTACTGGCCTCTTGAAGGTTTAGGTTGTAAAAACCTGCATAAAAGTCTAAAAAAAGTCCAAGGAGGTATTATTCTTTAAAGAAAAAGCATGAGGGTGCTTTAGGTAGGGTTTATGATAGAGTCAAAACCAACTTTCTGTCATTTCTAGGAGTCCTTCATCTTTATATTGAAGAATATTAACTCTTTACCTTGTTACACTTACAGAAAAAAATGACAGATTTCAAATCAAAGTGCAGTTTATAAAGTCAAAGCTACCAAAAAAAAAACTCATATTTTTAACCTTTTTTATTTTTATCTTTTGATTATTTACATCAGTACAGCTTGATAGTATAAAAACACTGTTTAAACACTGTTTTTAAGTCATTCATTTTATTTAATGCAAGCACAGATATAAGGAAAAAATACTTTTTACCATGCACTCTGTCTATAGGGTCACATGTGTGAACATGAAAAAACCAACAAAAAAGAAACCAACTATTTTTTAACCCCTTTAAGTCTGTTATTCCCTTCAATAAAATTCATATTTTTACACAAATCACTCAGAAAAATGTCTCTGCATACCAACAAACCATCATGCTCATGAGAATAATACAGAACTGAAAGCCAAATCAATTAATGATTTAATCATTTTTCTCCTGTTTGTCAATCCATCAGAGAAGGAGAAGTTGCAGACGCTGTATTTTTGGCGGCCACAATCATTTCATCTCTCAGGTTTCACACCCTTGGCCTCAGTGGACTCCTGACTGACTTTGTTCTTCTCATATTTCCAACTGTATAGAATAGAGGAATGTTAATTATGGAAAGTTCTCAGTGAAAAAAATGGTCAATGCAATTTATGAACTAATTGTGTTACAACCTGGAGATTTCTTGGCAGCAGAAAATTTACCTCCCTCTGTAGGACAAACGAAAGAAGAAGTAAAATGTCATTTTTATCATGAAAAAGTACAAACCTGGAATTGTGTTTATTGACCTCTAATGAGTTGGGTAAGTTTGCCTGATTCCTCCTTCAGCAGACTGGGGTTATCACGGATTGACAGAATTTTAGAGAAATCTGGGCCTAAATTTCAACGACAAAAGCTCTTAGATTAAAAAGCAATGTTTTCTCCAAAAACATTCTTGAACTATACAAAGTCATCAAAATCTCCTGTTCTATTATAGACATTTAAAAGAAAGAAGCGTTTCACAGACAGAAGAAGCCAAACATATGAAAGAGTTGGATTCCCACCTTCAATGATTTGAGGCCCAAGCACTATGGTTCCGTTGGTTTCATCCCTCACTGAATTGAGAAGAAAAGAGTTTTAAAATATTTTGACAGCTAACTTTACTGATTCATTTTATTAGACATTTTATTTGAACATATTTTGTAATTTTTACAACAAGACCTCCTCCAACAAATTCCCTTGGTTTGAAATTTGTCTAAAATATTTTTTTTCTTCAGGTTTGTTTAAAAAAAAGTCAAACTCTAATTTCATTTAAGAATACACACTTTCAATAGCTGTTGAAAGCACTTTTTTTTACCTTTGTGAACATGCACAAAAAACAATCACAAAGTGCATCAGAAATAGGAGCTATATGTAGACTAAAATGTTCCACAAGTGATAAGATGAGTAATCCAAACTCACCTGGAACTTTTTCTGGAATCATTCGACCAGCACCTGTAAGAACAGAGCAAATATAATGAAATCTCTGCTGAGTCCAGCTGGCATCACTAAACTCTTGGCTTTAACTTCAGGTTATTGGAAAGAGTTTACAGCTCACCTGAAAGGACTCTTGTGACTTTGGTGATTGGCTGGCGGTTAACGACTCTAGTTACTTTGGTGCTGGCGGGATATTTCTCGACAACCCTGGGTACTTTGGTCAATGAAGGAATAGTCTCAAAAACCTCTGTTTTGAATGTGAATTTGGTTGATTTTGCATCTATAAAGAGGGACAGTTTTTGGTTACAAGCATTAAAAAAGCTTATTTTTAATCAATGTTTTAACCATCAGTACTCATTGTAACAATTAGCACAATTAGACAAAAAAATCAATTGTTTTATTAAGTTACAATCGTGTTCTGTGGTTTGGCGGGTTTACATGCATGACCCAGACTAGAAAGTCACCTGCAAAGATGTACAAAAACATCAATTTTTTTGGGGAGGAACAATAAAAATGTATCCAGTTCAATTTAATATAAAATATACAATCTGTTTCGGTGAGTCAGGTTGAGGGGGGTAAACTTGGGGAGTAATAAATGAGCGTTTCTCTGTAGAAGGCAATTTAACAGAGTAACTGATTAACATACATCACTTGTGTTCCAAGAGCTGTGATGAAATTCTTTATTATGAAGTTGAATTTCAAGAGTTTCTCAGAACAAAATCTGCAGCCTTATCTGTTACACCTTTTATGAATATTTAACAGTTTGTTGAGAAACTACAAAATTTTATTTGTGTTTTCCAAACACCAGTTCTTAAAGACAGATGAAAATAGTTTTTTTTTTTGTTTTAACGGGTTCTTGTGGCATTTTTCTGATGAAGGAGGACATATGTATAGAAAACTAAGCTCAAAATAGCATTTCTAAGAATTTCTTTATTCTAAAGCATCCACTTGTAGTCAACTAGATCCATAAAAGACTTTGTTTTCCTTGTCTGGCTCAAAACTCTCCTGCTGGATAGCTCTAATATTGCTTGCCATTTTTGTTGCACTGGCAATGTTAGGTTGGGCGTGTGAGGGAATGTAAGCTAGTGGGAGAGAGTGTAAACAGAGAGCTCTCAGCAACAGGCAGAGGGAGGGCAGGTTTTCTTCACCTTCAACTCAGAGAGGAATTTCTAATTCACTACTGTCGCTCTGCAAAAACTATGTCCTAGAAAATAATCCAGTTTTCTTGATTTTGGCTGAAACCGTAATCAAAAGACCAATGGGAACGCTTTTACAAGAGTTTAAAAGAAGATTGGAGTGGGTCTTTATGGACCCCTAACCTACATGTTTTCATTTTTTTCTATTGTAAACATGTGTTTCAGCTCATTAGCATAAATATGGTAAGAAGTCATACTGGACTCAGACGTGTTAGAAAAAGAAATAAAACTAAGTTTACACATGTCTCAGGGGTAACATCCGCTTTCTTAGAGGTTATCAATATTTTATCTTATTATGTTAAACAAAATCCAAAGTCTATGAAGATATGAAGATAATGTAAAAAACACTACTTATCTTAGAAAATTTCCTTTTTTTCTTTGGACTTGGAATGGGATTGAATAAAAAGGAATTTTTGTTTGATTTTTTTTTTTTTTTTAAGAAATTTTAAAAAAGTAAAAAGAAATCAACTATAACAAGAAAAAGAAAAATGTAATTAGTTCAAATAATAAAACAAATAGATGCACATTCTAAAAAACGTAACACAAATATACTCAATGGTGATAAATGGACCACATCCATCTTTGACCCTTTCTAGTTCTAGATCTAGTTCCTAATGATTAGATATGATGGCCAAGTGACTTCAGCACCACACGGGCAGCAGACAGAGACCCAAATATTATTGTCTAAAAAAGTTTAATTTAAAGGAGCAAGCTCAATTTGCAGCTAAACATGTTGTTTACTTCTGAAAGCTTTATTTTTTATTCTTCCCACCATAAAAAATTTTGATTTTTTTTTTAACCTGTGAAGAAATAAAAGAATTTAAACTCTTTGCAGTGGTGACTTTCACAAGACATCCCTCCCTCCCCATACTGCAATATTTTAGCTGAAGGGAACTTACTGTCGCCAAAAGTTAGGATCTCTGGGTAAGAAAATCCAGAAACAAACTATAAATCAAAACACGTGACAAAATGCTGAGCATTAGCAAAAGGTTCGACAAAACTATGTTGCACACAAACTGACACACATGCTTTTAATTTCTCCACCTGTATCTTGATGTACTTAATCAGCTTCTCCAGCACCACCTTGAGGTCCTCGCGGCCCACAGGAAGGCCTGTGAGTGAAGTGCATGATGCATGTTTGATAAACCATGCACGCACAGGGACAGAAGACAGGTTGCATAAAAAGTACAGAAAAGTATCACGTGCTCACCCGCAGGATAGAGGACATTCTTCACCACATGGACCACACCATTTGTTGCCATTAGGTCATCGTCTGGCACATCTACTGAGTTGACAGTTACAGAGTTGTTTACCTGCGTCAAACAGAAGAAAATCAAGGGATTCATTTCCATGAAACTAAAACCTTAGTTTAACAACAATTTGTCAGCATGAGCCGTGTTCATGAGATCACCCTTTTTTCTTTCTGTTCATTCTTTTACTGTGCCCCAACAAGGAAATCCTGTAAGCTTGACAGGAGACCTTAACTGATAACTGGACACCACAGCCGCAGAGGAAGTAGCAACAGAGAAGAACAAAAAGGCCAGTAGAGGAGTGTAGATAAAAGAGACAGGAAGCCATTTTTTTATTGCATCAGGCCATCTGTTTCATGAATAGATAGTCTCTCTTTGACATACACAGCGGTTCTTTGATAGCCTTTTACAAATGACTTTATTGGAAAAGACTGACGTTGGGTTTCACAAGCTCAATTTCTGTGACCATAAATTTTAATAACCCAATAAAACTTATAATTTTGACACCATTTTATGAATACTGACCAGACACATAGACAAACTGACAAACATGTATTAAAGACCCACTCTGATGAAAATCGTGCTTTTGGGTGTTAAATTATCACGTTAATTGCGATTAATTAAAATGTAGATGTTAATGTACATTTTAATCTTTAACGATTGTGTTCTCAAATATGTAAAATAAGGGTCCGACTGTTAACTTACATTAACGTCTTATTTGAACGTAGTTAAAAATGCCTTTTCATGGCTCTCATCGCGTGATTCTGAGTCCTTGCTGCTCATCTATCGCTGCTGTGACATCATCAATGTGCAACTCTGTGGTTGTTTACAGAACTAACCCTAACAATGTCAAAACTTGAATCTATTATGGAAGGGATAAAGTCTGATGATGTGTTTGTGGTAAACATTTTTTGGATTGCTTAGAAAATTGCTTCTGTTTTTATATGTTACATTAGAGCACTCGGAATCTGATGTTTTGCTTCTTCTTTGTTTTGATTGTTCAAGATTGAAAAAAATACCCCTTGGTGGTGTAAAAGTAAAGATTGGAAGTCTGTTTTAATAAGAAAACTTCGAAAAGCCACTTTTCTAGTTGTGTTTCGATCTTTTACTGTCATAAGTTTAAATGAAAACACCTCAAAATGAGGCTTTTCATAGCAAATATTAGGCTAGATTAAAAATAGATTAGCTTATATGTGATGTAGAAAATGCAGCTCACAACCTCCCAGCTTGCCTTAAACAGAGAGCTCTCAGCAACACAGAAGGGAAGGGGGGCGGGGTTGCTCTGCACCAATGGTCCCGCTCAAAACTCAGAGGCAAATTTCTAATGAACTACTGCCACCCTGCACCACCTATCAAAAGTTGTCGCTCTGCAGGTCCTTGTCCTAGGAAACAATATATTTTTTAAATTTGCTAAAAACAGCATAATCATGATTACAAGAACACTTGGAACGCTTTGAAAAAAGCTCAAAAGATGATCGGAGTGGGACTTTAAATAATGTTTTACTTGAGGAGCAGTTACAAACTTCTGGGTGAAAATAAACCTGACAGCCTAACTTTATCTTAACCTTGTGAGCAAAACTGAGCAAGACGTATAAAAATTATTTTGGATTGGATTTATCTATGCTTTTCCAGATGCTCTAAGCACTTACAATGTATATCCATTATTCATTCACACCTCAATCATACTTGGTGATGATAAGCTACTGCTGTAGCCACAGCTGACCTGGGGCAGACTGACAGAGGCGGGGCTGCCAGTACGTTCTAAATGGCCCCTCTGACCATCACTGGTACACTCATATGCATTCACACACCAGTGGAGCCACACTGGAGTAGGTTAAATGATTTGCCCAAGGACACAATGACAGTTGGTTGGAGGGAGCAGGGATTGATCCATCAATCCTTTGATCATTGGCTGACCTGTTCAACTACCAGAGCTACTGCCGCCCAATTATAAAATATGTCCATTATAACACGATCTTAAAAGAACTACCAGTTTGGTCAACTGCGGAGATTGCAAAAAAAAAAAAAAAAAACTAAATAAAATTAAATTCATACAAAAAAAAAAAAAAAAAACCTCGTACAAATTTAACTTGCAGATTGAGGCCTTGGTACGTTTTTAGCAAATTGGTAACTCCTCTTTCCATTCCTGCGTTGATGAAGATCCCATCACTGATGTGGTACAGAAGAATGTTTTTCAAAGCAGTGACATCACCTGTCAGAGTAAGCACAGAACAGAATGTCTCACAAAAGCAGAAGTATTTATTGTTATTACCTGAGTTTCATAATTTCCTCAGCAGAAAAGCAAAGCGCTGCAATGCAACACTTACTTTTCAGCAAAGCTAAATCCTCTGAAGTTAGATCTTTAAAAGCATCGTCGGTCGGGGCAAAAATGGTGTAGGTGCCCTCCTCCTTCAACATGTCGTACAGACCTGCCGTCTCCATTAACGACAAGAAAATTCTACATTTGTTCAAATAAAAAAAGTAGAAATTAAGAGCAATAATTATCATAATAAAATCTCCCAAACCACTCAGAAAAAAATAATACGAGTAATAAAAATATCACTTCTAATAAATAGTTTTTCAATTGTAACTTTTTATAAATGTAATTTTAAAAAACAGAACGACTGATACTAATATTTTCTGAATGTCATACTTGAACTGTCCTTCGTCTTTGAGGAGCTGGTAGATGGTCTTATCACTTGTTTTGACCAAGGATCCCACGAGGTGGAGGGCGCCGTTCTTTCCCTCCTTGCTGCCACGCACCATACATGTATTTTCTAGGCACACCGCCTATCAAACAACATTGACAAAGTCCAGGAACGGGTTTTGGAAGTGTGGAAGTTGTAGCTGTTCAGTGTCTGCTTTTGATTACAGTCAATCACACCAAATTAATTGTGAGCAAATTAAACAACTAATTTTAGGGTCAAGTATTCATTTGAACCCTGCTGTTTTATTTTACTGTATGATGCAACTGCATGCATGTTCATGGTACTCACAGTTCGGTAAATGAAGGCTCTGAGGAACTTGCCAGAGAGCGTTTCCAGCAGCTGTCCCGTGTACAGCTCACTCAGCGATACTCTAAGTTTCAGGATGTGGTTTTCCAGACGGAGTTTCAACTCACTCTGGCCGTCTGACATCACCTCATCTAACAAAGATGGATTTAAAATGACAGTTGCCATGTTGACAAAACTCCTGAATACTTCCTGATTAAAATCACCAAAATGTTTGGATTTAGCTGAAAGATTTTGTTCTCTGTACACGAGACCGTATTTCTTCTCACCTGTGAAGGCTCCATTGAAAGGAGCAAGAAATGTGTACTCCAGATTTGGTTTCAGAGCAGACGCTAAGTCCAGTTCAGACACAAGATCCTTGAAAGTGTTCTGAGAGTCTCCCATCAGCTCAGTGACATCCTTTGCTAATGTAAATCAGATAAACACACTAGAATATAGAGGAAGAAGACGGCTCATTGATGTAATAATGCAAATCAAGATGGATTTACCTGAGTCAGGAATGAGAACCTGATCTATGAAGTGAATAACACCATTGGAGGTCACAATGTCCTTCTTAGATACCATTTTGATGCCATTGATGGTGAGAGCATCTCCATCACACCCGATCTCAATGCTGCTCCCCTCCTCGGTCTCATACACTGATCCTGCCATGATCGCTTCTCCACACTGGACGCTGTTCAACAGGTGGTACTTCACCAGCGCTGCCAGGTTTGATCAAAAGATGACAGAGACAGAAGAAAAAAAACGACAAAATCAGATGATCAAACATGATTTCCAGTTGTTGTGCAGCTGAGCACAAAAACTGAATACAGTCTAATCATCATCCAAATGTATGTCATTGCATGAAATCTGAACAAAGTGTTTTAAAAGTCCTTCTTCCTGTTTCTGCTCCAATACAGTTGGGTTTCACACATGTTAACATGTTCCAGTGTTTCAGATGATGACCTAAGCTTTTTGGTATGGAGTATTAATGTGATGTGAATGCTGAACAGCTGTGTGAAGCTGATGGACTGCAGCTTGTATGGGGATTAGATTATTTTTCATGTTACCCAACACAACGAGAAACAATAATACATACAATTTGCATTAATTAGCTTCAAACTGTTTTAGCTTAAAACCAGTAGCTTGTACAAAAGTCCTACAAATAACAATGTTTCTTTTTTTCTGTTTCAGTGTCTGCTTTAAATTAATAGAGAACACAGTTTGTCCCAACCTGATGACTGTCATGGCTTCAAAGGATTTTCAAAGACCAATGAAAATGGTGTTTTTGGTGCATTTTTCTGATAGAGAACATATACAAAGAATATTAATCCTAAAATTGCATTTCTGGTTATTATTATTTTTTTTACATCAGTAATATTATGTTAGGGTTGTGAGGGACTGTAAGCTTGTGGGAGAGTGTGTAAACAGAGAGCTCTCACAACTCAGAGGCAAATTTCTAATGAACTACGGCCGCTCTGAAACTATGTCCTAGAAAACGACACAGATTTTGGCTAAAAACGGCATAACCAAAATTTAAAGCCCACTGGGAACGCTTTGAAAAAAGATAAAAAAATTATCGGAGTGTCTTTAAACTGCGACAATGTTATTTCTGTACCTGGGATGACAGCTTTGTCTTCTATGATGCTCTCCAAATATCCAGAAGGCAGTTTCAAGAAGGCATCATCCGTCGGAACAAACAAAGTATAGTGACCGGCTTCTCCAAGCTTATCAATCAAATCAGCTGCAGATGCGGCCGTCTGCAAATTGAGAATTTTCTGTTTAGATGCAACATTTTGTCACTCTGAAGGACTAACAACAATCCTCGTGCTTCGTGGGACTTGAAAGCTTTCGTAAAAAGAAAGGATGAATGCATTTTCACATACAGTGAAAGAGGAGAGATTTTCGCTTTCCTCCAGGAAGTCCTTGATTGTGCCTTTCAGAGGACTGATGATGCGGTCTATGATATGCACCACACCATTTGAAGCCACGTGGTTACCGTGGAGGATTCTGGCGCAGTTTACTGTTACAATCTTGACAGGAAAAGAAAGATTTAATGAACTTGACATCGCAAACATTTATTTAAACATACATTTTTGAGGAATTTACCCCATTTGTGTAATGGTTGATGTGAAGCTTACGATCCTCATTCATGGAGGGAACGACCAAGCCATTCTTCATGTCTTTGGTGAGAAGACGGCGATCCAGTGTGTGGAACATTAGAGTATTGAACAACTCCAGATTTCCATTTTCAGTCAGTTTAAGCTTTGCTTCCTACAAAAAACAGGAAATCAGTTACTGTTGTAGTTCTGAAAGAAGCTTTAAGCCTTCCATTTACTCACAGAATCCAGCAGTTTCCAGGCATCATCGCTAGGTGCAAACAGAGTAAAGGAGCCAGGGCCTTCAATGACCTCTCTTACTTTAGACTCATCTGCATTTTGCTGAGTGATGGTAGCATTTACAAGTCCCAGCGTACCATAAACATGGTCAATGGGAGCCACTGCAGATGCAGAGAATTTGTACAAAGTAAATTAAAAAATTTGAATAAAGCTTAAAAAAAAAGGCCAGATTGGGCTTACCTGCAGGACATCCCTTCATGCCATCTATCTTCGTGTAACCAGGACAACACTCATATAAGACTGTGCTGTCAAAACAAATCAAAACAGTTAAGACTCTGACATTGTTTAGATTCTTTTTATTTCCACTGCTTCCTCAGTTGGATCCTCTCCCTCTGAGAGAGGATTGCTTGTTTATATTTTTTATCTTGGTGTACGGCACTTACTTGCAATGTAACATTTGTTTTTATGATCATTTGAGATGAATAAAAATTATTTTACAGTCAATAAATAATAATACTGTTAGGTGTTATTCAGTTTTAAAACATTGTTAAATAGGGGGAACTCATTTTTTGTTCTGCTTGTAATTACTTGTTGCCATGGGTGATATTAGACAGGTTACCACACCTGAATGAGGCTCACAAGGTCCTGCACAGATATGTGTCTGCAGGCGTTATGCCTGGCTGTGAAATAAGAAGAGTGAAGCTTTATATCTTCTAAGTTGAGGTAATACGGCCAATGAGGTATGCATTTCAGCATTTCAAATAATTTTTTGTCCAATATAATGTAAGGTTACGTGAGAAGTTGAAAAAAAAGGCTAATTAGGTGTCTGTTTTTTGTATATTGTGCACTTTATTTGTGTTTTAGTTTCTTATTCTCTGTGAGAAAACTTTGGAACATGGGTTCATTTAAGTTTCTGTCTTTTATTTCATAGTTCTGACGGCACTGTTAGGTCATACAAAGAGGCACGTTAAGACATGTTGAAGAAGGTTTTTGTACGAATAAATGTCTGTTAAACCAAAAAACAATTTGTGCCTTTTATCGAGCTCGAGAGGAGTAACAAATTGATTGATTGATTGGTTGATAGTTGAATGGATGGATGGATGAGTTGATCAAACAGCAGATGCAGAAAGATTTTTATTTAAATGTTGCTCTTTTAATATGTCGGACGATTGATTGATTGATTGATTGATAATTGATTGGTTGCTTGACTGATTAATTGATGGGTGGGTAATCAAACAACAGATACAGAAAGACTTCTCGGTATGACTATTGTTTTTCTTAATTTATCGGTTGATTGATTGACTGATTGGTTGATTGATTTCCTCCAATGGGAAGTAGGAAAGACAAAAAAAAAAATATTATCCTAACACCCAACCTATTGCTTTACAATCAATTAAATAAAAAGAAACATCAAGAACCCATAAGGAAGTAAACCAATTGACAAAAACAGCTTAGTAAAATGTGATGAACACATTTGAATAAAGTCGGCTATGTTTCATATAAAACGATTTTTATCAATTTTTTTCAATAGCTAGAAAAAGTGAATAAACAATGAGTTGTATAAATATATGACTATAAGAAGGTGGGTTGTTGAATTCAACAGAAAAGAAATACACAACTCCCACGAGGGCAATTGATGAGACTCTGCACTGACTAGGAGCATTCATCCAACACATCTGTTTTAACAGCCATCCAAACTCATATCAATATATCATGCAACATCAGGCAAAACCACAAACAGAAAAGTAGGTTATAAAATCTGAAATATGAGTTAAAAAGTAGATTCAGCAGCTTACCTAACAATAATTCAAGTAAACGGGAAACCACCATAAGGGCGGCTTTTTTCATATTTTGTGTTAAATCAAATATTTGGGACTAAACATGTGTTTGATCCATCACCACTGCTTAAAACAAAAAAAAACAACAAAAACACCATGGGAACCCGTGCATGAGAACAGATGAATCACACTCAGGATTCACGGCAGATAGTTTTTTTTTTTTTTTTTTTTTTTAGGGGGAGGGCATCACCCTTTCTCCCACCACCACTCCTTCCTCATGAAACAAAAAGCATGTTGGCGGAATCATTCATCTCTGCGCCAAATGTAAGCCACCTTTTCTTCAGGCAGGGCCAGTAGAGTTTGAGACTTAACTGGCTAAAAATGGCTGGTCCGGCCAACTCTCTGCATCCAAAAACTGGATTATTTGGTACTTTTAACAGAACAAAGTGTTTTGTTTTCTTTAATTGCAAAAAGTCATTTGAAAGACCTGCAAAGGTAACATTTTATTTTACTGAGAAACAATAAACTAGGCTAATACAGTATTATGTAATGGAAATTCACTAAATTCCAATATGTCAGAACTTATTCTACTTTTTTGTTCAGCAAATTGATAAAACACAATTTCTTCCTCAATTTATAAGACCTCCAAAGAGTTATCATTTCATGTCCTCTGTCCCTTTTTTTTTAAAGTTCCACAGCTGCAGCTGCAAACTGAACAACTGCATGAAGAGACGAATGGAACAAAGCCATTGTAACTGCAAGCAAAATCTCATTGAAATAATAGACAGATGCAACATCTCAGCAGGACAATAATTTGCAGCTGTCTTCATTCGCCAGTCAGGCAGATGTTTTAAAATAATTTAAGTTGTTCTATACAGCAAAAGTTTGAATGATAAAAACAGGTGTGCAATGCATCTTGTTAGTTCTGCAAGCTTAAATGGGCGGATAATCGTTTTTCTCCCTTTTTTCTTTTTTGTTTCTCTTTAGTTCTCCAGGGTTACTCACATCTTCCAAGATGCAAACAAGTTCAAAAACAAGTCAAGATTGGATGCCTTACAAAGATCCACCAGCCAGCCAGCTAGAGCTCCTAAATGAATTTAGCTGGAGTTTAACAGAAAGCAGATCATGATGCTGGAGCTGCTCATGTTTTCCAATGAGAACAACATTACATTTTTACTTCCTTAGTGCAGAATTCTTGCTATATTTTTTTTTCTTCAAGCATTTTCAGGCCTGATGCTCCCGGCTCTTTGGCACACCTGCACAATTTAGTTAAACCCCTGTAATGCCCAAATGCCAAAGCAAATAGACATTTCATTGTTTGGTTAAAAAAGTTTCTAAAGATTTATTATACACATGCACATGACTGGTTGTGAAGTCATCCCTTCTGGCTTTGCTCTGACAACATAATAGATTCAATAAAGACCAGAGACTGAACAAGGCAGTTTGCTGAGGCTAAGCCATTGACACAATCCATGCGTGACTCAGCTTATTATAGCTTCCATGTGTGCATGGGTTATACGTGGACATGTTCTAAGGTGAACCCTCGTGACCTGGTGTTCAATTCTAAATATCACACTTATACTTTTTTAACAACATGATCTACATATAAGCAGAAAATCGGTATGCTTTTGTCAGATTTAATCATCAAACGTCCCTAGAAAGTCTACTGGCCCCTTGTGGTTTTCACCAGTAATGGTCTCATCAAGGTAACAAATACAAAGACACACAACACACCATTCCTGTGCTTCTGGTTAGATTTCTCTAAAAACAGATGCAGTAATTATTCAGTTAAGCAAGAAATTATAAGCTGTAAGTTGCCAATTTTTTCTATCAAATGCATTTTTTGCAAAGGTGGGCTCACTGTGAGGGAATGTTCTGCTAATAAACTGTGTTCTAACTGTTAATCCTCATCTCCCTGAGTCAAAGACATGCAGCAAATGAAAACACCTTATGTATTTGTCCAGTCAGTGAGTTTAAAGACCCACTCCTATGAAAATTGTGTTTTTGGTGTTTTCAACATGTTCTTGTGCCATTTTTCTGATGATGGAGGACACATTGAAAAAAAAATTAAGATTAAAATGGCATTTCTGAGTATTTCTTCATTCAAATCGTGGTAGATCAGGAGTGGATGGAAAAATTCTGTTGGAAAAAACCTGTAGTTGTAATGTAAGAGCGACTACGGCAATCCACAAGCTCCCTGCCTCACTTCATTTCGATGCATCCGCTATCTGTCATAGAGATCCATGGAACAGCTGGATAGCTTTAATATTAGGTTGGGGCTTTGAGGGAGAAGACGTAAACAGATGGATAACGGGAAGCAGGGGTGTGCTTACTCCATGCCCACAACTCTGAAGCAAAACTACTGTCACCCTTCAGAAACTTTGTCCTAGAAAACGCCACAGGTTTTTTTTTTATTTTACCTAAAAATGGTATAATCATATTCAAAAGACCATTGGGAAAGCTTTAGAACAAAAGATGATTGGCATGGGACTTTAAGTTTGTCATTTTTTGTAGCGCTGCGATCCCCACATTAGGTCTTGGGGTAGTGCAGTGCGCTTGAAGCAATCAATGAGCATGGATTTTTTGATTATATACTATAATTTAATTTACAAAAAAGATCTGGTTTACTAAGCCATAACAAACAGAAGAAGCTAATTTTAAAATTGATTTTGGACCCCTTTGCCATTTTCTCCACATTAAATCCAGGTGTGACCGAACCAAAGTGACATGGAAGATTTCCTCTTGGGCTGCCTAACAATGTCCGCTCTGTACCCACAAACGAAGGACTCACAAATCTTTTTTTTTTTCTTTAGTGTTATGTTTCAAGTCTTTGTCTCAACCAAAGAATAACTGAAGTATTTATATTCCACTCACTCCCACCAAGAAAAAAACCTAAAAACAAAGCATGTTTGCAGATTGACAGTGCCCCCCCAAAGTTGGTTTGGTCTCAGAGTAAAACAGGCATAAGATCCCATGCAGATGAAAACACGCTGTGCATTTTTTTTCACGACGCTTGAAAATATCTTAAAACCGCCTCTGTTTACAATTAGAATTTTCTCTTGTGTCGGCACCATGTCTGGATCTTTCATGTGAAGTCACACAAAAAATTTAAAAAAGCTGAATAGATTCTTGACATGTGGTAGCAGTTTAGGGGGAAGTTTGAGGTAAACTGTAATGTTTGACATGAAGTTTGACAAAAGTAGTGTGACACTTTGTTTTGATTCTTTGAGTTTCAAACTTAAAAAAAAAGTCTGAAAGAGAGATATTTTTGTCTGAACTATTTCAGCAAACTGCATTGATAGCTTGAATTAAAAATTATTTAAAACTTTTTTTGAGCGAAAATGGGAAAAATGTATGAAATTGTAGGGAGAAAATTGTCATTATAATAGGAGGGGTGAAAAAAGAAAGCCTTTAGGGTATCTTTTACTTGCTTCATTACTTTTTTGGTTTTCAGCCCCACATTCTTTTTTTCTACTCTTTTTTTCGATTGGCTAAAAGCTCCATGTAATATAATCTTTGTATAAGGTGTGCTTTTATACATGTGTAGCAATAACCACTCAGCTGCTCACTAAGACAAGTCTGCATGTGTGTGCTTGTGTGCTGATGACAGACTGTTCCGCTGTGTCTGACAAAGCATCTCCAGCTGGACCTTTCACTCCACCAGCTTTTTGCCAAACAATAGTCATCCTGCACTTAATGCATTTTCTACAAGGATGGCTGAAAAAGGACAAAAAAGGGCGGAATAAAGACAAAGGGTCTTTTCATACTGTACTTTTACAGGCCCCACATTAGGAAAAATAATTTTCTTTTGCAGGTCGAAATTTTGATTTGTAGAAAAAAGAGGGACATCTAACATTTCTGAAAGAATTTTCAATTGAGTGCATTATGAGTCCTGGTAACAGAACCCAACCCCGTCTTGCAAAATGAATGAACATTCAATCAGAGCAAATCTTTGATCTCCTTGTAAAGACTTACGCCTTCTTGCCACAGATGGACCCTTTGTACCAGTTCCTGCAAGTGCTGAAGTATTTCTTGTTGGTTCCCAAGACTTTCTGCAGAGCGCACACATTAGGGCTGTAAAAGAAAAAACAAACAACAAAAAACACCATGGAAACAGTAAAGTAAATGACACAGTGAGTGTAGGAAAAGCAAATAAACTTAAATTGTATAAAAAAAAGCAGAACAGTTAGGAACTATGAGAATTTGGGGAGAAATTCAATCAAAACTTTGTTTATAAAAAAGTGCTTTCATGCCTAGAGCAGCTCACAGAGCTTTACTGCTCAAAAATAAACAACAAACAAAATAAAAAAAAGGTATCTTTGAAATTTTTATTCAAACCAACAACACATTTGCCTCCCCTCATCTGATGGGAGGGAAAAACAAAAAAAAAGTTATCCTAACATCCAACTTATTTATTTTTTAATGTAATTGCTTGTTCAACTCAATAAAACAAACAAAAAAATAATAATATCTTACCTAACTAATATCCCTTAATATTTTTTTTTCATTTGATTTCAATGTAAAAGCACTATTTTTTCCCATTTTGAAATTTTAAAATATTTAAATTTGGGGAAACAAACAAACTCCTGAATTCATAGTTTCGGAAATATAAATCTGATTAAATTAAATCTGAGTGTTGTAATGGAGCAAAATGTATATAAAATATATATAACTTGCTTATTTATTTATACATAAATAAGTCCTCTGTGTGGTCAGAAGATGATTCATTCCTAAAGTGTTACATCCCTTTTTCTGTCATAAAATGGATTGTCTTCAGTACCCAAATAGCCAAAACAAATTGAACACGCAAGTGAACATCAGCATCTTTCTGCATAAAATCAAAAATACTTTCACTGATGGAGTCTTTCGTCTCACATCTTGTTTTCTTACCCCTCTTTCCTGGCCCGGATGCGGCTGTGAGTGACTATCTTGTCATAGGCGGAAGAATTCACTCTCCCTACAGAGCAAAGCACCAGCACTACAAAATTCACCACAAGTAACTTATCCATCCTGAGAAGCGGTCAGTCCACTGCACTGCAAGGTCAATAACAAGCACTCCACTTTTCTATTAAACACTCCCACATATATACATGCATTCACTCAAAGCCCTCCAACAGACTTGAACAATGGGAGGAAAGGGTGGTTTTTATACTAACACACCCACCCACTTCTACTCTATCACTGTCTTTTTTTCATGACATCCTGCTCTTACCCTCTAACACCCCTATGTATCGTCAGGATATTTTATTGTCTCTTAATGCTGTTAAACAATATTTCATTTGCATTTTTTAAAGAGTTAATTTTTTTCATAATTATTATTTTCATTGTGGGGTCCCAAGAAAACTGCACACTATACACATCCCAGTTCACTTTGAAGCATGTTTGACTTCTAAATCTGAGGTTTTGCTTACACATAAGAGCATAATAACAATTCATCAACAAACAGGATTTTTATTAAGTTAAAGTTACAGTATTGCTCCTCTAAACCAAGGATCTGCAACCTGAGGCTCCAGAACCTCTTTTATTTTGCCATTGTAGCACTCTGGCTTTGAAGAAAAATAATGATCATTTGATCAAAAAACAATTTTTAGTTTTGGATGATTTGCTTTAGTTTATCAAGTTTTAGATTTTTAATATGTCAGAAAACCAAACAAAATGTTCACCGACATTATGTTGAGTATGAATGCCTGTGAAAGTCCACCACCAGCTCCTAGAAGAATAAGAGAAAAGCACACATTCTAAACTTTTCTTGCGTGGGTGAAAATATGCAGTTTTACAAGCCTGTGATTTGTG
The DNA here is from genome assembly GCA_036245035.1 of Adrianichthys oophorus. NCBI lineage: Eukaryota > Metazoa > Chordata > Actinopteri > Beloniformes > Adrianichthyidae > Adrianichthys > Adrianichthys oophorus. The sequence continues at coordinate 16,147,141 of BSAI01000201.1, read as the reverse complement.
ACCCATAAATGATAAATCCTGGTCAAATAAAACCTCTTGAAGGGTCCTAGAACTGAGCCCTGTGGGACTCCGTACCTAACTGGAGTGCATTGAGAGAAATGTCCGCTTGCATTAACAAACTGGTACCTATCAGACAAATAGGATTCAAACCACTGGCGGGCAGATCCTCTGATCCCTATGTCATGCTCTAGTCTCTGGAGTAAAATGCTGTGGTCTGCAGTGTCAAAGGCTGCGCTGAGGTCTAACAGAACTAGACTAGAGATTAGTCCTTTTACTGAGGCCAATAACAAGTCATTAGTGACTCTAACTAGTCCAGTGACAGTGCTGTGATGTGGTCTGAACACTGACTGAAAATTATCAAAGTGGCCATTGTCCTGTAGTTGGCAGTATAACTGCTTAACTACAACTCTTTCCAGGATTTTTGACATAAATGGGAGATTTGATATTGGTCTATTGGCCAGAATGCCAGGATCTAAACTGAGTTTTTTTTCAGAAGAGGTGTAACAATTACATATTTAAAAGACTGTGGCACATAACCTGTTTCTAGAGTGGTATTTATTATAGTTAAAATTCATTCATTAATTAGGGGGGAAGTTTCTTTAAAGAGCTCAGTGGGGATTGGGTCTAAGAGACAAGTTAAGGTTTTGAAGGACGTAATAACTGATGTTATTTCTGTTTGATCTACAGGAGTGAAGCAGTCTAATGTTACAGAGGTTTCTGTGAATGCTTTCATTTCTACCGCTTCAGCCTGCTCTGGGCTGATATTAGGGATAACTTTGTTCAACTTATGTCTAATATTTAAGATTTTACTATTAAAAAAATTAAGGAAATCTTCAGAGCAGAGAGTAGCAGGAATATGTGGTTCTACTGAGCTGTGACTGCTGGTCATCCTGGTTATAGTACTAAAAATAAACCTTGGATTATTTCCTTTCTCTCATATTAAAGTTGAATAGTATTGGGTTCTGGCTTTATGCAGGGATTTTTTATTATTTATGAGGCTACGTTTCTATTCAGAGACTGCTCTGAGTCAGAGTGGTGCCATTTTCTTTTGCGTTATGGGTTACTTGTTTAAGGGTTGCTTGTTTAAGGGAACGTGTTTCAGCGTTAAACCACTGTAATACTCAACTACTTGTCTAATAAGCTTAGGTTTCAAAGGGGCAAAAGCATCAAGTGTTCTCCTGAAGGGCCTGCATGGCATCATTAACAAACGTTTTACTGGGACTGAAACAACGGGAGCTGGTCTCAGAGTAAGTGCTTAGCACGTGACTAAGTCATCTTTGAACTGTGAGTTTAAACTCTGTTAATGATGTTCTTCTAAGCTGTTTTTATTTATTTGTGTCTGAGCCAAAGTTTAAACCTCTATATTTATATACATTTTCCTAGGACACCAAAAGAAGCAAATCATTGATTGCTTGTGATTCTGAAGCTTATTCTGAAGCCATAAGAAGTTGGAAACTGTCTTCTCTTTGCAAACTGAGGATTCATAAAGAGACTCATTTCCGAATAGGAAAGTCATCAAAATGATAGACATTTCATTTAATGTTTTCAATCTAAAGGATGGGTGAATTTCAGATATTTAACTAAACACCTTCAATGATTTGAGCTTTAAATATCTCTGACACATGTTGCAAAAAAGATCTAAATCTAATTGATTTGACAAACATAAGTAGCCTCGAAACAGTCACATATGAAGTTCTGAAATAATTCTCCATACTATTTCAGTTTTCTTGCATCTTTTGTGCTAAAGTCACAGTCTTAAGAGAAAATACACCTTTTGTCATCCTCTTCAGGTTACAGATAGCTGAGCACAGGCAGATGTCAGATTCTTGTCTGTCATCTCCTCCTAGTGGTTCTAATCTGTAACTTCAGTCAAGTTGAGGAATGTAAATTCAGCTTTTCACTGATTCCTTTGGCTATTTTTAATACTCTTATCACAGGGCTGCAGAAGGACTAGAGCCCATTCTGATGATCACAGGGTTTGAGACAGGAGGCACTTTGAAAATGTCAGCCAAACACCATAGCGCCACAAAAATAACCCGCCCAAAAACCTAAACATCAATCGTCTATACTGTCTGAGTTAGACCAGTTGATATTCTAATTACAGCTTTCCTCCCCTGCATGTTTTTGACTGAGACAGGATACGTGTGTACCTGGAAAAAGCCCAATCAAGCATAGACTTGAAGATCCTATTATAGAGAAACGAGGCCCTTGTCAAACCACGAGATCAGTCTGTGCACCTTCTGAACCCTTTTAGAGTTCATTCCTGAACTTTTTGCAACAAATCCTTTACTTTACAACAGACATTAAAGCCTTTGAAATTTATTAAGAAGGAACTGACATGAGATGTGCAGATTCATCATTGTTCTTTTCTAAATTAGCTAAATATATCATGATGCACATGACCCTTTGATCACTACCAGACATGCGTAGACTGTTTTCCTATGATACCACACCTTTAGTTGTTTGTTTGGGGTACGAGTTCACTCCACCACTGACTAAAACGGCAATAAACGTTTGTCTTGGCTATAGCTGTACAAAATGGTAGCCCCATGTGAGGATCGAACTCACGAACTTAAGATTATTAGACTGACGCGCTGCCTACTGCGCCAACAAGGCAAGGCTCAAAAGTGTCAATACATGCGCAGACTTTTTTCCTATGATACCACACCTTTAGCTGTTTGTTTGGGGTATGAGTTGTCTCTACTGCTGACAAAATTGCTGTACAAAATGTTTGCCCCGTGTGAAGGTCGAACTCACGACCTATCAGATTATGAGACTGACGAGCTGCCTACTGCACCAGCGAGGCAAGCATCAAAGATATTAATACATGCGCAGACTGTTTTCCTATGATACCACACCTTTAGTTGTTTGTTTGGGGTAAGAGTACACTCCACTGCTGACTAAAACACCAATAAGCCTTTGTCTTGGCTATAGCTGTACAAAATGTTTGCCCCGTGTGAGGATCGAACTCACGACCTTCAGATTATGAGACTGACGCCAACGAGTCAAGGCTCAAAAGTATCAATACATGCGCAGACTGTTTACCTATGATACCACACCTTTAGCTGTTTGTTTGGGGTATGAGTTGCCTCTACTGCTGACTAAATAGCTGTACAAAATTCTTACCCCGTGTGAGGGTCGAACTCACGACTTTCAGATTATGAGACTGATGCGTGGCCTGCTGCGCCAACGACGCAAGGCTCGAAAGGTTTCAATATATGCGCAGATTGTTGTCCTATGATACCACACCTTTAGCTGTTTGTTTGGGGTACGAGTTCACTCCACTGCTGACTAACAAAGCAATAAGCCTTTGTGTTGGCTATAGCTGTACAAAATCTGTGCCCCGCAGACTGTTTTACTAAGACACCTTTAGCTGTTTGGTGAACTAGTTTGGTGTACTAGTTGCCTCTACTGCTGACTAAAACAGCAATAAGCCTTTGTGTTGGCTATTGCTGTACAACATCTGTGCCCCGCGTGAGGGTGGACCTCACGACCTTCAGATTATGAGACTGACGCGCTGCCTACTGCGCCAACCAGACAAGGCTCAAAAGGTATCAATAAATGCGCAGACTGTTTTCCTATGATACCACACCTTTAGCTGTTTGTTTGGGGTACGAGTTCACTCCACTGCTGACTAAAACGGCAATAGGCCTTTGTCTTGGCTATAGCTGTACAAAATGCTAGCCCCATGCGACGATCGAACTCACGACCTTCAGATTATGAGACTGATGCGCTGCCTACTGCGCCAACGAGGCAAGGCGCAAAAGGATCAATACATGCGCAGAGTGTTTTCCTATGATACCACACCTTTAGTTGTTTGTTTGGGGTACGAGTTCACTCCACTGCTGACTAAAACGGCAATAACCTTTTGTGTTGGCTATAGCTGTACAAAATCAGTGCCTCGTGTGAGGGTGGAACTCACGACCTTCAGATTATGAGGCTGACGCACTGCCTACTGCACCAACGAGGCAAGCCTCAAAGGTAGTAATACATGCGCAGACTGTTTTCCTATGATACCACACCTTTAGCTGTTTGTTTGGGGTACGAGTTCACTCCACTGCTGACTAAAATGGCAACAAGCTTTTGTGTTGGCTATAGCTGTACAAAATCTGTGCCCCGTGTGAGGATCGAACTCACGACCTTCAGATTATGAGACTGACGCACTGCCTACTGCGCCAACGAGGCAAGGCTTGAAAGCATCAATACATGTGCAGACTGTTTTCCTATGATACCACACCTTTACCTGTTTGTTTGGGGTATGAGTTGCCTCTACTGCTGACTAAATAGCTGTACGAAATTTTTGCCCCGTGTGAGGGTCGAACTCACGACCTACAGATTATGAGACTGACGCCAACGAGTCAAGGCTCAAAAGTATCAATACATGCGCAAACTGTTTTCCTATGATACCACACCTTTAGCTGTTTGTTTGGGGAACGAGTTCACTCCACCACTGACTAAAACAGCAATAAGCCTTTGTCTTGGCTATAGCTGTAGAAAATGTTTGTCCCGTGTGAGGGTGGAACTCACGACCTTCAGAATATGAGACTGACGCGCTTCCTACTGCACCAAGGAGGCAAGGCTCAAAGGTATTAATACATGCGCAGACTGTTTTCCTATGATACCACACCTTTAGCTGTTTGTTTGGGGCATGAGTTGTGAATATTACATCCAGAGTTTCTCTGCAGCTGCTTTTAACGTACATAACCAGATTCTCAGCTGGAAAAAAACAGTTTAATACATGCACACATGAGGCACATAAAAAAAAGTTGAATGTTTCTAGTTTATGCATATATATATATATATATATATATTCAATGCAATTGTTTTTATTTGAAAAAAAAATAGTACCATGAGTACAAATCGGCTTTTTTTTCCTAAAGGGTGAAAAAAGACTTTGTAGCTCCTACTGAGTTGTGGACATTAAGAAATCAACCCAAATGGCTCTGCAAGTGTTGAAGGTTGCAGACAGCAGTTTCAGATATTAGGTCAAATGTTTTTAAATTGCAGGGTGTATTCTGTTTTTTGTTTTTTTTTTTTCATTGTCAGAGAAATTTCAAATGCCTATCACTTTGCTTGTTAGCAAACAAAACAAAATAACAAAAAACTAAATATTTTAATGCCTTACAGGCTGAAATAAATTATGTACTAGTCCCAAGCCTGGATAAATACAATTTGTTGTGTCAGGAAGGGCATCCAACGTAAAATGTTTGTCAAACGAAATATGCGAAGTAGACCTATAATATCTAAACCCAATAGGTTGAGGCAACAATGGGCAAGATGGCGGTCATCGTTACCGCCATCTGTGGTGTCCACCAACAGGATGCTGGTGGAAAACTCTGCTGAAGACAGGGTTAGACGAAGGAAGCTGATTCACTGTGGTGACCTCTGTAGGGAAAAGTAATAAGGAAAAGAACAATATAGGCTGAAATAAAAGAGAGTTAATAAAAATGAGTTTCTTGAAATAAAAAAATATTCACTAATGAAAATGTATTTTTTTTCATTACCTTATTGTGTATTTTCTTGGGAAATACTGTTAAAAATTAGAAAACATTTGCCATATCTTCAATAATGTTATAAAAAAAATTTTTTTTTAAACTCTCCATACAAAAAACTGACAAAAGTTCATTTTTTGAATTCCTTCTTTATTTCTTTGTTTATGCCATTCATTGAAACTACCAATAAATATCTAAAACAGCTAATCAGATCTGAGTGCTTAAACATGACTAATCTGTTGCATCAAATGACAGACATTTGTGTTCACGTCCCTCAAAGCTCAGTTCTGTTAGGAAACATCTGTCACGAACTTCCAGCCGACCTTGTTAGAATGATGAGTCAAAATGCAAGGTTTTTGCATAGAAAAACATTGACAGGCTGAGAGATTGTTCGTGATGACAGCTGACACATCGTAAGTGGCAGAATGCCAGTGTGAGTCGTGTAAAGTGCAGAAACAGACAGTCTAAGGCAGGAAGTCGGGTCAAAAACAACACATCTATTGCTTCAGTGAGCTAAGACAGGAGGATGATGAAGTGGTGTTGAGATAAAAGGACGAGAAAAGAGGTAGAGAGATCGGTAATAGAGGTTAAACAACAGGATCATCTGAACAGTGATTCACATGTCTGATGCGATTAAGAGAAAGTGACACAGATCAAAAAGATATCTATTGAAGGGAACAATTATTCCCTTTCTTCAATGTAGAGCAGTTAAGTTTTATATCTTGGAAAGTTCACACAAACCTGCATTCCACATTTGCTGCATTTCCTCTGCTAATGTATTTCACTTAATCCATTTGGTCTCCCTGAGTCTCTAGAGTCAAAAGTGATCATTCCTTTAGAAGCAGCTGCAAGAACTCCAAAGCTTTATTCACACTGCAGGACTTGTTGCACAATTCGCTTTTTTTTTTTAGGATATGTTTACTTTTTTTGTTGGTAAAGAGAGTGAACTGAGGCAGGAAAGCAGTGGCTTGCATGAACAGAACAGAAAACACAAAGAGAATAGAGAAAAATATTATAACAAAGACGTAGGGTTAGCATCAAGGCCGAAGCCCTTGTACGTGGAAAGCAGTGTTCCCGCCTTACTTTTTATGTTGGAAACTTTTCTTTCATTCATTAAGATTTTACACACACAAAAGTGACACTAGAGTAAGAAAAATGCAACATCCTTTTACAGAGAGGTCTAAATTTGAAAATAACAGACCAACTCCGATGTTGATGTGTTTTTGGTGTGTTTAACATGTCCTTGTACCATGGCCCTGGAAAAAAAAAAGAAAAAAGAATAAAGTCATAAAAATTAATTGAATATTTATGTCTGTTATATGTGACTATGGAGTAAGCTGTACAATGCCCGAAGAAGTGTGTTCGGATAATGCACACTTCGTCGGGCACTATCCTTTACTTGTAGCATTTGTCTCATGATGGAGGACAACAATAATTGTCTTAAAATTTCATTTTTGAGTATTTCTTTATTTAAATCATTGTGAATTGCTGCTGTTTATAAAAGATGGTAGTTGTTACGTACAAACTACAATCAGCGAGCCACAAACTCCCTACTCCCCTCCATTCTCACTTGTAGACGTCTAGATCCATGTACGTCTTTGCTTTCCTCCTCTGAGCTGGCATCTGGCTCAAAACTGAACAGCTCTAATATTGCACACCATTTTTGTTGCAGTGGTAACGTTAGGTTAAGAGTGTGAGGGGCTGTAACTGGAAAGCATGTAAATAGATGGATGAGGGGGAGTAGGGGGGGCTTACAAAAGATGATCAGAGTGGGTTTTTAATACTTTTCTTAACAGTTAATTAAAGGGCAAAATAAGGGGTTTGTGTTGCTGTTTCCTGCAGTGTGAATGCAGCCTTTGTGAGTCTCTTTTTCTGGGTCCAACATTTCTTCAGCCATAAGGGCTTGTCTTTTCTCATCACATTTCATTTGCATCTTCTGTGGCGGATCCCGACAAGCATCTATCATCTCCTGAGTCTGTGCAAAGGGGATCTTTATTTCCTTCTGCAGTTGTCTTTTCTTTGTTTTTATCAAAGCTGCCCTTCATGCTTGACATCTCCTTAGCTTCTGGAGCCTCTTTCTTTCTTTTACTTGCTGGCAGCTCTTTGTCAGTCTTTGCTGCATCTGCAGCCTCCTTGGTCTGTTCCTCCATGTCTGAACCACCAGAATCTCCCACTTCTTCTGACAAACAGTACATCTCTCTGGAAGTTTCACCCGTGCCACCTTTGACATCTGTGCTCCCCCAGTGGAGTTTGTGAAACATGCCAAAGTCACTAATGTCTTTGGGGAAGTTCCTCCACTGTCTTGACGTCTGGCTGCAGCTGTTGTTTGAGGCCAGAGGCAGGAGTCCATTAGGCAGGCCGTTGGAGGCTTCAGGGGGCCTGGGTGAAGCCGAGGAGCTGCTTTGCTTCAAAAGGGATGTGGTGATCTTGAACCGGTTTAGCTTGCTCTTCGCCTGGCTGATGGCCGGGCAGGGAGAAATCTTGAGCGAGGAATTAGGGTAGGCGAGACTGGAATCCACAGAACTGCCACTGGCTATTGCACTCTGAAGAGCAGGCTTTCCCGTCTTCATCATGCCCATCACCTCATACCGGAAACTGGAGATGTCCTGCTTTAGCTCCTGTCACACAAAAGAAAATCCGCCTGTGTTGTCAAAAGTAATCGAACATTTGCTTCATCAGAGTTTATCTGATGCAGCGGAGTAGATAGGAATTTTATTTATGAGAATAACTTATCTGTTGTTATTACTTTTTCTAAATGACCACTTGCTGTATTGAAAGAATGCACAAGTTTGTTGATAATCAATTCATTATAATACCGTTACACCTTGTTTAAAATGTGTGAACCAAATTTGAGACATAAGGTGCTTTTTCTGAACACCCATGTCAATATTTTTGCCTCTTAGACTAACATTGTTGTTATCAAAAACTTACCAAATCACCCAACGTATCATTATTGATACTATCTAATGTATATGAGTATACTTTATAAATGTATCAAAAATGATATGGCAAATTTTATGGATGTTATCTAAGGTTTTAAAATGCTTCCTAATGAAAAAAAAATATTTCTGTCATTTCTTTGATGTAGTGAGCTTTACAAAGTGGGAGTATTTTAGGATCACTTTAAGTCATGACAAAAAAACAGTTAAAAAAAGAATAATATTTAGAAAAAATATATAGCATATAAAATATGCTAAGCCATGACTATTAGTGTGCTCAAACAAAAAAAACATATATTTCATCCTTCCTTCATATTTCACAAGAAACATCTGCTTTCATGATAACGCTTGGAACATTCCACGTTCATTCCACGTTTAAAGAATTATAAGAGACGAGAAAGCTTCTTGTGACCAGTTATGTACAGTATTCTTTAAGGTAGATTTGCCTGAAGGTGGGCCTTTGCACAACTACAAACTAGCTTTTTTAGTAACAGATTAAAACAGAAGAATAATAAAATTCCGCAAAACAGCTGCAAGAATGCATACGTGTTTCCCTCTTTAAAATGTTGAGAATTTGCATTTGTCACAATTCCATGATGAAGTAATTTCATTAACCATGAACATGCCATAAAGCTGTTTTAGGATGGTTTTTGTTTGTGAGATCTCAACCTACCTTAAAGTTGTCCTCAGTTAGACCCTCTTCTGTCTTAGCATCTCTGATCATGGCAGCCACATAGCGTTTCACCAGGTTCCTTAAAACTTCCTATACAATAAAAAAAGACCAAAAAAAAGTTTTAAAAGAGACATTTTTGACATTTTATTCTTCGTCTCTCCACAACAACGTCACGGAATTGTCTTGCACTGGGATGAAGAAAAGTAAGAACTCAGCAAAGGAGGAAGATGAGTTTCCCGCTGAGTGTAACTGGCAGCTCTGTTGTCTGTGAGAGTGGAACAGCCCTCCAGTGACAGATTGAAATAGTGATAGGAAAGGCAGATACAGATTAGAGTGTGCTCAATGAAACACAAACACATCAGCAAGAGGACTGTAATAGCATTCATAGTGTGGTAGGAAAGATTTGATTTTTGTTGACCTGATATTGGTGGTTTGCTCTGAGGTTTTCTGCTGCTCGTCTCTGCAAAAAATAAATACATAAAAAAAACAGGAAAATCAAGATTAATTGAGGTAAAAAAAAAAAAAAAAGAAGTTGATGTAGACGTTATATTTGGATGAACTACCCTTAAAACTTGTGTTTAGTTATTATGAAAACAGTTAAACTTTCTATCCCTGCAGTATCTCCACAGCTCTTTCCATTATCAGGTAATCATTACATTTTCCTTGCATTCATCTTTATATCTTGAAATTATTGTTGTTTAATATTGTTTGTTTTGGGCCCAACTTACCCCCAAGGTTCCAAAACTTTCCGTACTCTTGAGCCTTGTCCTTTTGCACACTTGCCTCTTGATCCAACACAGTAGGTACCAGAAGGATTTGGGGCTGGGTATGGTGTTGAACGGTGTGGGCAGAGTCGCTCCTTCCTCAAAGTAGCTCATCCACAACTTTGTCCTGGCAAACTTCCACTCTATGTCCGCATGATCCTGGAACCACATCGGGACACATTTATAGAGGACATGGTGCAAAATAATTGTCGTTAATGTAGCTTTGCGTATGTTTTGTCTTGTCATTTGCTCACAGCAATGTGTTGGTAGGAATTGTTCATCATAGCGATGAGCATGTTGAGGAGCACCACCAGAGAAATGATGTTGTATGTCCCAAACATGGTGGCACCGACAAACTCGGTGAACTGGTGGTCTGCATCCACGTTCGTCACATAGAGGCTGATAAGGCCAAAGATGGACCAGAAAAGAGACTGTAGTGTCTCAAATAACCTGCAAGGCAAAGAAATGGGACCCCGTGACTCATCTGAATAATGACTAGCTTCACATCCTTGAAAACCCACAGTGATCTATTTAACGGAAGCAACCCCGCCCCCCTTCCCTTCTCCATTGCTGAGAGCTTGTGGCCCTCCCAGCATATTCTCTACACCACAAATAAGCTTTTTTTCTGCTCCAGATTCACAACAATTTAGATAAAGAAATATTTAGAAATGCTTAATTTTCTTTTTGTGTGTCCTCTATTATCAGAAAAAGGTCACAAAAACATGTTGAAAAAAAAATCATTAAAAGTGGGTCTTTAAAGATGTGGATGAAAACTCACGAAGAGAAAGCGTTGTTCTGCTCCACACAGCGAATGCCTTTGCATTTCCCTCTCTCATCCGACGCTTTTGTCTCATAGTAAAAGTACAGCTGGTTCAGCCCGTTAGCAAAAGCCAGCAGAACCTGCAGAAAAATGCATCAAATGTTCAATTTTCTGACTATATCATTGTCGCAAGTTCTGATGTTGTGCACATTTATTTCACCAGACAGTAGATGAAAAGGAACTTGAGGATGTCCAGCAGCATTCGCCCAAGAGAGATCTGCAGGGGCCCCAGGTGTGAGTTAGCTGTGAAGAGTGAGATGAGGCGCAGGGAACTGAAGATGTTCGCTATAGCAAACAAGGCCTCGGCCACTAAAGTAGGATGCCACATTTCCCATTGGTTCCTTGGTTTACTTCCACTGTACTGTAAGTAAAAAGCAAAACATGCAATTTGAAGGGAAAATGCTGGAAAATTATTTAACACACATAAGTTACAGGTAAGTGGCTACCTTTGTGTAAGCTACAATCTTAAGTGAGATGGTGGCCAGGTATAGAGAGTTCATGACAAAGTCCATCAGGTTCCACCAGTCATGGATGTAGTCTTGAAATCCACCATCCCACATTTGCTTGATCTCTGCCCAAATAAACCCTAACAAGCACATCAACAGAAACATGTTATTATGGCCCGCAGCAGCAGACCCTGACCGCAAGGACCATATTGTTTTCGCAGTTGTAAAACTTTCTGCGCCTTTGACTCAAAATTTGACCCCCGCCACATGCACGAAAAGTGATCAAAATTTGCACACAAATAGGGAAAATTGAAAAAGACTTTTCAGCAGAGTGAACAACCCCCCCACAAGATGATGACATCATTCAGAGCAAAGCCTTAAAAAATGAATGGGCTGAAAATCACTAATGGAGCCAAAGAAAGCCAAAGAAAAAAAAATCAAAATACACAAACAAAACCAAAACACACGTGTCGGGGATATCCAGGAGAACTTTTGAAATTACAATGAGATGGTCACATGACCCTTGGCTTGGTGGCCATTTTGTAGCGAAGTGTGAGATTTGGCGATTTTCACTCTTTTCCACAATATGGGACAATGAAACTTTGGTTCTTCTGATTTTCACAACTGAAACTTCACAAACATGCTGCCAGCCGGAGTCTACAATCACCACAGAAGTCTCTTTAACCTTTGACCTTGGAAGGTGGCCGCCATCTTAAATTTTCACAAAAAAAGCACATTCAATACTTCAATACTCGCACGGATTCAGTAGCTCAAGCTGAACTTGACAGCATAACATTTGATAATGTTTAAATTGTGGTCAGGGTAAACAAAAAAACGTTACAAAAAAAGTGCTGGACCCCCCCCCCCCCACCCCTTAACCCACCCACACACACAAATTTGGAATCACCTAACAAAACCCAAATACATTTGTTAGGGATATCCAAATGAAGTCTTAAAATTATTTTGGGATGGCCACACAATCTACGGTTTGGCGGCCATTTTTTTTTTTCAAAATCTAAGATTTGGCGATTTTCAGGTACTTGAAAACGAACCTTTTATTCTGGCGATCTTAACAAAATTTTTACACACATGCCGCTAGCTTAAGTCTACAATGACCCCTGGAGTTTCGTTGACCTATGACCTCAGGGAATAGGCTGCCATCTTGAATTCTAAAAAAACCACCTTCATTAGTAGCTACAAACAAAAACTCGTCCTAGGGATTTTCATCGATCGTCTTTTAACTTCTTGGGCATCATTGAGAAGCAATTGCAAAAAATAATGTTGCAATTAGAAGTTGAAGATTTTGAACGTGAGGCAGGCGTGTGGCGAGCTCTCAAAAGTGGTGTGCTTTCATTACTCGCACATTTTTTGAGGAAATATTGTAAAAAAAATAATATGCTGAGCCCTGACTATATTAGGAATATATTATATTAGGAATGTGGGCGTGGCTAGTGAATAACCTTTGTTGCTAAGGAAATTCAAAAGTTTCAAAATTTTATGCAAAAGATATTTTTTCCATGATTTTTCTAAATACACAATGCAAATGATAGTCAAGATAATTTTAAAGTCAATAACCATTAGAGTATATATTACGTTACTGAACAAACCTCTTATAAATAATAGTATTTTTTCAAAAATAAAAACCCTAAAATGACCACAGCAGAGTTCCACAACATTTGATAGATTCTGAAAAACTGAAGATGCCTTTGTGTTGAATTTACTGCATTAGGAGGTCATATTTACTGAAACCAAAAGCTATTTCAATCAAACACATCTTAATAGGTCAGGTTACATTTGAACATAGGAGCTCCTGTTTTGTAGCAGCTTCACAATTTTTGAATCTGTTGAACTTGTTTCTGCTTGAATTTCTTTGCTGAATGTCACAATAGCCTCCCAGGTATTTATTTCTTATTTAAAAAATGGTAGACAATCACAATGTTCTACTGTGGATTTCACTAAAAGGTTTTTGATAAAAAATAAATAAACAAAGAATGTTCTGTTAATTATTTGATGCAGTGGGTTTTAGAGGATAAAACTGTCTTCTTGCAACATTTGTGAAAACTAAGAAAAAAATATCAATAGAAAAAATAAAAACTTTCCTACGTGTCTGTAAAAAATCTCTCATTCAGGTCATATCAAGATTCAGCGAACACACAGATCCTTCACAGATCCACGTTATCATTTCCACCCATCTTTTGGATGTCAGTATACTTTTTTTCTACAGTCTATCTTCAACTGTTACTTCTTCACTCACCCAGCACCCATGGCAAGATCATCCACTCCACAGTGGTTGGTGCTGGCCCTTGCCTGTCCTGCCGGTCTTGCTCTGTGGCAACAATGTGCTGGGAGGCGAGGAGCAGCAGGAACAGGAAAGTCAGGTAGGATGCTGTGTGGCAGATAAACTTGATGAAGGGCTTGCGGATGAAGAGGCCATAGCGGCTCTTAGGAGCGATGAGGTAGCAGAAAGCAAACAGAGGGAAGAGGAGGCCAATGAAGACGCAAGTGATGAATTTTCCTGCCCAGTGGCGCCGCCTCCAGCCTGGGAACTCGTCATACCATCTGGATGCCAACAACTGTTGACAATTAGGCTGAGCTACAAACTATAAAAAAAAAAAAAAAAAGATAAGGGAGCGTTAGACTTTACATTTGTTCATAAAACGGATGTGGATGCAGAGGAACATCTAGTACGTCACATACACTACAGCTGTATTTAAGGTTGCTAGGACAAAGCAATCTCTGCCTGAAGCTGCTTCACCAGACCACAGAAACAGTGAGACATCAAGCCAAAATTAACACAAAGAAAGAGCTTTAGCTTAAAGAGCTTTAGCAAAACAAACAAGTGGGAGGTGTAGATGATACCTGAAACAAAGGGCTTCCACTGGTAAATACTACCAAAATGAATCTGACATTAAATCAGAATAATCAAAAACTAAGTAAATAAACAAAAAAAAAAAAAACTCAAACATATTTTCATAAGTTCACATATTGCAAAATCATGTTGAGACTGAGGGGTAGAGGTAGGGACCAATTCACTAACTTTGTGGCTTTGTTTCCATGGAAACTACAATTACCAATCTTTACCAAATTGCTAAAAAGACATTTAAAGGATTTTAAATTAATGTGTGTACTCTCATATGAGGATCCTTTTTTTCAAAAGACACAAAGAAAGAGCCTCGGCAATTTATTTTTTGGGGCAACTTCTTAAACATTAATGTAATAGAAAAAAAAAATAATGTGACAAAGCCTTTTAGAAATCTCATCTGTAATCACATGCAGTGAAAAATGACACACTTTACATCAAACAGCGATTTTATTGAGCCATTGTTGTAACATGTGTGGCAGTTCTGAGCTACACTGTGCTACTCTCATCCAAATAAATCTGTTTTGTCACATAATCTGCACTTTTCTTTGCCTCAAGAAAGCATAATAAAAAAAAGTCATTTGTACTTTTAATTTTTAATACTGGAAAATAAATGTAGCACTTTTTTATTGTGTTATTAAACATTGACAATAATAGGAATGAGGAAAAACATTAAAATAACTATCTAATTACATAAGATAAGAAAATCTTTCCTGATTTGGATTAATGAAGTGGACTTTCATAAAATCTAATCATAGAGGGGCTTTTAATTAGCACACACCTTTACATTTCAGTTGCTGACTTCTCCCTCTTGTTCTTTTGTGCAGTAAATCAGTATGCTGGTGCCCTACTTTTACCTGTCACAATTACTTAGAAAACTAGTTGAGGGAAAGTGCCAAATTTGCCCGAGGTGGCTCTATCACACAACTCGAGTCCGATTGGAGAAGTGTCTTTCCACACGGTGCCTCTGAACTCACAGCTGTCCCTAAGTGCCAGGAAAGTGCTTCTTTACTTTGCAAGTGCAGCGCATCCTTTGGGTGAAGACATGTTCGCCTGCAGTTACCAACATAAAAGGTGTACTAAACTTTTCTCCTCGACTTTTGCAAACATACTTACAAGCTAAAAACCTTTCATTTTTGTTGGTTTTACCATATTCAAAAATAAGGAATTTCATACTTTTTTCATTGCTTGTACATGTAAAGACGTGAAGCTTTTAGCGACATACATGCATTATAGCATTTTTAATCTTTACCATTATGCTTCCTATAAATCTGTACTTTTAATACAGAGAAACCTTTGGCTTGGAGTCAGTATCTATATTCAGCACCTGTTGACCTAATAAATGCTAATCAAAATCCACCCACATAGAAAGAAAACATGCTAGAATCGCTTCATGACACAGTAATGTCTTGATCTTTGAATACACCCACAAACTGATCACACTGCACACCACCTTCTATGCAACTGAACTAATTCTACTCCTACATCAGTATGCAAATAATTGACAACTGTGGGATTTTTTTTCAGTTAAAATGAAAGATGATACGGTATCTTTATTTAAGAGGAATTTAAAAAAATGATGTAAAAAATTTGCAGACAAGTGGTTAAACAAATTAGTGCTGGATAAATTGTTGTCTTTTTTGTATTAAAAATTTAGGAAAATATGATTCCCTGATAAATTTTAACTATTCTTTGGGTCAAAAGGTAACATATTTCTGCACTGATCCAAGACAAAGAAAGTTGGTCTAAGTCATGAGTGGACAAACTATGGCCCGGGGGCCACATGTGGCCCCTAAAATCATTTAATATGGTCCGCCAAACTGGAATAAATTATATGGATGATCCTTATTAAAGTTTTATTTTTCCCTTTTATTCTGATAACCACCCAAAGATGGCACAGTATAAAAACATTGACCTTTGTTTAGGTGCAGAAAGTTGTTTTGCATTCATATGGTGTTAGAAGATTTTTAGATTTTTTCATGTTCACGAGTATTTTCCGAGTCAGAAAGTCATGTTTCCAATCTTTCCAACATCGCATGAAGAGCACTTCTCTAAGTTTGCATTTTCCCCTGAAGGACATCAATACACTAAAATGAGAACAAAAGCCACAGTTTCAAAATAAAAACTTCTAAATGTTCTGTTTCTAGGTATTTCAATTAATTGTCAATCAAAATTAAAGAATGATTTTGAAATTTTTACTCTAATGAGGTGGATAACCAAAAAGCTCCATGCATCTGCTCCTGGTCCGGCTCCATTGTCTAATTTTAGAACCCTTTGTTGTCCATAATTCAAAAAGTTTGCCCACCCCTGGTCTAAGCCTATTTCTTTACTGCACACTAAAGAAATATTCTCTTATGCACATATGTGCTGTATTCAGGAGGAATTCTGCTTTTTGTTATTTTTTGTGCCTACAAAGTTTAATCCTGACGTAATTTATGAGGTAGGCAAAAAGATTTATACATCCAGTCACAGAAGCAAAAATAAAAAGAGAACTATGTATCTATGTTCCAAAAACCTGTTTATACACAGAAAAGGTAACAACTCTCTCTCTCTCTCTCTCTCTCTCTCTCTCTATATATATATATATATATATGTATATATGTATAAATCATTGAATGCATGTTTTTGTAAACACCTGGGGTTATGGCTGCAACGTTTGTTAAAACTTTAAGTTATGTCTGTTCTATCATTCCTTTAACTTTTCACAGTGGTAAAGGCTGCACAGAACAGCCCGTGCCTTGCTGATATATTTTAAACTATTCATGAGTTTCTCAAAGAGTTTATAAAAAGGTAACAAAATGAAAAGCTAAATATGACTAAACCTTGTTAAAGTCAGAGTGCAGACCTCTATATGCTGCTCTTTTCTTTTTATTCCCAATACAAATGTGCAACATGACAAGGTTTTTTTTTATTTTATTGTTCATATAATTCTATGCCTTTGTGAAAAAGTAGAGGATAAATTGCAAATTTTCATCTTATAAGTTACTGTTTTACATGAAAGACAAACTCTATATTTTATACATGTTTATTTTAACAAAAATGCACAAATGCATTCATCCTGATGACATGTTAAATTTGCAGTACTTGATAGGTTATTATATAAGAACATTGTTTACTTATCTTATGATGACATTTATTTCCAAATTAAGTATTAAATTGCAGTGGAATCAGTCTTTTTTATTTACCAAATGACTTTGACACTCTGGTATGCAGCACTAAATCCACTAATGCTTTCCCAACACAAACAAAGACAAGATTTTGCAGTGCAATTTTCATTCAAACATATCCAGATTTCAAATTGCAATTTTATGAGATATCACAAGGGGGCAAAGTGAAACTGCAGCATATGATATTGATAGGTTCCCCTTGATCCCCTCTTCAAATATTTAGGAGAGAGCTGGCTTCTTTTATGTCACGCTGTGGTTTCTGAGTGAGTGGCTCCACCACCTTTTCTCTTTAGGAGGATCGGTGCAAATGGGAGTAATCGACTGTTGAAACTGTTCGGTGAAGCTAAGGGGGCAATAAGCAATCCAACGTTATTATGTTCCTGATAATATTTATCTGATTTGGTCTCCTGCTGCATGAAAGCACAGATTGCTCTGTGAGCCAAGCTTTTAACTGGAAGCCTGTGGAGATTTGTCTTCTGATCATTATGAGCTGCCTTTCAAAACCCTGAGAGCGCAGCAGCGGCAAAGCAGAAAACAAACAAAGATGTGATAATAAAACCTTGTGAAACAAACAGGTGTTTGCACACACTGCACACAGCAGAAAAGGGTTGAGCAAAGAGCTGTCCTGTATTTTGCAGAGGGTCCAAAACGGCCTTTTGTGAGTCACAACAACTCTCATGCACAGCCTGTAATATTAAATTGAAAAAAAAAAAAAACTTATACGTTGAGTGCCAGATTGATTACAAGTGTTTTAGAAAAAGTTAAAAGAGCATGACAAAGATGACAGCATGAAAAAAATACGCACGACCTGCTCTTTGCAATTATAAGCCTTTTTAATACTAGTGTACCTGACCCCTCATGCACACTGAGGCATGTGTCAAAGGCAACAATTCCATCACGTCATCGTGAGCAATGGCACATGGTGCCATAGAGACAAAAGCAAAAAAAAAAGCTTTAAGGTCAGATCATTTAATCACTGTCAAATTTAAGAAATACATTTGTGATCAAAATATCAATTTCAATTAAGCTATCTATTTGATTCACTATAACAACAAATACAAATCAAAATTAAAACAAATACTTAGATTCTTGATTCTCCAGATGCTTATGCTGAAAGTCCCACTCCATTTATATTTTTATCTATTATAACATCGTTCCTAGTGGTCTTTTAATTATGGTTATGGCATTGTTAGCCAAAATCAAAGGTCTGCGCTGTTTTTTAGGACACAGGGAAACGTTGGCCTGCCCACTTCAGCTGCTGCGTCACAACTGAGAACCTTTCAAATACCAGGTTTTATCTGACCCACCTCAATTTAAATAAAAACAAAATAAGCAGAAATAAAGTTTTAATCTTAAATTATTTTACATGTGTCCTCTTTCATGAGAAAAATGCTACAAGAATATGTTAAAAACACCAAAAATACAATTTTCATTGGAATGGGTCTTTAGGTGGGCTATGTGAGATGATCTAAATAGCATTTTTTGTTACAAATTCTAAAAGTTTTAGTATCAGAACAAATGTGCCTCATAAAGTGAATTTGAATGCTCAATATTCTACTTTAGAATTTTAAATAAAGTCCCTAATTGTCAACCAATTTCAATTTCAAGTGGTATTCAAGCTTATTTGAGTTTACCTTTTTATTTTTTATGATTTTAGATTTATTTTGGAAGTCTGAGTTGAGCCGCTGCTCTTTTACATCAAGAGGAACAAGCAGAGTTTGGAAATCTGGTAATAATTGCATCTTACCTCTTTTGTACCAAAGTTTTGAGGGCATGTTCAGCTGAAAGAAAGGCCTGGGGAAAAGCCATGCCAAGTTGATGTGTTCCAGCCACACTTCAGTGTTCTTCTAAAGAAACTGGAAGTGATGGAGGAAAAAAAAGGGATCTGCGTACCCTCTCTTGAATGGCTGCTTCTGTGACCCAAACTGAAATATAATGAATGTTTTGGTTGTTTATTGCAATCACCCCTGATTACATTGGTGATCTTTATGTATCTTTATTTCATTAATGTTTTTATCAAGGTTTTCTGGCTGAAAAATAATTAGCTTTCTTGTTTTAAAAAAACATAGACATCATAAAAAATAATGGTACTGGTGGAAATAAATCAAATATAACTTGATGTTTATCTACGACATGTCCTGCAATAACCTGAACCATGTCTTTAACCTTGCAACCAGTCAATCTGCCAATTTAAAGTGTGCCAATAATCACTTGTGACATACTGTGTACTACACTAGACATGAAGAGAAGGAGAGTTTCTGCTATTACAGCTGCACTTATACTGTAGATAGAAGTTTAGAGGGCTCTGTGGGTGTGTGTTTTAGTGTTTGATACTTGCAGCTACACAGAAGAAGAAATGCCACTCAGTCTTGGGATTGGCAGAATTGTTCCACAGCAACACAGAGGATGAAGAATTCAGTGGAATTAGTGATTCTGGAATTTTGAATCTAAGCATCTATTACTGCCACGGTTCATCATAACAAAATCAAGACAAAGGAAACCAGTAACTTCCCATCAGGAAGACCAAATCCATGGAGGCCATGCTAAGTAGTCTTTATCTGGTCTTCTCAAGCTGCAGCCAGTCAAGCCTATTAACTTGTGGACCAGCCGCAGCGAAGAGGCAGAGGGGAGGGGAGGCAGCAGTGCACAATGAAATTCTAAGTCTATCAAAGCATAGAGTGAATGAGCTGCCTGTGTGAAACCTTTGGCACAGACTTGAGTCATCAACCTCCCAACAGGATAATGACCAAAACACCTGAGAATGGCTAAGAGCACAACATCGGACATTTCCTTCTATCTAAATATCTATCTAAATATCTGTGAAAGGAGCTGAAAAATGGATAAAAAAACCCTAAAATCATGAGGAAATTTGAGCCATTTTCTCATAAGTAGTGACCCAAAATACCAGCTGACAGGTGCTGCAATCATCTGATTGCACTGATTACCTGAAAAGGTTAAGTGGAGAATACCGTCATGCAGGTCTGTTTCATTCTTTTGTTTCTTAAAGTAATTATGCTAAACTGCCTGATTATTTTTTGGTAAATTCTAGCAATTTTCTATTTTTTACTTTTGTCAAGTGATCATTGTTGGTATTAATAGAAGGATGCCAACAAATTTCCAAAGGTCTGTTTTTAAATAAATCCATTGTAACTACGACATTTGAAGCAGAAATACAACAAAATCAAAACATTTATTTGATTAAAAATAAGAAACTGTTATATTTCATTGAATTGATTTTTTTTTTTTTGTGAAAAAAATATCCCTGACAAGTCAAGGTGGCTGGAACATTTATCATTTGAAAAGGGCAGCTGGGTGGATTGTTACCCATGAGTTGACGCACTCCTCTCCATCAAAGTCTGGGTGAAATCGAACTATGTTATGGATAGAAAGTAATAAAAAAGAATACTGGGACATTTCCTGGATAATTAAAACAGAAGCTGCTTTGAGGCACATCTGCGGCACAGGCAGCAGCAGGAGGGAAGCTTGTTTACTCTGTGCCAGATAAAGGATTTACTGTCAGAAGCTGAGAGGATTGTGAGAGGATAGAGGACTGCCCGCCATCCACCTGTGTGCTTGAACTATCTCCAGCTGTTGTGACCCAACAATCTCATCTGACAACACGCGTGTTGCTCATAAGCAACATCTGGAAAGAAAAAGCATTGTCGTGAACCGAAACTCCATCAAAACTGCTGGAGCCGCCAGCAAAAACAGCTAAATTAAATACGAGCAGCTCCTGGAAGCGATGTGCCAGCTTCATCATCTTGGCTGCACCATCCTATTCAGAACATCTCTGCATTACAATATTAGTTTAACCCCATTTTTGGCCTTTAGCCAGGCAATAATTCTGTAAGTATATTAAAAATGAGAAATTCCCACACATTTCATTTAGCACTGAGAAAATGTGAATTGTTTAATACTTTTTAACATTTTTAGTTATTTGTAAAACTTATAGGTAAAAATAATAACGAATTGGGTTTGGTTGACTTAAAATTTCTTCAAGAAGGAACCTTTATATTATTTCTTATGCTGGAAATTTATTCAGAATGTGCAACAATATAATTTTTTACATGTTGTATATTCGATTACTGATCAAGTACTTTTTAAACTCATCTGAACACAAAACAACATTTCTATTTTACAACAAAACTGAATTATTAGATCAGTGGATTTGTGTTTGGGCTAATATGTTCATTGCTGGTTAGAGGGATTTAAAATGCAATTCAGGTTGCTCCATATTGATTTCCGTCCCCGTGAGACTTTAAACCATACTGTAAACATAATGAGAGCTTGAATGGTAAACGTTTTCTGAGTTTTCACACCTGAAGAAGGTTGAAATTAGGTAATTCACATGGCCTAATAGGAAGCTAGAAATGCTGCAGATTGACTTGGCTCTATTTCAGATAATGCAGCCCATTAAAAAGGTACTGGTCAGGCTCCTCCAGCACAAGATTATAGAGACTTATATGGTCATCTTTTTTTTCACTCTTACACAGAAGGATGCACCAAACCTGTATTTTATCAAATTCGATCAAAAATTGTTAGTTTCCTTGTGATTTAACCCTTTTACTCCAAGGCTTTAGCTACATTCTTTTGACTACTGTCACTCTTTAACTGTTTACGCTATTAACTCTATTCCAACCAATTCTGAAGCCGAGAAAAGCAACCTGGTGCTGATATGCAACACTTTACAGTAGTGAAGTAACCAACACCAGCTAATCCTGAGAAAAGCGGTTCACAGCAGACGAGCAAGGAGGGGTTTCTTATTTTTCTTTTTCTATTGTTTGCAAGCGCATCTCCACCACCTACAGTTGGAAGAGGCTTAAAGGCGAATTGTCGAAGTCGTCCAAATTTTGCTAATTTTGCTCCTGGCTTTTTCTTTCACAGCTCTATTCCGATATATGACAGACTTGGTGTCATATAGTTCCAGCCGAGCACAGGTAATTCATTTCTCCTTCGTGATCGATTTTCAAACGGCTGTTACTACTGTTTGAATGAAAGGGGTAGTCGTCCATACCATCCCTGACTGGTCAAGTTCGACTTGTTTTAACTTGTTACGTGCATTCAATGGCCATGCGTTTGTTTTCATTGGAAGTCGTTGCTTGAATGCACGTTGCCGAGGGCGGTGTGAACGTAGCTTTAAAGGGTTAAAATAATCTACTAAAACTTACAGTCAAATGAAAAATAAATACTGAAAAATAAACTGTAAACTTCTCGTGTTGTGACAAAGGTAAAATCCTGATGCCTGAAAAGGCAAGTCAGCTTTTGGGTTGGAAGGTTCTAATAAGAAAACAACCGTTTACAATTGTGGGATTTTGTTTTTCCTGGTTTTTGCTTGCAAACTATCACTAGCTCTCCCCTTCCCATGTCCAGCAAAAAAGTCAAGTCAGAAGCCATGATTCTTCACAGTCAGGATACTTTTAATTGGAGGATCAAAGCTCTTTCTTCCAAGAAATTGACCAGTTCCTGTCAGACGATTACAAAGAAGTATCCATCACTTTTCGGATCAGACAAAAGGGTTGTTATACAAACATCACAACAATTTTATGAGAAAAGCCAAGTCTGCAAAAAAAAAAAAAAAAACAATTTAAAAGAAAATAGGAGAGTGGATTCTGACTTGAACTGTGCCATGTTGCCATGGGAACCAGGGATGATGCTCTTCAGAAAAACAACTGCCTTGTTCTCAGCCAAAGCATTTTATTGTTTTAGGTTGGGACTGATGTCTGTGTAGAGCATATCAATCGGAGTCTTAGATATTGCTCTTGTGTCTACTTCATGCTAAGAACAATGTGTTCAATGTACTGCAAAGAATTCCTATTTTTTGTCACTCCAAGGGAACAAATAAACACATAAAAAGTCAAAGTTGTAGGTGATTGCTAACTTATAGGTGAAACACAAAATTTCCCAAGAAAATAAAAGCTGTAGCTCAGCCCATATAGGATGAGTTTGAGCCAGCTTTCCAACTTGCGTAAAATATTGACGACGCGCTATATCAGGGGTCTCAAACGCAATTTACCTTGGGGCCAGTGAAGGCAGAGTCTGGCTGAGGCTGGGCCACAACCTCAGAGCGAATGCACGTGCGTGCAGCTCATGGGGGCTGGGAGCCAATGCCAATTTGAATCAGAAATGTCAATCTTATCAGTTTTTTTATTTTTTTATTTTATTACACAAAAAAGATGAAGAAGGACCCTGATGTAAACAAGTTTATTGCTTTCTCTGTTAGATCCCTTTTTGGTAGTAAATTTGTGTAGAACATGTGCTGTACTGTTAACTGTAATGTATTATTCTTAAATGTTTTCTGTACAAAATAACAAATAAAGCTCTCAATCAACAAATACTTAAACAATATTAAAAATCAATACGCAAACAAATCAGTAATAAATGCCAGTTTTCTGTTTATTCAGTCTTCCTTATCTGCTGTATTCTGATTTAAAAGTCCTTATTAACATAGTTTAAATAACACTTTTACATTTTAACTGTTATGTGTAAAATAAGACTTATGTTTCACAGTTCTTTAACCTCAACCAAAGGGTTCTTCTGAACATGGTTTCTCTTGCCTACTTCTTACTGGACACTTGGCAGAGCTTTTTCTCCATAGTTGAGGTGGTTTGGGGGAGGAAGCAGCAGAGAACATCAGTATGGCTTGACGGTGATTGTCCATAAATCTGAACCTGTACTTGGACTTTTTGAAGTTCAAGGTGGAGAAGAGTTTTTCGCACAAATATGTGCTCCTATTTTTGAATCTGAGCTGAATTTTTTTTCCAAGTATGCTCTTTAAATTGCCAAATCAGTGAGGGAGAAAACAAAATTCACTAACCATTTTTTGATTTTGTATTTCTTATTACTTTTCAAACATTTTAACCCTGGTCAAAGTTAATTAGAATAGCCAGTCATTCACTCCTATATTTTATAGTAGAATTCAAATGTGGTCAGTGAAGGAACAGGCGCTGTTCATTGAAAATCAGAACAAGCGTCGCACATGCCTGAGATCAAAGAAAGGCTGATGTTATTCGCACGTATGTGACCAGCGCAAAAACTAATGGAAGTTCATCTTCATCAAGATGCACATTGCTGCATTGCCAGCATGCATTTTAAGGGCTGCTTTATACTTATACTTATATTAAGTGACTTATAAACTTTTAATCGCTGGCGTCGCAGTGGTTGCACGGATGTTAGAGCAGAATCCCTTCAGTCACTGTAGAATGTGACACCTGCTGGTGATGTCACCTGTGACTGGAATTTTACGCTCGGAGTGCAATCACAGGCAAATCGCATCATTTAACTTGAATTTATTTCAGTGATCAGAGTACGCGGCTACAGAGGAAGTGCAATCACAGCGAGGGTGTGAGAAAGAAGTTCTTCATGTTAAAAATAAATGCTGCAGATGATCGCATCGCTTGAAAAGTAAAACACCACTCAGAAGTTTATTACATTTATCAGTCGTAATCAAAACCAGCCAAAGTAGACCGTGCAATTCTGGACACGATGGCTGATCGCTGTGAAGTATAAACCAACATTTATTCTCCGCAGTTGACCTGTCCCCTGAGCGAGGTGGGCTGCAGACACAGAGCCTCAGGAAGCATTTGCTGTATTAACTGTTTCATAACCTTAACCTTTTCTCATGGCCTGTGTGGCCGAGAAAAAAAGTTTAGCACTGGTTGCACATATTGAGAAAATTACGTACGACTAGACACTTTCTAAAAAAGTAGAAGTAAGCAACTCATTAATGTGGTCTGGGGAGTGGGGTGTCAGGTTTCCTGCCCTAAATGTTTCCCTGCTTCAAGCCTGGTCAATGTCATGCCCCCAAGAGCCATTTACCCAACTGTGATTGGTCGGTTTGTCAGCTCCACACACTACACTGGAAAAGTGCCATTTATGTAAAACTTACGGGCAACACTAACATCAAACTTTTATATTTAGGTGGGGGGGCCACAAAACATGGTCTTGGGGACATAAATGACCCGCAGGCCGCCAGTTTGAGGCCCCTGCGCTATACACTTCAGCTCTCCTCTGTGTATTGAGCATCTGATAATGCATTAGAAATGTGCAACAAAGTGCTTGAATAAAATAGTAATAAAACGTAAGAATAAATAGCTGGATCTAGTTTAGAGCCATGAAGCTACAGAAAACTGATTAATTTGTTTTTATGTCATTTTTCTAGAAGACCCACTCCACTGAAAATAGTGTTTTTGGTGTTTTTAACATGTTCTTGTAGCACTTTTTATTGATGAAAGGCATATATAAAGAACATTTAGATTAAAACTGGGGTTCTGAGTATTTCTTTATTGAAATTATTTTGGATCAGGAGCATCTGAAAACCCCAGAAAGCTCAGGTTTTTGATGCAACTGCAATGGATAAGCCAAAGTCTCCTTTCTCCGCTTCAATTCTGTAGCATCCACTTGAAGACAAATAGATCCATTAACATCTTCATCTTCCTCGCCTGAGCTGGCATCATAATCATAATTAAAAGACAACTGGGGACAATTTTACTATAGAAAAAAAATAGTTGGAGTGGAACTTTGATGAGTTTTTTTCTTTGATAAGTAAAGCAGCACATTTATACTCACTGCAGTGTTTTAATTTCAATAAATTGCTTGCTAATTCGTGATGGTTTTCACAAAGAATCCCTTCTAAATCATAATGATACCATACGTTGCTGTAGTTACTTGATAAAGAAAACCTGTTTAATTTTCTCAATCTCATAATCACACTCTGCTTTGCTGCACTTGAGGTCTTTGTTGCTGCATGGCTCTTTTGCATTGAAACTACAGGAGCTTCCAATTACAATTGACACAGTTCGCACACACTTTAGGGCACTCTTTTTAATTTCCCAAATTAAAAAAAAACAACCTTTTGTTTGGCATTTTGCTTTGTGTCGCTGTTTTTTTCCTCTTTGCCGTAAGCTTATAACTGCATTTTCAGTCAAACTAGTATGTGTTGCTGCGCAAGGAGCTTTGCTTTTTTAAAAGCCGGTTATTATACAGATTATACAGTCCGCTGGAAACAGTTTGGCTTCATTTTTTTTTAAGGGTGGGTGGTGGTTAAATCAGTTTGACTGTTTTTTATAGTATGAGCTGCAGTTAGAAATTGTTGCTGCACACCAAGAGAGTTTAGGAGTACATCCAATTCCAGCTGAAAACTGTCTATGCTCGATTCGTTTGGGATTTTTAATTGAAAAGAAAATATGTGAATTTGTATAAAATATGGATGAATGTGAAGCATGCCGACTGGTTTAAGTGGTGAAACTCTTATAGAAACTTTTTTAATGCATGTCTGTATTTGTGGAGTTATTTTGAAGCATGTTTGAATGTGCAGCTCAAAACGGAATCTGTTTCTATAAAAACACTTCTCATAATTGAACTCAAGGCTCTCTGTACTGTTGGGGAAGCTGACCAAAAAAAAGGAAGATAAAAATTCAACAGAAATCTGTGTAAGGGTTTGAGCTTATGCTAATCCAACATCGTTGGGGCTTATGCTGACTCCAGGGAGAGGAGTTCGACTTGCTCTGGCAGAAGCTTCAGGGTTGGCAATGATCCTGAAACAAAAAAGGCTGAATATTGTCTGAGGCACGCTGCTCTGAAAGTGGCCTGACTGTATCACAAGGAAACCCAGTGAGAAATAATAGAAACGCAAACTCCTGTTTCCCCCATTTCAAAGGCTGTGACTGTACTGCTGCAGGTGTGAGAGGAGGCAGCGTGGAGTCATTCTAAAAACTAAAACAAATCCATCAATTTTTACAATGGTGACCATGTCGTACAGTTTTTATGTTTGTGAAATTGTACTGAGGGATCTGTTTCTGATCATATTTTTTTACTTTGTTTGTTTAGTGTAAGTAGGGGCCCACATTTCTGAGGGTTCTGTTCTACTCACCTCTTTTTGGTGGTACTTGATTGCCAGTTTGAGTCTCGCAAGATCGTTGTTCCCCTCCTCGTCTAATATATTGATATCGTCTCTGTAGTTCAGGATCATCTCCAGCTCTCTGGAGCTCCTCGTTTGGTCCAGAAGATCCTTGGCAAACTGTTTGCACTGCTGGGACAACTCCTCATACTCCGACTTAAACTCGTTTTCAACCTGGAAGTGACAACGACAGAGAATATAGAATAGGATATTGCATCACAAAGATTCATATTCAGTGAGAGCTGTTGTGAGATATTTAAAGTCCCAAAGTCCACTTTGCTTTGCTACACTGGCCATTTAAAAACGATTTCTTAAAGGCTAAAGAAATGACTTTTTAGGCTTTAAAATAAATGATGTCATGTTCATTTAAATCCACGTTTTATCCATTAAGCTGAAGGCATCAGACTGAAAATATTTGACAGTAGAAAGGAGAAGTAGTTATTTTATTTCAAACTCATTTTCAGTGTATCTTATATAAACTGTATTATTTGTGACATCTAGGTGAAAGTTCTTTTTTACAGTCTTGAATGTAACTTCATCCTTGTCTCTCCAATCCCTGAATGTGAACTTAATCAAAAATGAAAACATCTTTTTTTGCCCCACCCCTTTTATGAGTGACCATTTCATTTTAAGTATCTATTCTGTATGTTTAAATAATACATACAGCAACATTTTAAATTTATACAAAAAACATGTTGGCTCTCCAAAGTTCTCCATTTTTGAAATAAAGAAAACAAGCAGTTTATGTGGTTGTTTATTTATATAAACATATGGTTCACTATGGAAATATGTTTTTTCTTTTGTTTTATGTACAGATAAAATTTTATCCAATTTCAAATGAATTAAATGTATAAAAAGAGTGAAAATTCTGGGTTTTTCCCAGAATTTACCTTTTGCTGTAATTTAATTTAAAATTAAATTTCAAAATGAAGACGTGGAAAACATGTTAAAAAGTGAGATTTTTTCATTGTTTTAGGTTTTTTTCTCAGAACTTTAACCCATGAGCAGCATCACAAAAAAGGAGATGGAAAGTTAACAAAAAAATGTATACTCTCGAAACCCAGTCTGATGAAAACCGTGTTTTTAACATGTTCTTGTAGCATGGAAAATTAAGCTTAAAATTGCATTTCTGAGTATTTCTTTATTCAAATTGTTGTGAATCAGGAGCAGATAAAACAAAACAGTTTGAAAAAGAGCTTTTGTGAGGAAGAAAATGAGCCCGGCAGGCCACGTCTTAATTTCCCTCGTCCGAGCTGGAATCTGGCTCAAAACTGTACGGCTGGAAAGCATTAGTATTAGGCCCCATTTCTGTAGCACCGGCAATGTTAGGGTTGGGGTTGTGTGTAAACTAGAGGGAGAGCATGTAAACAGATGGATGACAGGAAGTGGGGGCGGTTTAACTCAGCGCCAAAAAGTCCAGCACACATCTCAAAAGTGAATTTCCAATGAAATATTGCCGCTCTGCAGAAACTACGTCCTACAAAATGACAAGTTTTTTTGGGCTAAAAACGGCATAATAATATTAAAAGGCGCTTTTAAAATAGATCAAAGATAATCAGAGTTGGGTCTTTATAAACGTAAAGTGACTATCTAATAGTTTACGGGACTTTTTTGTCCTCCTCACCTTGCTGAGCTCCTGCAGCTCCCAGCTCAGCCTGAATGCAGTCAGAAAAGGGTCTTCACTGGAGAGTGCAATTAGTGAGGGACTCGACAGGGCTTTGTAGATGTTGAGGCGAGAGCGCGAGTGCCGCAAGCTGTCCACATCTGAACTAGACACACACTCCACACAGTTGCAGCGCACCTGGAACATCAAACAAAAGATGGACACATTTTAATGAGGCCTCTCTGTGTTTAGTCATGGATCATGTTCCGGTCTAGCAAAGCAAGCCCGGAATCTATTACATAAACTGCATCCTGCCATGTCTGGGTATGACATCCAGCCATTAAAAGCACAGTGGTTCATTATTAACCTTCATTCATGCATATATTTGCATAGTAAATATCACCCTTTTAAAGGTGACAAATTAAATGCATTCAAACAGAAAAAAAAACATTGAACCATGAATAAGGGTTTGGTGAACCCACCTCATGTGGCTGAGGCATCGACACTCCTTTCTGCACCAGGAGCTTGATAATTTCATAGTTGTTGGTGTGTGCAGCAAGGATGATCGGAGTGATGTCAGGGGTGAAGTCAGAGTACTGCTTGTCCAAAAGGATAGGAGGGACCTTATAGGAAAGGGTGGAAAATAAAGCTTGAATCACACATGAATATTGGCCTTAGTTTTTCAGAAGCATTTGAACACTTGGCCTTGGTCTGGGATTTATCAGCAATTTGTACTCTTGCTGATGTTTCTGTTCATGACAGATTGCTTATTAGATGTTACAGGTAAATGGTGTGGCTGCAAAAGGAACTCACAGAACTATAAACTATTTAACAGGTCCTGACAGAGATCTTATAAGGAATGAACAGAATCCATTTCCTGAGAAATTAAGCTATTCAGATGAGCAACAACTGCTCCGAAGAACAGAAATCCCAAGACAATGTGACCGGAATGAATGAGAGCTTTCACAGACAAAAAAATATATATATTTACAGATTTTTTAAAATATATAATATGAAATACAATATAAAAAAACAGCATTTCACTCGTTTTAATAAGAAACATGGAAAGAAAATGTCAGGAGCAAAGTATTGTAATATGCTTACCTGTGCGTAGCAAAGGAGGTAAAAGGATACATATTCCTTCTTTTAATAGAAGGCGTATTATCGGATTTACTGCTGGGGAAGAACATCTGGAGGTACTGTATATGAAGTGAGATAAGGTGACCCACCCGAGGCAGGATTAAAATCTATGGAAATCGGGGCTAATCAGGGTTCACTTTAATCGCTTCATACCTGCGTACTTGAAAGTTTTTCTCCAATCTCGTCCCCTGGGGAAGTAGTGAGCTGCAGTCACAGCTGTTTGCATTTTTAGATTTAAAATAAAAATGTGTTAAGATTTTTGGCTAAAATAGTTGGATTGTGCCCAAATGCCCTCCATCTTACAAACCTTCTATTTGAAAAATTCCACTGTCTGCGTTTTTAAAATCTCACTGCCGTACTTTCACAAACATAATTTCTTTATTTCATTTAAGTGCAATAATTAATGCTGCTCTAATTACAGCCCTCAATGAGGGCTTTAAAATGTATTTTTTTCTTAAAACAATGCAATTTTATTTCCTTAATACTAACACTCACTTAATACTAACTTAATACTCAGATCATCTTTTGATCTATGTTTAAAGCGTTCCCAGTGGTCTTTCATGATTATGTCATTTTTATCCCAAATCAAAACTTGTGCATATTTCTCGGACTTAGTTTCTGCAGATCAGCAGTAATTCATTAGAAATTTGCTTCTGAGTTATGGACGGCACTGTTGGCACAGAGTAATCCCACCTTTACTTTACGTCATCCATCTGTTAACAGTGTCTCCCTCTAGCATACAGTCCCCCCACGCCTCAAACCTAACATTACCGAGGCAGCAAAAATAGATAGCTATATCGGAGCTATCCATCCGTACAGTTTAGAGCAGGGGTGTCGAACTGCAGTCAAGGGCCAGTCTCCTGCTGGTTTTCAAGAAATCCTGTCTCATGAATCAATAGCTTCAATGGCAGGTTGGTTGGAATAACATGTAGGACACCGGCCCTCGAGGCCTGGATATTGACACCTCTAGTTTAGAGTCAGACGCCAGCTCAAATGAGGAAAACAAAGACGAACATGGATGTATTTGTCTACAAGTGGATGCATCAGAATGGAGCACAGCAGAGAGCTTGTGGTATTTTCTGAGTCACAAAAAGGCTAGTTTTCAAACTGATTTTTTTTGTCTGATCCTGATGTAGTAAAATTCAAGAAAAGAGAAAGTCAGAAATGCTATTTTAATCTTGACTGTCTTATATATGTCAACCATCTTTAAAAAAAAATGCACCAAAACATGTTAAAAACACAATTTTCAGCAAAATGGGCCTTTTAAAATTGATCAAAGTGATCCCTAATATACTGAAAACCCAAGTGCTAGATTATTGATGAAGAAAAAAACTATGTATTAAAATTAGCTTTACCACAAAAATAGAATGACTGAAAATGACAAAAAGTGTATCTGTTGGCTAACCACAGAGAGCCCTGCTACAAGCTATGCATTCATACAGTAAAGTTGATCACATTTTATGTTTGTTAAATATTTTAAGCATAATTAGTGTGGCTCTAAAACTGTGCCATTGAAGTTTATGTTTTTTTGGTTTAGTTCTGACTAATAGACTTTCTAAGTGGATTTTATTGTGAATATTATTATATAGAAAGTTCTGTATTTTGGATACAATGTTTTGAGAGAAGTTGCTGACATTTTTATCTTGATGACAATAATTTAAATATATAATTTGTGCATCCCACTTAAATTGACTTCTAAGCAAAAATATCATTAGTCACGTTTACATGGACACAAGTAATTGAATCAAAAAGCTGATCAGAATAAAATCGCTCATGTAAATGCTATACTCTGACTCAATCAGACCCATTTGGATCAAAATTTTCCTCCGTTTGAGATGGGCAGGTCACGCTGATTGTTAATCCATTTTGGGTGCGTGGGAACACTTATTCTGATTGTGGGTCATTACTGTGCTGGCTTTTATGCCATGCATAGACAGCGTGTGCTCCGGAGGAGCGCAGTCCGGCCGGTTGCTCAGCCTGAGCAAGCTGCTCTCCAGAGAACTATGTCTTCGAGCAAAGGAAAGACTTCAAGATGGTGTGTGCTCCGAAGGGGGATTTGGAATGCGGAAATGTCACTCCACACCCCAAGTAGTTCGGGGAAACCGTGAAAACAATCATGTGAATTCGTGCAAACATACGTAAAACTGTGTCCAAGAAACCTGATGGTAATTCATGGCAAAATGCACATGGCTGCGTTGCCCGCACGTATTTTAAATGCGTCCAAGGCTAAATGTTGCTGTTGGTCACACGTATTAACCGTAACCCTAACCCTTCTGCCGGTCCATGCGCCGAAAAAAAAGTTCAGCACTGGCAAATAGTCACTTAAAAAACAACAACAATAAAAGCACGCTCAGAAGAGCGGTTTTCTTCATGTTAACCGCAGCCATGCTTGTTTACAACAGAACTCCTCAACTACTTTTCCTGCATTTTAGACAGTTCTGCGCATGTCAAAGGGATTTATTCCATTGAACGTGTGACGGATGTGAACATTTGTTGTAATCTGATACATTTTTCAGGGCCCACATACTTTGATTCGATTGCACATTTGGGTTATCTCCTTTTGTAGAACTATACTAAAAGTTTTTAAAATGTTTTAAGTAGGGTGACTTAAATATGTAAAAAGACAGAAATAGTGTAGGGAGGATTTTTGTCTCCTCATCTTGCTGAGTGGAGACATATAAAGAGTTTATTTTGGCAGATAGGTTCATCATCTGCGTTCTACCAAACAGCCATTTCATCATGTAAATGCTAATTAGTTTGCCCGTAGAGCAATCACTCTACAGAGTGGCACACAGCCATGTCATGTCTGTACATTATTCTTTGTAGAGGAGATTATACATATAAAAAATGTTTAGTGTCATGTTATCCATGTGGGAGGAGAGAATTCAAATGATCTACATCAAACAACCCTGGCCTGCACCCAAGCTGGATGTGAAGTTACGATAATTATGAGGAAAAAAAGATGAATTTACAGCCCACTGCTTTGTTATGATTAAGTGTTACTCATTTTAGAATAGGACCTTCACCATCAGCGCATTGATTAAACATGCAACCCTAGCATCTTCAAAGCCCATTGTGTCTTTATTTTTGTTTTCACTGTGCTCTATTTTGAGCTGCCCCACAGCTTTTTTACCTCATTCGACAACAACACAAACACAGAAGAAAATGGGACACCGAGCAGCTCTATCTGTCAAATGTGCTCAAGGCTGCAGTGCAAATAAAAACAAAAAGCATGACAAAGCTTGTTTTACATACAAATTAATATTTGTATAAAATTTGTATAATATTTATAAAAAGACGAAAAGTACCCCATGCACCCCCCATAAAAAAACAAAACAACAACACCCACAGGCCCTTCTGATTAACAAACACTGTGATCCTTTGCCTCTGTGCCAATGACAGATGGTTATCTGTTCTAATATGATGCAGCCATTTAAAATCCTAAAATCCATGCAAAATAACCCACAGACACACATGATGTTAAAATATTTCATTCAGACATCCTATGAGACAAAAAGACAAATATGCACTCTTTCTGGAAAGCATAAAACAAAAATTCCCTTTAATAAATCTGCTAGATGCTTAGAACAGTCTGGATTCATTTTTCCCTGACAGCTTTTTAATTTAATCTAAGTGAATCTAAATGGGTGGTTTGGCACACTAAAGTGATCTATTTTTCACAGAGGGATGCAAAGACTGGTTTTCTTTCAAATGCATTAAGGTAAAGATGTGATCTGTCACCTGACGGATGTTGCCGCCAAGCCAGTCAGACCGGGAAATTTGTCCTCAGTGGATTCAACATCCTTTTTTTTCCCTTCTTAAATAAGTCTGAGCTGTCAATTGAAATAGTGCTTCTTTTCAATGTTAAACTGTCTCTTTCTATTTTTCCACAAATACAGGAGACATTCCTGCAGACATGTATAGCAATGTGATGGCAGTATATTTGTAGTCAGCGGTGTGAGAAACAGGACAAATGCTGCACAGAACGGACCGGCTTCTGGGATGCTATACGCCCGCTTTCCTTCCACATTCAATTTAAGAGCAGCTGTTGCAACTTCTCTCCCAAGACCTGATTGACATAACCTGGAAGATGATTTTAGGCTTGGATGTTAAGAAATATATCAAGTAGCTGTAATATTTTGGTGAGTGTTTCATAACAGCAATATGCTTCCTATTCTCTGGCTCAGACTTTGTGCCTGTAATGAGACAGCACACCAGGATCCTCATCACTGGTACTGAACAGGAACTTGGCCCTGAAGTGGGCGGAAAAGGCAGGATTCCCAGGGAGTTTAGCGATGAGTTGGAGGACAAGTTGTGCTTTGTTTTAGCAGTGGCAAAAGTAGCTGCTGCTAAAAAAAAGCCTCCTAGTTCAGCTCTACAGTTCCTAAACTCTTTTTTTCTCACACCCCTTTGTTTAGTTTGAAGCAGCGGATCCTAACACTACCTGACATTTTTGTGAATTTACCACAGTGAAAGACAGACAGAAAGCACTGAATGAGTAACATAGCTTAATTGTCATTGTTAGCAGCTCAGCTATGGCAATGAGAATATATATATTTTGAGAATCAAAGATGAATATAGCAGCAGGGCCCAGGAGAGGCTATTATTGGAGAAAAAACAGAGGAGTCTTCTTGTTGCTATAGAGGCAAATGATTCAAGATGAGAAAGTTCCACCTCTAAAAACTCAAGAATAGGGTTCTTGGCCTAGGCCCTGTGTTAGTGCAAGGTGTATAAAAATAGGGATGTAAAGGATGCAGATACGTATTGAAAAATCAATCTAGTACTGTATTTTACGCACTACAAGGCAGACTTAAGTTTTTTTCAAGTGCGCCTTACAATCCGGAGCGGTTTATAAATGACTTCGTTCTGCTGCAGGCAAAGTTGCGATGTGAATTGTAAATAAACTAATGTGGCTAATGTGTAGCGTGTGGAAGTTTTACTAACAAGGTTGGGAGTTAGGCGAGTCCCTGGAACGCTTGTTTAAGTAGTATCAGTTTGTTTTTTTCATGAGTTGAACACAAGATAAGGGATTTAACTTGTATATACAGTGGGTACGGAAAGTATTCAGACCCCCTTAAATTTTTCACTCTTTGTTATATTGCAGCCATTTGCTAAAACCATTTATATAATGCGCCTTTTGTTTGGTGCACCTTATGGCATAATTTAGAAAATAGACTATTCAATGATGGTGCGCCCTACAAGCCAGTGTGACCTCTAGTACAGAAAAGCAGTAACAGAAGTATCAATTCAAAACTACAGATATGAACAAGATTGTGTAGGTAAAAAAGTATCAAAATTGATCAGAAACTAAATAAATTGTGTCTGCCTGTGTTGCTAGTGTCTTTGTCTTTTTATGTACATTTGATAAAAGCAAAAAGATGTCCAATCACTTCTATTACAATTAGCTGACATGATTTGTGTTGCGCGCACTAAAGACATGATAACACCTTTTCTCACTGCTTCAAACAATGCCTGAATAAATAAATGACAGGTTTTTTTAAACCACAAAGAACAAAACTATCTAAAAGGCAAAACTATCTCACAGGCTTTTATGTTCAAAGCTGCTATGTCAAACATATTTTGCTTTTGTTGCTTTTCATACAAAGTAACAGCAGGAAAAAAAGTTTCTCAGTTAAAATGCATTTTCATTTAAAGTTTTAAATGCCAAATGAATGATACATATATAAGTTATATCCATTTAGATAAAAGAATTGAACTGTATAGTATCACCACAAAGTTAGTTGAAAATTGTATTTTTTGATTCGTGAACCATGCATCAAGATGTGTAACGAATCATCTGAGACGGAAAAATACACACACAAAAATAAATCAACTAAATCAATTTTTCCAGATAATAGTGTTTCATTGAGTGGATAAATAAATAAGTAAATGAACTACCTCAGTGAAGCAGTGAAGGTCAAACTGAGCAACATATTTTCCTGCTCAAGATTAAGGGCCTCTATCATGCAAAATTATCTTTTTTGAGCTTTTAAGTTTATCATAATGTTAATTCCTCATGACTCCATTCACACATCTGTGAGTACTCCTCTAAAACCCTGCCCTCTGAGCACCAACCCTGCACAGTCCCCAAAAATGAGTCCTCACAGTGAGACGCCACAAAATGGGGAACAGCCCTTCCAGGAGGGGTTTGCACCCCCAGGCTTACACACCAATTTTCTCTGCTATGATCTGCTAAACACTTTTATTTTATGAGCACAATGTGCACATACATCTTTGCAAAAGGTCAGATTTCGTGGGTAAATCAGACACGCTGCTGAGCCTGGATCTAAGATGGTGCTTCAGAGATTGAGGCGGCTTACTTTTAGGCAGGAAAAGAGCTCACAAAAATAATTAAAATTTCATTAAAAAATGTGTTCTTTAGCGTGACAAAGGTAATAATACTGTATATATGGATGTAGTTTACGTTGAAAGGCTTAACCACAGCATAATATAGGACCTTCAATAACAAAGAGGATTCTGCCATTCATCACTACTGCATCATTTTCAGTTAGGGAACACAACGATGCCAAAAACAGACACATCTGAGTAAAAGGTAAAAGTCACAACAAAGAAAGATGTCAGACCACTTTAAAAACCTAAAAAAAAAAAACTGTTGAGGACATCAGGTTAAAAGATCAAAGTGAAGAAAACCAAAAACTACACTAAAATAACCCAAAAACCATTCTAAATCTGAGAAAATAAAGATGGTTTAGGGTTAGAAACTTCAAACCAGATACACGTTTAGATTCATATTCTCACATTCACGTGTGATTACTCCCACAACCTCATTAAAAAGCTGAGTGTGCAGCAGCAACTTTTCTTGAAGGGCTTTTAGTTTCAGTGTTTTCATCCATATGCATCACATGATGTCACATCTAGAAACAGTCGAGAAAAATCGAGCTTTTAAAAAGGTGCAAATGATATTTTACAATACTCAAAAGAACATGTGAACGTAAATGTCCCCTACTTAAATCTTGTATTTTATATTTTTTCGATATGTGGATTCTGCAAAGCTCTGATCCCATACAAGCTTCTTATTGTGTACAGTATGCACTGTACTCTGCAGTCTTCTGTGTCACACATCGACAGGCACATCAAGGTTCAATGTTTTGCCCAGGGAAATTTTGACAAGGCTGAGGACTAAATAACAGAGCTTCAAAAGGCAGCCCTTTTATCATCTCAGCCACAGCCATCCTAAAAGTAAGACATGTACGTGTGTGTGTGTTTGTGTGTGTGTGTGAGTATGCTGCACTGCATTTAGTTCCTATGCAGTATGGGAAAGATTTCGTAAAAAAAATGCATATATTTTATCTTGTTTTCCCATAACAGCATTTCTGTTATTTGCAGGAAGCTTTCACAACAAAAGATTGCATAACTAACTGCAGCATTCTCTGCCTTTTTCAATTTCTGCAAAAATAAACAGCCTTTTTTTTCCACCATATATTTGTATTAACATTCTATAAAATACTGGTCATCTCTCACTAATGTGATTTGCTACAAAGACAAAAAAAAATGATTGACAACAGGCTTCTTGAGAGCCAGATGCTCCGTTTGCCGACATAAATTTTGGACGGTATGAAAAGCTCAGGGCAAAACACACTATACTTTTGTTTGTTTGTAATTGGCTGAGTCAGAGCAACACTCCACCATCCCAAATTCAGAGTGTGAAACCTCGTGTTAGATGATATCAGAACTTCTTTTCTTAAAAGCTTTCATTTTCATTGTAAATTAAGTCTGCTGTCAATGTCTATTTAAACAATCTGTGATGAATAGTCGGTTCGTTTGATGTGTATTCATTCATTCATTTTCCAATCCGCTTTATCCCTTTTGGGGTCACGGGGTTGCCGGAGCCTAACCCGCCTACTCATGGGCGAAGGCAGGGTACACCCCTGGACTGTTTACCAGTCTGTCGCAGGGGCCACAATCACACACCCATGCACCCTCACACCTAGGGACAATTTAGATTAACCAATCAACCTATGAAGCATGTTTTTGGACGGTGGGAGGAAGCCGGAGTCCCCGGAGAAAACCCACGCATGCACGGGGAGAACATGCAAACTCCACACAGAAAGGTCCCCCAGCCAGGACTTGAACCGGGAATCTTCTTGCTGTGAGGCAGGAGCGCTAACCACTGCGCCACCGTGCAGCCCGTTTGATGTGTATATGATCAATAATTGTACTCGCTCAATGCAAGAATACAAACTAACTGTCAACCTGTAGCCATTATGCGAAGGAAACCTGAAATTTAAAAAAAAAGGTTTTGGGAGGAATAAAAACAATTCAAACAAGAAAAAAATTGTGTCAGAAATCACTCAAGCAGAGGTTACCTATTTCCTCATATACCTCACAGACTACCTCACTTTTGTCTTGCTGATACATTTTAATCGAAATGTTAAAAAAAAGCCACCTCAATTC
The DNA here is from genome assembly GCA_036245035.1 of Adrianichthys oophorus. Classification (NCBI taxonomy): domain Eukaryota; kingdom Metazoa; phylum Chordata; class Actinopteri; order Beloniformes; family Adrianichthyidae; genus Adrianichthys; species Adrianichthys oophorus. The sequence continues at coordinate 16,108,927 of BSAI01000201.1, read as the reverse complement.
TCAGTGTAGACTTTATTTGTGTCTCTAAGAAACTAAGCTGTAACACATTTTGGAAAAAAAAAAAGAGCTGTGGGAGATGCTTTCATGGAAAACATGTAACATATATGTGAATCTCCTGTGGTTAATCTTAAATAAAAATTGTAAAAATGCTGCATAATTTTTTTTAAAAATGGATTCTTTTTTTTGTGCCTATATTTATGTTTTAGTTGCTGTTACACTGGAGTAGTGTTAGGATGGTTAGCAGAAATCTAATTAACCACTCCTAGGAGCAAACCAACGACTTATTAGACTAGTTCTAACAGCTGTGAGGTGGTTCTACGTCAGGAAAAGCATTGACCAGGAAAAGAGGAAAAGCAGCAAGTCCCACCAACACAATTATATAGCATAAAATTGAAAAACCAACAAGGTGAAAAAGGTCTAAAATAGGATAAATGTAGTACAAGGGGGGGTTACAAGCACTACTTAATAATGCGGAAATCAGAAACTAGTTTTTATCTTTGTGATTTTACTTCCCCATCATGTTCAGTCAATACTGCTCCAGGAGAGCTGCTTTCAAACTTTTTTCAGAAATGTTGGCTTGTTTTCATTTTTGGTTTGCTTCTAAGAGATCTGTGTGGGAAAGAACACCAAACTAGAAAAAGGTGTGACATTTAATAACATTCATCTCATTCAAACTGAGTTCTTGGTTTGAGCTCAAGTGCGAGCAATTTCAATTTGCAAGTAAACCAAGACATAAGAACAGAAAAGAACAAAGTTGTCTTCTCTTGACCTTACCAGAGAAGCTCAATGTTTTTGTCCAAAGCAAACAAACAATCTGTGCAAACATTTTCTCGTACTCTCATATCCTTTCTTGGTACAATCCCCACCTGCATGCCTCCACTGGGTTTCTTGTGATTAAGCAGTAGCTCCACAGCTCCTACCACCTCCTTGCGGATTGCGTGTAGAAGGGCATCGCCAACATAGACGTTGAAGCTTAGCAAGAGCTCAATGATTTCCAGGTTCTCGTTCTCGATGGCGATCAACAGAGCAGTGCGACCAAGAGGGTCAATGCAATTGATGTTGATCTTGAAGTAGATCTCAGCCTCCTGGCAAAAAAAATAAATACAACTGGGATTAAAGTTGAATGAGTTTACTGATGTGTGTTCACCAACTAAAATATATATAGTAATCAAGCTGACTTATCAGGGAGACACATAGTCAATCTAATTCTAAATTCAGAATATCATTTCTTTTTAGTCAATTTATCACCTCCAGAGCTTGTTTGACGCTCGCATAGTCCCCCTTTTCCACAGCTCCCAGGTAGGCTTTCTCCAGATTTGACAACTCCGACTCGGCCCGCACAATTCTCAATGGGATGCGATCCCGATAGGAAGAGCTGTCAGTCCTCCGGTAGTACAGCTGTGACATCTCCCTGGTCTTCAGCTTTCCAGCACCCTGTTAACACTGCTGCAGCTGGTGCCAGCCGGAGGGAGTTCACACTACCAGGGACGAGGACAGAAGACATGTAAAAATAAACTTGTTGGCTTTCTCAAGTAAGAAATAGTGAGAAAACTGATGGATTGGATGGTGACAGAGGTCACGCTAACCTTTGGACATTACATTCTGACCTTTTTTTTTTTTTTTGCTTTTTGAAATAGGAAAATACTGTGGCAGTAATGCCATTTAAACAGAAGCAGTTTAAAATTAAACATATCCTGGAAGAGATTTTTTACCCTTTTTAACTAACAAGAAATTATTTTTTTTTCCCCTTTATTTTTAACTTTAATGTTCTCCCCACACTGTGGATTTGGGGCGGAAAGTTCTTTTCTTATTAACTTTCACAGTTCTAAGACAAAGATAAAAGTAAAATCCTATTTAACCCTTTAACAAGCATAAAAAAATCATGAAATGCTTTTTTTTCTCAAAAACTTAGATGGGTAATAAGCACAATTCCTTTCTTTTCTTTTTTTTAATAAATATGTTTTTGAAAAGTATCATTTATTTGGGTATTTAAAATGTAATACATCCACACGCAGGCATGTCACAGGTGGAAAATGTCTTTTTTTTGACAAATATATCTGACTAAAATATATTTCCAGAGCTGGAAACACTTAAACAAAACAAGAGTAATGTTTGTTGGTAATTATGGGTCTAATTATTGACAACAAACTAAACTGGAAGCAGCACATTATAAACTCATACAAATTAAAGTGTTAAAAAGTATTTCAATTATAAATGTCAAGTATATGCTAGAATATAACTGTAGATTTTTACTGATATTACCATCATTTACCTACTGTCTAGAAATTTGGGTAATAAAGATAAGAGTTCACGCCATACTCTGCCTTAATTTCAAAAACGAGCCATCAGAATTATGCATAAAGTTTATCTCAATCATACACTTTATTTTATCAATCCAGACTTTTAAAACTATATGATCTTGTAGAAAAACATTACCGTGCAACCTTTAAAAAGAGTTCTTAAAGAATGGAAGAAGCTTCAAATTTTATGTTCATGATTACTTTTCAGAGGATAATCAAGAACTATTCCTTTTTTATTTGATAAATAATCTGCATTTCATCTGATGAAGACCGGATTATGGCAATATAAATATATGCAATATACAGTATAAGGCAATAATGCAAAAGAAATAAACCAATGTAAATGTGCTTCTTCCCACTCCATTTCAAGCAAATCAAATTAAAATTCAGTTTTGCTTTATTGTTGCTTTGTTCAACATTTTATTTGGTCTGTGAATTTCTGTGAATGCTTTACACAGTTTTAGGGTTGTTTTTTTTTAGTATGGATTATTCAAGTGTCCAGTTTGTTCTGTTTGATTTAAGAAAACATTTCCTTGTGACTTCCTTTAAAATCCTTCATTTTGGCCCAGCTTCCACCGCAGGAGTTCTGCAACGCAGGGAACTATTATTATCCGTCAACCTCTGCTTGACAACATTTTTATGAGAGTGTGAAGAGACAAAGAGAACATCCAAAGAGGTATTTTGATATTTAAAATGAATGTGGACAGAACAAATTAAGAGCCTTGTCAGCGTGTTCAGGTTAAGCAAACAAACGCTCCCACTGCCTGCTTTTAAGAAAGTGCAGAGGAAAGCCACAACCTTCCACAGTAAATTTAATTTGTTTACCACCTCAAGGACTTGCCAAAGCTATTGGAGAAATATTTTGTGAGCAAAAAATATCCAAAAATAGATTTTAAAAATTTTGTATTGTGAGAAAAAGAGGAAATAATGTGTTCCAGTGTAAAGGACCGAACAAACCTTTTCCCTTCAAGAGTCAACATTTTTGCCATGTCCACTGATAGTCGGAGGACTTCTGAGTAACACAAGTAATTATAAGGACTATTATAAACTCAACAGACGTTTAGGACTAGTTGTGACAAAAGACCTCCTGCTGTGGCTTCTCACTTCACCAGCCTTTGTCATAAAATAGAATCCGTCTAACTGCAAAATCTGAAATACTGCTACATTATTCATAGTGCTGCACCACATAAAAAAACTTTACATCACAGGAGAAAGAAATCTTTGACATAAAAGATGTTAGTCTTGATAAACTAATATTTTCATAGGGCATATAAAAAAAAATCTGTTTTTAGTAGAATTGTCCCATCTCTGTGTAGTCCTTATTTATGCTTGCTTTAAACATTACTTATTGCTATAAGGGAAAAAAAAAAAAAACACTTAATGAAATAATAAGGCACATTCACTGAGGTGAAAAGCTTTAATATTGATTTGTTTCGCTAACAAATCTGATGTCAAACAATAAAAATGCAAACTCTGAATTTTGTGATGTCTTATGAATGCCCAAAACAAAATAAAGACATTTTGTGTTGCTTAAAATCTGAGTTAACCTCAAAGTGCTGTTCCAGAACATTATGTGTCAATAAAATAAATAAATATTCAATGTTTTACAAAAATCTAGAACTTGTAGTGCAAAACATAAATAAAACCTTTTTTTTTTTTTTTTATGGACAAGCTTCTGCAGGGATGCACTGTGAAAGTTAAGAGAAAAAAAAATCTGGGAACCTTTTAAGTTTTGTAGACAGCCTGATATTTTCGAAATGAAGCTTGTAATTAAAGTAAGAGATGCATGGGGGCTGCTGGCTCAAGGCCCAAACAAGTAAATGAATTACACATCAAAATTAATCTGAGTTGGATCAGGAATTATCTGGTTTAAAAGTGTTATTACAAAATCAGCCTGGGCTGTTACAGACTGAAACAAAATCATCAAAATGCTAACTTGGTACATTGAAACCTGGCTGTTTGCTCCTATCGACATTTATAATTACTGTAAAGCCCGCATGGGGCACAATTGTGGTGGTGCAGGATTATTATAACAATGGGACTCACAAATAAACTCTAAATTGTGGGTTTGTTTTATCCTTGAGCTTTGCAAACAATTTCAGGAGTTGAATGCTTTGTTAAGTTGACATTGTATACTTTGAAATCAAGGAGACAATGAATCCTTATGTCTGAAAACTGGAATTTAATACTCATACTCAAGTACAAGGATGCTGTTTACCCCTTCGGGGTATCCCTTCAGTGAATCAGCTTTCACTATTCGCACATTTGGTTTGGCGGAGATTTTTATGCCAAATGCCCTTCCAGAAACACAACCCTGTATTTTGACTGGGCTAAGGAACAGCATAGGTTTATGGAGTTTAAGTATAAGTATATGGAGTATGAGTGTAAAAGTAAATCATTTCTATACTATAGCAAAAATGTTAAAGGCCTCTTATTTTGAAATCAAAATGTTCAATTGTAATTTATGAATAACCAAATGCTTTCTAAAAGAGGAGTGGACTCAAAACTCTGCTTCGGCTAATTTCCATAAAACTTTGCTATTACATCGTCTGGTTGATCACACCAGAATCAAGGTGATCACTTTGAAAGTGGCATGTTCGGAAAATGCAAGGGACACTGAGGGCCTGAAAACACCCTTCCTATAAAATCAACACTTGCATTCTGAAGTGTCTTTAAAAACAGTAACATGTTTAAAAAAAATGATGGCTCAGTCCAGATGAGGCATGATGGGAAATGAAGTGTCACACAAGTCTGTTTAATAAATCACTGAAACACTTGTCAAACCGCAGCACCATGAAGTCTTGGAATGAATACTCAGTTTCCACACTGATGCCATTAATCAATAATCTTCTAGAGTTCCAGACAAATGGAGCTTCAAGAATTTATAGCAAATGTCTATGCAGGTTTAAAGATTTTGTAAAATGATTCATGAGGTTTATTTAATGTTCTGTTTGCACACATGTGTTGTTAGCTTTGGCTTTGACTAAAAGGGAGTAGAGAGAGAATAATTGTTTGAAATAAACAAAGTCCAAATCCTAACATTTAAGTTATTTTTTTTTATTTCCACGTGCTGTAGCAGTCAAATTTCCATCCATCCATCCATCCACCCATCCACCCATCCATCCATCCACCCATCTATTTTCTTAGCCCGCTTAATCCCTTTCGGGGTCACAGAGTTTTCGGAGCCTATCTCTGCTACTGTTGGGCAAAGGCTGGGTACATCCTGGACAGGTCACCCGTCTGTCACAGGGCACAAGGTCAAATTCATTCATTCATTTTCCAATCCGCTTTATCCCTTTCGGGGTCACGGGGTTGCCGGAGCCTAACCCGGCTACTCATGGGCGAAGGCAGGGTACACCCCTGGACTGGTCGCCAGTCTGTCGCAGGGGCCACAATCACACACCCATGCACACTCACATTCCTAGGGACAATTTAGAATAACCAATTAACCTATGAAGCATGTTTTTGGACGGTGGGAGGAAGCCGGAGTACCCGGAGAAAACCCACGCATGCACGGGGAGAACATGCAAACTCCACACAGAAAGGTCCACCAGCCAGGACTTGAACCAGGAACCTTCTTGCTGTGAGGCAGGAGCGCTAACCACTGCGCCACCGTGCAGCCAGGTCAAATTTGTGTTGTTAATTAAAAAAAGAAAAAAAAAACTGGGACGAATCACAGCAAGGGGAAATCATTATAATCTGACTTCATTAAAAGTATATTTGAGACTTCTGTCACATATTTCTGCCTACATCTTATTGCTATCTGATACATTTACTCCTGTAAGCTATGAAACAATTTTAGAAGTTTTATGATTATTTCAACATTGTCATTTCCCATCATATTTACATGGGGAATCTCCTAAAAGATGGGAAAAAAGTTAAGAAAAAAAAAGAAAAAAATTGTAATACAATATTGATTTTAAATATTGAAAAAAAAAACATAAATCATAAATACATCTTTATTTGGAATAACTGACCCAATCGGATAATAAAAACTAACAACAATTATGTTGGGGGGAATAGCAAATCAAAAGGAAAATATTCTTATTATTATTACTTTACTATTAATAAATAAGTCAGTCAGTCAATAAGTGAAATAAACTTGTAGCTCTGCTTTAATTTACTATAACTGTTGAACTTCAACAGCTGTATGGCTGTGGGTGCAAAGATGCTGAAGATGCCAGGCAATGGCATCAATATTTACTCTTTTTGGATTATGTCATCCAAGTCAGTTACATGCTTTACTCTCCTGAGCCTGATGTGCTGATTAACTGAACAGAAATAATCACAAAGCTCTGCCTCCACAAAGTGAGAAGGAGCCTGCAGACAAGTGATGTTTTTGGTGAATAAACTCAGTTTCTCTTATCAGTTATGCAAAAAAACAAACAAACAAAAAAATCAGCGCTAAAGATACCTGCACAATCATCCAATGGAAGAGACCCTGAGAGGAAAAGCATTGACTGCAGAAGGAAAACACTGAAATGTGTTCACATCCTATCAGTGTCTGGCTCCAAATCGTAGAGAAATGCGTAAAAATCCGTTTAGCATTGCTCAAAAAATAACAAACCTTTTGGGTGCAGGGCATTGGAACTTCTCTCTGGAAACTCAGTGTCCTTTTGAAAAAAGCATGAAGAAAAAATAAATCCCTTCAACTTCTTCAAACCTGCGTCGAAGAGAAACCATCCTCGCTTATCTATAGGAGAAAGCAGCTGCTTCCCAGCCACTGTTGGAGCCACTTTGTCTTCTCTAGTTGTTTCCTCTGTATCCAACCTTCATTCTCCACTCATGCTGTTGGAGATCGGTCTCTGGCGGTGCGGCTCTGTGATGATCACGATTTGCTCTTACGCAAGGCAAACACCGCATCCCGCCCGCCGCGAAACAAACACTAAAGCAGAAATTTCTCTCACGCACAAGTTTCCCCTGCAGACCACATGTGAATCTGCAGCGCCTCCCTCTATAGGTCTGATCTCACAATGTTCTTTCCCAGTCGACTTAATCCACCTGTTGGGGTGGTGGAGAGGGGGAGATGGAGCAAAGCGCAGCGGCTCCAGAAATAAACGCAGAGGATCCAGATGCCTGGCAGGCGGTCTGCAGAGAGCTGCTGCAGAGGGGCCGTGCGCACTTGGAGCCGCGATGTGCCACAGCATCTCAGCACTTTGTTTTTTAATAGAAACCTATTCTTCAAACAGAATAAATACATAAAAATAAAATGAGGTGTATTTTGATTAGGGTTATGCAGTTTTTAGAATAATAATAATAATTTAAAAAAGCCAATGTTCTTGTTATATTTACTGAGGTCTCTGAGTTGTGGGTGGGACTGTTGACGGAAGTAAGCCAACTTTAAAATCCCAGCATTCCATTGTTTACACTCTCTCCAACTAGCTTACAGCTCCTCACAACCCCAAGCTCATGTTGGCCTAGCAAAAAAAACAAACAAACAAAAAAAGAAACTGAGTAATATCAGAGCTGTCCAGCCGTAGAGTTTTGATCCAGATGCCAGCTCAGACGAGGAAAATGTAGACGTAAGTGGATCTGTTTGTCTGGAAATGGATGCATCAGAATTGAGGGAGACTTTGGCTCGCCCACGTCAGTTGCTGTCATAAACCTGATCTTATTTCAAACCATGGGTTTTCATCTGCTCCTGATCCAATGCGATTTGAAGAACGAAACACTCAGTTTTAATCTGAGTCCCTGATGATCAAAGTTTGACCTGGTTTAACTTTCAATGCGCGTTCAATGGTTGCGAGCCAGAAAACAGTCGTAGAAACTTGCGTAGCTATGCATGCACGTAGGAGTTTCGAACACGGAACCCCGAAACACACATTAAAGCATGAATGTGCTTTTTCGAAGACGATGTAAGCATAGCTTAAGAATTGTGCACTTTAAGTTGGTGTTTCTGTGATTTCTTTTTTGGTCATGTTTTGTTTTGAGTTGTCCCTGTCAGTCACGCCATGTTCACAATCATATCAGCCGTTTTCATTTCTATATTACTCTCAGTGTATTTAAGGGTCTAGTTTTCATGTCGTCATTATCAGGTCCTCTGCTTTGTCACCTTTCTGGGTTTTGTCATGTTGACGGTCATTTATTAAATATTAGTCTGTTTTCCTGCATATCGGGTCCAACACCAACTGTTCCTGACAGCAAATTTCTATTGCCCATTTGCCACTCAGAGAAACATTTGAGCTGGAAGCATATAGGTTAGTGTATTTTCACTATGTAAATATTTAATAATAAACAATACAGAAGAGTTATCATTCAACTCCGCTACAACAGCATGTGATGGCCATGGGTTTGTTCCACAGACATAGATTCAGACTACCACAAATGCTGGTTTATTTAAAAATGCCAGAAAAGAGTGGTTTGTCAAAGACATGTTTATTAGTGAGTTGAAGATATCGGGCATGTTTGCAAATACAGGTGTAATGGATTGCTGATAAATTCACCAGTCCACCCTCAAACAAACTTCAAACATTTTTTGAAAATTGTATTTTAGTTTTGTGATGTTGTCTAAGGTCTCCGGAGCTGATGTTGCACAGCACTCCTAAGAGCAATTCAGTCCTTTGACATGTTTACAGTTTCATGGCCAGACTCATTGTGTATATTGGAGTGTGATAGTCTGTGTTTATGCTGCAGGTTTGTTAAAATTCCTCATCTTTGGATGTGAAGAACTTTTGTCGCTTACAGGATGACAGTGTCTGAGCATTTTAAGCAGACAGGTGTGATATACTACAATTATTTTACATTAGGTATTTCAATTGGAACACAAAAAGGGATTATATTTCCTACAAAAGAAACTATTCAGAAGCCTTCATGCTCTCTTTTTTTGTAGTTTTGGCCTTTGGAAACCTCAAAGCGTTGATAAAAAACAAAATAAATATAGGTTTTGCATTGAATCCTCTATATGTGCCCGTAAAAAATGGACACTAAAAATGATCTCAATGCTGCATTGTTTTGGAGTATAAATAGGAATCTTATGCCAATGTTGTAGCATTGAATTTTTTTAACAGCTTGACCTTTACATAATGGTAAGAACACTCACTGCTGGCAAGCCCGTTTCTGTGACTAAATGGAAAAGTAATTAATGTTGAGATTTAATTAAAAAATACAGAACAGAAAAGGGATGGGAGTTAGCAGGCAGAAATAATAATAAAAAAAGATTATGAAGCTGCAGGAAGAATGTGCATTAGTGTCATAAGCAAAGCTGAAACAAAAACAGACAGTTACATTTTTTTAATGTTTCACATTACTGAAGCAAAGCAGTGGACACAGTGGGATCTGTTGTACACGCTGAAGTCCCCAGTGCCGCAGAAGGCAGTTTATTTAGGGCCTCATCTTAGTCTAATACTCAAGTGTAATGACTATGTATCAATTTGGTTAATAGCAGTTCAATTACATTAAAACAGCTAATCTGAAACAACCCCAGGGAAGCGATATTGACAAAAAGTTTAGGATACATTTTGGAAGAAAAAAGATTTTAATAACCTTTAGATCCAAAACATAAGCTGTCCAATTAGATCAGTCCATTAACTCAATGGCGCCCTATGTAATGTGTTATTTGTGTAAGAAAAAAAGTCAAATCAGCTAAAGAATGTTGAACTACAGTAATACAAAGGCTAAATGCAACATTTACTGAATTAGATGGACAAAGAATAATAACTATTCAATTTCCCCGTTGGAGGATGTATAAAGTTACATTTTTTTCTCTGTAGAAACAAGGTAAATAATGTGGAACATATACATATTAAAGAGTTGTTACTACACAAAGGGCAACAAAGGCATACAAGTACTGATAATTGCTATTTATGTTACTCATTTGAAATCTTAATAGTATTCTGCTGATGCTCTTTTTAGAGCACGCACACAACTTTACAGACAAAAAAAACCCTTTGAGTGCAATGAAACAGATTACATAACTTTACTGGAAATCTGTGACTCACAGATTGATAAAACAAAAGTACTCCTTTGTTCTTAAAATAGTCTTAAAGCTATTTCTTTCACCTTAAAAGGGCAAAGTAGACGAGACCTATACCTAGGAATCTGTCTCACTCACACCATTGTCATTTTGCTCTTATGAAAGTTACATTTCATGCATTGGTTGATTTAGGATGTATTCAGACTAGACACATTTGGTTTGCTTAAAGCAAACCAGAGTTTGTTCCTTCAATAATCCAGAACAAATTGTCAGTCTGAATGCACCCTGGTCCAGGTGCAGGAACTGCTCTCGGACCCATCTCTAGATGTGGTCTCAGTTTGATTCCAATCGTACTGAGCTCCAGTTTGCTCTGAGTTTCCTCAGTCTGCAGGCTCTGTACTCGCAGAACAACTGGACCAAAATGGCCACCGTAGCCAGGCATTACGGCATGTAAACAGAGTAGCGTAGCAACAATGAGACACAGCAAATCATTGAAATGTGGTCAGATGAATGCAGGCCTATAATATCAACTTTTAAAGTTTCTCAAACTGTTTTCACCACAATCTACATGTCATAACTTGCTGGCGTACCTTCATGGCCAGCGTCTCCTCAGTAATTGCCCTGCAGCACGTCTCCACCGTACCAAAGTAGCAGTAAAAAGTGTTGTACCAGACATTCAAAATTGGTCAGCAAAATATAAAGTTTGAATCAGTGTACAATCTTGACGAGGATTGTGAAGTGTAGGGCTTCCATTATTCTTTCTCTCGTTGCTTTGCCCCGCCCTTGCAATTCCTGGCCAATGACTGAAGAGATCTTTAGTCATGTGCTTTTGCTTACCAGCTTTGGCTCAAAACAGAAATGTCCGGTTGACAGCAGTCTGAATACAGACCAAACTCAAGGTTCTGGACTTGATCCAGGTCAAATTAAGGGGACTTGGTCCAGACTAGACGCTAAATCTCTCCACAAGAGAAAAAAATCAGTATGACTTTTGCAGCATAGGAATTCTTTTTAGGCGAGACACTTTTTCTATTTTTATTCAGCTCTTGTTTACTGAAAGGGAGTTTTGCTTATCAGGCATGCTGTTTTTTTGAGTTAATAGCCAAGTGTAAACATGCTGCAGCATGCAAAGCAGCAGTGCTAGTTTAATAAATATATATCTTTTTTTTCTTATTTTTGCAGAGGCTACCTTACTGCTTAAGTCAGTTGGGAACTTTTTGGGGAGTCTGGTTTTCGTACTCCACTGTCACTTCAATAATTTTAGACACCACAAAAAGAGGGAAAAAAAGGGTACTTTTGAAGCTGCACATTTATGAATGACTGTGGAGTCTTGTTGTTAGGCTCCATGAGATTCAACAGATGGTGCGCTTTACATCAAGGTTCGAGGAAACCCAAGAGAACGGAAGGGAGGCTGCTTCTGCAGCAAAGCAAACAAGCACCCTCTCCTCCTGTGAAATGTAACAGGCCTGCTATTCCGATGAAAGCATCAAGTCGGCAGTGACATCTCCCTTTGTTGTGGGGTTATGGACCCAGGACATTTGTTTTGTTTTTTTGTTGGGTTCCACTTCCTGTTTTATTTTGTTGCTGGTTGTTACTTCCTGTGTTCTCTCCCTCCTTATTGGCACACCTGTTTCCATTTACCTCATCCCCTCCTCCTGTTATAAGTCTTCGTCTCCCCTGCACTGGTTGTCGGATGGTCTTTTGTACCTTCATGAGTTTGTGTTCAGTTTCTTGTGAACCTTTCTCAATTAAACGAGAGACTTTGTATTTACGAGTGTCGTCTGCATCTGTGTTCACACGTCAACCCTGACATTTGTAGCATGTCCACTCTGTCCCTCTGCCTTCCCTCTTTGCTTTTTTTTCCCTCTTTCCCATCACTCCTTCTTATTCTCTTGCAGCCGCAGGTCGTTTTGGTCGTGAGCTTGACAATGAATTGGCTCGATCCCCTAATAGGGTGCACGTCTCTTTCTTTCACCTAAGTAGAAACACATTGACAGACTAATCTCGTCAAAATGTTGGTCACCCTTTCACAGAGTCCTACCATGCTACGTATGGAGTCAGTTTTTTGTCAGCAGCATGATTATATAACCCTCAGGTTTTCAGAAGCCCCCTTCTCTCCTGGGTGCATCCGTGGGAGTTGTGACATATTTTAGATTCCCTTTACTCTCATTCTCTCTTAGTGGCTTCTGGGTAATTAAAAATGATGTTTTTTTTTATGAAAGCTTCCTAAAACACGCCGTGAAGAAAAATTTGCAAGAAGAGGGAGAGCACTAGTTTAGTAAAGTGCGGCAGTGGAAGTGCATTGTATCTATATAGTAGCAAAATGGTAGGAAATTACTGTTTTAGCTCCACTGACTAACGTCTCAGACTCGTTTCTCTATAGGGAAAAAAATGCAAATGTATAAATTCCAGTTAAATACCTTTTCCGCACCATGTTAACGATCATCTTTAAAAAAAAAAAGATTGTAAACCTTCTGAAGATACCCAATCTGATCATCTGAACGATTCATTCTGCTCTGATTTTCACAGTCACACAGTAACATTCAGTGTTGCACCTCTAATTGGATCTGAGCTGGTCGCTCACTCTCACTCCTTCACCATTTCTGTTTCTTCTTAGTGACCGTCCCCTGTTTGCTGTGGCTGTAGACTTACACTCTGACAGTCTCAGTGGAAGGCTGCACTTTCTTTACATCATCTGCTGATTGTAGATTTATTTCTTATCCTCCACAATATTTTGTTAGTTTAATAGTAAAGCAACATTTGTGATACATGTTTTCTCACTTTGTAGCATTTGAAGGAATTTTTTTTGGCAGTTTTAAGGCTATTTTTCTGGACTGTAAGAAGTGAAAGCAAAATAAATCGTCCTTAGTTTAGCACTCTGTCCTTATGCACTTTCATATTTGTGATGTGGGCCACTCTGATCATTTTCAATGCCGTGTCTCGTAAAGGCATTTTTTTCAGGTGTGAGTGTCATGTTGTTGTAAAATCTGAATAAAATATAATAAATGCATTATTGTCAAGGGAAGCCCTAAAACTCCTCTTTAAACCTCACAACAGCTGATGCATGCTGGCAAGAAGTGTGAAATCAGGGTCCAAGATTACAGATTTACAAATCGCCCAACCAAGGCAGGAGTAAAAAGCATCATCGCAGGAGGCCCCAACCCAAACAGAAAACCCCCTCTAGATTTTTTTTTTAAGACATGGCATCCAAACACTTGAAATTTAAGTTCTTGCAAAATAACAATCTACCCACCAAATTGCATGCCCTTGAACTCAATTTGGGGCAATAAACTAGGGCCTTTACCCCAGGCACCCAACACCTCACCCACATGTCCATCAGTGCTACAAAGTGGCCAGAGGGGTCAAAGGGAGGTGCCATATACACTGATGGGAGAAAGTGGATGGTAGAAGGCCAGGGGTCAGCAAGCAAAGATTGATGAGAACAGATAATGGATTACACTTTGGTGCTTGATACTCTGGAGCATAGACCCGAGTTTCAAACCTGCAGGCTGTGGTCCACCACCTCTGGTGTCAAACACTGTTGACGGCTTTCTCACCCAGGGTCACATTTTTCCTTTTGGAGTATTTATCTCCTTCCTGGTGAGAGCTTGTGTTTTTCACAAATGAACAGCTGTTGCTGCACACATTTTCAAGGTGGTTTGGATCACTTTAGACGCCTCTGAAAGTGCTGTTTGGAAAAGCTCATCAAAAACACAAGATGTCCAAATAGAATAACCAATTTGAATCTAATCAAACTTGCGCGTGTTAATTTTTCTGAAACAAACTGCTGCATTCTGTTTTAATTTCACTGTATTGCTTACATCAGCTGAGTCTCTTCCCTTTTCCTTCATGCCTGCATCTTTCTTTTCACAGAAAAACATCACCTACATCCCTTGTGGACAAATAGCTCAGGGTTTGTGTCACCACAAAAAGAGTCATTCAAGTATGTTTTATTCAATCCACAGTAGGCAGTTGTGTTCTTTTTTTTTTTTTTTTTCTCTCAGGTACATGTTAGTAATCTCAATTAGCTTGTTTGTTATCTAATCAAGATTATTTTTCTGATATACTTGAAAATTTTGTGGCCTTCAAAGGTCTACAGCTTTTCTCATGATCTTAAACATACTTCAGCTATGAATGGTCCAGATTTCCAGCCCCCGGAAGAAAGAAATGGTACATACCACACAGGCACTAGTTCTTATTCCCCTTTTTTTTGCCTTTCTTCTTAGAGTTCTGCTTTTTAGACTTGTGTTTAATATTTAAAATTGGGAAACAATACTTTTAAAATGAGGTATTTCTTTGAGAAGGCATTGTTTTAAAATTGTGAGAAACATTTATTTCTCATGCTACTTTCACATTAGGGCTGTGGATCGCTACAGGTGGATATCCAATTTAATTCATGCATCAATACTAATGATTCACAGATCAAACCTTTGATTCTTACTATTTAACTTTTAGGTTTGAATGGTTGCTATATGCATGTCTTTTTACCGGATGAATGAAAATTAAAATAACATGCATTCAATTATCCTCATTTATACTGGTACCGTTTATGTACTTAAAATCCAACATTATTTTTATTTTAGATCAATAATTACAAAGCCTGCAGTGCATTTCTACTATACACCATTAGATTTTTAAAGATGGTGAATTAGCAATCTATGACATCACAAAAGTTCCTAATTGCTTATTCTTTACCCCAGTTACTTGTTACAGTCTTAGTTCACACCGGTCTCATGATGCACGTACAAGTGACCTCTTTCCATTAAAAAGTTTAGGCTAACACGTGTACATGGGACATCCGCATTCCGAACTCTCGCCTTCATGTGTTGCTACCCCAGTTTCTAAGTCCGTTTTCTGGCTCTACGTACAAAACGCGTGGCCACTTAATGCCAGTTGGACACATGCCCTGTGGGAACTTAGCCCCAATGTCATTGGCTTCAATCTTCTGGTGATTCAAACTAAAATCAGTTTGTGTGCATTGCTCAGATTTTCTTTAACTTTAGACTTTGTAGACTTTCACAGACATTGTGAAAATGCTGTAAAATGCAACACAGATGTTTTGTTTGTAGTTTGTGTCTCCTTCTCTAATATTTATTTCTCGTCCTGTCTGGGCTCCACTCAAGTATTTAAACATTTACCTTCTCTTCTTACTATTCATGATTTCAGATTTAGTTGACTCTCTTAGACTTTTGTTGATGATTTAGAACAGTGTTTTTCAAGCTTTTTTGTACCAAGGTACACTTTTTCCTTGAAAAAGTCACAAAGCACACCGATAGTCAAAAATGTAAAAAAAAACGTTAAAGTCTTAATTAACAATACAGTATATAGTCATTCTTATCAAAGTGTCTGAAAAAAGAATCTAACAAACACAAAGAATTAAGTTATGATCTTTCACCTACTGTGAAATTTGGGCCTGTTGGGTTGAGCTGATATCCTGGCAATGGCAAATGGTTTTTAGACCAATTAGGTTAACCTGAACAATTTCCCACAGCAGACCTGACCATCACAATCGTGTGCTGTGGCACCCTTCTTGAAAAAACTCTGATTTCAGCAACCAGCCAGCGCTGCAAGTGTTTGGTAGCCTGATGAATTTCTTTTGGAACTTTCTTCATTTCTGGCCTTTGTCTCTGTGATATGTTCTGATGCTTTTCCCAGTGAAGGACAGTTTATCATGTCTTGAGATGCCTATTGTCTTGCAAAACTTCCTGATAGACACAATATTCTACACATGTAAATTTACAGCAACTTTATTTGTTGTTGTATTTTAAACTCCAGTAATTTATTTGCAACTTTTGTATGTGTTTACAAAGTTTTATTTTATGGAAATTGTTCTGAATATTTGATGTTATTTGTGAGTGAGCAGCACCTCTGGAGAAAACACAAGCTCCAGCAGCAGAAGTGTTTTGAGCTCTGTCCAACTTTCCCAACTAAACCCTAAAGAGCAAAAAGGTGGAATCCTGCAGAACAGGTTTTGTCCAAGTGTATCCTTTATGCAGTGTGAACACAAATCCTAACTGCACCTTTTGTTTCTGTGCTGACATCTGCCAAAACCATGGCAGCAATCTGTAGCAGCTAACGTCTTTACTTTTTTTCACCATCGGTCAATGGGCTTTGGGTGATTTGGGTCAAAGAAAAAAAAAGACAACTTAATAGTTATAACCTAAAAAAAAGGAAGGCTTTAAGTCTCACACTCCTCTAAAAGGTGACGAGGAAGCTTGGTCTTACAAGCTCTTTTAGTTTATTTTTTTTTTTTTGTTATTGTAGCTCAAAAAGTCATCCAAAAACATTTAATAGTTCTCAAAGCACTTTAGTGCATTTATAATGAAAGGAGACATTGCATTTATGTTTAATCCCCAGCTGTCCTTCTGGGTGACATGACCTGCTACTTAAACCGGGTGCATAATTTTGTGCTTTCAGAGGCAATTTTACAGATACAGCTTTTCATTATAACACTACCAAGACACACATTACCAATATATAGTATGTCTTCATTTTTGAAATGACAGTAAAAATGTGAATGTACATATGGCAGTTTTTACTTTAAAGAAATATTTCTGTATACTTACTTTCACACGGTTGAAGGCGCTGGTGGAATCCATCACACCTACAAGAAAGTGCCATCAAGAAAAGAGGATCTTTCGGCCTTAATGCAGCAGCAGCTTTGGCTTCAATTCATTTTACATCTGCATCTCCACACGGCCAAATGGTGCACTTACTGCCAACTATTTAGGTATGGGACATTAAACATTTCTTACCATGTGTCATCTTAAAGGAGGGATTTTCCCTGCAGAAAACTGTCACATTGCCACGATGGGAACAAACATGGAGTTATAATCTTGGCAGTTTAGTTAGCTTTTTTCTAAACCTTTTTGCCACTTTACTTTTAACAAATGTATTCAGCCTTAACCTCTTAGCAAATAGCTTTTATTTGATAACACATCTAATTAATTTCAAAGATAAAAGCATTTATTTCTGATCATTTAGGGTTAAAAAAAAAACAGCTTCAGCTGCCAACTGCTTTTACATGCACATGGTTGGTCTTTAGTACCTCTACTATCTCACAAATCGGTGTCTCTTATGAGCACAACAGTTTGACAGTTGTGAAGGAGAAAAATTGTATTAGACATTGACTGTATGTGAGAACTGGAGTGTGTGACTCCTCCCCCTATGCATTCCTAATAGGAAGTGTCCGCTCCCTTTAAGAAGCCAAAGTCCCATTCTTCTATAGAGAATGGGACTTCTATAGAAAAATAAACAGCTTAAACTTAGTCATACTATTTGTCAGAATGACAATTTTTCCTCTGAGACCTTTTTTTATGTTCTCGCTAATCCTTTTTGTTCCGTAGTAAAAGTTATTTGTTTTCTAAACTGTCCAAACAGCATTAAATTATTCCTGCTGGCCCCCACGTCCAAATGTCAAAAAGTTTGATTGACAGATTCACAGGTTTGGACTTCCAACAAGCTCACTCCTGATTGGAGGGAGTGATTGCCATAGATATGTTCGTTTAGACCAACTTGGACCAATCACTGCTAAATGATGTTGTCTGGCTCCAACATGACGCTGTCTGTATCAGGAAAAAACAGCGACTAACTTGATTTCGTTGGAGTCAGAAATAAGGCATTTTCTATGGATGACATCACACTCACTCAGTCCAGTTCTCATGTACAGTCCAAGGTAAAGTGTCTTGTGTCAAATAACATGGGAGTCTGTGGAAGTGCTAGACTGACTTCTTGTGGCAGTTGGAAGTCTAGAAATTTGAAATTGACAGAAGAATGTAAATAGTTTGGCTACTTGTATTAATGCTTAGAATTACCAAATTGTTTATAGCCGCTTGCAGCAACCAATCCATGCTGACAAAATGATATATATATATATTTAGACAAAGATTTATTTTTAGATATTTGTATTTATTTCTAGTTGTTTAGTGATCTCCTTAATCTTTATTCTGAATTTTGTGTGCACACTTTTTTCCAAACCATGACTCAGGAGTTCTGCACAAGAATTCCAACATAGCTTAACTGTCACTTTATGCACAAATGGCCAAAAAAAAGCCTCAACCCTTATATGAGTACTACAATAGCAGTCTCATCAGAATCGGCAGACTGTGAGAACACAAGAATAATCATCTTTACTATTAGAAAAGAAACACTCAACCTGTCTATTAGTATTCTGGCTGCATTTTTAGCTACATAAAAAAACATTTAAAGTAAAATTATATTACTATTTACCATCTTTATACCACAACAAAGCTGATTTAAACCAACAACAAAACAGCTCGTTATGCCCATATGTGCACTAAACACAGAATTATAAAGATAAACGCAGTAGCCTTGGCTTCAATAAATCAAGTTTAACTCCAATAAATCGAGTTTAATGAGGTTTAATGAGGTTTCTTGCATTCTCCCTTCCTTTTTGTAAAAGAAAAGAGCCATAAAGCTGCTACATTCAGAAGTTACTGAAGGGTCCTTTATTGAGCTGCAAATATGAGGAATCAATTCTTTTTGAGGGTTTGTAAAAAAAAAGGAAAAAAAAAGGACACAAGAGGAAACAACATCATGCATACACAAATGAACATTAAAATACAGCTTGATGTACTTCTATTCATTTTAATGGAAGTGTCATTGTAATTAAATGCCATAGAAAACAGCTGTTTTGAATTAGCTTTAAACTAAAATGAATAAATGTTGATGAATACGTTTTCCTGAACAATAAATGAATAATTTATTTAACTTTATTGTTTGTCAGTCCTTTTCATTTACATGGCTTTTTTTCACAATATGTGGGTCATGATATACTAAACAGTTCAGACCACAGACATAGTAAATGCATAACTGGTCCTTTTCCTTGTGTGAAATTAAAATCTACTAAAAAAAAAATGAAGACAAAGAAAAAGGAAAAAAAAAAAAAGATCACTCTGGATTTGATAGATTGAAATTGCAAGTATCTATACTTTTTAAATGATTTACATACATACATACGTACTCCTAAATGACCATACTTTAATACCCAGAGCACAAAACATAAAAAAAGAACAAAATAATGCATTCTCCATATTTTTAACAAACATTACACCAGACTTTTTTTTAAAGTTTTTTGAACAAATTAGATGGTGGTTTGTCTGAAATTTGATTTTCTGTGTTCATTCTGTGTGCCATTCTCACACTCTAAAAACATTTACATCGGGATGATTGCTGCTTCCTTATCTGCCATAGGAGCGCGTATGCATGGTTGCTTTTGTTATTTATTGATGAACAGGTCTGTGATGGAAAAGTGATCTGATCGGGGTTTATCCTGTTTTCTCCAGATGACGGCTGGAGGAGCTCTTCCTCATATGACCTAGACCAGAATGAAGCAGGGAAAACAATGGATGGAGGACATCTCAAGGTAAATGTAATTTTTGTTTGATTTGTGACTGTTAAAGTCTAAAATAGAATGTAAAAGGAGGGGGAGAATCAACAAACGTACTCCTGTTGCTAAGGTTACTATGTACTGCTACACCTAGTGTGTGCACGCAGCGGTGAGGTTTTGCCCGTACGTGTGCCTCAAGCATCTGTGTGTGTGTTTGATTGGATGACAGATCCTCTCACTTTTGGAAATTAATGTGTGAACATCTGTGCACCAGGAGAGCCAACGTTGTTGCCTCCTGTCTCAATAAAGGTGACAAGGTGAGGAATTTAAAGTCCTTTCTGGGGAACAAACACAGCAGAATGGTAGCCTCCAGCTACACAGCAAAACCAAGATATTGATGCTGTCTCACTATATGCATTGTGCAGCACCAAACCCACAGTTTGGTATAGCAGAGTTTAGTCCATTGTGTTTTCTACTCTATTCAACTTGTCACCTCTTTTTGTCTAAATTACAACTATTGATTTCTGCGATTGCCCTTGTTTCAGCTTTCTGTCTGCCTGTCGATTCTTGCAGCAATCTATTTTAAGCATCCTTTATTTTTCAGTCACTGAACAATGATTCACTGCAAACCCACATCCTAAAAAGGAGTTGCTGCATCAACGTATGGCACAAAAAGGTAATCAAAGCCTTTCCTTTCTGGGAGTTTGACAGATTTTTTTTTTTTTTTTTTAGCACACCACAAGTTTAATGGTTAATACTAGAACTTGAAGAGTAAGTTGTACTCTTTTTGTCACAACAGGCATAAAATATCTTTTCTTCTTTTGGACATTATTAGATAGATGAGGAACTGAACGCAGCAATGATATGGATGAAGTTATAAACAATGTGTACAGAGGAAAAAGACATAATTGAAATGGAACGTGACCCTCAAAGTGTCAGTTCTACAGCTGCAAAATTCAAAATAAGGTTCAGAATCAGCTTTGCAGACTTTAGTCATCTGTCATCAATGTATTTCTAAAGACCCACTCGAATGAAAATGTTTTTTTTAACATGTTCTTGTAGTGTTTTTCTCATAATGAAGGGCATACATAAAGTAAATTAAGCTTAAAATTGCATTTCTGACTCTTACTTTATTCAAGTTGTTGTGAATTCCTCCACTCATCAGACGCAAGCCAGTCCAAGTGTAGATGCCCATCCTTTTCTCTCAACTGCCACGTCCTCCAGCTCCTCCAAAAAACTCCAAAGGCGTTTCCAGGTTAATCAAGAGCCGTAGTCTCCCCTGTGTTTCTTGGTTCTTCCTCTGCCCCGTGGGACATGGTGCACCTCCCCAGGGAGGAAAATTCAGTCATGTGGAAACTGATTGTAGATCATTACATGCAGGTGCAACCATGAAGGTTTCTCCTGGCTTTGGCATCCTGGAAGATCTAAAAAAAAAGGTAGCCGGCAAAAAGAAGATGGGATCATCTACATGCAGTGACTTTAGTTTGAATAAATTGTAAAATATTAATGGATGGATCTTTAATCTGGATCACAGAAACTGATATTGCAAGAAGCAGCGCCATCTTTTTTGATGTTGCTTTAGTATTTTTTTCTTTGAGAAATGTATTAATTAATAAATCAATCAATCAAAGTTAACATATGTAGTTGAAGCTGTTCCATCCCTCACTTTTGAAATTGGATTTTTTTTCACTGCAAACATTGTTGCAAACATGCCTGCTGCACATGATGATGAAGGGACTGAACACGGCTGTGTTTAAAAAGAAGTTTGCTGGCAAGCTTTGAAACCTAATCCGTCTGATGTTCTGCACTCAACTTTCTGTAACTTTCTTTGCAGAAAAATAATTGGACTAGATGTCAGACAATGTATTTCTGTCCACTTGAGCTATATGTAAAAAAACGTTTCGTCCAATCATTTGTGTAGATTCTAGTGCAATATTCTAGAGACTTAGTTCACAACAATATCTCAAAGGATTGTACAGAAGTACTAATTGATTAAACATAAATCAAATGCAATAATAATTTAAAATCTTTTTTTTGTTCTGATTTATTCTATCTCTGTTTTATAAGCCTCTTCTCACATTTTTTTTTACTACAAACACAAAAAGCAGCTTATGTCTGTGCTATGATGTTTATTTTCTATTGAATAATCATGTTTTGGTAGCGTTTTTGGAATTTTCAAAAATGAAATATGATACCCACACTGACAAAAGAAATTAGAAAAACATCTTGCTGGTAATGCTGACAGTGTTTGTTCAGCTTTTTCCAGCATTGATCCAATCATGGTTTTTATCTGTTTTAATGCGACTAAAACACAATTATTCATTTTGTCTGTTTTGTGAAAAATGTCATAATAATGATTGTAGATTTTAAAAACACAAGTGAAGTGCCCAAGCATGAAAACTGATGTGTTATACTTGATGTTTTTTTTTGTGCACAAAGGCAATTTCAAAAGATTTAACAAAGATGCAGAAAGCTTTGGTAGCATGAAAAATAAAAACACAAATGACAGGAATAAATCAAAACAGAAATGTAACAGGAAGAAAGCAAGAAGTGAAAATTATTCAATAATTAATAAGGTTTTTTTACTCCATAGATTTTGAAAATTGACCTTAGCTTTTGTTAAACAAACCGAGGTTTAAATTACTTTAAATAAATTATGTGAACTTTTTCTGTAAAGTTTTTATGTTTTCATGAACACATTTAAAAAACTGTATCTGCTCATTTCTGCCAAACTGAAGGGATCATTTTTATTTTAAGTTTAATATGTGTGGAAAGTTAAACAACAAGACATTTTCAGAAACCTGACAGAGTACTTTCTATAGCACCAGCATTTTATTGTTCTATTTCTTTGGTAGAATGTGTTTTTATTAAAAAAAGGGGGATATGCAGAAGTCAATGCTTATTTAAGCCTATCTCTTTGTCTACTTTTCACATATTAGACAATAATTTTCCACATAATTATATTTTTTGTCCATAATCAACATTTCACAGTAAATAATTAGATATTTCAGAGTTTTTGTACGTCCATTTTGCATTTCAAAAACTGTTTCTCTTTGAGCTTTTCCTTACACACTGTCCTTTTTCATTCCAAGCTGAAGCAATTTTGGAATCTAGCCAACAGATGTCTATTACATCAATGTGTCAAATGCTTCACATCCTTGAACCATTTCAACACAAATTGATTCATTTTGGTTCAGTGGTTCAGAAAGCTTTGCTTTCTCCATCATTGGCTAAAACTGTCAGGAACTGTTGGTGTAGGACCCACTACGCAGCAGACCTAACTTGGTGGCAAAAAGGTAAACATTTAATAAATAAACCTGAACATAACAAAAATGTAATGAGAAAAAAAAAGTGACAAAGCAGATGACCTGAACCTGAAAAATGAAAACCAGACAGTTTGGATGCTGTGGACGACTGGCAACCTAAACCTGGTGTGACTGACAGGGGAAACAGCGAAAAGAACAATTACCAAAAAGCAAACTAAGTCACCTAATCCTCACAAAAACATTACAAATACTTTAGCTAAGGGGCTAAAAAAACGGTGACAAGAGGTCTGACATCCAGCAGTTAAGACCATAGTCTTCAAAAATCTGAGGTTACTAATAAACTAAAAACAGAAACTGTTGTGATTAAGTGACTGATGTTTGATGAGAATACGACTCCAGGGAACAAAAAAAGAAAGCATCAACATAATTAGTGCTTTCATGTAATTAATTTTTTTGCAATTAAATAACCTGTTATTAATGTATCTAATTAATCAATGTTTAACCACAGTCCTTTTTCACCTAATAATTGCTGTGAAAAGCCTTATTTTGAGTTTTTTTTTTTTTTTACTATAAAGTTGTGATGTTGTGGCACAATAAAAGATCAAAATACAACAAAAAAGGGCTTTTATGTGGATTGTTTTTTTTTATAACAGACTTCCAAACTTTACTTTTATACCACCAAGGGGGATTTTTTTTTTTTCAATATCAAACAGTTAAGAAAACTAAGACAAAAATCAACAAGTCCAGAATGCTGTAATTTACCATGCCAAGAAAAACACTTTTCTGAGCAATCACAACAGCAAGACAGAAGAAAAGGTAAATATGTTTCTTTTAAACATACTATTGCTTTATCATCTGGAAAAACAAGCATGAAGAAGTGAACTTTCTCTCTGAAAAGATGCTTTATCTAACTTTACATGACGATCACTTTCCTCTGAAAAGAAAGAGCGAGAGCAGAGTGAGGACGGTGCGGGATTTGTTACCATGACAATGCCACGCACCATGTTTTAAACAGTCTGTTTTTGTGAAAAACGATTTAAGCGTAAAACAATTACAGGATTGAAGTTTTTATAACTGATTTAATATTTAACTTATTGGTAAATAATGATGGTATAAGCAGGATAATGTATTTCAAAGCATGCATATCAGACACGAACAAACTTCACAGAAGCAACCGTTCGACACAAAAATGAGATTAAAATGACAAAAAAAAAAATCCGCACTAAGAAATTAAGTCATTGCAATGAATGCGATAATTTGACAAGACTAATCTAACAAACCATTCATTTTATTTACCTGCTTCATTTTGAGTATGACCACAGTTTTTAGACATGAAAGCAGGCCACACCCACCCAGGGTCATTACTAAGCACTTATAAAATAATCACAAGAGACAATTTCAAGTCTATATTCAAACCTTATTCATCCACTTGAACAGGAATTAATATTTATATGATAATTGTTTTCATAGAAAAAAGAATTTTACAAGAGCTAACCATAACTGAATCATACACAAAGTAGATGGGTAGACAAATTGTGCCGTATATTTTCAGTAAATATTTCATATCTGCAGAAAAAGGGAATTGTTCTTTTTCAGCCAAAATGCTGACATTTCCAAGTTTTATGAAACTTGGCCAAGTGCTTTCTTTGTTGTCTAGTTACAAATGCATCCCAAAACAAACAAGGTAATTACTTTGGCTGACTGGAACCTTTATGACACAAGTTTGTGCAGTGCTGCCATCCTGACAAGTCGCGACAAATAACCGCATTTATAGTCTTTATGTTTTAATGTCAACTGAGCTCAAGGTGATTTTATTTCTTATAATAAATTGAAAAATAGTCTCAGTTGACCCAAGTGTGAATTAACCAACACACTATTTGGGTGCACCTTAAAGAGGTTTTTTTTTTTTTTTTTGCACAGGTGAGCTGTTGTGGGTGAGGAATGAACTAAAACATTGAAACGTAATCACTTCTTTTGTGTCATCATTTGACATTCTCAAGAATTTACCTCACCCCAAAACAATTCAATTTGATGGCTCCTTTTCCTGCCTCAACTTCCACCTTATGGCTTGCACATCCAAGACAGGTTCTGGCGTTCCAGTCTTTTTTCACGATTGATGAGCAATATTCAGCAGGCTGGCTTGGTCTCTGCTCATGATCAGAAACATACACGGTCTTCATCTCACCCATCACTGACAGAATGAATGTGCTGAGGACTGAATGGCATTAAAATGCGAATGCAACCATCAGATTCTGAATGAGCAATTTGAACAAATGTGGACTGCAGTGTCATTAAGCCGTGCGGTCTGCCCAGTGCGGACGCGGCCCCAGCAAATCAGATGATGGCCATAATGATGCTAACAGGAAGTTTGAATGCAAATCACTGTATTCATCAAAAGAGAATGAAATTCACCTTCAACAGTTAGACCTCTGGACGTATAAATACACATCAAACTTCTCTCTGGTTTTTTTTTTTTTAAAACAAACCAGATTTGTGTGTGTGTGAGTATGCTTTTGTGCCTTTTCAAGTGTTTAAAAGACCCACAAAAACTGTGATTTTTATGTGTTTTTGACATGTTCTTGTGGTATTTTTTCTGATTATGGAGGACATATGCAAAGAAAATAAAGCTTAACTGCATTTCTGAGTATTTCTTTATTCAAATTGATGTGAATCAGGAGCAGATGAAAAAAATGTTGTTTGAAAAAGACCTTATTTGTAACGTAAAAAATACACAGAGCGAGGCAAAAAGCTCCCTGCTCTGCCTCAGTTGTAGTCGACTAGATCCATCTACTTCTTCGTTTTCCTCGTCCGAGCTGACGTGGCTCAAAACTGTAGGACTCAAATATTGCTCCAATATTGGTCACCATTCATGTCCTACCGGTTGGGGTTGTGAGGGGCTGTAAGCTAGCGAGAGAGAATGTAAACAGAGAGCTTTCAGTAACAAGGAGAGGAAGTGGGGTTTGCTCCATGCCAGTGGTTCCGCCCATAACTCAGAGGTGAATTTTTAATGAACTCCTGCTGTCCTGCAGAAACTGTCCTAGAAAACAATAGGTTTTCTTTTTTTACATTTTGGTCAATAAGGGCATAATTTTAATTAATCTTTAAGGTCTTTCGATTTTTTTCTACAGTTTAAGAGTTTACACTGAAAGGTTTGTGTGCTGCCGTTTCCATGCAACAATCCTTGAAGTTTCCTCTTTTGACAGATTAAATGAAACCCAAAAGCCTAATAAACTGCCAAGTCTCAGACTAGTGAGAACACATTACTGAAGCAAAATACAAAATACTGAGTCACTGGACATCGAACCATTTCCAGTGGGTGAGTAGATGTGGTCTCCTAGGGTTTTACAGCATGGAACCTGTGCACTGCTTTCAGCCTACACTCTCGTAAAGGCAGAGTGAGAACATGGGTGGGAGGGATTTTTGCTCTTTGTTTTGCTTTTCCATTTCAGAAACCACAAACATCACAAGAACTTCACAAGAACAACACAAGAAGATTAAGCCAGTTCATCCTTTAAACATACATACAGGAAACTATACCTCAATAATCACATCTACATGTGCCTTCATTTAATCATATTCATCAAAACGTGTTGTTTCAGGTTAGTTTTTTTGTTTTTGTTTTAATATTTCCTGACAGTTAAACATTTATTGGTAAAAGTCAGAACAATGTTGTGGTTTTTCTTTAAAGTCTCACTCCAATTATTTATTTTCTATTGTAAAGTGATCTTTTAATTATGATTATGTAGTTTTTTTTAGCAATTTTCAAAAAGCCTGTGTCGCTTTTTAAGATTTTTGGCAGGGCAGCAGGAGTTCATAAGAAATTCACCTCTAGGCTGTGGGCGGGACTGTTGGTGTGGAAGTTAGCCTTGACTAATTTCCCATTAGCCCTTTGTTTGCATGCTCTCCCGCTAGCTTATAGCACCTCATAGCCCAAGCTAACATTAGTGTAGTAATTCAACTGCAAAAAATATACCAGGTGGTAGCTCAGATGAGGAGCATAAAGACCTTATTGGATCTATGTGTCTCCACTTGCTTTCATCAGAATGGAGCAGAGAACGGAGACTTTTTCACACTGCAGTTTTTTTGTCTGCTCCTGATCCATCGTGATTTGAATAAAGAAATACTCAGAAACGCAGTTTTAATCTTATATGCTTTTATGCTTGTCTTCCATCTTGAGAAAAATGCTACAAGAACATGTTGAAAACATTAAAAGCATAATTTTCATTGGACTGGGTCTTTAAAGCCAATTTTTAATACTTTTTGGTCTAAATACAAACATTTGACAACAACTACAGCTTCACATTAAAGCTATTGACTGAAAATGAGAGCTGAGTGACCCCTCCCTTTTGCGTTCCAAACAGGAAGTGCCTGCTGGCTTCCAAGAAGCCAAATTCCCATAGACTTCTTTGGAGAAATAAACAGCTATTAGTCATTCTTTTTGTCAGAATAACCATTCTTGTTTTACTTGCTGTTTTTAACATGTTTTTGTTCATGTTTTCTTTCCTTATTTTTTTCTGTAGTGCAAATTTTTCCATATCTTGGAAAAATGGCGATTGGATTGGCTTCATTTCGCTGGAGCGGAGGAAAGGCATTTTCTATGCGTGACTTCACACCTGGGTGTATCCAGCTCTTTTTACGGTCTATGGTGGTGCCTGTGCTCTTGAGAAGAGTGTTTGGGACCTGCACCTAGTTTAACCAAGAGTATTTGCTTCATCTTCCTTTTTTTATTGGAATATTCTCCTAAATGTAAAGACACATTTTTCATTCCCAGACAATGATGGGAAACTTATCTCTATAGTTACCATATGCAAATGATAATACAAAAAGCTGGCTGGCATTCAATCTTTGAGCAGTCTCAATTGTCTGTCTCGCCTTGCCTCCAGTGACTCCAGGTATGGATGAATAAATGTGGGAAATGATGCCGACAGTTTTGCCTGTATTTAGCCATGTCATTTAGATTTACAGCAGTTTCAAATTTCTGCAAGGAGTCTTAAGAAATGTGTGTTAATTATTGCATCGTCATGCTCCTTCACAGTGTCAATACACGACTCCAGACAAGTGCTCTCGTCCAAACACAGTGTTTCCAAGAATCCATGCCACAGAAACCACAGCTGGTACTTCAACCAAAAAAAGCTAAACCTAAATCTATGGAAATGTGTTAAGATGGCAGGAGGACGGGAACCTGCAAAACTGTAGAAAAATTCAAAAACAAAATGGACATTAAATAAAAAAGGCGGCTGAAAGAAGATCAAATTGAAAACCAAAAGCTTTAATTCAGTATAAATAATGAATCCACAGATGACACTGAAGTGAAGGTAAGGTGGAAAATACTCAACAGATGCTGCAGATTCAGACAGATGGCTGTACAAGTAAGTGTTGTGACTCACACTTTTTGAACTTGACATCTAATATTAGATCCCCGATTTTCTCAGAAAATACAACTCTTTATGCTTAACCTTCTGTGCAATAAATGTTAGTTTAAAACTATATTTTGCTGTTGTTTGGGAGTCTGGTGGTTTGTTGTTATTATCATTCTATGGAAGCACTTAAAATATGTGAGATTTCTATACAAAATAATGACTAGAAAAAAAGAACAAATAGGCTGTAATTGATGTGGAAAGTGTCCAGCAACAACTGTTTTTGGTGCTTTTATTTAACGTCAGCCACACATGGTTTATTGAGGTAGTCCTTTTGTATTCCTGTTTAGCTGTGATTAAATCACTGTTTCTGACAAAATACATTCATTATTGTTCTGCATGAAACCACAGATATTTGAAACACACATTGGGATGTCTCTGCGTTTGGTACTTCCACATCCTGATACCTTGCATCATCCTTTCTTTTTCATTTATTATCATCCAGCAGTCTACAGCGAGCTTGAAATACAGAGGAGAAAGGAATCGGTGTAGTCTCTTTTCTGCTTGTTATCTTCTTTTTTCTCAGCAATTATGGAGGTGGAACCAACTTTGTTACACTCCAGATTCTCGCTAATTTTGTTTCTTTTAAGAAACATGCATGCACAGAGTCAGAAAAAATAATCCTTAAGGCAACAACAAAATAAAACACCCTAAAAAAATAATGTATAAAATAAATATAAATATATAAATGCTCAGACACAGATTCAAGCATTTCACATTTTCATGAAAACTTGAAAAAATACCTAAAATGTAATTGTTGTTCGCCTTTTAGCAGATCCCCTTAGGGATCTGGTTTGGCAGAGTTTTACACCGGATACCTTTCCTGACAAAACCCTGTATTATAACTGGGCTGGGGACTGGCTCAGGGAGTCCCAAACTTGGGCCCCCATGTGGCTGCATATTTATTCCGAAGCGCAAAAGGTTTGTCGAAAAAAGTGGAGAAAAATGACATATTAACTTGACTCAGGAGTTGTGCTTTGCTGAAATTTTGAAAGACAATTCCACAATCATTAATGAAAGTTTACCCCAAAATTTTTATTTTGTAGAGCTTTATTATTATAGCATGACAGAAAAAAAATGTCTCCTTCTTGTTGAAAGAGGAGTGTTTTGGTTCATTCAGGAGTTGTGTATCATGATGGATGACTTTCCTTTTTTCCTTTGTTGGAGTGAATTTTAAAAAAGGCAGCCTTGAAAATTTAATTAGATATGGACAAGGTAGACTAACTCATTTGTTAACTGTGTTAACATGCTCATGTAAAAGAACAGTTGCCCAGAATGAGAAATGGTTCATTTATATTACATCCAAACAGGCATGGTGGCTGCTGCCTTTTTCTTGGCTCCAGGATCAGCACTGATGCCTTTTTCTTTAGGCATCTTGGCACTCTTTATTTTTTTTTTTACACATTTTCTCCTTTAAACTGTTTTTAGGAATAACCACTGAGTTGTAGAGATGAATATTGTTTAGATATTGATTGTTCAGACAGCCTGTGCAGTTGTCAGGGTGCCCAAGTCACCTCCACTGGCTCCTCTCGATGTGGAGGAGCAGCAGCTTCACTCCGAGCTCCTCCCAGGTGAGTGAGAGCGACTGCATCAGTGCGACAGCGCCGCACCAATCCACCTGTAGATCTCACGCTCCGATCATCCCTCAAATATGAACAAGACCCCAAGATACTTCAACTCCCTCACTTGGGGAAGATGCACTCCACCCACCCAGAGAGGGCAAACTACTTTTCTCCATTCTAGAACCATGACCTCAGACTTAGCAGTGCTGACCCTCATCCCAGCCTCTTTACAACGCATGCTGGAGGCCCTGGCCTGTCCTGAAACCAACAGAACAACATCATCACAGGAAATCCTGTGGTTCCTAAACCAGACCCTTCCCAGCCCCTGGCTGCACCTAGATATTCTGTCCACGTAGATTATGAACAGATCACTCTGCCGAAGTTCAACATGCACCGGGAACAGGTCTGACTCACTGTCGGCTATATATGCAAACCAAGCTCCTGCTCTGGTCATACAGAGACAGGACAGCCCTGAATAAGGGCCCCCGTACCCCATACTTTCAGAGCACCCTTCACAGGACACCATGGGGGATGCGCTATAACGCCTTCTCCAAATCCACAAAACCCATATGGACTGGATGAGAAAACTCCCATGAACCCTTCAGCACCCGAAACAGGGTGTGGAGCTGTTGCACAGTC
Organism: Adrianichthys oophorus; assembly: GCA_036245035.1. Taxonomy (NCBI): domain Eukaryota; kingdom Metazoa; phylum Chordata; class Actinopteri; order Beloniformes; family Adrianichthyidae; genus Adrianichthys; species Adrianichthys oophorus. The sequence goes on along the minus strand of BSAI01000201.1, from coordinate 16,078,485 downwards.
CCACGACCAAGACAGAAACGCACTGTTGAGATTTGACTATCGACCTGACTCTCCTCTCCAGTACCCTGGCATAGACTTTCCCAGGGAGGGTGAGGAGTGTGATTCCCCGGGGTTTGAACAAACCCTGAGGTTCCCCCACCACCCCTGTCTGCCAGTCCAGTTGTACAGTTCCCGACTGCAATGCGATGCTGCAGAGACGTGTCAGCCAAGACACTCCCACAGCATCCAGAGACTTGAGTTGCTCAGGGTAGAATTCATCCACTCCTGATGCCTTGACTACCTCGGTGACTTCAGCGTGGATAATGGACAGTCCCACCCCAAGGTCCTCAGCCTCTGCTTCCTCAAGAGAAAGTGTGTCAGCGGGATTGAGGAGATCCACGAAGTGTTCCTTTCATCGCCGGACAATGTCAAACTTCTGTCTCTAGTTGTGACCCAGTTTGGCAACTTTCTGTCTTACAATAGTCCGAGGAGGAAAAAGACAAGACAAAAGCTAGAGGACATTTTTACTATTGTCATCAGAGACACACAAAAAAAATGGTCATAAAATTTAGGGGAGAACGATTAGATTCTTCTCCATGTTTGATTTTGGACTCCACTCAACGCGTCACATTCCAAAGCTGAGTTCCTAAATGATTGACTCAAATTCTTTGCCAGAGTTCAGGTTTTTGAACTTTGGAAACATAGCGCCAGATTTTTTTGCCATGACACGTTATCCCGCCGCCTAAAATGCACTGCCACTAAACCGCCATGCCTGACTTTCAAGATGTGCCGCAGAACCTCAGACGGTGTCAGTACATTGATTTAACATTGAAGCTGGATGCCGCGCGGATTGCACTGGGTGTGAAATGCAGCTTTAGGGGCCGAAAATAAACATATCAGCTCAACACAGCAAATAAATAAATAAAAGTGTAAGCCAATACGTATTAAGAAAGATTTCCTAAAAAAATCTGTGGACTCATGATTGTGTGCATGACAAAAAAAAAGGTCCTTTCTGGCGGGTTCTTTCATTTTCCAAACCGCTTTCCTTCCCTTTCGGGGTCGCCGGAGCCTAACCCGGCTACTCATGGGCGAAGGCAGGGGATACCCCTGGACTGGTCGCCAGTCTATCGCAGGGGCCACAATCACACACCCATGCACACCTAGTGACCAATTAACCTATGAAGCATGATTTTGCATGGTGGGAGGAAGCAAGAGTACCCGAAGAAAACACACGCATGCACGGGGAGAACATGCAAACTCCACACAGCAAGGTCCCCCATTGGTGACACTTTTTCAAGTTCCCCCAGCCAGGACTTGAACCGGGGATCTTCTTGCTGTGAGGCAAGAGCGCTAACCACTGTGCCACCTGGCTGGTTCTAGAAAACGTATTTTAGATTAGCATATGATGGACTAAGCAGCGCACTAAAACCACACAGTGCAAAAATCCATCTGATGCTAAGTATGACTTACACATTCTTTTTCAACAAGCCTTAACTAAGTATTGTAGCATTACAATACTAAGGACCAATTTGTAAACATTACAAAATATATCAACACAGGATTCAATGCACTTTAGATGAAGTATGCCTCCATTTCTGTTTGCTCACACTGTTGAGTGTAAGCGTTTTAAATGTTAATAGCCTTATCCATTACTTTTATCCATCACTTCACTGCGAAGTAAAGGAGATTATGCTGCTAACACAAAAAAACAAATAGACAACAGTCTCAGCTCTCTTCTGTGCAGGAGTGCTTTGTGATAAGAGTTCTGTTCTTTAATAAGCAAATCCATTAATTTTAGTCATACATTTTTCCTGGGTTTTCTGCAGCGGAAAGCCTCTATTATTTCCCCTGAGCGCTTTTGCCCTTTAAGCCGGATTCAGCTTGAAATTGAATCTGTAGTAAGCGTATCAAACCAATCTGTTGCAAACATGTATTTTTACAATTTCACAATTTTCTACCAACAATCGAGGAATCTTTATTTTATAACACGTAAAGTTAGATAAAGCACTGCCCTATGATGTCTTCCCTCAAAATGTGTAATTGATTTAGCTATTTAACCATTAATGTTTTCTTCATTATCTTGAACAAATCCTAACTCTAGGTCAGTCTGTAAAACCACACACTAGTGGTTCATTTTAAAGGCATTTCCGTTCATCAAATCATTTCCATGCCTTTAACTGACAATACCATGAGAGCAGTAACAGAGTCCAGCAAGCAGAACCTGCCAGGATTACTGAAATATTTAATGCTTCAGCCTTTTCTGCCGCAAACTTATAGATACAATTTCTTCTTACTTGTACACAGAAATGCTCCTATACTTTTAGGGGTGTCAGCAAACAATGTTAATCAGATTTCAGTTGAAGAAACCACAAATAACAATGAAAATATCCTGTCAAATAATGTCAAACCTCTTATCATTTATAACCTCAAACTTATTGTAGTTTTTTTTGTTTTCCAAAATCAATATTATTTATTAAAATTACAAGTAGATAAGTTCTTTCTGTTACAGTAAATTTTCCTTCATGTTGACACAAAAATAAAAATTTTCCCATTCAATGTATTTAATAGCTGCACTGCAAAAACAACCTCCCTACAAAAGAGAAAAAAATATTATAATTAGAAAAATGTGCATTAAATGAGTAAAAAAAAATCTGTAAAAGAGGTAAAAAAAAAATGTTCTCACCATTGCTTTAAGAGGAAAATTCTAGTCACTAAGACATAATTTCTCCAAATAAGATTATTTTTTTACATTGAAATTTTTCCTGATACTTTCTTTTTGCAAGACAGAAAACAATAATTTTTTCTTGAAATATGGGTCTTTTTACATGTTTTTTACTGTTTTTGCAGTGTGAAATAAAAAGCATGTGGAGTTTTGAAATTCTAATCATGTCTATTGTACAATATTCTTATTTGAAGTTAGAATAGATTTGATGACTGCGAGCACAGAGAACTCCTGCAGGTTTTTCCACACACAGCAAGATTCAAAGCATTCCCTGCAAGACAAATGTCCACTGAGCGGTTTCGCCTTCAGTACACAGATCATCACGTTTCAAAATGCAGCGTACGATTTCACAGCACCAACACACGCCAACACAGCACACAGCAGTCATGCTGTGTTTTGGCAATAGCACAGATTTTCCTCTTCTAAATATAGACACCGTGACTGCATCAAAAAAACACAAGCAAAAGGAGACAGGGATGAAATAATTGGACTCTAATTAGTGCTTAAGCTCTCATCATGTGAGGAATGTTGAAGCCGAAACAAGACACAGCGCACACATTTGATAAACACATATCATTTCTGCACGATTTTAATGTATAAACATGAGAGGCTGTGAGATTGAAATTTGAAAGGTAAAAAAAATATAACTAAAAAATAAACACTGGTATTACTGAAAAAGGCGATTAAAAATAAACTGATAAAAAATTGAAAACACATCAAACCAGAATCCAACATATTTCCGGATCAACGACAGAGGGCGCATGTTTGCAGATCTTTGGCAGCTAGCACCGTAATAAGGTGTCTTAAAACTCGATTCATCGCAAAATTGCTAGTCCACTCCCAAGGCTTCTTGTTTTGTCTTCCCCAGAGCCTACACTTTTCATTCTCCTGCAATTTCTGCTGTTTGCACTCTGAATATGGATCTGATCAGCTGGTCTTTGAATTTGATCGACAAAGTTTTTTTCCACGCTAAGGAAAGAAAAAAGGGGACCTTTCCTTTCCAGATGGGGCCCATGCGGCTGGATACACTAACGATCCATGTGGCAAGTGGAGGCCTTAAAACTCTGCAAGACCTGTCAAGGACACAACCAGTAGAACAAACTGCTGGCGCCTGAAAGAATGTTATCTAATCTCTAATCTGACTCTCCTGAGCTAAGGATGCTGCCCTTGGCTCTATCAAAACATATCTGCTTCTACAGTGTAAATAGCAGCAGTGTATAAAGAATGACACTTGCTGTTCATCCCCTCTTTTCATGTCTCAAAGGAGTCCGGCCACTATTAGAGACCGGCGTCTAAAGTAATGAACACCTGTTAGACTTAGCATTTATTGTAGACCGGCATCTGTTAGAGACCAGCCGCTATTGGGAGATATATGGTATGAAATATAAAAGCCTTTGAATTTTGAATCCTTTGAATTACTGCAAAAAAGATAGCTGACCATGGCCACAAAAAAAAAAAAAACAGAGTGACAAGTGACCACGTAGACATTAGAAAAGCACTCAAAGACCTGACTGAGTGCATTACTCTCATGAAGGCTGAGCTAACGCTGCTTTTGGAGCCAACTACAGAGCTCAGAAGACTTTGAGTCCACAACGAACAAACATTAACAAACAAAAGTTAATAGTTTCATTGTGTCATGTTCTGTATGCAAAAGAGAAAGTGTTTGTTTATGTCTAAAAGTAATAACTGAATAATTTACTTGTGTATGTGGACATATGAGTATTTTCCAATCAATTTTAATGAGTACCGGTAATCATACTATGTTTGAAATATCTTTACATAGAAATACATCTCTGTTGTTTGTCTTGTTTTTGCATTTATCTTGCTTTGATTGCTTGAAATAAACTATTTCCAATCCAAGAAGCAAAAGAAAATGTGCTAAAAGAGTAATGCAAATAAAGAAATATCCGGACTAAAACTAAAAATTACAAGAAGTACTAAAACTTTTTCTGCAGGAAAACGTCAAAACAATGGAGCCTGGTGTGAAACAGTGACAAGCAGCAAAATTCAATTTTTGAGGATGATACATTCAAATTCAGCTTTATTTAAGTAGCAATTTTCAGCAGCAAGAAATAAATAATAATAATAAATAGTATTTAAAAATACCAATCACAATAACCCACAATAACAAACTTATACACACATCCCACAAATACATTCAGTCCATAGAATCAAATGAAATCACGTGGACATGTAAAAACTATTAAAAAGCTGTGCTAAAAAGATGAGGTTTGTGTTTTTTATTAAAATGGATAAAGTGGCTAAAAACTACAGGATATAAGGATACAAATAAAAATAAAAACAAAGCATTCCAAAGGGGAAAAAAAACACATTGGAAAAGAATGTTTTCAATTTTCAACAAGAGAGTAAAACATTTTTCCTGTTCACATCAGTTATGTTTTGTTTCTGATGATTACACCGAGAGTTGTGACCACATGATGTGCTATTTGTATCGATTGTGAAATTCTGCATGCTTCTGAGTGACCTTTGAAGAATACAAGGAGGGGAGGAGCAGCAGCAGGACCCTCTCTTCGGCTATTATCCCTCTCTGTGATGAAAGGCAGCTTAAACCCTGAGAGCAGCCTTCAATCCTGCTTTTTGAGGAAGGACAAAGAGGGACAGATGATAAACGTACAAATTGGATGCAGATTTTGGTGAGATGAGCTGAAACAAGGACAGAGGGTTCCTCTGAAATCATTGTCGCACAATAAATGTTTTAGAAGGCACAGGCTGAGGCAGAAAAGTGCCACTGATGGTGAAAGAGTTAGTGTGGGATCAAATGAGAACGCATCCAAATATTCAGGTTATGAAGGTTGACTGTGAAGCAGCCAAACCTACAATTACGGTTTATTTGGTAGAAGAGCAGACATTTAAAGTGGTACTGTAGGAGGTCCTACTTCTAAATGCACCTTTTTCGAGAAACAATTCAGACATGAATTGCGCAAAAGCACTCTAAAACATACCTTGCATTACAACATTTGACAAAATGTTTTCTGTTTAATCCACATTGAGTTTTACTTTCAGATATTTTGTGTCATGCCTAGAAAAAAGCTACTTATAGATTTTAAAATAATGCACTAGTCAAATAAGTTTTCAATGAGCTAGCAAGTTTCATTTACTATGGTGCTATATGGAACTTTTTTAAATTATTTAAATTTGTATTTGTAAAAACGGAAGAATAGTTTGTCATTTGTTTGTCCAGTTACTGTCTTGACTCAGCCTTTAGAGAAAATTGACTCAAGCTGAAAGATTTTTCCTTTTTTGGGGGGGAATTTTTATTTCATCACCAAAATAAAATCTTTAAAATGACAGATGTGCTGTATTTGTTTGTGGTTTGAATTTCCCTTTCTGCTTTAATAGCAATTGTCATTGCTTTTTTTTACACTTTCTCTATTCCATATCTTTGTGTCCTAATACATCCTTTCCACTGTCAAGCTCCATCCCAGCATTCTCTGATTCATTCTGAATGAAACGTGTAATTAAACATTTTCAGCTGTTGCCCTTTAATGTGCTTATGTCTTAATGTCCCTTTGACATGTCTTTGCTTTCTCCCACTGGGGTACCAGCCTGTTAGAAATAATGACAGTCTGTTGTAGGAGATTTATAGATATGCTTTACATGACAAACGGAGGTCATTTCGACAAATGGTGGTTATTCTGAGAGAAACTTGCAAAAGTTTAATTATAAATAACTTCTTATTATACAAATATATTAAAGACTGGTTTTTGGTATATCCCTATTGTCCCTGAGCTAGGATTTGTATGTTCATTATATTTGTTCAATGTAACTAAATACTGATGCTCTACTTCATTGAAATGATTCATGTGTTTTTAGGATTATGTATTTTTCACCATAGAATGTCCTGAACTGTCACTTTCCAGTCCGCACTAAATGTATTTTTAAGGACTGAAAGCAAAAAAAAAACCTTTTAAAGTTGCATTTCCAAAGCAATTGTCAAGAGGCAGGGGGTTTTATGGCAAAGAAAGAGGTAAGCTCTTGAAAAGCAAATGTAAGAAAATTAAAAAGAAATCCAGGTAAATTAGAAATATATTTTTAGAATTATAAATATTACTGAAATAGCACATTTTATATTATGTATTTTTGGGAAATTTAACTTTAACCTTTAGCTCAAACATTATTATGCTAACAGGATATAAGATTTCAGTTTTTTCCACATCAGCCATTTCTTTCAAATTTGCTTTTTGTGATGGAAATGACAACACAAGTCTTGTTAATGCATTACATTAGCTTTAAGTACTTTAAATACTTTTATTAAGCTTAATAGCTAAAGTAATATTATTAAAGCTTATGGAAATGCCCATGATTGCAACATGTAAAAACAAAGTTGCCATACAAAAAGCTACATTTTTATATTTTTCTTTGTGTAAAAAAAAGGTTTAGAAGAGAAAGGCTATTAAAGTAATCTGTGTTAAATTAGTAGTATATAGATACATCTACCAGTGAAATGTCATCACATTACTCAAAGATAAGTTTGCTATTATTTTTGTCCAAAAAATGCATTTTTGTGTTGTCATGGAAATTATTATTTTTTCTAAACATTGAACTAGAAACATTTTTTGAAAAAGTATATTCTTCAGTAAGAATGATAAAAATGTCTTAGAATGACAAAATAATTAAATAATTTATTAATTATAGGAATTATAAAAACTAAAATTTAAATTATTTTTAGGAGGTGATTAAACACCCTACGGAGAAGAATAAATATCTAAAACTTTTGAAAAATTTGTGTTTTTCGGGCCATATTTGACCTTATAGTCAAAGACTTTCAAAGAAAAAAGGCTTTCTTTTTCATAGTTTTTATTTTTCTTTAGGTCTGTTTTGCAGGAAACTTGATTACTCTCCAACCTAGAAATTTGCAGGATTGTGTGTTGTCAATTTGCACGTGTGCGAGAAAGAAAACAGATGTGGATTGATGTAATCACATATAGATTTGGGTACTCACGCATCAGTGGTTCACATAGTTTGACTCTGAAGATATCCTGCTTCCTGAAGAGCCGCTGGGGGGTGTCACTAAATTTAAATGAATCTGTCAATGATATTAATTGGAGTTTGAACAAAATAACTTAAGTGTGTGTCCCTACAAAATTCTACCTTGAGAAGCATGTGATTATGTTTTGGCATTGCTGTTGTGGCACTTTGCTTCTTTTGCTCTTTGAATGTTAAAACAGGCTCGACTTAGTCTCTGATTCAAATTAATTACAGCTCAGTATGCAGCGGATTATGCAAAATAAGTAAACATTTGAAGAGTGACAGGGGGCAACCTCCTGAGGTGTAAACTTCACTAGTTTTCCAATGCGTTCATTCATTATAAATGAAAGGCACGTTGCAATTTTCTGATTAGATTAATCTTGCTGCAATTCTTTCATTGCAATTATAAATTCTTATGTTTTTGAGACAGCGGTGTCATATTTAATTAATACTTTATTAAAAAAAGATTTTTTAGGCATGTTAGAATTTTTTTTTTTAGAAATTACTGAAAAATCGATAAATAAAAACCATAATTTGTGAACTATAAGTCGCACAAGAGTACAGGTTGAAGGACCAAAATAAAAAATAAAAAAATCATATTAAGAAGAAAAAACCTTATATAAGTTGTTCCGGAGTATAAGTTGCACTTTTAGGAAAAAAGTGTGACTAGGAGGGAAAAAGATTAAAAGAAAAATAATAATAATAATAATAATAATAATAATATCTTTTCGCCCACGCAGCTCATTTCCCCAGCTAACCTGTATTTGCAGATTAAGAAAAGGCAACACTTTTCTGTAGCTAATACTTAAAAAAAAAAGCATTTTGAGCACATGCCTCCACACCTTCACTGTATAAGAGGATGATGTTTTTCTGAACAAACTCAACTGTATGTGGATCTGACAGTGAGGCTGCGAGGGATCTCTCTGCAGCAGTCACTGAGCTGCAGAACAGAAACGATAATAATAGAGGGAATTATTTATGTTCTGAAGGCCACTGATTTAAGGTTTTAGCAAACTATGAAGTCACCATCTCCTAAGAGTTTGGTAACCTTTTGTGATCAGAGCTATAAATCTCGTTTTGACAGCAGTAAAACAGCAAAAGCAACAATTCAAGAGAGCATCAGAGGTTCTTCATTGTGGCATCAATCATTGCATCTGGAGCCATGAGCTTTTCAGGTCTGTGCTTTTACTTTGAAGGCAATAAAATATGCATCTTTTTAGGAAAACGGCTGTGTAAAACCACTGCAATAGATGCACAGTGTATTTTTTAGCTTTCATGTGAAGTCATGGTTAGTAATATTTGGAAAATATTTAAAAAAATAGGGAGATAGGATTACAAAAATCAAGCAAGTGTATTCATGAATAGTTTGTGTAAGGTCTTCACAGAGAAGTGCTGCAAAGTTCACCACAGCTGAAGGTCACGACGCTCTAAAAATGCCATCTTTCTAAAGCTTTCATTCAAAACATAACATAATAATGCAAAAGCTAAATGTCAAGAAATGCCAAATCATCCTGCTCCATCCAAAAGTGAAGTTCACTCAGTTTCTGCATCTGATAAATATGCTGATGACAATTTCAAATATTTATAAATATTATGTATTAGTTTTTGATCCAAGAAACACTGAGGTGAGATGGTCAAATCTGGCAAAAAGAAATAAATAAAAAATGTAGCAATGAAACGTGAACATACAACAGAATAGAGCAAAAATTGAAAGCCAAGTCACAAACGGGTCTTATCTGTTACAGTTTCAGCACAAGGATGTGAAGCATGAAACATAATCTTATATTTAAGCCATGGAAAACTACAAATCTGCTTTTACTTCTAATTACCGCAGATGGAGAGACTTAACAGAGTGTATTAGTCACCTGTAACGATAAATGAATTTTCATGGACTGATTAACCTAAGAGAACTGCTTGCAAATGTGTCAATATCCCTTCTGATCAGCAAAAGCAAATGTTTCATCGTAAACCTTGTGAATCTTTAAGCTTCTGCTTTAGACTGCCTTCATTTACAGCTGTTTGATGGTAAAAAAAATACCTGATTTGTAAAGTTTTATAGTTATTATCTGAAGCACTTGAAGCGAACAGTAGTGTCAATAACAGGACAGTTTTTAAATGTATTCAACAAAAGCTATGTAGCTAAGCTTTATAGTAAATAGGAATATTTTGTGTATTATTTTTTAATCACACTTTGTGTGGTTCACTTTCAACTTTCAAGCTACTGTACGTTCACACCGCCCTCTGCAAAGTGCGTTCAAGCAGCCACTTCAAAATAAAAGTTATGCAAATGTGCATAAATGCTCATTGCTATGCAAGTTTCTATGACTGATTTTGGGCTCTACGTGTCTAACCCGTGGCCATTTAATCTGCATTGAAAGTGAAACCAGGTCAGACTTTGACCAATGAAGGACTCAGATTTAGTAATGACAGACGGATGGCATCCTTTTTAATACACAGAAGCACCAAACTGGAGCAAGATTTTTGCCAGGTCATCATCTCACACCTGTAAGCCTCTTCCAACTGTAGGTGGAGGACATGCGCTAGTAAACTGAAGAAAAAGAGGCAGAAAGAAGAAGCCCCTCCCTGCTTGTCCAGTGTGAACACCATGGGCTAACTGCACTTTCAAGAATGCATGTTTAGTACATTTGTGAATGCACATGAGACGTCCTGTGTGTTCCTCAAAAAGGATTTTATCCAAAATACAAATTTGAATTTATCACAACAGATCTTGTTTTCTTTTTTAGTCTCTGTTGAAATTGACCGTACACAGACAGACAGATGTGTGTGCACGTGTGTGTGATCAGCTTCATTTTCAAGATATAATGTCCATCTTTAACCTTTAAAAATCTGGTGCCACTTTTGCATTTTTTTTTAAAACAACTTTTCAATTTGCTTTAATAACTTATCTTTAAAAACACGTTTTTTTGACAATGCTTCATATTTATCTTTTTTTTTACATTCCCAGCTTCCTTTTATTCAGATTAATCAATATAACAAATCATTTTTACAATTACTACAACAAAACACTCAATTCCCTGTGTAAATTTTGTCATTTTTTTAACTCCAAAAATTAATATCAAACTTTCATTATGTAATTGTAACAAAATAAAGTTTTAAGACAAAACTAAAATACAACCCCAACACCCCCTAAACAGCAACGACAAGGTCAAAACAACATGAAAAATAACCTTTACATTAAATTTTTTTTTTTAAATCTTTAAAGGATTTTTTTTTTCCAAATTGCACAATTATGTGTCTTATCTCTTGTGTTTGTTTTAAACCAGAAATTTCAACGCTTATAGCCTGTTTTAAGCCTTTACATTACATTTTGAATAAAAACAGAACTAATGGCAAATTGGTGTCTTTCCTACGTCATGTAAAAGACTGATGTGGCTGGCAAATTCACAAGTAAGGACCATCAGTTTTGAGTTGTATTTAAAAAAAAAATAAAAAAAGTCCTCTCATTTCTCTCTAGTTAAAATTGTTGAAATAATGTACTATTCAAATAGCAATTTGATTTTATTTAAATTAATTCTGTTGTGGCCCTTTTACTAAAAAACCTTTTCAACAAAGCCTTTTATTGTCCTGCAATCCTTTGTTTCAGATCACTTTAATTTTTATGTTTTTATTTTAATCTTGTGGTTCAAGATGATGATGACTACATTAGACAAATTATTTTACTTCTTGTTTGACTGTTCTATCGTACTTTTTATTTGTCAACCTCGTATTTGTATTGCTTAGACTTTGCAAATAACTGTATTCTACACCGTTTTAGAATGAACACAACTGTTTTTTTTTTTTGCATGCCTGGAACATATAAAATATTCAAAATAAAAGTCTGGAATCTTTTTTCTTTGCTGGGACCATCACTCATTAAGACTGGCAGCTGTCTTAAATCTTTCTCACAGGTGAATATTTTTTTTCTTTCAGAGATGGCAGACTGAACCTTAGACTGAGGAGCAATTCTTTTAAAATGGATGCTGACTGAGGTATTTTCTTCTTCCTACTAAATGCTTCACATTGGTAACCTGTCAAATCAGGGCTTCACCGAATGCTGTTTTGTTAGTCAGAACTTGCCCTCAAACTTCCTGTCAGCGAGATGTTTCAAACCTTTAAAGCAAAGAGCTCCCTTGAACCACAATCAAGGGTAAAGACAGAATCTTTTTAAATGTTCTCTTCATGATCCAATAAATAATACATTTTATTGCTCTATTACAAATTCTCTTTTTAATTTTGCTTGAATCATACTGTTGATTGTTTTTTTTGGGGTTTTAAGCACAAACCACTGGGATCTCTAAATGGGTTACGACAACTTTCCTGTAGAGTGCAGCATATGTTTGCAAATTCTGTCCTGCTTTGTTTTTGTTTTTTTTGTTTTTTTCCCCTGGGTTTGAACATTCATTCATTCATTTTCCAATCCGCTATATCCCTTTCGGGGTCACGGGGTTGCCGGAGCCTAACCCGGCTACTCATGGGCAAAAGCAGGGTACACCCCTGGACTGTTCGCCAGTCTGTCGCAGGGGCCACAATCACACACCCATACACCTAGGGACAATTTGGAGTAACCAATTAACCTGTGAAGCATGTTTTTGGACGGTGGGAGGAAGCGGAGTCCCTGGAGAAAACCCACGCATGCACGGGGAGAACATGTAAACTCCACACAGAAAGGTCCACCAGCCAGGACTTGAACCGGGAACCTTCTTGCTGTGAGGCAGGAGCGCTAACCACTGCGCCACCGTGCAGCCCATGGGTTTGAACATCCATAAAGACGTCTTCCTCATTTGAATTTTTTTCTGGGGTAGCTTAACAACCAAGATCCCAAAAGTGGGTCTCTACACTGTGAGTTTGCGTCACAAGTCTGTTACCATTCTCTTTTCTGATTGTAATGACACTGCATCTTTCTGCATGTGTTTTCTTTTTTTCCTACTCCAATTATCCAAATTGTATTGCACATAATTCATTTTCAAAGCAAGCTTGGGATTTCATGTATTCATCCACTCTCAGTTACTCACAGCCTTTTGTTGTGCAAGAGAATATGAGTTAAAATTGTCAGTGAAGTTGAGATATGTTAAATCAAGTTCCCTTTAAATCCCAACTGACAGCTAGTCTATATCTGCATCGGTCCTGTTCAAACTCTTTAGTCACACTCAATTCTTTTCATATTAGTAAACACAAGCAGCGATATTTGAGCTCTTTCATTTTACAAAAGAAAGAAAGATTCTTCATCTTTATGTCATCAGTTATGAACTAGTGTGTTTAAAATTATTCAGATACTCTGGGCTGCAATCTTTGGATCACCAGAGCTCAAATAACCTAAGACAAGCTTTTTAAGCACAATGTTATTAGAAAAGTAATAAAACAAACAACATTTCTTTACAATGTACAAAATAACATCACCCAGTTTCACCTATGTTTATAGCACTGCATAGGTACAACAATTTTGTAACAACAACAACAACAGTATTATTATTATTTGTATTATTATTGTTATTATTTCTATTATTACAAGTTGCACTCTCTTTAAGTGAGTGCGCTTTATTGTTGTCCTTTACGGTATTTTCAGTTTTTGATACCTATACGGATGCCTGTCTGCAACAGTGGATGGTTGCTTTATTTTACTCATTTATCTATTTTTTTTTATTGTTTAAAAAAACGCACATTAAATTACCATGAATGTGTAAAAAAAATAAATAGTAAGCGACAAAAACATTTTAAAACTAAATTCTCGTGATGACGTGTACGTACGGGTCCTTCGGATTTCCGGGTTTCGGTATTTAGGTGGTAAAAGGATTTGCTCGTTCAAAAAATGTGAGTTTTACCTGTTTTTGTTGGATTTACTTTTAGCAAACACGTTTTAAGCACAAAAGTAATCGTAATTATGCTAACAACGCTGTTTTTATCTACGGTTTTAGGTCCAAAGTAACGTTTAAAATCACGCTGACGTCGGACCCCCGGCTGCCATACAAAGTGTGAGTATAGACACATCATCATAGTTTAAGTTAAAAGCAGAATTTGACGTTTTCCTTCAAAACTGCGGCAGTTTGAAGCATCTAAAACTGATGTAGAAATGTGTGGTGATCGTGAAATGTGTTGCAAAGGAGTGGGGATAATTCACCGGCTTAATGTAGCTATTACTCACCATTTTCAACTTCATGAATCATGTTTTATTCTTGTGTTTTGTTTTATTTTAGGGGAATCAGGTCTATTCATGGTTAAAATATTGCAGGATGTGGGTTTTGAACCCAGCACTGTTCTTCTTGGGTTTACTTTTTCCCCATTTTATTTTATTTTGAAAATTAAACATTTTTTATGTCCCTCAAAAAAGTGCAGTTAAGAATTTCTCCAATCCCTTATTGTTAGGTGTGTTCATTATGACAGTGATTTCTGCAATAACCTGCACAGCCTGTGATGAAATTCTGTGGTTAAAAAAATTTTCAACCAGAATCTCTCCTTTCAGGCAAATCTGTTGGCTTCCTGAGATGTTAGTATTCTCTATGTGTTATTGGTTTTTTTTGTTTGTTTGTTTTATTGTAGCTAATTTTTAATTCATTCTTAATCTTTTTTTTTCTCTTTTTTTCTGTTTCTTGCTAGATTATCCTAAACCTGAAGGATTTAATAATAGGGTTGGGATTAAGTGAATTTGCTTCCTCTCACTTCTTTTCTTTTGAAGCAAATTTCACATTCAACAGATTTGATGTTTCATAAAGGCCTACTGTATTTATAAGTGCAAATATGTCTATATATATATATATATAACAAATTTTTATGATTACACTGTATTTAATATTCTAGCATTTTTTGTATTTTTTCTTTATTCTCTAATCAATGTAGTACTTGATATCTAAAATTGATTTGATGTATTTGCGTTTTATTATTTTGTTATTGCAATACAAATTTTTAGGGCTGCACGGTGGGGCAGTGGTTAGCGCTCTTGCCTCACAGCAAGAAAGCCCCCGGTTCAAATCCTGAGTAGGGGACTTGAAACAGTGTCACTAATGGGGGGACCTTTCTGTGTGGAGTTTGCATGTTCTCCCCGTGTATGCGTGGGTTTTCTCTGGGGACTCCGGTTTCCTCCCACCCTACTAAAACATGCTTCATTGGTTAATTGGTCACTCTAAATGGTCCCGAGGAGGGGATGTGAGTGTGGATGGGTTTGTGATTGTGACCCTTTCGACAGACTGCAACCTGTCGGGAGGTGTCCCTTGCCTTCACTCATGAGGGACCGGGTTAGACTCCAGCAGCCCCGTGACCCCAAAAGGGACAAAACGGGTATAGAAAATGAATGAATGAATAATTATTTTTAATGCTAGGAAAAAAAAAATCTATATATTTATTTGAGTCATTATGGTTGGATTATGTTTTTGTGGTTGTGAATGTATAAATATGGAAGTGCATCTTCTTTAACTTTTATATTTTTGCTATTCAATTAATTCATGATTTTGTTTTAATCCTAAGTGTGATATATCTATATATAAATGTAATTGTCTTTAGTATGTCTTCTTTAGTATTCTTTTTTTTTTTTGTTTGTTTGTTTTGATTGTGGGCTGCACGGTGGCGCAGTGGTTAGCGCTCCTGCCTCACAGCAAGAAGGTTCCCGGTTCAAGTCCTGGCTGGGGGACCTTTCTGTGTGGAGTTTGCATGTTCTCTCCGTGCATGCGTGGGTTTTCTCCGGGGACTCCGGCTTCCTCCCACCGTCCAAAAACATGCTTCACAGGTTAATTGGTTACTCTAAATTGTCCGTAGGTGTGAATGTGAATGTGAGTGTGCATGGGTGTGTGATTGTGGCCCCTGCGACAGACTGGCGACCAGTCCAGGGGTGTACCCTGCCTTCGCCCATGAGTAGCCGGGTTAGGCTCCGGCAACCCCGTGACCCCAAAAGGGATAAAGCGGATTGGAAAATGAATGAATGAATGAATGTTTTGATTGCTTTAAAACAAACCTATTGCAAAAACTTGTGACAGGATGACTCCAAACTGATGACATGTTGCCTCTGATTAAAATCAATATTGAACATTGATATAGTATGTTTGTTTTTTTTTATTGTACAATATTTTAAGTAGATTTTTATTTTCTTGCAGATTTTCATACCAACCTGCAATGGAAAAAGTAGTCTTGAAACTGATGCCAAAATGGGTTATTGAAGCCTTACCATGTTGACTAGGGGATCTAATTTGTTAAACATCAAAAAATTATTTTGGTTACTTATAAATATATTTTTGCTCTTTTATCTGGTTCATAACTTTGTTTTTCCACCCAAATGTCCTTGTATTACCATATTTGCTCATATTTATACTGTTTTCAGCATTTTATTTTTTAATTGTCTTTGGGTTTTCTCTCTGTTTTTTTAAGCACAGAAGCAGCTTCATTTACCAGGGAAATATCCGGCAAAAAAGTTAATTGGGTGTATCATATAATCCGAGTTATAAATGCATTTTTATTCTCCTGATAGAAAGTTAATGTTCACTCACTTCTCTCTGTCTTCAGCTCCTCTCTATGGTAATCAGAATAAATGGAATGCTGCGCAGCTGGGGGCTCTTTTAGTGTAACTGACTGAAACGCTCAGAACACCATGTGCTTTTTAATCAAAAATGAAGACACCGGCCGGGGACACTAATTGCTTCTCCTCGAGTCCATTAACAGCTCAGGATAAAACGCTTGGAGAAGGAATTTCAAGGAACCAATTCTTGCATTTAAAGTTTTTTTTTATCTTTTTTTCTTAAATTTATTCACCTAATTTATTTGTTTTTCCAGATTAAGTGTTCCAGAAAGTACACCATTCACTGCAGTTTTGAAGTTTGCAGCTGAGGAGGTAATCTCTCCATTCTCTACTTTTAAAAAAGGGTTTTACCAGAACAAAAAATGCCATCAAAGTTTCTGTTTTTAATTTGTACGGAAAAAACCTCTTAAACAGTAATAGATCTTCTGTACAACAGAGTGTTTGGCCCACCATAAATAATGTAAAAAAAGAGAATTAATAATATTGCAAGAAAAACGTTGAAAAATAAAGGCATATTTTTAATGAAGTTGTAACATTATGAGGAAAAAAAGTAAAACATTTCAGAATAAAGCACACAAGTATGAGACATTTTGTAATTTTGCAAGAATAAAGTTATAATTTCATAAATTATAAGTTGAAAATTTACAAGAATAGTCAAAAATGTATGTGGCAAATGGATATTTACTAATACAAATATAAACAACAACAAAAAGAACCAATGTTATTTTTTAGAATGAGAGCATCATTTTACAAGAATAAGTTTGTGACATTTTGAGAAAAAAAGGCTTAATTTTATTAGACTAAAGCTATAATTTTCATAAATTATAAATTTAAAGTTAACAAGAATTAAGTCATAAATTTGCAGCAAAAGGCTGTTTATTAATAAAATCATAAACGACAACAAAAAAAAGATCAAATATCATTTTTTTCAGTATGAAGAGACGTAGAGCGTAAGCTGTTACTTGAGCATTGCTTCCACAAATAAGAAAATACTCGGTCATTTAGTGAGTCGACACTGTTTTATTTGAAGTATAAGAACATTGAAAGCAATTTACCAGAAAATGGATGTGGTGCTTCCAGCTGCTGATCCAGGCAGGATGGTCATTTGGGTCAGTTCTAAAACAGCATTTAAATGGAGCTTTCTTTCTCTGACAGTTGAGATAAATGGTGAAAAATAGTTATTAAACAGTTTAACTCTTTAGGAAACACCATTGTGAAGCTAAAAATTAGTTATAAAATTAGCTAAAAATTATTAAAACCGTTCAAAAAGTTGATTATAATGTTTCCTGAAGTCCAGATCAGCTGATTTGCTGCAAATAATTATATGCTAATGTCCGAAGACAACCCAATTACATGATTTACCAGTTAAATCACTACATTCAGTGACAGGATCATTTAGAGCCCACTTCCTGATTGAACTTTATCTTATGTCTGCTGGCTGCGCTACCAGGCACTTCCTCACTAACCTTATCTGTCTGGTGGCAGACTGCTCCATCCATCATTCCTTCTGTAAATCCCACCAGCCCCACATCCTCATCTGTTGAACACTGAAATAGGACATGTGCCGTATCCACGCTCAGTGATTTTTCTACCAAAATTTCAAGCATGTCTGTGTTTCCCCGGGGCTCTCAGAAGTGTCTAGTGTGAGTTTGCTCGTGAGTGCCCTTGGGATTTTTTTTTTTTTTACGTTTGACACATGTGACAGTTGGCAGACAAAACTCTGTAAATCCAATCTACAGCCGTTTCTGTCAATAAATGTCAGCAACTTGAAATCTGAAAACTCGAAACCTCGAATTTTTATCCCAACACTTTTATCCCAATCTCTGTTTTTAGAAGTTTTTTCATGCATTGCTTTCTCCCATAGTTTTCAATATAAAGGATTTTGCTTGACTTGTCATTTGATGTTGAAATAAAAACAAATCAGAACATTATTTATAGAAAATCTGAATAATTGTGATTTCATTCACAGTTCAAAGTGCCAGCAGCAACAAGTGCAGTTATAACAAATGGTGAGTTTGAGAAAAGATCTTTTTTTACCAGCAAAGTGATGGTGATGTATGAGCTACCTCTAGAAAACCGTTAACATCTAAACATGGCAAATATTTTATAAGGATTGTCGATTGAAAAGCATCTCTTTTAATGTGACATTAATGTATTAGTACACAGTCAGTAACAAGTGAACAACTATTTTTATTATTTCACCTTTGCCTCTCCCAAAAAGCATCTTTACATTTAAATATTGTGTTCTCAAGTTTGACTTTCCTTTTAATGTCTTCCCACGTCTTCAGACTGCAGTCAATTCTTGAAATGATTAATGGGGGGAAAAAAAACAGGAACAATTATTTTCAAACTTGTCAATTATAGTTCAAATCAGGTATTTTCCAGCTTCTTCTGTGTCACTAAGTCATATTTTTGCCTTTTACCTCATGGTTGCAGAGGTCACACTGATCGAGTTTAGCTGACAGATCAGCCCTTTAGCAGACTCGTAAGAGTGGAATCACATTTTTGGAATGTGATAACATTCCATATATTACCATATATATATTCTCTTTTCACTATATTCCATCATTGTAGCTGTAAGTAAATAGTCTAGGGAATTATCTCCAGATTGTATGTTTAATTCAAAATCCCTGTGCTGCTGTTTGGTCATGCAGTTACAGTTGGGCCGAAAGACTCCCTTCTAAACAGAAGAAACCCTCTGCAAGGCATCAAGTATTAGGATACATTGTTCCCTTGTTTATTGCAGGGGTACGTACGGAGGAGATTGATTGACAAGCTCTACAGCCAATCAGAACACAGAATAGAGTGCGCTGAAGAAAAAGAAATCCATGAACCAGATAGGCCGCAACAAGACAGAAGGGAACACAGTATACCACTCAAAAACTTTGTGTTACTAAATCTTCTCTCATTGTTTACAATTGCCACAATGATGTAGATGCACAACAGGAAGCTTCAATATTTTACTTTCTGCAACTTCAAAGCTCAAATTTCCATCTTATTTTTAATTCTTTTAGTTAGGTCACTCAATCATATTACCAATAAGGTAGAAGGGTGTTCAGTTAGTATACATTTTAGAATAAAATGGCGATCTGTCGTCAGGTAACCCTCAAAAGCAGTCATGGAGGTGTAATTTCATCTGGTTGGAAAAGCTGGAAAAAAAACACCTGTTAAACAAAAAGCTTTGTTTACTGACCTTGGATTCAGATTTAAAGAACTATTTCTGGTTATTAGACATTTTTTTTTTTTTTTTTTTAAAGCTTTCTTTAACTCATTGAAATAACCTGAATCTAAAATGACAAAAGATTTGACTGAAGTTATTTAGTTCCACTGTTAAAAACTAACTGTTTTTTTTTTTTTCATTTTACAACATATCACAACAACACCTTTTAGTCCTCAGAGAATTGCATTCTACTCATTTTTCTCATTTCTATTCCATTTGTATACATGCCAGAGTTTTGAGTTATATTGCACTTTCATGCTTTCTTTTGCAGATGGAATAGGGATCAACCCTGCTCAAACTGCAGGTAAGATGTCATCTTTTTACTCAGTCCTTCCCAAAATTATTTCTTAGATGCTTAATTGTATACATTTAAGTTATACTTCTTCCTAAAAAAAATAAATACAGGCCTATTTATCCATTATAATAAGATTGTTGCATGGTTTTAATGATTTCTTATGATTTAGCAAATTTTATTGATTTGGATATACAAAGAAATCAACAAAGGTCATTTTTGAAATTGTTTTGACATAATTGGAACTTGGACCAAAGAAAAAGTTTTTGTCACATAATATCAAACACTTAACATGACACGTATTATAAAAAGAAAGAGACGTGCTCTTGCTATAAATTGACGTAAAACTAATCGATAAATACACTAACTCTTAAGGCCCTTCTGTTCTGTGTGTTTGGTTGAATTACTTTTTTAAATGGCATCTTCTTCCACTGGGTCATTATGAACACAACTTCAAACAACAGAAATGTTATTACATATTGATCAGAAACAGAGCTGCAAAGGGCAGAAAATAATTAGCAAACACTGAGCATTCCCTCCATGATCCTGCAGGATCCGAGGTAGATGGCTTGAAGCCAGCTGCTAAAAATCATCAGCCCTTAATGAATTACATTTTAGCAGGTGTGGGAAATCCTGGAAAAACAAAATTGATGACTGGTGTTAGGGCCTGAAACAGTTTGTTTTAAAATAAAACAATAGTAAAAAAAAGCTAATTTTGCTGCGTGAAAGAGTAGTTGTAAAACAATGGAGAAGTTAAAAAAAAAGTATTTCATTATTATACAATAAAAGTAAAGTCAAAAAGCATTCCTGCTAGTAATTATTCCAAAGTTAGACTATATAACTAACTAAAATGCAAAAATATAATGCAGAATATAATCTATAAATCAACGGTAGTTTGTTTGCCGGGAGAACACAAATTCTACTTCATGGCTGTCAGCTTTTTAAAAGAAGAGAAGCTCGTAATGAGCATCATTTGGTGTGGAAACACAGAGGTGATGATTTGGCCCCTCTTTGCTGTGACAGGATCTGGGTCATTTTCTGTTACTGAGTCACCACAAACACCACTGTGGGAGTTTTTGGAGGCAAATGTGAAGCCATCTGTTCGCCAGCTAAATCTTAGTCACATCTAGGGCACATAACAGGCCACTAATCCAAAACATACCAGAACGCCTGAAAAAAGATGTAGACCCCAACCCAACTCAAGTCAAGTAACCTTGGGAGAGCAGGTCATAAATGTCCAAAACTTTCAATCAGTTTGAAAAGTTGACCAATGTTCTCTGTGTGTTATAAAAAAGTTAGGTATTCGTTTGATTTTTGAAGTGTTAAATAATTTGTTTAATTTTTTGTCAGATAAATTCTGAATTAAAGACCCACTCCAATGAAAATCCAATGTTTGGTGTTTTTAACATGTTCTTGTAGCGCTGTTGTCATAATAGAGGGCATGTATAAAATAATTGAAGATTAAAACTTGATTTCTGAGTATTTCTTTATTAAAATCACGTTGGATCAGGAGCAGATAAAAACTGAATGTTTAAAAAAGAAAAAACCTCGGAAGTCTAACTCTCCCCGCTATTGCTCGCCATTTTTGTTCCACCGCTAATGTTAGGTTGGGGTTGTGAGGGGCTTTAAGATGATGATGGGAAATGAGGGTAGGCTTATTCAGTGCCAATAGTCCGGCCCACAACTCAGAG
Source organism: Adrianichthys oophorus (assembly GCA_036245035.1). Classification (NCBI taxonomy): domain Eukaryota; kingdom Metazoa; phylum Chordata; class Actinopteri; order Beloniformes; family Adrianichthyidae; genus Adrianichthys; species Adrianichthys oophorus. The sequence continues at coordinate 16,057,095 of BSAI01000201.1, read as the reverse complement.
GCATGTTTCTAATAAACTACTGCCGCTTTGTAGAAACTATGTCTTAGAAAAATAAACAGTATTTTTGATTTTGCTTAAAACCAGCATAATCATAAATAAAAATCCACTGGGAACACTTTCACAAAAAATAAAAAAATGGAAGGAGTGGAACTTGAAACTATTAGTCTGTGAGCGTTTTGTGAGGTCGTAAAGTAACTATTATTTAAAAAATATATATATTAAAAAAGAGGGAACATATTTTTACACATGACACCGGCTTTTATTACAAATTCGTAACGAAGAAACAAACTAAAAATAATGCATCTCCAACATCAGCTCACTATAAAACTACTTTTTGGTACCAATATGTTTCAGAAGTCCACTCGGATCATAGTTGCTATATATCTCATTTCAGTAAAATAGTTTCTGTGAAAAACAATTTTGGATCCATCCCTGTTCAGGAGACTGCATCTGATTTTGAGAGACAACGTTGTTTGCTGACTCATAAAAACAATGAAAAAAATTAAAGCCTCAAGATACCATTTTTAATACTGAGTCAAATTAGCAGATTTCGGACTGAAAGCACATGAGAGGAACTCATGTTTTTTGTTAGAATTCACTATAGAGTTTTGATTATTTACACTGGGTTTGAATATTTCATTATTTCATATTTGTTGAGTTAGCTATTTTTCCTGTTGAAGTCATTTTTTGTAAGTTTTAGCATTACAGAATAATATTGTATCTGTGTTTAGTGAGCTGCTAGAATAGCCTCAGTTCCTAAAATTTTTCAGACTTCCTTTTTTTTGTACACCCTCTGCAGCTTTTTGATGCGTGTTCATGTGGTTAAGAACATGACTGCAATTAATGTAAAGTGATCCTTCTTGATGTTTTTTTTTCCACTTTTTGAAGGCTGGCTGCTTTTCTAAAACATGATGAACTTACAACACAATTTTTACAGTACATGTGAAGTCTAAGCACAATTATTGGTTGACTGAGCAGCTGAATAGATGATTGCAAGTCCTCAGATAACTGAAGATAGTTTAAAAGGAAAAGTCTTTTTAAAGAATTAACTTGTGCAGATTTATATTCTTCATGCATTTCTTGTAATATCATCAAAAGATTGATTTATTTTGATTATAAAATTCAGAAACTGAAACTTTTAGACATAAAACAAAGAGTTTATTCTTTTAAATGTGATTATTTTAAATTTCAAGTAATAAAACCCCCCAAATTGTAAATGTTTAAGTAGGGGTGCAACAGATCACAAAACTCCCGTTGATTTGGGGAACCGCATCATCTGCTGGGGTTTGCCCATTGTGTTTTTTTTCAAGTCTAAAGTCAACAGAGTGCTTAACCAAGAGGTTTTAGAGTACTTCATGCTCCACTCTGCACCGGCATACACTGCCAAAGTTTAATTTCCTTTTTTCTGAACTATGGATCCATGTGAATGATGGACCTGCAAACCCGCCTGATCTAAAGGTTGATGTGAGGTATTGTGAAGAGACAACAGACTCAAGAAAATAGAGCAGCTGAAGGCCTCATTTAGAACAATCCTGTTTCGTCAAGGATTGAATGTTGATAAATGTTGAACTTAATTTTTTTAATTTAATCTTCTGATTGCAGCTATCAAAAATAAAGAAAAACCTCTTGAAAATTGTGTGTAATCAAATAAATATGACTTTTTATACAGATTTACAAATATAAACTCCAAGATGTTATTTCTTGTATATGATGCAAAAAAACCTGTCAGGTAAGTCGACATGTTAGGCAAGCCCCTTGTGGTGGTATTTTCTAAAAGGAGATCTTTATTTTGGTACTCTGTCCTGTGTTGCAGGGAATGTGTTTCTGAAGCACGGCTCTGAGCTGCGCCTCATTCCCAGAGACAGAGTGGGAGGACAAGGAGACTGACTTATGCTTTTTTTTTTCTTCTTCTTCTTCTCGTTGACGTTCAAATGACTCACACAGCAGAAGCGTAGAACACTTGAGGTCCAGGAAACACCTCCGGTGTCATATTTATTATTTGGCCCACTGCTGACAGTGACTCACAAAAGAATATGTATCATTAGGCATAATGAAGGCCCACATGCATCCTCATTGTAAGTCCAGCCCAGTAGTGAAAGTAACATTGGCGGAGATACTAAAAGATGCTGCAGCATGTGACCGTGTGGATTCACTGAGATTACAGAGTCAACAGTAGCTTCTGTATCTGTGTAAATGCCTATTAATTTTCATTATCATCACAGTGTAATTATATATTTTTCTTTTTTGTAAAAATGACATATTAATTGATTTAAAAATAAACTTGCTGATTATGCTTTAATGAATAATTGCTTTATTAGCAGTAGCCATATTGTTTTTTGTTATTATTTTTTTAAAAAGCACATATTTTAGGGTGTCTTTTTGTTTTGTCAAGCTGTTAATATTCTATAACATAAATCATACATCTGTGCTGAAATGGTGCCGTTGATCAGATCAAATTAAACTAATAACTGAAATTGAAATGCATCCCAAACCACATCACTTTGCTGCCCCCTGTTGGACCAAATATGAACAGGCATTTTGTTTTAAAAAAAAAAAGAGTTTGGTTTGAGGAATCTCAAACATAAACTGAAAGAGGAGAGAGAGAGAGAGAGAGATGATTTTTAGATTGATTGAAATTAGTAAAACTGACACAGAGATTCTCATATAATCCAGCATGTCACCAAGTGGATGATAAATTTAGCTTTTGGTTGTGACAGTTTGGGAAATACAAACAGGTGTTTTCTGCTCCAACACTTATATAAATAAATAAATAAAAGAAAGTTCACTCCTTACTTTTTATTTAAAAGTCAAAATCTTCTTTTTCTCTGTTCATATTATCATCTTGGAAGGTTTAAAGTCATTCGTTCTAGAATAGGATCACCTTTTCCTCCAAGATAAAGACATGCAGACCCTGTTAAAAGAAAAGGGGCTGCAGAGAATAATTAGACGGTTATCTTGGACTGGAAGACCCAGAGCTGGATCTACTGGGAAGCAGTCGGATGGAGGAGGGAGCAGGATGGCCAACATAAATGGATTTTTTTCATTTGTTTTAATCAAAGTCCCTGCAGGGTGCATTTGCCATAAATTTCCTTTTGTAATGGAGAGAGATCACAGAGAAGAACAGATCTGCCCTTTCACCGCATTGCTGCAGTTCTGCCGCTGGTCAGAAATGGCTTAATTACGGCAGGATTTGACATAAATGTAAAAAAAAAATCAAATATTGTGGTGCAAACATTTGAGTAAAGGGGCAATATAACATTTTTTCTGGGGAGGAATTCTGTCTTTTTTGATTTATTTGGGAAAATGTGGGTTTTACCCTCAAAACATGTTACACTGACACTTCCAAACACAAAAATATTAATGCACTAATTTATTATAAGAGCAGACAAACAACTTCAGAGCTTTATTGACCAGCTTTAAAAAAATATGTTCAACTATGCTTTTATTACAAACTTTACTTACTTTACTACATAATGTGAACAATCTTACAAGAGTCCCTTTTTAGCACAGTGTAGAGATACCAATCGCGGTCCAGGAAGATCAATTTTAATTTAGTTTAAAGACCCATTCAGATTAAAATTGTGTATTTGGTGTTTTTAAAATGTTCTTGTGGCATTTGTCTGATGATGGAGGACACGTATAAAGAGAATTAAGCTCAAAATGTCCCTTCTGGATATTGTTTTATTCAAATTGCTGAGTTAGGAGCAGACGAAAAAAATGCAGTTGAACAAAAGAACTTATTTGTGTCGTAGAAAGTACGCTACGCAGGCCACAAGCTCCCTGCTCTGCGCTCTCAACAGACAGACGAAGGGGGGCGGGGTTACTCCAGGTCAACTGTCCCTCCTAAAACTCTGAAGCAAATTTCTAATAAAACTGTTCTAGAAAACAACACTGTTTTTTTGCCTAAAAATTGTAATCATAATTAAAATATCACTGGGAGCACTTTTACAAAAGTTTTTCTTTGGGTTTTTACACTCAAGATTATCTTGATTACCAGTGATTTTATTTTATTTTTTTTACATTTTATTTGCAATATGCAAACATCCCTGGGATATTCAGTTGGTCTGCACAAACTAAGACACTTTAGGAGTTTGTTAGTGTGTAGCATCGTCCACAATTTGTTTTTAATACTAAAAGTGCTTGAAAGATTTTATTTTGGTAAGTAGATGGGAAATCTTTGTGTGCACAAAACTTTGCACAAGAAGATGAACAAAATCAACCTGCTGTCAAACAACTTTTACATCGGATGCTCTGTCCACCCCCCACTCTTGGCCCCCACTGCTTTATGAATGTCATGTTCAGCCTGCACCTTGGCCTGCCATTAAAAACAGCCAATCTAAAATTAGATCTGGTTATCCTTCACAGACTTAGCGATAAGCCCACCGCTGCGGCCGCAGGTCGAAGAGCCAGATAAAGAAATAAAGCACAGAGAGGAAAAATGGCCTTCCACCGACAACCTTTGTCGCTAATTTTCTCTGTTCCTTCACACATCATTCGCTCAGAAACATGCAACACTTTTGTATGCACAAGCTGTGCAAGCGATATCCCAAAAGAAGTAGGGCTTTAATTATCACGTGCACAGAAATGCTTCACCTTCTGAATTTAGATAAGATATTAAGGTTGTTCAAATTAACTGTGCATTATTTAAAAATCTAAATGAAATAAGTCATCACATTTGCAGGCATTTCCTTTGTTAAAAGGAGGATTGTGGCAGTTGTGTTATATTTAAAGCATACAAGTATTATTGGGGATTTTGTCTAATATACATCATGTTTAGATTGTGTAATTTTTTTTCTTCCGTCTTAAAAGAAAGTGCCACTTTAAATTATGATAGAATTTTGATTTCACTTAGGAACTACTCATTTGTGCAATACCTCTATTTACTCTTACAGTAATAATTACACTCATTTTCATTCATTTTAATGCCTTATTTTATTATTTTGTAAATCTGATATGCTTGAAAAAGTCCGTAGCCAAACTGAATGCTCTTATTTTGAAAATTGATTAATAAGGTGATTAATGAGTCTAAGTATCTGAGTGTTTAGTCTATAAAATTAAGTGTCAACTTGAAATGTTCCTTTAAAAATGAAGCAAAAGTGGGATTCTCTATTGGAGCCATAGAGCTAATGAGTAATAATGACACTTTATCGTTCAGTTTTTGCAAAATACCTTTTTTATCTTAAATAATAACATGATAAATAATTGGATAAACAGATGCTGCATGTCAAATCTTTTCAATTACAAATTCATTTGGGTTTAGATTTAAAACTCCTATTTTTTTTTTTTTTATTTTTTTTTTTTTAGTTTTGCATTATAATTGTCTGGTAAAACAGGGTAATAAATGGGTTTTAATATTTTTACAAAAACTAGTAAAAGGGGATCAGGACCTTTATTTGTTTTTGGACCAACATTTTTTCTGCAAACACTATCAGTAGCTCAAAATGGGCACAAGAGAACTTATGAACAGAATTTTCAAAAGAAACAAACCACTAAAGGAACTTAATACAATTGTTTCTCAAATTTATCAAGGGCGCCAAACTTGCTTTTGACTTTCCTCACCGTCTGAGTTCAAGTATGTTGAATATTTCCACTTACAAGTGTTTCAAAAAAAATCTACTTGAATCTGCAGGTCCAAAACAAAAGGAAAAGCTCTTTTTCACCAATCCAGCAGTAGCATGTTTACCCTTGACGGTAGTGTGAGTCTGCACACAGAGCACAGATATAATACAAAAGCTTCAGGGTAGATTATTAACCTTCTGCCGACGTTTTATTAAACAGAATCATTCTTTTTTTCTCCTCTTTTTTTTTGCTGAATTTTGGAAAAATTGCTGTAATTTGACTGACTTTCATATAATTTTAATTAATAAAACAAATTGGAAGCTTGAAGGAAGCTGGAATGATGTAGTTGCTGATCATTAGCACCATGATTTATTGTTTTTTTCAGCTATTTTTGTCTGGATTTGTAAATATTTTTTTTAAAAATACATATTTTTGTTAATCTGTGTCTTCAGTTCTGAGTCTAAACATGCTGGCAGGCAGCAAAGATGCTGTCATAATTCATAATAATAAATGAAATACTTAATTAAAAAATTATGGTTTTAAAAGCACACAAACTTCCTTTTTGAAAAATAAATTGGAATATAAATCTAGCAAAAGGTAATTAATGGTTACTGGTGGCAGTGACTTGTCCAGCTTTCCTTCAACAGTAGCCGGGACAGGCCCCGGCAACCCCGTGACCCTGAAAGGGTTACAGCTGGTTAGGAAGATTGATGAAGGGAAATCAAGCAATTCATTGCTAAACCAAATGGTTTAAATTATTTTAGCAACGGAGAAATCAAGATCCCCAACTTTTCATGTAAAGCCTTATTTTTTATTTTTTTTTAAGTATTCTGACAAAGAAGGATTCTCTTGGAAGGAGATATTTTATTTCAAGGAACTCCTATCCTCTAAACAGCCCTGTTTTTAAATCTCCTAAAATATAAACATCCAACCTGTTAAAATGACCTTAGCTCAGTTGGGCTTTGCGGAGTACTGATTCACTTTTCACCACCAGAGAGCAGTAGCATATAGAAAAATGTCAGAAGGATGAGGTTCTTTTGTTTTCCTTGTTGCTAAAACCTATGCTGTATTTCATCGATTAATATATTGTTTTAGAAAAAGGAATGTGTTTATTTCACTTCAGGAAGAGAAAGATAAATACTCATTCAAAAAAAAATTTATTTAAGCTCTTTTTTGTATCAAAAATGATTTTTTTTTACATCCAAAGTGCCATTTTGTACTTCAAGTTTCTATTTTTTTTTTTTATTAAAATTTACCACAAAAGCATTTTTTCAAGAATATAAAATACTTTTTACTTTCCTATCATTCATTTTTGATCCATGAAACAATTTAGTTCAAAACTGCAGAGTCAAAACAAATATTTGCAGCTGGAGCAGCCAGTAAGTTGATGCAGTCGGCTTGCAAGGATGAGAGCTTTTTGTTCTTGTGGCAGACTGGCTCCACATTAAGATCATTGCCTTTGTGAAATCACATAAAATCGGAAGTAGGTCTTTAAAGTTCACGGACAAAACAAAACACTTTTTTTTAATTCAAACTAAAAGCCTGAGCAATATGGTTCAACAACAAAGCACTTTTGAAAAGGATAGTCATAAAAGAAAAGGGTTGCAAACTACAGCAATTTCTCTGAAGGCAGATAAAGGGAGAGGGTTGGAAATTGTTATACTAAGAGTCAGGCTTCTTCTTGCTTTTTAGGAGGGAGATCAGACCAAAACAATTAAAGATATCTTTCATATTAGCAAAGGTCTTCTGTAATTGATGATAATAGTCCTGTTTTGAATCATTGAAAGCAAAAAGTAAACAAAGCCATGGTTGTCTGTGATGGAACTGAATTATGGGAAATGCAGGAACAAACTGGGAGCTTCTGCAGACAGTAAACATTAACCTGAATGGCACTTAGTGTAAACTCACACAGTCATTGCGCTGATGATTACAGAGCAACACTGATGCTAACATTCCTGTCTTCCTGAATGCCTGCATTTCCACCACTGTAACACGGGAACAAAGACAGAACAGATGTGAATCCTTGTGCGCGCTTGTGTGAGTGTTTGTGCACAAATTGGCACGTTGGTGACATCCCTTTACATTTTCAGCTGACCCGAGCAAAATGTAATTTCAGGTTCTGGGAGAAACATAACCAGTCTTTTTTGCATGTACAGGAACTGCTTTCATCTGTGTGTGTCCCATCGGAAAGAAATGTTGGTGGAGATAGTGAAGACAGAGCAGAGAGTGACAGGATGCCTGCTCCTTTCATTATGATTGACTGCTGAAAGCATAAGTGCAGCCGCTGTCTGATGTATGCAGGCGAAAAACCTGCCTGAGACTTTTCTGGTGTAAAACCTGTTTAAAATGTTAATGTTTTTGACATTACTGTCTGAATATAGATAGTTTTCATTGCTGACCAAGGTTATACTTCTCCCCTATTACTATTTGTCAGGAGAAGGAAACAGGACTTAAAGCATATGTAAATGAAAAAGAAAATGACTACATCAACACAAAAGTCTATCACAATGTCCACCACTGTTGTTTATAATTATATAGCTTTTTTTATCTATTCATTATGTTGTTTTTACTCATTCACTCTTGTCCAGAGCTCAGAGAAAGTTCAGTTGTATATTACAAAACTTGTAAATAAGAATATATATATATATATATATATATTTTTTTTTTTTTTCTCTAAAGGATCCAACCAGATCAATCTGTCTGAGGCACAATTCAATCCAATCAACCTAGCCTATATCATTAAAAAAAATGTTTCAAAATTAGATCAATATTCATCAAAAACCATTTGGATCAAGATACGGTTGGTTTATTTTTAGGATAACATAAAAACAACGAAGTTTCATCACAGCAGACAACACACACATGATGGTAGCAAAAAAAAAAGATCAACCATCATTACAGTCCAACGTGTGGAAACGCTTTGAATTTTGCAAAGACATGTGACCATAAAGTGTGGTAGAATGTTCTAACAATGTTCCATTTGTATTATTTTTTATTTGTACTATCAACAGTGGGCTGAACTTTATCAAACTAAAATGTGAATGGATTTGACATTAATTCTTGTTTACTTCTTTGTTTGTTAGTTGGTATATTTAATTTACACTTGATTATTTTGCAAGAAATATGAGGAACCTGGCAACCTTCACCTGCACTATTCAGTACCAGGTATTTATCTCTGAGTTTTGACTAAAGAATGTCTGGATCGATTTTAGGTCAGTGAATCGGATCGTTCAAAATGACCAATATCGACTATGAATCCTATCATCAACCACGAATATCAAATCGTGTGCACTGCGCTGCGTACACATAAGAAATATAAGTAACACTGTTTTTCAAAGGTTGCATTTTAATTTCTTGTGTTCTAAACAAAGTAAATCACACATTACTTTAGAGTAAAATGACTACTAAATGTAACAAATGTAAGTCTTATAACCTCAACATGGATGTTGGTAAGTTTTTTGTGATCTTTATAGCGGTCAGAACAGAAGTATACTCAAACCAGCCTTAAAAATAGTGCATGTAAACCCTGTTAGACAGTAAGATGTAAAAGTGTTTGATCAGTCTGTGATCAGTGTGTGTATGCATGTGTGTGTGCATTTGTAGCAATTTGTATTGCAGTCTGGGTTTAGGACCCCCAAGGATCACCTGTTTTGCTTTGTTTGTAGTTATTTGGGGATTTTTTTTTTTTCCAGCGGCACTTTAGGCATTTTATCCCTCTTAATACCCAGGGGCAGTAAAAGCTCTGCAGCAGAGCAGGACAGGTGTTGGTTCAATCCCTGGTTTTGAAGCCAAACTTCGCTTTGTGTGGATGCTTAACAACCCTGTTACTCCTGATGCATTTACCAAAGTTTTAGTGAATTAAAAATGCCTTAAATTGTCAAAATAAATAGGAAATTATATTTAAGAATTAATGTTGTCATTAAAATGGAAGAATATTAAAGCAGCTTCAATTTGCCAGTTTTATTAACCTTCCTTTAAGCTGTCAATGACAACTAATGTGTAAAATTAATGTTTTTCTGTGGCTGAATAATAAGTTTTGACTTTTTTTTTTTAGTTTAGCCCATTTCAAACTGATGTTTTTACAAAAGCAGGAGCATATTAAGTGCTTCTTTTCCCTTCCACTTTTTGGCATCAGTTTCAGGATTGCATGCAAATGCAACAATTTTCCAGAAACCTGACCCTCACCCTGTCATTAGCTGACAGTGGGAATCTTTCACTGAGCCATTCACACTCAAACACCAAGTCTCCAAGCGCTGCCTTATCACAGCAGCACAGCTGCTGAACAGAAGGATCCCCATCTTCTGCGGTGTGTAAATGTGCCAGAAATATGAGGCTGAAGCATCAAAAATTTCCTACTGCCTGTTAAATGATAGAAATTGGCTGCAGATTTATGCTTGTTTTACTGTTAATGAATCATATTGGAACATAACTAATTTTAGACTATTACCATCAGATAAAAATTTGTATTTGAGGCAGTTGAACTGACCTTTCCTATCTATTTTCTCTGGATTTATTGTGGGAACCGAGCACAGTGGTGTGAAGTTCCAGGTGAAAATGCATGGAAGTCTCTAATTTTGTCAAACTAATCATGATCTTTGTGTCCTTGCTTTGTTCTGCATCACACATCCCGTTTGACCTTACACTTTGGGATTCAGTATAATCTGCTTAATGGATTCCCACAGTACACATCCAACGTGCATGGATCTGAGTGGCTTCTGCCGTATGAAGGCACAAAAAGATTGTGTTTGTACAAAGAAAGTTAATGACAGATGGAAAAACCAAGGTTGCCTTTTACTTTGAAATAAAAGGCACTGAAAACCCTGTAATCATCTGGCATTTTAATGAAGCTGGTGGAGAATTAAGCACTGAACGCATTCGTAGGAAGTATTTTCTAAACCTTAGGCTTGACTCTTCAAAAGTAAACATTTTGAAGAGTCAAGGCTATCTGCTTGGTGAGAAAACTTTTTAACTTTTTGGCAATGTATTATACCTAAAAGAAGGAATACAGGAAACTCATGTCTGCTTCCCAACAACGTTTTAAAAAAGGAATTATCAGTCTGATGCTCATACTGGTGTGTTTCAACTGTACTTCAACAAAGTTTGTGAATGTTGTGGATTTTTAGACCTACTTGTCTGTTATTAATGATAACCATTGTTAAAGCACTTATCTGGCACAGTTACCAAAGCAACTGCACATTTGGATTCAAGGATGCTGATTGAAAACTGCTCTATTAAAGTCGACAGGCAGAAAACCCATCGTTTTAAATGTCATTTTTCATAGAGCATAAAAAATCAAAAAGAAAAATTGTTGCACAGTATTCTAAAGACCCACTCCAATCATCTTTTGATCTATTTTCAAAGCATTCCCGGTGGTCTTTTAATGGTGATTGTGCTGTTTTTATCGAAAAACAAAAAACCTGTGTCGTTTTCTAAGAGATCATTTCTGCAGAAAAGCACAAGTTCATTAGAAATTCACCTCTGAGTTGTGAGTGGGACCGTTAGCACAGAGTAAACCTGCTCACATTCCCCATCATCTCTTTGTTTACACTCTCATCCGCAAGCTTACAGCCCTTCAAAACCCCAACTTTACATAGCCACTGCAACAAGAAACGGCAAGCAATAATGAAGTTGTCTAGCCGTACAGTTCAAGAGAAACATTCCAGCTCGAGGAAACCAAAAATGTACATGGTTCTATTTGTCTGCAAGTGGATGCATCAGAATGAAGCAGAGCAGGGAGCTTCGACCTGCCGATTGTATTTGTATAAAAATTATTATTTTTTATAAACAGTGAGGCAAAAAAGAATTTGAACATCCTGTGATTTTTCAAGTTCTCCAACTTAGAAATCATGGGGGGGTCTGAAATTTTCAGCTTAGGTGCATATCCACCATGAGAGACATACAGTAATAAAAAAAAAATCAGGAAATCACATTGTATGATGTTTTTAAAAATAATTAATTGGTCTTCTACTGCTGCAAATAAGGGAGTTAACACTTGTGAAAATCTGTGTTAATGTTTTGGTACAGTAGCCTTTGTTTGCCATTAAACAGGTCAAACGTTTTCTGTAGTTTCTCACCTGGTTTGCACACACTGCAAGATGATTTTGACCCACTCCTCCACACAGATCTTCTCTTCAGTCAGGTTTCTAGGCTGTTGCTGAGAAACATGAGTTTGAGCTCCCTTCAAAGTTTTTTTATTGGGTTTAGGTTAAATAAAAGGCACTCCGGATTCTAAAACGCACTGTTGTTTTTTGGGAAAAAGCTAAGGCTTTGAGTGTGCCTTATAGGGTGTAAAATACACTATAAATGTGTACTGTTTGGGATAGGATTGTTCCAGCATAGAAGCAGATAGGCCAAATTCGCATTTTTTTAAACTGAAAGTTCTTTTTCTTTTTTCTTATCTGAGTCATGGCTGCATTCAAACTCACAACTAAAAGAAAGACACAGAAGAATGGATGTAGGAATAAGTAAGCAGACAAGAGATTGGCTGTCTCAAAAAAAAACAGCAAATGAGGTTAATACAAACCAACAACACATGGAATAATGACAGAATCTCTTAAATCGTTAGTTTGAAAAAAGTACAATTTTTGTTGTTTTGTTTTTAGGTCAAACTTGTCTTAAGTTAAGCATTTGTATGTATGTACACTGCAGGAAGAAAAAAAGAAAACAGAAAAAAGTACAGGAATGAAACAGGTGACTATTATAAAAATATAATTATCTGACATTCATCTTTTTCTTCAAGGAGAAGTGGAGTTTTTCATTCCTTTATTCAACTTCAGTGATGCATAGAGTTAAAAAAAAGAAAAGTTTCTTTTAATCTTTTATTTTTCTTAAAACCTGAATGTGAGTTTCTTTGCCTTGCACCCATTTCTGCTCAGTTTTGATTATCTAGCGGCTTTTTCCATCACTGTATGTGACATTATTACAACACAATTGTGTTTTCCTATACTTCTTAGAAGTCCAATCCCCATCAGACGGCTGACATGTCAGAAAAATCAATAACTTTCTGCAGTTTTTAATTTAAAAGTGTCACTATTAATCAGGATGATTATTGCATTGGTGACATTGGTTAAACACAATGGAAGAGTTTTATTGGATTTATTTTATCTGTTGTAAATCATTTTGAGTATTTTGGAAAATATTTAAATGTAATAATAGCAATTGGGCATTTGGGATGACTGTGTTGACAAATATGGCATGTTGCTGTCTTTTTCTCCGTTTTTCAGGAAATCCTAGACCAGGAGAAAGTATATGAGTGATGTGCATCCTCTAACAGATTCATCTCCTCCTCTTGTCCCCTCCTCCCTGTGACTGCCAACCGCGCTGCCCACTGGCGACATTACTGTGGGGTAAAAAAGGCTTCGAAATCCTCCAATGTACGCAGAGATGGGCGGCAGCGCTTCCACGCAGCGTTTCCCAAGTGTCTTAAGTTAAAACTCGTGCGTGCTGCTTCTGCTGAGCTTGTCCGGAGCGCAGATGGATCACCGTGCATGCGTGCCGCTCCATCCCAGCACGTTGGGATTTTTATTTTAATGCATTTTTTCTCCCAGCAGCACCTCGGCAGGCTGTCGGTGAAGATGTTGCTCCGCGGACTTCTCCTCTTGTGCTTTTCTGTAACAGGTATTGTTCTCGCGCAGCGCGACAGCTCCGGATTATTTTACGCACTCAGATCAGAGCTGTCAGAAGATGCGATCTTGGTGGCCAACAGCGGTTTACGCGTGCCTTTCGGGAGGTCTGTTTTCATCGACCCTATAAATGATCTGGTGATCCAGACGCAGCCGGGGGACCGGTGCAGCATCACCGTCCTGGATAATGATCCGCTCTCGCAGAGACCGGGGCACCTCTCTCCAAAAAAGTTTCCTTGTGATTTCGGTCCTAGAGATGTGACATACTTTCACTACGGCTCCAGAAGTCCGGCTAAGGACAGAGTGAGGCTGCAGCTCAGGTATGACACGCAGACTGAAACCGTTATTATCCCGTTTATGATGGAGGTTGAAGTCCTTTTTACGCAGCTGGAGTTACTCACCAAAAACATGCCTCTCACTGTTGAGAAACTTCAAGGGATCAGCAATCCCATTGATAAGAAGATTTTGGAGTTTACGTATGACAGAGACTCCTTTCAATGTGAGGTGGCTCTCTTCTCCAGCGAGAGCACACTGCCCAGATATGGACAGCTCCTGGATGGAGGAAAACTTTCCACTATGACAGACTGTGATGAGTTCACTCAAGCTGGCATCCGCTATCAACACACCTTTAACCACAAATCTCCAAATAAGGATTACGTTCCCATGGTTGTGGAGCTGCATGATAAGGAGGGCAACTTAGTGAAGCATGAGTGTTTTCATCTCATGGTCCGCATTAAGGAAGGAGAGGAGAACACTCCTCCTAAACCCAGCTTTGCTTCCATGATGATGATGGAGGTAAGCCAGTTTGTGATGACGGCCCTCACACCTGATATGCTCGCCGCTGAGGATGCAGAGTCAGACCCGGAAGAGCTTATTTTCAACATAACCTCCCCCTTATCTTATGAGGAGGGCTACATAGTCAGTACTGATGACAGGAACCTCCCAATCACATCCTTCTACCAGAGAGACCTGCGTGACCTGAAAATAGCATATGTGCCACCATCGCTGGACTCAGACACAGAGAGGATTTTCCAGCTTGAGTTTGAAGTGGTTGACACAGAGGGAGCCTTCTCAGATCCCTTTGCTTTTATGATTGTTGTGAAGCCGATGAACACGCTGGCCCCCGTTGTGACTCGCAACACAGGCCAGCTGCTGTATGAGGGGCAGTCCCGGCCCCTCATCAGCTCCCATAACTTAGAAATCAGCGATGAGGACAACCTGGAAGCTGTCACCATCACAGTGGTGGACGGGCTGCGGCACGGGGACCTCTTAGTGCTCGGTTCACACAGCAAGTTCTTCACGCCCGCCGACCTTACAACAGGCATTGTCTTGTACCAGCATGACGGGAGCGACACGTATAGTGACAACATTGTCTTTAAAATGACAGATGGGAAAAATGAGGTGGAATTCCTGTTTCCCATTACGATCGTTCCTACTGATGACGAGCCACCGATTATCAATGCCAACACGGGTCTGGTGCTCTTCAAAAATGAAATGGTGCCTCTATCTCCTCACATGCTCAGCGCTGCTGACATAGACTCTGAGGACTCAACCATTAAATTCACCATTGTTCCACCTTTTTCCACAATTGGCACAGTGCTGCTACGACAGTCGGATGCCCCAGAAGACCCCTCTTCCTGGAAATTCAATACAGAAGATGAGGTGTATGAGAAGGAGGTGTCAGAGTGGCTTCAGAAAGATATCACAGATGGAAAGCTGTTTTACAGACACACAGGGCCTCACAGCACTGGCACTGTCACAGATCAGTTTGTGTTCACCGTTCAGGATGACAACGACCCCCCTAATCTATCAGAAGAAAACTCATTCATTATTATGGTCTTACCAGTTGATGATGTACCCCCTGAGCTATTCCCTGGCACCACCCTGCAGATGACTGTCGAGGAGTACAAGGTCACCCACTTCAGTAAAGAAGTGTTGCGCTACACCGATTTGGACTCTGAGGACTGTGACCTCAAATACACGGTTATCCAGCCCCCAACTGATACGGATGAAAATAACCCCATTACGTTTGGTTCTTTGGTTTTGACGGACAGCCCTGACATTAAAGTGACAGAATTCACACAAGCTCAAATCAACCACCATAAGCTGTCCTATGCCCCCCCAGACGTTGAGTTGGGAATTACAGCCCATGTTGTGCAATTCCGTTACACAGTTGAAGACACAGCTGGAAACAGTGCCGAAGGCGCATTTACCATCTACCTGCAGCCTGTCAACAACAAGCCCCCCCAGATCACAAACACTGGCTTTGGTGTGTTTGAACGAGGGATGCACATAATCACCCAGGCAGAGCTGGATGCTGTAGACCTTGATACAAAAAGTGAGGAAATAACCTTTACTCCGAGCCAGCTGCCTCAGCATGGCCAGATTCAGTTTGCATTTTCTGACTTGGATAAAAAAGGAGCTTTCAGGCTTGCAGATATCTCAAATGGTAAGATATCATACATGCATAATGGAGAGGAGACGACGAGTGATGGATTTCTATTGGATGTCAGTGACGGGATTCATGTGGTAACTGTGACGGTCAAAGTTCACGTAAAACCTGTTGATGATGAAACTCCAACAGTCAGCCTGCCCGCGGGAACCATCGGGTCTCGAATAGATGTCCTGGAAAACGGCGCCACAGAAATCACAACTGATGTAATACAAGGACATGACGATGACACGGATGACCTCCAGCTGACCTTTATTGTGGAAGATCCTCCAGCCCTGGGTGACATATTAGTCAAAGGATTGCCTGCCACTAGATTTACCCAAGCTGACATTATCAATGGGGTGGTTGTATATGCACACACCAGTGGCGAGATAGGTCTCACCTTCCAGCAAGACAGATTCAATTTGACTCTAACAGACATGTCAGATGATTGGACTGTAGGCGGCAATAAAGTCAGTGGAGTCCATGTTCGAGTCACTATTCTTCCTGTAGATAATCAGGCCCCCCAGGTTGGAATTGGAATACAATTCAGCGTCATTGAAGGAGAGAAATATGCCATCAGCCCAGAACATGTGAATGCTGAAGATAAGGACACCCCATCAGATGATATCCTTTGCACCATCATTGTTCAGCCCACTGCAGGTTATCTGGAAAATGTATCCCCTGCCCCAGGCTCAGAAAAGTCAAGGTCAGGAACAGCCATCAGTGCATTTACCATCAGAGACATCAGGGAAGGAAATATTTATTATGTGCAAAGCATTCATAAAGAAGTAGAGCCAGTGGAGGATAGGCTCACGCTGAGGTGCACAGATGGGATAAACTTTTCCGAAAACCACTTCTTCCCAATTGTTATTATCCCAACAAATGATGAAAAACCGGAGATTTACTTGAGGGAAATCGTCTTGATGGAGGGGATGAACATTGTCATAGACACGCCAATTTTAAATGGAGCCGATGTTGATGTTCCACCTGAAGAACTTGTATTTCTAATTTCCAAACCTCCCAAACACGGCACCATTTTAAACCAGCTATCTACAGGTTCAGTTCCAGTGACTAATTTCACATTAGAACAGATCAGAGAGGCCTCAAGTATTATTTATGAGCACGATGACTCAGAGACAAGTGAAGATAGCTTTGAAGTTATTCTGACAGATGGAAAGTACTCTGTGCAGAAAACAGCCATGGTTATGATCATTCCAGTGGATGATGAGACCCCCAGGATGTCGATCAATGATGGCCTTGAGGTAGACATTGGTGAAACAAAAGAGATTAACAATAAAGTGCTTAAAGCAACAGATTTAGATTCAGATGACAGCACACTGTCATTTATTGTTCGTTTTGGACCCAGTCAAGGTGACCTTCAAAGAAAGACCGCATCTGGGTCTCTGGACAACATCACACTCGGCATGAATTTCACTCAAGCAGAAATCGATGCTGGTCTTGTGCTTTACGCACACAATGGACAAGAGGGGATTCGAGACCTTGTCAAATTTGATGTGACCGACGGCATCAATTCACTCATTGATCGCTACTTTTACATCACAGTGGGAAGCATTGACATGGTTTTTCCAGATGTGGTTAGTAAAGGTGTCTCTCTGAAAGAAGGCGGAAGAGTGACTCTGACTACAGACCTTCTCAGCACCTCTGACATCAACAGTCCAGATGAGAACTTGGTCTTCACTGTCACTCGAGCCCCTGTTAGAGGCCATCTGGAGTGCACAGATACTCCCGGGATGCCTATTGTGTCTTTTTCCCAACTACAATTGGCTGGAAGTAAGATTTTTTATGTCCACACTTCAGATGATGAGGTGAAAATGGATAGTTTTGAGTTTGAGGTCACAGACGGCTACAATCCGGTTTTCAGAACCTTTAGAATTTCTATTGTTGATGTTGATAATAAGAAACCCGTCTTGACCATAAAAAGCCTGGTAGTGACAGAAGGACAGCTTAAGCTCATCACACCATTTGAGCTGAATGCTGAAGACCAGGACACAGACGAGAAGCTGATCCGATTTACCATCACCCAACTGCCGATTCACGGCAAACTTCTGTTCAACAGATCAACACCTGTCACCAGCTTCACAAAACAAGACCTCAGTGAGAATCTAATTAGCTACAAACACGATGGAACTGAATCATCAGAGGACTCCTTTTCCTTCACCATCACCGATGGCACACACACAGACTTTTTTGTTTTCCCCGACACGGTTTACGAGACCAGACGCTCTCAAACGATGAAGATCGCCATTGTGGCCGTCGACAACGGGGTCCCCCAGATTGTGGTGAACAAAGGTGCCCTCACGCTGAAGATTTTGACCACAGGTCACCTGGGATTCCCCATCAGTCCCAAAGTGATGAGGGCAGAGGACAGAGACAGCAAGCCGTCCTCGCTGCTGTTTCACATCACCACTCAACCCAAACATGGATATGTTGTTAATCTGGGGCGTGGAAACAACTCTGTGGACATGTTTAGTCAAGGTAAGATTGAAACAAATTTCTCAGTAGACTTGATTTGTTGTGTTGTCTTCATTCTAATATGAAGCTTAATATTTCTTTTCTTTATTCAACATATAGTTTTGCAACAAATGTGGACCATTTGAAGCAATAATTATCAAAACTGCTAATTACACCATTAAACATAGAAATGAGTGGTCCTATCAGAGCTGCAAAATACCATTCTGATACTTTTTAATAACACATTCTGTGATCTCATAACCACACTTCTTTGATTTGATTTAATTTGAAACAGTAAACCAGTAAGTTGCAATAAAATGTTCACACATTGCCTATTCAAGACTCCTTATTTTGAAACTGGAATTATTCATCTGTATGAGAAGCACTGGCCTGGGAATTTCAGTGGTTTCTTATTTCCTGAGTAGGCTCTGAGTTAGATGTACCTACCACATCAAATTAAAAATAGCCTGCCGAAGTTTAAGGCTGATGTTTTGTAGACATTAGAGATGAATAAATGATCGGTCCGCATCTCAGAGGAAATGTTCCCATCTGATGTTCAGTACCGAGCCCTTGTTAAATGAAGCGGAACAAAGGTAGAGGATTGTGTGAAAAGGTTGAAGTGACACAGTGGTGTTCAAGTTGTGGAACATTCTAAGGTTAAGGCAATATTTTGCCTGAAAAATTTATAGAGGAAAGTAAGACCTTGAAAAAAAAGTCTGGCAGACTTCATTATCAACACACAAATGAAAAATTTGCCCCCTATTTATGAATTTCAACACATTGTTGTAAGAGAGCCTGTTATACTCACTGATACAGCAGGGAGAATTGAGACTAAAATGCCTCTGATTGTGGCTTAAAGCAAAGTAATCATCACGCTGAGGCAATTAAAGCAACAAGTAAGGAAAGTCACCTTCTTGTGCACCAGCTTGGTGTAAGCACAGACATGGGCTGAGGAGTCGGAGTGAGAAATAGCTCTTAAGCCTGCAGGAGGTAGACACTACTGACAGTCACTGCTCGGCTGCAGCCTTTGAAACAAAAAAAGGGCAAAGATGAGACGAGTGCTGAAGGAAGGAGAGGCAAGCGAATGCTGGAAAGGGGGAAGAGACTGCACGGGAAGTGAGGGGGGAGTTGACGAGGAAAAAAATGAGGAAAGAGACTTTGGAGGTTGAGTCAGAAGGAGCAAACAGGCTCGTCAGAGGACTCAGTCAGGTGAAAAAGACAACCCTTTTCTCTTTATTTACTCGTCCTGTTTCCAGGGCGCATCCCATGAGGGCTTCTCTTTAAATATTGAGTGAACATTGTGCCCTCCATTCACAGTGTTGCTTTTATATTTGGAAGGTCTTCCAGTTCAAGGCTGTGCCACAAATCAGGTCCTTCCACCTACAACACCCAAAGATGTCCCAAACAAACGGGGAAAAAAAAACACTTTATGACACAAATAGACTTGAGCAGGGAAAGTGCAGTGGCGGAAGGCCTACATGGAGCATGAGATTAAAGTCCCAGTCAGGAGTCAAGGCTTTATACTTTTATGAACTTCCTTCTTGTGACATCTATTATTCAAGGAGGTGGTTTGCAGGGGCCAAGCCCTCTCACACTGTTGATGATTTTTTTTGTCCTACGCTGTAATCGATGTTGACTGAGCATGTAAAAGAAAAAAAAAAAAACAAGCACAGGCCTGTAATCCAAAGATGTTAGGGAAACAGATGTGTACTACAATCCTGTTTTTAACATTCCTGCTCCGTCTGTCATTAAAATTACCATCATCACCTGGTTTTTGGGACTGATGACATGAACAGTCGTGGATCCCAACGTTTCATTATTTTCTTTTATTTGTTTTTTTGGTTACCTCTAAATTTAATTTAAAAATGGCTTGGATTTCCAGATGTCTTCCTGTTTCTCCCGGTAGAAAATTATTCAAGCTGAGTGCTGATAGCAAGGGAAGAGTGTATTGTAGTAGGGACATGCTGCTACTGTGGTTGAAGTGGGACAGCTTCCATCTTTGAAAAGCTATTTGACAGAGAGGAGTGTTTGAACAAGCCATAAAGCAGTAATACAACTTCAAAGTTTGTTTGAGGCTATTTCTGTTGTGAGCATGAAACATCACATGAAGGGTTTTTAAATCCCCAAATGCAAATCCGGACAAGGACAAATCTGTCCTGCATACAATTTAAAACGTATCCACCAGTATACAAACGTGTCATCACTCCTCACCTCATTGATGTCAGAAAGCAGTCAAAAATGGCCTCCATTTGTCTTCTTTAATAGATGTATGTGAAAAATCTATTTTAGAATATATTGTTTTTGTTTTAGTCTTGTGTTTTTTTCATCTGATTCATATTGTTTCCATTCTATTGCGTAATTTTTAGTTAGCAGATGAAAAAACAAAGTTATATTTGTTTTATAGCCAACATTGATGACCTGCACATCTGCTATGTGTTGCGGAATGAAGAAAATGCAACATCTGATGTCTTCCATTTCTCTGTTGAGGATAAAGGTAAGCTTAAACCGTTCTTACGTTTGCTTGTTGTCATGTTTTCACATCTGTGTTTTTTTGGGGATATTGTTTGTAAAGTTGTTGCTATGGCTCAGACAAATCTGTTTTTATGAACTTAATGGACTCGAAAGTCAGATGTCAAGCATTTCTTTCCAGCTCAGAAAGACATTAATTATGTAAATTACACCAAGCGGGTTTAATAAACAGATCAGTGAAGTGTAATTGAGTATTTTGCACTGATTTTTTTTTTTTCATTTGGGATTTGTGCATGAAATGATCTGTCACTCAAAGCTGTGGTGATGAAAAGCAATTCTGAAAGATGTGCAGGCCTTTTGTCCGTAAATCTGTGCTGCAAATGATGCTACGTCAGAGTCATTTACTTGGGAACGGATAAAGTGTTCTACCTAATGCAAAAAACAAACTAAAAGAAAAATGCAGCTTTCTTATTAGCAATATTAACACACACCATTTTGTAACGCTTCAATGAATGAGCTGACATGTATCGTTTGTAAATGTGACCGCAGGACCTGTCAGATTGTATTAACGCTAAATTCCGTATTGCGGCAGTCAAGACTTTCACAGAGCTTATGTGTCAGCCCAGCTCAGCTAATGCATTCCTGTATATAAGTGGAATGCATCTCTGAACTCAGACAGTCATTTTACTTGGGCTAATTAAATGATGGCTGCTTGTCAATCTGGTGCTTGGGTTGAACTGAAGGAGAGAACGAGATGCAGGCCATCATTTAAGAAAAACATACCCAAAAAGACAAACAAGCAAAGCTAAAGCAACAAAATATGAACTCAAGAATTAGTAAACGTTACAATAAATAGATTTTTAATTGTTACAAAAGTTGCAAATGTGCATAACAAAGGAAAACCTAATAAACAAGATGTTTTACAAGAACAAATAGGATTTTTGTTTTGAAATACTATGTTTTTTATGTGTTACCATTGCATCTGGTAATATAGTTGTTTGGACTTCAGTCAAACTCACTTTTTACATAATTTATAGTTTTTGCAAATGTATTTGCATCATTATTTTTGCAAGTTTTTTGTTTTTTTTTTTATTCCGTTAAAACAAACATTATGATCAGCAGACATATTGATTTAATTAAGTTTAAGCTAAATGTACGCCTAATTTGTTACACAAAACTTTGACATCAGTCTTTTTTTAATCACATATTGGATTATGGTTGAAGCAAAATACAGTATAAATTTAGTAATTGGTATTACTTTAGACATATCTATTCTTGTGCTTTCACAGATAATAGATAGACTACAGATTCGTTTTTGTATTATTAGAGGGAAAAAAATGAAATGTTACAGAAATTGAATTTAAAATATAAATTTTTATTAATGAAACACCCGCACTATTATTACTACAATACATTATAAAACTGAGAAAAAAAATGTTCTTTTTGACCTTCTTCATTTATTTTACATAAAGAATATATGAAGCTGATCAATGCATTTGTTAATAGATTTATTATGTAGTGCTGAAACAAAGCTCATGACTCAACTGATAAATTAAGCTTATTTATGTAATAAATGACCACATCTGGGAAACCATGTTCAAAAGATCTGGTTTTTATTAAAAAGAAATAAGCAACGATCCAAACAGAATTAAAGAAATACAAAAAAAGAAAAATGTAAGCAGATTATGACAGAACACTGACATTTTTTAGCATTTGTTTGTGAATTTCAAGTACACTAAAAACGTTTTAACTCCGTGGTTAAAACAGGAATAACTCTTTTCTGGGTTGTTTGAACTAAGAAAAACTCAGACAAAAAGAAATATTGGGTTAAAAGGAAACCACTATGACACCAAAAATGTGTTTTGTTTCAAAAAAATAACCCAAAAATATATCCTAATATAAAGAATCAAGAAGTAAATTGAAGAAATAACCCAAGTGTTTTAACAGTGTAAAAAAACACATGTATCAATAACGGCATCAATAAAAACATCCTGGAGCTGTAAGATTTAAAAGAAATATAGAAAAAAAGTTCAGTTACTGCTGTCAGAAAACATCAAAATCCAAACAAGTTTCCGCAGTCATCAACTGGTGTTTTATGAATTATTAAATCAGCAGATGGAATTTCAGAAGTGCATATCTCAATGTTAAATTTTCAAGGACCTAACATAAAATATCAATGCCTGATGTTAAAAGTTTTCAAAGACTTTGTCTGACCATTCGCCAAACGTTTGCCTGATATCAAATTTGCAACGGAATGACAGCATGTTTTTAAAAGCACTTGTGAGTATAGCATGAAACAAATCAAGAATCACAGCAGGAGGCTCTCAGAAATCTACAAGTTTCCATTTTAGAGGGAGTAAATAACTATAACGCATGAATATTCTTTCTGTTTTTATTTTCTTTATGAAAACCGCAGTTAAAGCTTGTGTAAAGTGGTCCACATTTATGCAGATGATCCCCCACATACACGTGGAACATAAGTGCTGAGGGGTTGCTGCCGGCGAAAGGGTGGCCAGGCCTTCAGCAGAAGGAGATGTTTGATATTTAGGACCCCAGGCAGAATCTGCAGTAATGAGAGCCCTGGGCGTTGGGGCTGGGCAGACCTCTGAGGGAGCCACTGGTAATTATGCGGCCCTATTACAGGCTCATCTGCAAGGAAAGAGCGTCAGAAGGAACCTTTTCGAGCAGGTTAAGACCAGCCGGGGTCTGTATATTTAACTCAAATTGGCTGAAGCGCAGTTTGTTTCTCAGGCTTTTGTTTGGCTGTGGGATCATCAGAGATTCACAGTAATGAACAAGACAAACTGCAGCGGAGATTGAGAAACGACTGGAAACTGCATTTTCTTTTCATTATGAGTAAATTGCTTCAATATTTTCATTATTATCTGAAGTAATTACGGGACAAAAAAATGTTATTTAATAGCAGAAACAATTTTTACCAACATATGCATTTAAACTCAAGATTTGTCACTTATAAAAGGAAAAGCTTTAAATTTGAAATATTAGAAAAATTTAGTTTATCTCCTATTACTAACAACTCTTACAAAAATTGCTGCATCTAGCTTAATAAATGTTTTTAATTCAAGCCGCATATACTAATCAGTGTCCAGCCTCTCTATGACAACTTTAACAACATGTAGTTAAATACATTTTATTCTTAGTATTCACAGCAGAAACGGGTCAGCTGCATTTTAATATTCATTATGGCGTTGGGTTTTCCATAAAATTGGATTTCTTCAGTCTTTTCTAAAAATCTGTGCTTCCATGTAACTTAATGAATACTGCTTCTCTCTGATTCCCCAGAAAAATACAGTGCAAAGCAGCAGTTGCTTTAGCTCTGTCTTTTTTTCTTTTAGAAGTCAGATTTTTAACTTGGCTGGTTGACAGAAAAAGAAGCTCAAGCTTCGCCTTTTGGACAGATGATGTGACATAAAGCAATAGACTTTTTAAAATTAAAAGTCAAAGGAAGTTATTCAGAAAAAAAGTGAAAAACTCATTTAAAAACCAAGGAACAAATGTTGTTCATCTGTATTGGGTAGCAGCAGAAGTTTAAGGGGGAAAAAAGTATCTTAAGGTTTAAAACGAAGCCTGCACTTTATGCATTATATGTGTTCTGTTTTTTAGCTCCTGCTCGTTCCGCTGTAAATATGATTAATTGTTTTAACAGACTAGCAGCTGCAGTAATTTGTGCTCACAAGCAACACACACGTCAAGGTTCTTCATTAGCAATACTTTTTTCCCCTCTATTGTATTCTAACCACAAAATGCTCTTTACACCTGATTCATCATCTATCCGTATCTGTCTTAATAGGAATCTATATACATATATATTTATATTTTACTCATGACCTGTATATTCTTGAGAATGTATCTTGTGTATGAAATTTAAATTATTTATTAATAATAGAACACTAAAGTAGTTCTTAATGAGTTATTGTGCAAAGTAGGCTCTATGACAGCACTTTGGAGTGGAACGTGATATTCCTTTGTAACTTTTTCTTTGGTTACTTCTGTGCCACAAATAGAAAAACAGACATAAAGTCACAAAGATTTATATATATATATATAAACTTTTTAAGTTATTCAACTGTAAGAGCACTTTTATTATTATTATTTTTAAATAAAATGATCAACTTTATGTACATAGAAGTCTCCTCATTAGTCCAAAAAAAGATTGTGAAAATCTGCACAAAGACAAACATGTTTTTCCTTTGCGGAGAATCCTTTTTTTACTGTCTAGATAAAAAAAAAAAAGTCTCAGAAACGTTTTCATGAACTTCAAAGGATGCTAGTATGGCTAGACTAAAGTTATGTTCACACTGGGCATGTGATGCTGCATGCAAGAATGCAGGTTTTTGAAGCCGCTTTCAGCACATTGTGTTCACATTGAACCATTGCTACCTAATACTAGCATCAGAGGCCAGGAAGTAGTGTCAATAAATTTAATGTCAAAAAGTTACCACTTACTGTAGGAAATACTCAAAACAGTACTTAACTTAATGACTTAAGCATAAACATCAACTTTTTCACTGGCTTGAGGAGCAAAGTCCCTTTGTCTGACAAGAGTCAAGACTTTAATGTCACTCGCTTCTCTTAGGTCGCAGCTCTCCCGTTTTCATCCTCTTCATCGCCTTACTCTCACACTGTCAGTTTGAGATCTTTGTTCTTTCATTTCTCACTCCCTACAATGTGCAACATTTACGTTCATACCATATTTTGTCTTTTAGTGTTATTTTCATCTGTCTGGCAGTCGATCCATACTCTCTATTCTCTTGAGATTCAGTCTTAACGTTCCCGTCTTATTAATTTCAGTGTGGTGGTTTATTATGACAGGAGTCGACTCTCTCCCAGTTAACAGTTTCAGGTTTTACTGCCTTCCTTTATCTATCTGTCAGAGTGTTGATGGATCTCTCATTTGTAAGATGCTATTACAGTCTGCAACGTTCCCGATTATACACATTTGCTTCTAACTTTGAGACGAGGAATGAACCGCCTCCAATTCTGTGTTTTCCCGAGCTTGGAAAATGATGTGTGACATATGAACACTGGAGCATGACCAAAGCACTCTCTGATCTTAAGAAACTGTTGACATCAAATGTTAGGATTTACATTTTTGACATTGTAAATGCCCAATTATTGGCACAAATTTTTTTTTTAATTTCTTCTCATCTAGCCCATAACCCAGTTTTCCATCTAATTTCTTTCTTCTGCATATGCAAAATGGATATTCTGTGATGAAACAAAACTAAATTTACTTAAAAACGAATCCTCACTTACTTCTCAAGCTTCTTTTTCTTTTCTCTGGCTTTTTATAGGCGTTTTATTCAAATGTATTTATAAAATCTTTTCTTTGCTCTGACCACATCTTCAAAGCTCACTGTGCTTAAGAGCTTCTTTTTTTACTGCTTCAACGCCACTACATTAAAAATTTGTAATGAAAACTTTAAAGTAAATGCTGCGAAAATAATCCAGGATCTAGATTTAGCCAGCCCCCACTATGGGGCGCAGGTAGAATATCAGGGGTGGCAAGTCTGGGTGTGCTGAGAGTTTGGGTTGTCATATCCCTCCAAGCCCCTAAAATGCTAAGAAAATCATCATATTAGTTAATCTACCAAAAAAATCTATCTTCTGTATCTTCTTGAAGCTGTGTGGTGTCTGAACTTGCTTTTTTAAGGAGGAGCTGTAGGGACTTAGGGCTGGCTATTTCTCCGCTGGATGGATGATCTGTGTCGGTGTGCTCTGAAGCACAGAAGTATACATTTAAATGTGAGTATTGAGTTTATAAAACCAACGCTGGTAAATATTTTCGAAGCGCTGGCAGCAACGCGCCAACAAAGATGACCGGCAAATACTGATGACATAGTTGAGTGGTAGTAACGTCTTAATTTGAAGACACTATTTTTCCATACCTCTCCGTTTGGAGGGCTAGGGGTAGGGAGAAACTGGTGGGGTATGGGAGAAATTTGGATTCAGCCTTTGTGTGTCTGCCCATCCTTTTGTATTTTTGTCATTTATTTGATTTTATTGATTGATTTCTATCCATTTTTTCTAACTGCTATATCCCTTTCGAGGTCATAGGATTGCTGGAGCCTGTCCTGGCTACTGTTGGGTGAAGATAGGGTAGACCCTGGGCAGGTTGCCTGTCTGAGCAAAACTGTAGCAGGGTCACACACTCGCACCTAGGGGCACTTTGGACTAGAGTAACAAATTGACCTATGAAGCATGTTTTTGGACTATGGGAGGAGGGTGGAGTGTTCACATGTGCACGGGAAGAACATGAAATCTCCACAGAAAGATCTCAGCTGGGATTTGAACCAGGGCCTTATTGCTGTGAGGTGAGATCATTAACCACTGTGCCATCATGCAGCCGTTTTTATTGATTTACTGGCTGTTATTGTGTGGCTTTTGTAATGTTGCTTTTTTTTTTTTTTTTTTGCTAGCTACTGCATTTGGGGGGCAGTGCCCCCCTTTTCCCATACCTATATCCGGCCTTGAAATAATTGAAGTTGAAATGGGTGTTTTGTGGCAGAAGCTGGGCAAATCATGCCAGCAAATATGAGCAGAAAGAAGACAACATCAGAGATGTTACTTTGGCTTCTTTTTTTATGTGTATGTTGGGGAGTTTAATTCCAGTAAATGTCCCAAGCTGTATTGTGCTCACGTACCTCTAAAATATTGTATAGAAGGCACAGTGAGAGGCTAGAATGACATACCTGCTGAAGTTCTACCTCCTACAGGACAGAAAATGCTTTTGGTTGTCGATCAGCATTCACGCATGCTGCCGCTTCGGCACAGATAAAGGCAAATGTGCGCACAGATGTAGGAGTGTCTCACACAAACACAAGAAGGCTGCTTCTCTGTCCCAGAGCGTTCTCGCCTTCAGCTATGCCCAGGGTCATAAATATCTGTCTTTGCAGGAATCATTGAAAAACCTCAGGATATTAGGTGCAACTCGAAAACTTCAAAAGAGAGAACCCCAGCTGTCACTTTCTCATGGTTTAATGCGCAATGTGCCTTCAGGTATTTCTGCAGCACAGCCATGCCTCGTGGCTACAGGATGCAGGCGAGGAAATGATGAAGCTTAGAGTATTAATGTTAGGAAAAATTCCTTTTTGGTACACTGATAACTTTTCTTCAGGTGAAATGTTACGCCGAATATCTGGAGAAAAAAAGAAAAAACAAACAAGCAAAAAAAATAAAAAAAGGAAACATGCATTTATTGGGTTTTACTATTCATTCATTCCTATCCAATTTGGTGTTTTTAACATGTTCTTGTAGCATTTTTCTCATGATAGAGGACATAACAGCAGATAAAAAAAACAGCAACTGCCATGGCCCGGCTAAAATCTCCATTCTCCACTCCAATTCTGATGCATCTACTTGAAGACAAATAGACAAATATACCCATTAACATCTTCATTTTTCTTGTCTGAGCTACCATTTGGCTCAAAACTGTATAGCAGCATAGCTCCGATATTGCTCACCACTTTTTTTTTAACGTTAGCTTGGGGTTGTGAGGAGCTGTAAGCTAGCGGGAGAGAGTGTAAACAAAGGAATGCTTGGATATCAACAAGGGGTTACTTCCGTGACAGTAGTCCCGCCAACAACTTAAAACGACACAGGCTTTTTCATTTTGGCTAAAAACGGCTTAATCACAATTAAAAGACCACCGGGAACATTTTTATAATGGAAAAGGATATAGTTTGAGTGGGACTTTAAAGGAGGACTATCACCATCCAACAATAAAAATCCCATTAAACATTAACTAGTACTAGCTAAGATCATGCCATTATTTTGTCGATTCATTCATGACATTTGCTATATAAAATAATTTTGAATTTCCCGCGACAATCATGGAAGCCGCCTTTTTCCTGCAATTTTGCCAAATGAGACATGCAGCGCCTCTTGCGACAGAAAATGGAGTAGCCGATAACGTAGTACACAAGCTCTAGTTCAGCCTCTCAGCAGAGTAGCCACAACACTACAGTCAAAAGAAGATATGAAACGTTGAGAAAAAATATAGTTTTTACCACTTGTGCATAATGGTCGATTCCTGTTGATGCCTAAATGGTCTGTTTTGGTGGGCGGCCAATCAAAGTACTTTGTTTTTCTGGAGTTTTCACGGTGAGGGATCATTGAGATGGTTGGCTGCATAAATCTCTTTGTTTGCCACTCGCACTGGAACCTGGAGACTCCAACACAAAGGAGAACCAGATGGACCACACCACTCTAGCAGCAGCAGAAGAAAATGCTGTGCACGAACAGCCTTGCTGTTCTGGGAAGAACTTCATTTTTGTGCATCTTTATGTTAGTTCTCACACTCAGTACAAAAAAAAAAACACAACTAGATTTGTCTGATTCTTTTCAAACTTGGCTGTTCCACTACAAGATCAAACAATTCCTTATCCAAAACGCAAAAACAGCACATGCAGGGATGTTGGCATTGTAACACACGCCTGCAATCACACACAACATTTGATACAGTCTTCACACACTCACTCCATATCTGTGATAGTTCCACCTTTATGTATGCAATGCTGCTTTTTTTGTGTTTATTGCAGAGCCATAAAAGATGCAATTTCAGGGAATATGCACTGAACGTTTGATGTGACAATTCTGAGATCTCAGTCTCTGGCAGATTCTTTTTTTCTTTCCAAGCTGGTAACATTTGACAAGCTTTAAAAGGGAAATGCTGTTTTTTCAGCCAGTTTTATTCTTTTATGGTATTGTGGCAAAACTGCATACAGAAAATCTAATAAAAAATGTAGGCTCTCTGTTGCGAGCTGCACACTTATATGCAAACCTAGCTGCAGATAGTGCTGGTTAAGTTCTTAAACTGATTTTTTAGTTTAAAAATATGATATTGATAACTGCATAAAAAAAAAACCTATGAAGTGTTGTTTGCTTTGTATACATTCACATTTGCAAAGAAACACTTTTTACTCTGACGTTTTACATTCTAGGTTGCATCCTTACAAGTCTGACAAACTCTTACACTGCTTTCCCAAGACTTTTATTTAAAGAAATTATTTTTTGTACTGCTTAACAGATGCACATTACATTTTCTGCATATCCCTGTTTCTGTGCACGCTTAAAATCTGCATTGCATTGACCAGTGTGTTTGTGTATGTTAGTGTCAGACTCCAGTTGTCAAGGACAGACCACTGTCCTGTTTTTTTTTTTTTTTTTAACAACAGCTGCCTTTTCAGCTTCTTACTGTCAGAACAGTACTTTGATCCAATCAAGGTAATTAGCAGAGATTTTTCGGGAAATCAAAAGCAGAACAGTGGCCCCTTAAGGACTGCAGAATGGCACCGCGGGTCCAATCAGGCATTCGACTGTAGAATGGGGTCTTGACTCTCTGTTTCTATTTTCCTGCTTTTCTTGTGGTGAATTAAACAACAGTTTTGCTCTTTTTTATGCTCAATTATTTAAATTTGAATTTAAAAAATGATTGCTTTTACTGTTCATTATCTGCACAAACAGATAAAATGCTATTTGATTACATTTAAAGAAACTCTTAGCAAGAAGTACTCCTTAAGGCAAAGAAAAAAACGATTTCTAACACACATATTTGGTATGTTACGCTTGATAACTGAGGCAAAAACTGTCTTCCTAGTTTTACTAAATGGAAATTTAAGATTTTTTAAAATATTTTCTGAGTCCAGCCAAGACCAACAAGATGAGGGTTATAGAATCGTGATCTTTATTAGCGAGATTGTAATAAGGGTTCTGCCCTCCAAGCTCAGCATAATATAAATAAAATTGGTGTCATTATTATAAGTTATATTATAAGATTCTTTAACCACGAACATAATTTCTCCTAGACTTTGATAATGAGAGGTCTCTTGAAGTTATTGAGGTCAGATGAATGAGGTACCAGAACAAACAGTGCTGTAACACTCAGACCTGCATCAAAACAAAAGACATGCAGGTCTTTTGTTTTGATGTCTCATTGAATTATTCTTGTGCAGGTAAAGTCTGCCTTTATTTGCTTAGAATTTCTGTCTTTATAGAAAAATCTTTGAATGAGGAAGAAAAAGTGCAGGTCATTGTGAGGCCTCATTTGGAGGAAAAAAAAAAGATGCGGTGGGAAAAAAGTGCAGCACTGACATTGGTTTGTCTCCTTTCATTTCAGTGTTTATCAATAGCATTTGATAGCAAAGATTTTCTCTTAAGGCCTTTCAAAATGGAATTTAGAAAACAACATTGCTTTTTTGTCAAACTAAATCAAAAGCTGTTTGTTGGAAAGAAAAATGTTAATAGATATATTCCATCTAACTGTTACACTTTCATCCAACGGGATAGTTTGATTACTTTTTTCCTCAGCTGGTCCATGTCATTTGTGCAGGAGTGTTGGATAATTTGAACCATTGACTGAATATTTACTTATGTCAGAACTGGATTGAATGACCCCACCCTCCTCACATTCCGAATAGGAAGTTCCCGCTGGCTCCAAGAAGCCAAAATCCCAAAGACTTCTACTAAAAAATTAACAGCTTTTATTCAATCGTATTTGTCAGAATAACCATTCTTGCACTGTACCTTTTTTTAAGCTCTTGCTAATTCTATTTTTTAAGAATACTTTTTTTATGTTTAGCTTTTAAGTTATAAGCTGACCAATCAGATGCATCAACAAAAGTATGTGATCTCACATCAAACGTTTGGCTGATAGGTTATCCTGAGCCCACTTTCAAGTTGAAGCGGTGTGCCATCCATCCATCCATCCATTTTCTTCCGCTTATCCGGGACCGGGTCGCGGGGGCAGCAGTCTAAGTAAAGATGCCCAGACTTCCCGCTCCCCAGCCACTTCCTCCAGCTCCTCTGGGGGGACCCCGAGTCGTTCCCAGGCCAGCCGAGAGACGTAGTCTCTCCAGCGTGTCCTGGGTCTTCCCCGGGGCCTCCTCCCAGTGGGACATGCCTGGAACACCTCCCTAGGGAGGCGTCCAGGGGGCATCCGAACTAAATGCCCGAGCCACCTCAACTGGCTCCTCTCGATTTGGAGGAGAAGCGGCTCTACTCCGAGCTCCTCCCGGGTAACCGAGCTTCTCACCCTATCTCTAAGTGAGCGCCCAGCCACCCTACGGAGGAAGCTCATTTCAGCCGCCTGGATCCGGGACCTCGTTCTTTCGGTCATGACCCAGAGCTCATGACCATAGGTGAGTATTGGGGCGTAGATCGACCGGTAAATTGAGAGCCTTGCTTTCTGGCTTAGCTCTCTCTTCACCACGACGGACCGGTACAGCGACCGCATAATGGTGGACGCAGCACCAATCCGCCTGTCGATCTCACGCTCCGATCTTCCCTCACTCGTGAACAAGACCCCAAGATACTTAAACTCCTCCACTTGGGGAAGGAGCACTCCACCCACCCAGAGAGGGCAAACTACCTTTCTCCGGTCGAGAACCATGGCCTCAGACTTAGCGGTGCTGACCCTCATCCCAGCCGCTTCACACTTGGCTGCAAACCGTTCCAATGCATACTGGAGGTCCTGGTTCGATGAAGCCAACAGGACAACATCATCTGCAAAGAGCAGAGAGGAAATCCTGTGGTTCCCGAACCAGACCCCCTCCGGACCTTGGCTGCACCTAGAAATTCTGTCCATAAAAACTATGAAAAGAACCGGTGACAAAGGGCAGCCCTGCCGGAGTCCAACATGCACTGGGAACAGGTCTGACTTACTGCCAGCTATGCAGACCATGCTCCTGCTCTGGTCATACAGAGACCGGACAGCCCTGAGTAAGGCTCCCCGGACCCCATACTCCCAAAGTACCCTCCACAGGACACCACGGGGCACACGGTCGAACGCCTTCTCCAAATCCACAAAACACATGTGGACAGGATGAGCGAACTCCCACGAACCCTCCAGCACCCTGGACAGGGTGTAGAGCTGATCCACAGTTCCACGACCAGGGCGGAAACCGCATTGTTGTTCTTGGATCTGAGGTTCGACTATCGGCCGGACTCTCCTCTCCAGTACCCTGGCATAGACTTTCCCAGGGAGGCTGAGGAGTGTGATTCCCCGGTAGTTGGAACACACCCTCCGGTCCCCCTTCTTGAAAAGGGGAACCACCACCCCTGTCTGCCAGTCCAGTGGTACTGTTCCTGACTGCCACGCGATGCTGCAGAGACGCGTTAACCAAGACACTCCCACAGCATCCAGAGACTTGAGGTACTCAGGGCGGACCTCATCCCTTCCCGGTGCCTTGCCACAGAGGAGCTTGTTAACTACCTCTGTGACTTCAGCTTGGGTAATGGACAGCCCCACCCCAGGGCTCTCAGCCTCTGCTTCCTCAAGAGAAGGCGTGTCAGCAGGATTGAGGAGATCCTCAAAGTATTCCTTCCACCGCCCGACAATGACCCCAGTCGAAGTCAGCAGCTCCCCAAGTGCACTGAAAATGGTGCCTGCAGAAAGCTGCTTCCCCTTTCTGAGGCGCCGGACGGTTTGCCAGAACCTCTTCGAGGCCAACCGATAGTCCTTCTCCATGGCCTCACCGAACTCCTCCCAGGACCGAGTTTTTGCCTCTACTACAGCCTGAGCCGCAGCTCGCTTAGACTGCCGATACCTGTCAGCTGCCTCTGGAGTCCCACATGTCAGCCAGACCTGATAGGACTCTTTCTTCAGCTTGACGGCATCCCTTACTTCCGGTGTCCACCAACGGGTTCGGGGGTTGCCGCCACGACAGGCACCAGAGACCTTGCGACCACAGCTCCGAACAGCAGCAGAGACAATGGAGGTGGAGAACATGGTCCATTCAGACTCAATGTTACCAGCCTCCCTTGGTACCTGTTTGAAGTTCTCCCGGATGTGGGAGTTAAAGACTTCCCTGACGGAGGGCTCAGCCAGAAGTTCCCAGCAGACCCTCACACTACGTTTGGGTCTGCCGAGTCTTTCCGGCCTCCTTCCCCGCCATCGAATCCAACTCGCCACCAGGTAGTGATCAGTGGACAGCTCTGCCCCTCTCTTTACCCGAGTGTCCAAGACACACGGCCGAAGGTCTCCTGAAACGACTACAAAGTCGATCATTGATCTCCTGCCGAGGGTGTCCTGATGCCACGTGTATTGATGGACACCCTTGTGCTCAAACATGGTGTTTGTTATGGACAAACTATGACTAGCACAGAAGTCCAACAACAAAACACCGCTCGGGTTCAGATCAGGGAAGCCGTTCCTACCAATCACCCCCCTCCAGGTGCTACTGTCGTTGCCCACGTGGGCATTGAAGTCACCCAGGAGGACAATGGAGTCCCCCGTTGGGGCACTTTCCAGTACCCCTCCGAGAGACACCAAGAAAGCTGGGTACTCTGAACTGCTGTTCGGCCCATAAGCCGAAACCACAGTCAGAGACCTGTCCCCCACCCGAAGGCGGAGGGACGCAACTCTCTCATCCACCGGGGTGAACTCCAACACTTGGCGGCTAAGCTGGGGGCTCACAAGTAAGCCCACCCCAGCCCGCCGCCTCTCACCATGTGCAACTCCAGAATGGTAGAGAGTCCAACCCCTCTCGAGAGACTGAGTTTCAGAGCCCAGACTGTGCGTAGAGGTGAGCCCAACTATATCTAGCCGGTACCTCTCAACCTCCCGCACAAGCTCAGGCTCCTTCCCTCCCAAAGAGGTGACATTCCATGTCCCAAAAGCCAAGTTCCATGACCGGGGTTTAGGCCGCTGAGGCACTCGCCCTCGACTGCCACCCAAACCACATCGCACCGGCCCCTTCTGAGCTCTCCTGCAGGTGGTGGGCCCACTGGGGAGTGATCCCACGTTGATCGTTCGGGTTTTACCCGACCGGGGCCCGTGGGAGGAGCCCCGGCCACCAGGCGCTCGCCTGCGAGCCCCAACCCCAGGCCTGGCTCCAGGGTGAGGCCCCGGTAACGCCAATCCGGGCGACGCAACTGGATCTATGATGTGCTTTCTCATGAAGGGGCTTATGAACCGTTCTTTGTCTGGCTCGTCACCCAGGACCTGTCTGCCATGGGAGACCCTACCAGGAGCCGAAGCCCCAGACAGCATAGCTCCTGGGATCACTCGAGCACTCAAACCCCTCCACCACGTTAAGGTGCCGGTTCATGGAGGGGGAGGGGTGTGGCCTTCAAAAATGGCTCACCCCTGATTGTCTAGAGTGGTTGCCAAAGAAACAATGACTCAGACTAACTCGGACCAATCACTTACTGACGTCTAGCTCCAACAAAATGTTGAAGCAGTGCAAGTCTTACGAATCTTGCTACAGACTTTTTCTTTCAAAGCTCCATTCCGATAAAAGACTTGATGTCATAGAATTCCGGTCGAGCACAAACATCAATTATCAATTTCTCCTTCATGATCAGTTTTGAAACGGTTTGCACTTCAGTGAATTAAAAAGAACGCTACCCATATATCAAATCAGAGTACCTGATAGGTCAAAGTTCAACTGTTTTACCTTTCAAGGCGCAGTCAGTGATATGTAGAGTCTGTAGACAGACTTAACACAGAAGCTCGAAATGTGTATATACGTAGACTTTTCATTGAAAAAAGTCACTTGAATGTGTATTCCTGAGGCTGGTGTAAATGTAGTGTAATATTCGTACGTGATTGTATCCACTCTCAAGAGAGCAGTGTGAAATAATATAAAAAAGGTGTGTAATTTTGAGGTTTTGTGGTTTGTCTACAATCCATTTCCAAATTTGACTGACTAAAAAAGCCACTAAAAGCAACTTAAGAAGATTATTGAAATTCTTCTGTACTTTTAAAAGGATGTTTCTGCAAAAAAAAAAAGAAAGAAATGTACATTTCACCCTTTTAAAGGAAGTTAGTCTTGAGTCTCACAGCTTCTTCACAGTAAGACATCTCAACACATTACTATGCAGTTAGGTTACACGTCGTCTGATATTGAGGCTTTTTAGTTCCAAAGTAATCCTTTCTGACAGCTCAGCTCTTAGAGATTAGCGTGTAAAGTATATCCTTTATGACAAACCAACATCAAAATGTCAGCACCGAAGCATCCAAGAGTTTTTCTCCCTGGTTTTCTCAGAGTACCCAGATCCTTGAAAATGTTGCACAGAAGTAATGATCCTTATATTTTGTCAAGCTAAAAAAAACAAAGCCTGTGTGCTGACTTTTGTCATTAAAGTCCTTGAAGGGGGAGCAGAGTGTATTTAGCTCTGTTGACCATAATTTCAAAGCTCCTTTTTTGTCTGGTCAGCTCATGTGAGAGGGCTTTTATCCTTTTATAGGACTGGAGGATGAGACACTGTGAAGCCTTCTGTTTTAGATCCCTGTTGTCTGTTCACTGTGAGGTCACGCAGAAACATACAAATGCTAAAAAGGATGCGCAATAAGGTTTTCAGGAAGTTTTTGCTGCATTTTCTTTGTGGACAGTGGATTGAACATCAAAGTTGCAGACAGAGTGGAATTGAAAATGTGTGCATTTAGAATTTTAGCTTGTTAAGTGAAGCCTGAACTTAGCCTGCAGGCTTTCTGGAGAAAAGAGGAGCTCTGATTATATTAGCCGTGTCCTCACCTCAGCATGTTGTAGCTATGTCTGCCAAGCTGAAAAGTGCTGAACTTTTCACCTTAGCTGCATTTTAGCACCATGTCAGCAAACCATGTTAGTTTCCTTCTGACAGAGAGTCCCACTGTGTGGTGTGTTACCTTTGGAGATGGATGGGTATCATCTTTACTCTTTATTAGGAATTAGTGTCAAAGACTTTATGCCTGTTTATTGCACAGTGGTGTGTTTGAACAACACAGCAGCCCCTCTTCTGGATGTAGCCACTATTTGATGAGAAAAATGCAAAAACACACAGTTTTGAAGCTTGTAAAGGGGCATGGTTACATTTTTAAATATGTGTGACCCCAGTGGAGGTTTCTAAAATGAAAAAAATAATAAATCACCACTTACAGCAATGTGGTACAGTTTAGACAGGAAAATATTAAAATTATTTCTCCTTTTTGTTGGATTCGTTTTTGACGGGTTTCTTCTGTCATACATGTATTACCACACACTTTCACCTCTGAGGGTATTTTGTGAAATTGAGCACACAAAATAACATCATTTTTAACAGCTTATTAACTATTGAGTTGTTTTGTAGGCTCAGCTTTGAAAAAAAAGTTGTTTTATCTGCAAATGCCTCCCTAGTAACACTGGCTGGTTGGCATGGCTGAAACCACTTGAAAAATGAAAGAAACCAAAACACAATCCACCTCAACTGATCTCAGGGGAGACTTAAAGGACTTGGATTGAAGCATGAAAAACCCTCTTATAAAATATTCTGAACATTCTCAGACAAGCATGCTGTGAGCATTTGGCCAGCACGCTGTCAATAATTAAAAGGCTTCATCTTCAGTTTTCTGTGAACCTTTTTCTTCACACATTTTTTCAGTGTCATTTTCTAGCTATGTTGAACCACTAGGACATTCAACTATTTTAAAAAAAAATCAAACTAATACTATTTTTGTTTTTTCTGTTTATTTATTTAAATTTCAGGCGGAAACAAGCTTAACGATCAGCAGTTCCGTCTGGACTGGGCCTGGATCTCTCTGGAAAAAGAGTACTATGTGGTGGATGAAGAGGACAAACACCTGAATGTGGTCCTCAGACGCAGAGGCTACCTTGGAGAGACGTCTTTCATTGGTTAGTGTGTGTTTTCTTGTCTCGCCTATTTGACAGAACTGGGAGAAACAACAATAACACGAGGTGGCACAAAAGGTCTGGCAGGTAACAACTGAAACCACTCTGGAGAAATGCACTGAAGGAGCAGCAGGTGATGTGATGACACAGGATAGGTGTGAACAATAAACAAAGAGCAATGGTGAACAGACAGACTAACATTCAGATGAGGAGCAGCTTAACATACCAAAAAAGGTTGCTTGTTTTTTTTTTTACTGCCAAAAATTGTGGTAATTTCTCCCAAATTTTAATAAACTGGTTTTCATGGATCATTTATAAATACTTCAAGGTTAACAGTTTCTTTGCAAGATTTTTATAATAATCCACTTAACTTTATACAATAAATGGAATTTTCTTTGATTTAAAACCTTCCAATTTGATTAAACCAATTAATTTTTAAATCTGAATTTACTGTTTTTCTAGGTTATAATTTCTTTTTGTTCTGTCTAACAATTTGCCTTATTTTCATGCGTGCTGATGTTGAATTCCTCTTCAGAAAAAAAAACAAAAAACAACTGCAATTATATTTTTACCATCACATTTTACAATCAATTTACAATCAAACTGAGGGTTTGGCAGCAAACAACTTTAAAGAAAGTTACTGTCTGTAGTTACTACTACCACTTTACTTAAAAAAAAAGGATCTGGCATAACAATCTCTAAAAACACTGAAAGATAAAAAGAAGCAGTCATTTGCACACAATTATTTATTTTGTTCGCCTCAATTAACCTTAAATTATAAGCAAAACTTCTGACTGAGAACCCTTCTATACACATGGATGGGGTAAAACATAATCTTTTGCAAAGAATATTGACTTTACCTAAACATTTCTATTTCACCCCTATAGTCTAATCAAACATGGGATTCTCCAAAACTCCACTTTTAATTGCATTACATTAGTTCAGATGGATGATAAGGAGGTGTGTCATTCATGTTTAAAGAACCATTCCAACCATCTTTTGATCGATTGTAAAAGTGTTCCCAGTGGTCTTTAACTATGATTAAATTGAAAAAACCTGGGTTGTTGGCATAGAGCAACCCCACCCCCCTTTCCTTTTCCCTTTGGTGAGAGCGCTCTGTTTAAACACTCTCCCATTTAGCTTACAGCCACAAGAAATATTGGAGCTAACCAGCTATACAGTTTTGAGCCAGATGGTAACTCGGGCAAGGGAAACCAAGACGTACAATAATCAGTTTGTCTCCAAGTGGATGCATCAGAATGGAGCTGAGCAGGGAGCTTGTGGCAGATTTTCTACGTCACGATTATTCTTGTTTTCAAACAGATTTTTCATTTCATGTGCTCCTGATTCACACCCATTTTTAATACAGAAATACTCAGAAATGCAATTTTAAGCTTAATGTAATTAATATTCATCCTCCGTCACCAGAAAAATGCCACACAAACAAGTTAAAAACACCAAAAACATAATTTTCATCAGAGTGAGCCTTTAAAACTTTTAAAAGATTGTAGTAGATTTGTTTTTTGCAAAAAGACAAATACAATAAAAACTTAATTTAATAATGTAATTTATATGCATGCCAAGCTTGGTGACTATAAATCCCATATATGCAAGGGAACCAGGTCCATCATGAAAACGTTCTGATTTTCTCAAGGAAAAAACATTTTGAACAAGAACCAAATCACTGAAAAATACATACTGCTGCACACTTCTTCAATTCACTGTGTCAAAAGCAGCAGTCAAATCTGAAAGAACTTAAATGGCAGAATCATCAGTCAGTTCTCGACAGCAAGTCATTAAAAAACTTTAAAAGTGCAGAGTCAGTGCTGTGAAAGGCTTTTACAACCAAACTGAGATACATTAAAATATGTCGTGTGTATCTTGGGTTATTTGGATCTTCCTGTTATATGAAACAACGAACAGCACGATCAAAGCTTGTACATGCGACACATAATATCTCTCTGCTGAAATTGCCTAAAGTAACTTACAAGCCTGAGGAAACTTTTTTTTTTTTTAGAATCTTCTGCTTTTCTCTGAGGGGTTATTGAAGGTCCCTGTCTTCACTGCACCCAAGATTCAATCATCAGGGAACATGGGAAAAAAATGTTATTTGTGCCAGTGCTGACAACTGTGACCGGACACTTTAGAGCTTATTATGGGTAAAATGCCAAAGCTGGAAATGTGCTGCTGTGTTTTGCTTCATTCTCCAATCCAGTCAGCTGTGCGGATGGCAATGCCAGCCTCGCCGCTAAGCTTTCAGCCCATCAGATGTCGGCGATTAGGTGTTGGAGAAAACAGCGCTGCGTGTTTTTGTGCTTATGTCTGAGTGTTTGTGAAAGCCTGAAGGTTTAAAGGATGATGACAGTGTCAGCCCTGAATGCCTCTCCTGCCTCGCTGACTTTGTCATGCTCCAGCTGCTTTGCTTAGGGAGAAGCAGCCGCTGTGAGCAGCCACTGCTCTGTCCCACCTCTCACCATCGACCTGATCCCAGTTAATCAGGTGCAGACATGACAGTGCAGCAGTTTATCTTGGATTTATGTACCTGTCTGTGTGCTGGTGATGTATGTGTCTGCACAGTGTTGCCTGATTCTTCTTGGAACGTTTTTGTGTCTATGTCTTTAGTGCATAGGACTGTTCTGAGCTTAAAACCTTCATTCAGTTATCTCTGAATTTCACAGCGTGGGGTCACTCTGTGCAATAAAGCCAAAGAAAGAGAGCTTTGTTTTAATATTTGGCCTCTATTACAATCAAGTCGAGATCCTAATCTGTGCCATTGTTAAAAACAAAATGTCATATAGAATGTATTGTTGAAAGTCTACTTGACTTTCACTTTCTTTATTTGTCTAATTTACATTTTTCTATAAAAATACTATGTGCAGCTCTCCCCCAAACATCAAATAGACATTTCATAACATTAAATTGTGATGGGGCCTTTGAAATAGTGACTGATTTTTTTTTTTGTAGCTAAAAAAAACAATTTTCTCACCAGCCTTAACTCCCTTACCTTTGTGTTTGTACATACTGCAAACACTGCTTGTTAAAATATTTTTTGTGCTAAAAAAAATGAAAAAAATGTTTTTAAGAACTAACTCACAAACAAAAGGTTATATAAAAAAGAATCTCCCACTGACTAAATCCATTAAAGACCCATTTGGATAAAAATTTTGTTTTTAACATGTTATTGTGGCATTTTTCTGATGGAGGACATATATAGTGAAAATTAAACTCAAAACTGCATTTCTGAGCATTTACTAGTTTAAATTGTTGTAAATCAGGATCAGATGAAAAAGTGCTATTTGCAAAGGATTGTTTTTGTGACGTGGAAAATATGTCAGGCAGGTCCCAAGCTTCCTGCTCCTCCATTTTGATGCATCCACTTGCAGACAGATCCATGCACGTCTTCGTTTACCTCGTCTTATTGCTTTCTGGCTCAAAACTGTATGGATTGCGCCAGTAATGTTAGGTTGAGGGTATGAGGAGCTGTAAGTTAAGGCATGAGGGTAGGCTGACTTCACGACAAAAGTCTCATCCACAACTCAGATGCAAATTTCTAATGCACTACTGCCACTCTGCAAAAAACTGTGTTCTAGAAAACTACACAGGTTTTATTATTGAGCCTAAAAATGACAAAAACATAATTACTTGAAAGGGGGATTGAAAGACTTGATTGTGAAAGATTTAACTGTGAAGCATGAGCAGTCAGAATTCTTTGGTGGTTGGGCTCTGGGCCGGAGACATCTTGCATGCCAGTGATGATCTTGGACCAGGTGAAGAAACCCCCAAAAATGTCGGAAAGGCTTACTTTAAGGTGCATCTTTCCTAAAAGAGATACAGATTAGACAGAAGAACAAACCCTTTTACATGTAGATGAAATAAAATGATTAATTGATTGGAAGAAACTTAATCAGGGCTTATATCTGAATTCCTAGAGATCAGGGCTTTGTGCAATAAGATGGTGCTGCCTGCATTGAACTGCCTGGCTATTTAACGCTCCCAACTTAGGACTTGATCCATAAGCATGTGCTACTTGGCAGCTGATTGCACCCACTATCAAGGCTTTTGAGCAATACGATGCGTTGAATGGCAACTAAAACACCCATGAGTGGAGCCTGACAAGAGTCATGACCTGCTGTTTCCATTTGAAATAACCACCATCAGCTATATGTGACTTGCCAGAGATGTTGAGGCTTGAGGGACATTTGAGCTGCAAGGATTGTTTCACAGTTTAAACGGATGTATAATATATATGCAGCCGAGGACCAGCTACCCAGTTGCTGAAGGGAGGCTAAGGAGACACCTTTGAGTGAGTGCCGTAGTAGCTGCGCCGATGAAAAAAAGAGTGGGCCTAGTAGTTTCTGGACTTAGGCCGGTTGACGCTAAAACAACCTTCATATGACTTACAAACCAAGGGTTAGTTCAAGCAGAATTAACAGAAGGGGAAAATTGAAATGATACTGGGTATTTTTCTATATGTTAACATGGCATTTAGAGCGCAGAAACTGGAATTGATTGGTGCTATGACAGAGCATCCGTTTGAGCTTTTATGCATTTTATATACAAATTATAAAATGCGGGTGAAAAGTTATATCAGAAAAACAGATTTCTGAATTTGGATCACAAGCAGAATTCCAGGTAAATTCCTCACATCTCAGAAAGCCATAGAATGCCAAAGGAAATACACTTTCTAAGATTGTGCATGATTAAAACCAAACATGCCTTTGCCAAGACTTGAGATGATAGAGTGTAAAATGGGAAGCGTAAAAGCTTTGTGTGAATCTGAAACTGGATGAGAAACTTTAGCCATACCCTTAAGTAACAGTTTAATAGATGGGTTGGAGAAAAGCTTGGTAATTTAGGTCAGAGCATCTAGCCACAAAGTCCACACCTGCTAATGGCTGCGGATAGCCGACACTTGATGGTTTTTAATATCTTTACAATAGCAAATGAAGGCACACATAGAAGAAATCATAATAGGTTACAAAGGGATGTGGAAAGAAAAACAAAAGGCAAATGATTTCCAGGCATATTCATATGACTTTAAAAAAG
Organism: Adrianichthys oophorus; assembly: GCA_036245035.1. Lineage (NCBI taxonomy): Eukaryota > Metazoa > Chordata > Actinopteri > Beloniformes > Adrianichthyidae > Adrianichthys > Adrianichthys oophorus. The sequence goes on along the minus strand of BSAI01000201.1, from coordinate 16,014,886 downwards.
TGAGCTAGACCTTTTTGAATATAACATTAAGATTTTGTGCCCAGGAGTATGATGTGCTGAGAGAAAGAAATTATGAGTGACAGAAAGCCAAGTAATCCGATGCAAGATTGCCATAATATCAATGAATAAAAAATCGACCTTTGGTTATAATGGGAACTGCTGCTTCGCTGTTGCTGATAACTGACTTGTTTGCATGCCCATTTCTTGCCCCAAAGATGGCATCCCACTACTATGGGATAGATTTAAAGGTTAAGAATGCAGACTAACACATTTGATTTGGGCAGGACAATTTTCAGCCAAACATTCTCTTTGATAAAAACCCCTAAACCCGACAGACGGAGCTGCATCAGTGACAAATGCAGAGACAGAAGAAAACACAATAGAGTCATAGAACAGGGATTGGCAACTCCATCCCTGCATGTTTTCTAACATACCATGCTCTGGCATGTTCTAATTGGCTGGACACACCTGAACCAGGTAATCAGTCATGAGTAGGGCTTGGATATCTGGACATCATGAAGACACTGCGGCCCTCAAGGCCTAGAGTTGCCTATCCCTGTCATGGAAGAACGACACACCATCCAGCTGCTCAACAACTTTTACTAGAAAGCCAGATCACAATGGAAACCGACATCCAGAGAAACCGAGTCCAACAAACCAGGAGCAGGACTTTGCCATATGCTTCCAACCACGAAACGCGAGCCTGCCGGTAGTAGTGGCAGCCGGGACACCGGAGACTGCAGCCACAGAGGGGTAGCAGCCTGGCATCAACGAGGGGAGTGAGCTCTCGATCCTACGTATCAACAAGGACAAGAGTGGGGTGACGGTCGCAGAGCAGTAGAGGTGCATCCAAGTCAGGCCAGTGAAGCGTTGCCAAATGACAGCTCAGGCTGAAGGAAGGAGGTGGTGATGAACCAGAAGCCGTCTCAAGAAAGCGAAACACAGCCAGTGCAACGTCTGGAATGTGGATATACAAATGTCCATGAATTTGCTGTGAAATATTAAGCTCATCAGCTATTGGCTCAGAATGGAGACGCATTGATGACATTAGGAGTGACGATTAATACCCAGCATGCCTGTGGTAAGGTAGATCTTCCTAATTGAAATTGTGCCAAAGCTTCGCTAAATGATCACTGGGAGTGGAGCGGGACTTAAAAAAATTAAGACAGTATAAAGAAAATAACAAAGAAAATTCAACTAAATGACAATCTTTTGGTGTTTCAATAGAATACACTTTCAGTTGAGCCTAAATTGTGTCATTTTGGAAATTTATCAGAATTAAATTTACTTTTACTATCTTTTACGTGTACTTACTACTCTATTTTTTTTTTTACTTTACAGCCTTAAATTACCACTTAATAAATACATTTAAAATCTTTTTTTTTTTTTTTTTTGTGGTTTGCACATAAAGAATGCAAATTTGTATTTACCAATATAAGAAGAACAAATAACAAAAAAAATATATATAAGTTCTGGTGGAAGTGTGAGCAGGCAGATGGATAGATTACTGCAGATCAAGTAGGGAATGTGTCAGGGATGGAAAAGCCAAAGGACTGCTGCCAGAAGCCTGCCACTGTTGCAGGGGTTATCTGACGAAAGCTTGTGCTGTGGCAGGTAACACTTAAGAAGAGCATTTACTCATAGTCCATCACAGCAGGACAGCTGCAGCAGTGGGGATCAGTGAGGGGGTAAACAGACAAAGAATCAAAGGTTTAAAGATGCCCTTTCAAAGCAGAATTCACTCAGAGCACGCTGGAAGAAAGCTTGTGGATTACGCTTCACTCTTCCGCTGCTGCAGATTTTGCTTCTGACAAAGGACTCTTTAAAACTAGTTGTCTTTAACAACCTCTGTGCAGCTAAAATATCAATACAGCTCTCATTCTTCAAGGGTTGTGTGTCCTCTAACCTCACCTGCAAATAGAGTTGTCACTTTCTTCACTTTACCCCCCCAGCCCTCTGATTTGTCTGCCCACTTAATCTGTCTCCTCTCCTCTGGCTGTCATCTGCACTCTTTCCTCACCTCATCTCGCTCCGGCAAAGACCTTTTTCACCTCACCTGCTTTTACTCATTTAAGACTCTGCCCTTCTTCCTGCTTCATTACCGCCTTATCGGTCTCTGCAGAAGCTTCAGTCCAACACTTTATACCTTTTGTCTCACACCTATACCACCTATACACCCTTTAAGTCTTTTGGTTCGTTGTTATTTTCTCCAGTCTGTCTTTTTATTGTATTTCTGCTCTCTAGTTATTCTTTGTCAGTTTGTTAATCACTTTTTTTTAATTTAATGTGATTTAATGACAAACAACTGACTTAATACCTGCTTACATTTTCATGTGATTTATTAATTATGTTCACAGTTTAAAGTTCCACTCCGATCTTTTTTTGATCTATTTAAAACCATTCCCAGTCACATTTTAATTTTGATTACGCCATTTTTAGCCAAAATCCGAAAAAATGTGTCGTTTTCTTGGCCCAAGTTTCTGCAGAGTTCAATAGAAATTTGCTTCTGAGTTGTGGGCTGGACTGTTGGCTCGGAGAAAGCCCGCCTACATTTCCCATCATCCATCTATCCGCTAACTTACAACCCCTTGCAGACGAGGAAAAAAAAAGACATACATGAGTATTTTTGTCTATAGATGGGTGCTTGAGAATACAGCAGAGCAGGAAGCTTGTGGCCCACCCAGCATTTTAAACATCACAAATACAGTACTTTTCAAATGGCAGTTTTGCGTCTGTTCCTGATTCGCAACGATTTGAATACAGAAACACTCAAAAATGCCATTTTTATTTTAATTTCCTTTATATATGCCCTCCGTCATTAAAAAAATGCCACAAGAACGTGTTAAAAACTCAATTTTCATCGGAGTGGGTCTTCAATAATAAATGAAGCCAAACATCAGAATCTGTGTGTGTGCAGGAAATCAAAAGGAATTGTCCTATTACTGCTTTTGCAGTATCTCTAGACAATTTTTTACCAAAGATTTGTCCCAATCATTTTTAAATACTCTTTTCTATGTTATCAACCCACTGGGATATAAATGCAGGCAATTATATTTGTTAGTTTTCACTGAGAGTCTGAGGCAGAGAGAAGAGCTGGAAGCCAAATTCCTAGCCAATAGTTATATTTGAGTCCCTAAAGTACTTGCATTTTAGAAGAAATCAGGGTGCTACCTCATGTGTGAAATTCATTGGGGGTTTTTTTTGTTTGTTTTTTTTTCTTGTTAGACAGCACCAAAATTACAACTTGTTTGAGTGTCTTCCAGGGAATTTAGTTCTTCCCTAGAACAATGTGTTTGGTGTTGGTGACATCGGTAATCCATCTCTTAAAACTGATTCTGTTTGATTTCAACTCAATTAACTAAGTTGTTATTTGAAGATTATCTTGTATTGGTATTCTAATCTGATTTTTGTTTGTCCTGTACCAGCCAGCTGTTTTTCTCCTGAAACATGACCCAGGGTTAAAACTAGTAGGACCACTAAGTGAGGGAACAAGCAAACCTAGAGTTGTAATGAGTGAACTTCCATTAGTCACGCCTCTAGTTTCACAGAAAAAGCTTTCAACATTCCCCAGAGAAGTAGTTTTCTTATGTTACATTAGAGCAATGCTGAGAAATACTAAAGGTTGAGAGCCTCAGGGACTCGCATGGTTGTTTTCAAGGTAACAAATGAATGAATCTAAACTATGCAACATTCCGCCTTGTGTAATGTGTCTTAATATGTCATAATGTCTTTTGAATCATTTCAACTTAAATTAAGGTGTTAAGGGAATTTTTTTTCGCCTTGGTATTCTCTTTCAGTGTTTCTCTAAGTCCTTTGTGAACAAAGTTATCAACCCAACTGTTTCAAACAAATAATTATCTGTTAAAATTATACTATTTTTAAGATTTACACATTTTCCATGGAGAGCTAATTTAATTTCCCATATTTTTCAGAGTATAAGTTGCACCAGAGTATAAGCCACAGGAGCCAAAATATATGTTAAAAAAAGAGGAAAGAGTTGCTCTGAAGTAAGTTGCAGTTTGGGAAAAAAGTGCAATGATTCTGAACAAATCTGCCAAGCCCCATGTAATGCTGCTTTTACACTGAACGTGATTCCTGCGTCAAATTCACGTCTGCTGCCTCTTTTTTTGACACACATCAAATTTTTGTCTGAATCTGCGTCAAATTTCCACGTGCTGGTATGTACACACCTGCCGCACCGACTCAAGTTAAAGCAGCCACCTCCCATGAAATGTCGATGTAAATGCACGTAAACCTTCATTTTAGGCTTCTGCGTTCAGAACGCCAGCATTCACATGTCGCTATTCAAGTTTTTAAAAACCGCTCTCGGGCGTTCATTGATCTCGCGCAATTTAGCAGTCAACAGTTGAACTTTTAATTGCTAAATTGCAAAAACTTTGCCCAATCAGGGAGTTGGATTTTGTAGTGATGTGTGGGTTCATTTCAAAACAAAGAAGTACCAACCGTTCAGAAATTTATCACAGAGAAGAAACTAATAATTGTAGTTTGTGCCCGGCTGGAATCATAAGATGTACATTGATGGGAGCAGAGCTGTGAAAGAAAAAGCCTGGAGCAAGATTTGCTGGATTTGCACCTGATTGACTTTCACACCGAGCCTCTGCCAATCATAGGTGGCGGGCAAGCACTAGTAAACAATAAATAAAGAAAAGAAAAAGAATCCCCTCCCTGCAACTCCCTGTTTTTCCGGTGTGTGAACATCACTGGCTGATTAAACCATGTAACGCATGCCTAAATTGAATGGAACTTTAGCAGCATGGCAGCATTGACTATATACCTCATTTACAATGCAGGAAAGACTGTCAGTAGCAAATACTGAAGCTAGATTCCCACCGCGCATGTGTTGCATGGTCATGTTGTTTATTAGCACTACAAATTGGAAGAGGCTTGCTGTGAACACGAGAGTTTTTGACATGGAAGCGAGGGTTTATGTGCGTTTACTAAGACTTTTCATTGAAAGTGAGCGATTAAACACGAGTCGACGCGACCTGTGTGAATGCACCTTGATACACACAGCTACAGTACCCTCTAGCGTTTGTTTTCCACTAACAACCGCTAGAGGGTAACCGGTTGTTAGTAAAAAAATAATGAACATTTGGGCATTAACCGCTTCTGAGTAGGCTATGAGTCACACCAAATTATGCAAAAAAACAGACATAATCTGAAAATTTTTATTAATAAGAAAGTAAAATTAAGTCCCAGTACTTTTGTCATCTGAAACTTACTGTATGTCACTGCTGTTCTGCGTGTTGTATGAAAGTGAAAAAAGTCTTATTTTTTACCTGTTTGACATAAAGAACGTATAAAAAATGTTTTCTGAATTACCTTCATTAGTGAGAAAGGAAAACCATTGCAGTTGGAATCTATAGGTAAAAAGCTACATTCACTGCACAGTATGATGATACATAAGTCAGATGTTCTAACCTCATCCTTTTGTCCATTATAACTCTACTCAGCAAGTGTACCTGAGCCTGTCACTGGGACTGCTTTAATGCACTGAAAATAGCATGTCTAAGTTCAGCAGCCTCTTCATCCATGAACATGATTCCTGCCTCTGCTGTTGGCTATTTTCATTGCTAAAGCAGCTCTAGCATCTCATGTGATCGGGCTTAACTTTGTTTTTTTTCTACATAAAAATTCAAAGCAACACATTGTGATTGAGACAGGAAAAACCGAGTTTCTTCTAAATCCCTGGTTGCTTTGTTGTCGTTGAAAATCATCCAAAGTTTAATTTCGGTGCCAAGTCTTTGCTTGGCATGGTGTGAACATTGAAAAACAGAGCTTTATTCCAAATTCATTAAATCAAAATGGTTTTTGCAAATGAAGATAATCCCTGAAGGTCCTCCCAGAATCATGAATGCGTAAAAAAGGCGCAAGTGCTGTGTTTGCTGCAGTTTATTTTGAGATTACATTGTGCATACAATGCTCAGAGTGTGTGTTTAAGATCGAGTCCATCCCAACCCATCTGCATATGTTAGCCGCCGTCTGTTTTCTCTGTTTCTGCAGGATATTTGAGTGTTTTGAAAAGCAAAAAAACAAATCCCTTCTATGAACAGGCACAAGCTGTTTAGCACGACTGCATGTACCTTGTTCTAATGCAACGCAGTACTAGTGTGATGAAAATCATAGTTACTTTATCATGCAAACTTCTAGTACGCTTCGTGCCTTTGAACAGAATGTATTATTTAGCATGAATGGTAGAAGAGTGACATGAAAGACCTCAAAATGAAATAATGGATGTTTGAAGAAAAGGATGAAATTCATACAAACAAAAAGAGAAAAGTGTGGATCTAACCCTTGAGAAATGTCTGTTATAGCAAATCCATCTCAACATGATAGAATGTGCTTATTTAAAAGCTGCAATCACAAATTTGTTTCACACATTCCTGGGGCTCTGTAAGTGATCAGTGAAACGAAATGGATGTAACACCAATTTCCCCACCACTCCAGACAATGTTAAGGAGTGTAAAAATCATTTTTTAATCTGTTTCCTGTCTGTCTTTCACCCTCTCATTGTCTTCCTCTTCCCTTCGTCTTTTTTGTTATTTATTTATTCTTTGATTAATCGAGTTTCTCGACACTTGCTTGCTCACTCTTCCCCGTATTTCTCAGGCATCGGCACCCAGGATGGCAGTGCAAAGAAGAACGAGGACTTCAAAGGGAAGTTGCAGAAGCAGGTTCAGTTCAACCCAGGACAGACCGAAGCCACGTGGCGGGTGCGGATTCTGGCTGATGGAAAATACGAGCAGGCGGAAACCTTCCAGATTCTGCTATCAGAGCCAGTAATGGGAGTGATGGAGTTCCCTGTTGTGGCAACAGTTGAAATCCTGGATCCCAAGGATGGTCAGTACTGATAATACCCACTGTGTCCTAGATCCAGAATGCAATTACAAGCACCATGTGTTGACAGTAAGTTTGTGCAGCAACAGCCTCTGAAAGTTTCTGTCACTGTGAAAGGCATCCACCAAATCCCTCAGACTAACACATTAGGGGTGTAACCATTAATTGACTTAATTAACACCAATATCGAATATGAATCTTATTGGCAGCCACAAATTCGTCTATTTATCTACTATGTATTCATGGTCAAAACAATGTAGAAATCTGTGATTGTTAGAAAAAATGTTGAGTTTTTATACAGTGTGACTTGAGTTGTTCAAGGCTGCTTTCACAAATATTGTGTTGGATTGTTGGCTATCATTAGGGATCTGCTGGCAGCATCAAATGTTTAGAAAAGTTACTTGAAGATTTTTACTTCCCTGGAGTTTAAGCCACTGTTAGCAGACACCACACTGTTTCCAAAGCAACTAAAAGACCCTCTCACTTCCAAATTTTATTTTTTTCTTAAAAAACAGAATGTTTTCTATCAACAATCATTTTTTTTATTGTTTTTCCTTTTTTAGCTAACTAAAATGTGTGTCACAGCAAAATACTGATCTTTAAAAATATGGCTTGACTCCATTTGTGACTGGATTTGCAGAAAACCTGCTTATATTAACATATGAAACATCCTCTTCAAATGTTTTCCTCCTGATCCTGTTTTAAATACTTTTTTTAACCTTATAGGTTGGTATGTCCAAAATTGGAAGCATTTTTCTTTTAATTCTGCATTTGCTACTTTTCTTCTCATTTAAATGTTGCTACTTTCCAAGGTTTTGTTGTCTTTTTCCGAAAGCTGAAATATTAATATATCACGGATAAATTCCACAAACGTGCTGCCCTTGATCCATCAAGGTTAAATATAGTTTTCAGCAGCTTTTACATTTAGCTTTTTTTTTTTGCATCACCTCCCACTTCAGTGACTCTTCTCAATAATTAGAGATCGACAACAGCAGTAGCTCTCATTCCTGTCTTTCTCGTTTTCCCTCCATGCTCCATCTCTTTCAGGATTCTCCTGCTTCATTTTCCAGACTCCCCTGTGGGTTCATTATGATGTGTGCGGAGGGCAGGGACATAGTTTGTTTTCTGCCATCTCCAGGGACAGTCTAATGTGACAGAGACATGCCAGACTGTACTTTAATGGGCTAGTACGGCTTAAGCTACGCCTGTGGCACAAGCTGCACTGTATCTAATGGTGAAAACTGGATTTATGTGGCTCTTTAGCTTAGCTGAACTTAGCCAGCCCAGAAGACAAATCATCCAGACTGGACTGTTGAACTTTAACCTTAAAGTAGTAAAAACTTGAGAGGTTGTAACTTGAATTTCAATTATGATGTCTTTGTTGACACCTGAGGCTGCTCTGTCTTCCTTTTGCATATCCTGTGGCCCCATTGGCTTGTGTGGCCTGTAAGCTTTCCACTCTCAGACATTTATGACTTCATCTGAGCACAGTGCTGACTAAAGACAGAGGTGAAATTTGCTGTTTAGCTTTATGCTACAAGAAGCATCTTATTGCCAGAGCCGGCTATACATCTTCGTTGCCATCCCTGGGGCAGTGACCCTAAACGTCAGTAAAGCTGTTACTGCTACACAGTTGCATCAAGGTCGTTCCATCAATATGAAGAACATTTTTGTCTCTAATGTGTTTTCTGTCCAAACCGAAAGGCCATGTGCAGTTAGAGCATGATGCTTTAATAAAAACAGCTTTGTCTTTGTTCCTGTGATGGTGGATCACTGTAATGTTCTTTTGCCAAATAAATATTTCATCTATATGAAAGCATGATCCTAAAAAAAGTACTTTGCAAATGTTTAACATGCAGGTTTCAAACAGAAAAAACTATGGCTACGTCCGAGTTCAGACATCATGCTCGCTACTTTTTTTTATGGCAAATACGAAGTCACAGATTTCAGTCATTCATTCATTCATTTTCCAATCCGCTTTATCCCTTTCGGGGTCACGGGGTTGCCGGAGCCTAACCCGGCTACTCATGGGCGAAGGCAGGGTACACCCCTGGACTGGTCGCCAGTCTGTCGCAGGGGCCACAATCACACATCCATGCACACACACATTCACACCTAGGGACAATTTAGAGTAACCAATTAACCTATGAAGCATGTTTTTGGAGGGTGGGAGGAAGCCGGAGTACCCGGAGAAAACCCACGCATGCACGGGGAGAACATGCAAACTCCACACAGAAAGGTCCACCAGCCAGAACTTGAACCGAGAACCTTCTTGCTGTGAGGCAGGAGCGCTAACCACTGCGCCACCGTGCAGCCCAGTCACAGATTTCATGAAGAAAATCCTAATAAATATGAGCATTTTGTGAAGACTATTTATGAATCCATTGTATTCTGATGATGAAAACGAGGATGGTTTATAAAATAACTGAATTAAAATACTCTTTTTTCTGCAAAATCGTTCAAATGCAATGCATCGTGGTCTACATTCGATTTTTTTTTTTGCAGAGACTTCCGGGAAATTTCTAGGACAATCAATTAGTAATGATTGATTACTTTTTGCATAAAATATTCAATACAGATCACGACTACCAATTACTGGTAATATTTTTATTGGGGATTATCCAAAAAAAACAAATCCCACCAAAGACAGGCAAGATAATAACTTTATTTTGCAAGGTTCAAAAATACAAAATTCATTCATTCATTTTCCAATCCGCTTTATCCCTTTCGGGGTCACGGGGCTGCCGGAGCCTAACCCGGCTACTCATGGGCGAAGGCAGGGTACACCCCTGGACTGGTCGCCAGTCTGTCGCAGGGGCCACAATCACACACCCACACACACTCACATTCACACCAATACAAAATTTAAAAAAGTATTTTAAAAAAAAGAATAAATAAAAATGTAAAAAAAAATAAAGTAAAAGAGCAAAAAAGAGCACTGTCTTTATAGCTTCAGATAAGTGTTTATGAACAGCAACATATCAACATTTTCAGGTTTGAGACCATTGCACTTCTGGTTAACTCTCTCTCCGGCCTTAGAAAACAGCCTCTCTGTTGGAACAGATGTATCAGCAGTTCTGAGATATTTCTTTGCCATTTTACTCAAACGTGCCCTCTAGTATTTTTTTTTTTTCTAAAGGATCCTCATTCCTTGGGATTCATTTTTTTATTCCTGTATTTGTACATTTCAATATATGCATCTGTGTTTGCTGTATGATTGCTCTGAGGAGTCAAAACCAAAATGTCAAACTCCTGCCACAATCCTCCCTGGGAAACTGAGTAGAGTAACAAGTGGAATTCGTGGCTCTTCTTGTCATGTGACTGCTGGAACAGTTCAATATGTTCAATAACTCACCTGTTAACCAAAAACACCAAATGACGCACACACTTTTATTTTTTTGTTTATTAATTAGAAATCGATACTTTAGTCGAGGACTTGATACCAAAATTAGTGATGTATGGTAATCTATACTTTGATACCTTACTTTGATACAATATACACTATATAGTGTAAAATATAGTGCACGCTAAAGGAATTCAAACACAACTTATGTTTCTTTGGAAAATAAATGTAAATGTTAATAATTTAGAGTTTGGGTTTTTTTTGCACAACACAATCCAGTTCATATCCTTGTATTTGCCTCCTCAACATGCCCTTTTTAAAATTTGCACTTTTTTCCTTTCATCCTGAATGCTTAAAGGTGTTGCGCTTGACCCATGCGAAAGAAAAGTTTGCTTTCAGAAATCTTCAGTGGAATAAGTGGCAGCAGAGCAGAAATGGGGGGAATGAGATGTGAAGCGTGGTAGATGAAGTGTGCAGGATTGTGCAGAGTGAGAGCAGGAGATCAGTGTGCAGGAGTGCGTTTGTGAACAGAATGAGTAAGAAGCGGAGCCGCATCCTACATCTCAAAAGACCCCACCGCCATCAGCCCTCATCCCGCCTGTCTGCTTTTCCGCCCCTGAGGGAACCACAGATTGTAGGCTGTGGCAGCAAGGTGAATTGATGGAAAGGACAGAAGATTGAGTGAAAGGAGAACAATTCGGAGAGTGTTGTTTCAATTGTGATCTCCTGCTGGTTTGTGAGATTGACCTACAACATGTTAAAGCTATTTTCTCAAAGAGTCTTTGCAGGAACTTTGGGTCATATCTATTATGAGCCTTTTTTTGGTGAATTTTCACTCTTTGCCTTAAATTGAAAATATTGTGGGTAAAGTGATTCAATTCTTAAATTTGCATCACTCACATAGAACTTGTTCTAGGAAGAAATATAAACATACAAGAACAGAAAATGTGGGACAGATGACCACCTGCTACACACAGTTGATATTTTTCAATTTAAATCCAACCCAAACTGGAAATTGCAAAATAATACAATTCTTTTCTAATAAGGTTTTTTAACTGCAGTCTCTTTAAATCAAAATGTAGTCAAGAAACAATGAGAAGAGAAGGATGAAAATAAGTGATTGGTTGACCCTTTGGTATGTAGAAAAGATGAATAAAGCTCTGGTGGCATCCTCTGTGTAATGAAGTAAGAGACCTGGGAGCATGAGTGTCTGCCACACAGCATGACAAAAAATAACAGCTTGAAGAACACCTCCAGTCAAATAAAACCAGAAAGTGTGACATAAAGTTTTATTTTTAAATATGAATGAGCATGCTGCAGAATCACCCCCTCAGTAGATAAAAATACAGTTCTATATTTCTGCTCACTAGTGAAGCCATCCATCCTTCAAGGTCAAAAACTCTTTGGCTTTTTCCAAACTTATAGGGTGAAGTGTAGGCTCACTTCTCTAAACCTCCTCTTTCTCCTCCAATCAGAGTCGAGCGTATTCTTCCCTGAACAAATCTTCTTGGTGGAGGAAGACGTTGGAGAGTTATTCATCCCAGTGCACCGCAGCGGAGACGTCAGCGAGGAGCTCATGGTGATTTGCCATACACAGCAAGGTACGGATGAGTCATTTTTGCTCCTCTTCAGGCACAATGTCAGGTATTTTCACTGCACCAAAACAAATAGTTAACAAAGTTGGTAATACTTTACAGTAAATTGTGTATTTATGTAAAACAAATTATATAAAGAATTTTTCCTCTTGTTTTGGTGCAAGATGACCAAAAAACATTTTCCAGTTTCAACATTTGCATGAAAAAGTGCACAATAACTTGGCTGACTCCAGTGTAATTACAAGATCATTACAAACAACATTACATTGCTTTATACAGCTTGGCCTTCATTCAGAGGTAAACCAACTGTTTTGTCCTTTTGTGAATTCTCCTAAAGTCCCACTCTAATCATTCTTTGTTCTTATTTATTATGTTTGTTATTATAAAAGGGCTCCCAGTGCTTTCTTTTTAAACAAGATTATGCCGTTTTTAGCCAAAATATAAAACCTGTTATTTTCTAGAACACAGTTTCTGCAGAGCGGCAGGAGTTCATTAGAAATTTGCATCTGAGTTGTAAATGTGACTGTTGGGGACCCCTTCTCATCACCCATAACTGGGCCAAGCTCTCTCGGCGAGCAACGGCAAGCAATATTGGCACTATCCTCACTTACAGTTTTGTGCCAGATGCCAGCTCTGACAAGGAACAAGAAAATGTATATAGAGCTATTATGCATTGGAATGAAGTCACAAATACGCTCCTTTTCGAACTATGTTTGTCTTCTGCTCCTGATTCACAATTATTTTAATTTAAAAATTATTAGAAATACAATTTTTAGCTTATTTTTTTCAATAAATGTCACCCAGCATTAGAAAAATGCTACAAGAACATGTTAAAATAAAGTAGGTCTTTAATCTCTGATGTCAATACAGAACGAGATAAAATGAAAAACTGGTTTGAAACTGGTTTGATGTAAATAAATTCTCACTAAATTTAAATAAAAGCAATTAAATAGAATTTAGTAACAATAAAATATTTTCCCCAACTCAAGTACAGATTCATGGAGTAAACATGTAGCTTTTGAAACAAAACTTTGTAGGTGTGATTATTGATGATAAAATAAGTATTGACACATCAGAATCACAACGTATTTCAATCATAAACAAAGCCAAATATTTCCTGGGCATAAAATCATAATATATTCTGTACTACTGTCTGGTATCTCTATATTTTCAATATTGGACTGAAGTTTGTGGAAGCATACATCCTCTGTATATATTACAAACAAGGGCTATCAGAACGATTCACTGCGCTAAATCCAGTGAACACACCCATCATCTTTTTGTCAAATCTCAAATACTAATATTGTCTGACTTCGTAGCATTCAAGACAGTTCAATTTCTGTACAAAATCAAACTAAAGTTGCTTCCAAATCACTTACAAAACATGGTTTTTGAAAGGGAAGGAGGATATAGTTTGAGGGGAACGATGAATTTCAAAACAATAACATTTACAAAAAACTCTAAAAAGGTTCTGCATTACAGTAACCAGAATGAATTACACTTAGAGATAAAACAATGTCCACTCTCTTGTTAATTTTAATATAAATGCAAATAAAGGATTTTCAATCTTTACTTTAAACCACTTCACGGATTAGTGTCATATGGCCACTTTCTGTTTATGTCCGAGCCCCATGATAATTGTTATGAATGGCTGGCTATTTATTTGTTATTTAATTAATATGATGTCATAATGACATGCTGTTGATTAATAAATCATTGGACATATAATGATATTGATAATATCAACAAATTGTGTGGAGTTTTATTGTTGCTGTTTTGTATTTTGGATTAGTATAAGGGAGGAGGCTTAAATAGGCTTCGGCTTCTGCCTATCTCCATTTCAAACATGTTTATCATTTTGTTAAATAGGATTTGAATGACTAACTATAGTTATCAGCGAGTGTACACATTTATCTATTGTTGTTTTTTAATATGTTTGAAATAAAAAACTGAACTAATTTCTTTGATATTTTTCATTTTCAAAATATGATTGTTTTTTTTTTTTTTTTTTGGTTTCCTCTTTACTTCCTCCTACTTCCTCTAAAGGTTCAGCCACAGGGACCATCCCCACCACTGTTCTTTCCTATTCTGACTACATCTCGCGTCCCGAGGAGCACAGCAGCCTCCTGCGCTTTGACAGGGGCGAGAGGGAAAAGCTGTGCCGTGTCGTGATCATCGATGACTCTCTGTATGAAGGAGAAGAGAGTTTTAACGTGACTCTGTCCGTGCCTGTTGGGGGTCGTCTGGGAAAACACTACACAACAACTAAAGTCAACATCATTGAAGATTTGGATGATGGTAAGGCCTGTAAATGAATGGTTTTCATTTTTTTCCTCACTTAAAGTACTACTACAGAAAAGCCTTCAAAACAAAATGCATTTTAAATCAAACGTATTTGTCTTAAAATAAGATTTTTTTAATTTTTTTTTCCTAATTAGGAATGTTTGAGGAATGAAGTCCTGAAAAAACAAAGACCTGCTGAGTAAAAATCTCAGCTTGCCATTATATTCTTTGTAATTAAATGTGTCACACAGGATTTCACTGTCAATGACAGTCTTCAGTCGGTTACAATTTCATTTATATATTTACTAGAGCATAAAGGCAGAAAGGGGTAGAAGAATATTTGTGATCCTGAGGGGAAATACCTATTTAAATCTGCAGGTGTCCTCCATAGTTCACTCTTCTGCATAGATTAGCTTCAGACTTTGTTTCAACAAATTGACTCAATTTCTGACCATATTTAAGTTTGAAAATACATTAATCACCATAAAAATGAAGCAGTTTTATTTACTTTTTTGTTTCGTTTTGTTTTGCACATAAAAAGATAGCACATCAACATCCACATGCAGTAGAAACGGGCAAAATGCAGACAGCGTATACAATGTATCAACCATTTATTTTATTTCCATTTCATTGTTATTCACTAGAAACAGACCTCATTACTTGTAATAGCTTGTGTTCGCTGAGTGTCTATATTTAGATGTCACATTATGCAGAAATCTATATAGAAAAGAAGAAAAATCATTATGGACATATTTTGGCAGAGAGGAGAAAAATTATCTTTCCTTACGCTGGTTCCACAATTTAGACAGATTTGAGAAGGTTACAAATCCAATAAAGAATCTTTATGTTGCAGTAAAACTAAACATTTAACAAGTGACAAACTAACATTTGACAAACTAAACATTTGACAAGTGGGGAAATTGAGTGGCTTTACAGTTTAAACTTTTATTTTTGGGGAGCTCTTCTAAGGTTTTGGGGCTGTTGATCTGTTAGAGCAGCACGTTAGCTTTCCGGAAGGTTTTTAAAGCTTGTTTGTCACAAGTGTTTTGCACAAACCTGTGACATGTTATCAAGAATTGTTTATATGGTTGACCTTTACTGATATTTACCATTTATTGTGTTGGCAAGTTGTGGTATTGCATCTGTCTTGTAGTTTCTACACTACTGTCTGCTCCAATTACTGCAGAGGGATGGTTGTTTTTCACATGCATTATGCATCTGCAACTGCAGTTTTTCCCGCTTATAATTGAAAATGAAAAGATAAAAATGTAAAACTTAAACTATGCAGAATAATTCAGCAAAAGGGTTAGAAGTATTTTCCTTTCAGTGGATGATTGATCTGGGCTGTAGACATTTCAGAGTTCCTTTAATAACTCTTACAGAATGTTATTTGACATTGTCTTGAGGAAAGGTCAGTGTTTTCCTTCTTGGGTTAACTTTTTGATGGAATGAGATATTAGTTGATTTATTTTGATGGTAAAAATAAAGAAGAATGAAAAGAGAAAGTAAAAAAATATAATAGGGGTGTATAATATAATATACTGTATACATATCTCATAATATAAACTATGGATAATAGTTTGCTTCTTCCTGCTCCTTTTCAAGCACTTAATTAAAGTCAGTTTGACAATCAATATGTTCAATGCATTCAATGTGAAGTGTGTATTGTATGTACTATGAGTCCAAATATGTCCATTTATGATAAGAAGCTATTTTAATGTGATGGTTATAACAAATTTTTTTTAATTCTTTTTCCAACCAATTTATGAATCAATATATCCAATAGATTGCACACACCTTTGCATTTTTCATTGTCCTTTCTTACCCCTGCTTTTGTTTTGTTTTAAATCAATGCTTTAAATCAATCAATTTTTCTTTATTTATGAATGTATTTATTTATTTTTGCTTATTTATTTTTTTGTAGTCCAGTCTATCGGAGCCTTTTCTTTAAAAGTGTATATATATATATATATATATATATATATATATATATATATATA
>BSAI01000201.1:15923758-15998797 GCA_036245035.1 Adrianichthys oophorus | reverse complement strand
TATATATATATATATATATATATATATATATATATATATATATAAGTTTGTATTGTTTCACGTATTTTACTTTACATGTTTGAAGTAAATCCAAATAAAAAAAAAAAAAAAGAAAAACATAATTAAACACCCTTATTTGCCAGAAAATAAACATAAAAAGCTGGATCCTTTTCATTACTTTGGACATTAACCCTAAATAAACATTCGTATCATATGTGATACGCACATTTCTGATCTCTGTCATCAGCATAATCAAATATTTACCTAAAAATGCATCATATTTAGTTTGGTCCTTGTTTTCTTCCCTGTCATGCATCATCATTCCACTAGGGGCAGTAGAAGGGCTTTTCCAACTAATTCCAAAAAGACTGCCTCTGTAAAATCTCAAAAACACTTTTGGCGGAAAAGCTTTTCTAGTTTTCAAAACTGCATGGTGAGAGTAATTCATCTATTGTTATAATTTTATTTTATGACTACTTGCTATATTGTAAGAATGCACAAATTTTTAATATTGATTTCTTTTTTATAATACAGTTACGCCATGTTAAAAATGTGTGGATCAAACTTGAGACAGTGCGTAAATAATGTGTTTTTTTTTTCTTTTTTCCAGAACACTCATGTCAATATTTTAGCATCTCAAGCTAACGTTGTTGTGAGCAAAAACTTACTAAATCCCCCAACATATCATAAGTGATACTATCCATGTTTCATGGAAAAATTTTATTGCAAAAATGTTTTCGTAGATTTCGTATAAGTGTTTTAAACCATCTTAGATCAGAAAAAAATCTGTAAATTCTTTAAAGTAGTGGGTTTTTTAGTGGGTTAAAGAGGCAACAGGGACATCCGTTTTACCATTTTTGGAGAACATGAACGAGCGTTTCCTCGCTGTCAATCCAGCGAGTGACAGGCCCAAGGCCAAAATGGAAGTTGCATCAATAAACTAATTTCATGCTTCAAGCTAAGACCCAAGATTGACATTTTAGTCAGATTTATTGATGTGAAGATGGACCACAATGACATGATCCATAGAACAGAGGTGAATATGGGCTAAGACAGTCCTGGAAAGCAGACATGAAATAAGTGATGTCATGGCTGAACAAAGACTCAACATGATTTAAACAATTCTGGCAGTAACAAGACCTAACACCTGTGTTAACCACCTCATAGCAAATTACCATCTGATAATGAGTGTCATGAAATCCGTAAAAGGCACGATGCAGACTTAATTGGGGGTTAGAATCGATGATGTCTGACCTGTCACAGAAAAGACAGTCTGTCACGCTCACAGCAAAGCACATAAAATAAAGAAGTAGAGGCAGCTGGGGAAACACACTGACAGCAACATTTCCAGCTGTCTTGAAAGGTATTGTTAGCATCTTAAAAAAATTAACAGATCCGAAATGTCACAGCTAGAATGTGCTCCAGATCTGTGGGAGATTCTATCAGGGCAAAGCGAAGATGGAAAATTGGTAATATATTCATTGAGTGCAACAATAAGTTCAATTCAATAGATTTTTTTAAAACTCTGTTTGTATTTACATTTACAAGTGCCCTATCTATTCTGGATCAAGTAGAACACATGTTAAACACAGAATTGTTATTGTGAGCCTCTACAAGCTTTAGATATGTGCTATTTTAAATATTACAATAGAAATAAATAGCATGTATTGTTGCAACGCAACCATAATATAAGCAGCCCTGAAAATCATACAGTAAAATATTAAAATCTTCTCAGTATGTAGGTCAGAATCCATATCCAAATTTATGGAAGGAATCTAATTTGCCAGGCTTTTACCTTTACCCTTCATATGACTTCCACTATTCCTGTGTTAGAAGGTCTTACATCAACTCTTAGACTTTCATTTTTTGGAAGAAACCAAGCTGGAGATTAGATAAATAAAACCAAGCATTTCAATTTAAAAACAGTGAAGTAGGTCAGATTGACTCCACTTGTGATATAAAAAAAAGGTCAAGAAGGCAATAATCAACCCTAGTCTCATCACATGCCTTTTTCAAGTATTCTCTCTTATTGTTGGGGCAAATATTTAATCATGTATTTTTTACTTTATATTTTACAGCATCAATATGTCTATTTATAAGAATTTTTTTTTACCCACATAGACTTTAAACTCAAAAGTAAAGGGGAGAAAAGCACTCTCTGACCATTGAGTGCCATTGCTTGTGCTCTCTAAAGCCTCAATATTCTTCGCCGTATAAGTCAAAGCAGAGTAGACTTTGGATTACCCTTTCTATCTTAACAACCTGCAGTTTCTTGCTTCCATCGCAGGCAATCTTGCTATTGGATTAAAAAAAAGGCTGAAAGATGTCTGCTTGACCTAGTACTTTATCTGTCAGCCTGCATTGTGCTCTGCATGATTTGACTCAAAGTGACTGTTGCCATCTTTTTGCACCCTAAAAAGAAAGGGTGACAATGGCGTTAAATGATTGAGCACATAGATGTAAAAACAATGTTGCTTAATTTTTTTTTTCAATAAATTATTTCTCAATGCACATTAATTATCTTTTAAAGACTCAAAAAATAAAGCTGTAAACTGTGCTAAACTCCTTTTTTTACACCAATATATTACACAATAGTAATATTTTCAATTTAAAAATCTTAAACGAAATAAAGTTTTTTAAAACATTGTTCACCTATTGGCACATCCCGTCAGGGGTCGCCACAGATGGTTTTGAAGAGAGTTTTATGTTGGACGCCCTTCCTGACACAACCCTGTATTTTATCCAGGCTGGGGACTGGCACAGGGAGACCCAGGCTTGTGGCTACAGATTTAGACAGCAGGAAGAAGGGTCTTGCTTAAGGACCCACACTGGATGAGGCTCATTGCCTTCCCTGGGAAGAAATGAAACTTAAATTATAATTTATAAAGAAGTTTATTTCTTTCAAAAAAGCAAAAACTTTTGTTATGAATCAATTTTTATGAAAATGTCATTGTGCATTTTGCATTTGTTGTCATATTTTAATTCTTGTATTCTACTAGAAAAAGCTATTTATGCCACCATCCCTTATGTAAAGGCTTTATTTGGTTTCTTTTTGGATGTTTTTATACAAAAAAAAATGAAAAAACCAGTATTTTTTTTTCTGTTTGTGGTTTGAATCCTAATTAGACCTTTCTGCTGTATTCTTAAAATTTTTAAGCCCTTTAGATGCTGCACTTTAGTGTTATTTGGTTTTTTTTTAATCTCCTTTCTAATTGCAAATTAAACTTTATATTTTTATCGTGAATTCTCCTGCCTGATTGAGCTGAAAGCCTTAAAACCTTTTCCTTACCTTTGACCCATGCATTTCAAATTTGTGTTTTTATACACATTTGAGGCAATTTTCCTTTCAATAGTAAGAGTCCCACTCCAGAAAACAACTGAGAAGGCTCTGTAAACTGTACTTAAGGTTGTGGTGACACAAATGGTTACAGACGCCCACGCAGTAGTAATTATCACAATTTGTTTTTGCACCCTCACCAGCCCTCACACTCACATCCAAAGTGCTGAAGCAGAGGCAGGACCCCAGTGGGCAAAGAGGATGCACTTCTCATTCATTACTCATCACTAAGCTGCCTCATGTGCCATCTAGTCAGGCGCAAATAAAGCCAAGTGTGAATGGAGATGTGCATATTAACATTCAAGAATAGATTTTTTTTCGCGGATGGGAAGCTTTTCATGCAAAACCGTTCCAGATAACATGTCTGAAACCCACAGCTGCGGTTCAATATAAATATACCTGCAAGGTCCGTACATGTTTACTAATGCATTAGGTTAGCTGTCATTAGCAATCCCAATGTGTTTATCCCGCCTACACATCTTTTTTCCTTGTTTTCTCTTTTTTTTTGCATTTGTGTGTATCCAGTCCTAAATTACCATTGTGTGTAGGAGGGTAAATAAGAAAAAAAAAAACAAATAGAGCATGAGAATGCAAGTGATATCACATTAACACCAGAGATGCCACCATTCATGATCAAAAACCAAATTGCATGTTACACCATTAAACTGAATCCTGGAGAAAGTTAATTGTTGCATCCATACTGCATACCAGTATGTCTATGTAAAGTGTCAAACTACTTTTCTGCTAAATTTAAGAAGGATTTAGTATTTGTTGTTTTATTATAATACCAGGCTTAGAATAAGCCAACTGAAAGGCTGCTTCATCAGCTGCTTTTACATGGACACAAGTAATTGGATTAAAAGACTGATCTGAACAAAAATGCTTCATGTAAACACGCCATTTGGAATACTCTGACCTGACCCATTCGGATCAAAATTTCCCTCCAATTGAGATGGGTGGATTATACCAATTTTTAATCAGATTGTGACGCGTGTAAACACTTATTCTGCTTGTGGATCATTACTGTGATCATTATAAGTGAGCTGCCAGACTCTGGAGAACCGTGTGTGCGAGCAGAGCAGCCGGATGCCGATGCTGGAGTGTCTGCGAGCAGGAGAGGGTGCATCCAAGGCTAAATGCTGCTGTTGGTCACACGTATTAACAGTAACCCTAACCCTTCCTCCAACTCCGTGCGGCCAAGAAAAACGTTCAGCACTGGAGATTTAGAAAACTAAGCGCGAATAGCCACTTTCAAAAATTTTTTAAAATAAACATATTACGATCGAAAGATTGTCTCACTCCATGTTAACTGCAGCCATGTTTGTTTACAACAGAACTTCTTCTAACGTAGTTTCCGGTATTTTAGATATTTCTTCGCGTGTCAAAATGATTTATTCTGATCGAATGTGTGACGGATGTAAACGTTTGTTATAATCAAAATACATTTTTTACTGCAT
Source organism: Adrianichthys oophorus (assembly GCA_036245035.1). Classification (NCBI taxonomy): domain Eukaryota; kingdom Metazoa; phylum Chordata; class Actinopteri; order Beloniformes; family Adrianichthyidae; genus Adrianichthys; species Adrianichthys oophorus. The sequence goes on along the minus strand of BSAI01000201.1, from coordinate 15,994,003 downwards.
GACATTGTTGCTATTGTCTAACAAAAGAGAATTAAACCTGCAGCTCACCTCAGAGTTCTACATTAAGCGTAAACAAACTACTACCTCTGTGTTAACATTTCTACTGACAGCAGTGTTAATAATAAGGAAATTTTAAATGAGCGAAGCAGTTTGCTCTTTGAAGGAAGTCGGGTGGTCCTTGCTCATGCCTCCTCCTCTGAGGGCAGGAGATTAAAAGATGAACAGACCCACCATCCAGGATGAAGCGGCTGAGATCCTGCAGTGCATCAGAAAGATGGCCCGCAGCAATGAACTGCTAAGTGAACGCCGCAGGCAGTAGAAAACCCACTCAAAAAAAGAAGTGGCTGACATTGAAAGTCCTATCACTGTCTGGAAAAGGCAGTACAGAGGGACTGACAGAGCGTGGTTGTGTGTGTGTTTATGATAGGTGATAGAAAAGTTTGTAGACAGATATATCTTTGGACTGTTGAGGGTTTGTTTTATCTTCAACGTTGAAAGTCAGTTTCTATTTCTGGCAACAAACTAGAGAAAGCTTCAAAAAGAAGATTTTGTAAGTTTTTATTTTCTTTCGGTTTTTTTGAGTTGACAGGGGGCTTTTTAGAAGCTGTCTAATATACAACTGCCTTCAATTTACTGCCTCAGAAAGCAATCCCTGTTCAAACAAGCCTCTAGGTGATTTTCTTGCCGCTGCTCAACATTCAGAGAAAGACACACAGCAAGCGGCTTGCATCTGAGCTTACTGCAGTCTTGGTTTGTCAGAAGTGCTTATTTTGTTTGTACACAATTTATGGGACTAATCCTGTTTCAGGCTATGACAGAAGAGGTATGCAAAAGTTTCTGTCACACAACAACAATGAAAATTATGCTTTTGGTGTTTTTAACTTGTTCTTGTAACATTTTTTTAAATGTTTCTAAATGTTATTTCTGAGTAATTATTTACTACATTTGTTGTGAAAGAGAACATGTTTGTTACATAGAACGTATGACTGAAACCACGTATGTCTTCATTTTCCTCATCTGAGCCTGCTCTAAACTGGAGGGTTGGAAAGCCTTATACCTACGGCTAGCTGTAAGCTAGCAGGAGAGTGTGTAAGCACAGAAGCTATGTCCAAGAAAATGACAGGTTTTTGGGATTGGGGCAAAATAAGGCATAATCATAATTAAAAGACCACTAAAAAACGCTGGTTTAACATAAAAACCTGTTGTTTGGTTCAGGAAGTGAGAGTTTACATGAGCAAAATGTTCAGTTTTTTTCCTGACAGAGACAAAGGCTTACAGTTTGACTGGTTAAACGACCAGGAAAGGTCGAGTTTCCCTGCAGTTTAATTCCAGACAAATGAGCTGCAGTGTAAAGACTTCTGGCTTTACAGGTGCTTCATGTTAGACCTTAGATCTCAGTTTAAGCAGTCTGAGATTTTTTCTCTCAGAGGTTTAACTTCTTGGCTCAACAGCTACCGTATCCTAGGGCATGACCTTTGACCTGAGTTTTGTCATTGTGAGATTCTTCCGACTGATTCATGTTGTTATTTTGTATTTCTCAGCTCCAGTGTTTTACTTCGGAGAGGCAGAGTATTATGCAGACGAGAGTGATGGATACGTGGAGGTCAAAGTGTGGAGGACAGGAACTGATCTATCCAAGTCGGGTACTGTGACGGTCCACTCTCGCAAAACAGAGCCTGCGTCTGCAGAAGGTACGTTTTTGTTTCTAAATCAGAATCCTATTTACAATTCATCTTCAATAAGCAGTTTAGTGCCCCTTAACATATTTGTTTCTCCCACATTTCATCCCATTTTTTATCCTCCCCCCAGCTGGTACAGACTATGTGGGCATTAGTCACAACTTAGACTTTGCCCCGGGTGTCAGCATGCAGACTTTCAGGGTGTTCATTCTGGACGACCTTGGACAGCCAGAGCTGGAGGGGACTGAGAGCTTTGAGTTGGTCGTTCGATTGCCAGTCAATGGTGTCCTGGGAGAACCTGGAAAGGCAACAGTCTTTATCAATGACTCAGTGTCAGACTGTAAGCGAAAACACAAAGTTTTCACAACTTTGCCACTGCATGTGATGAGAAAAGAGAACGATAACAACTCAGCTCAACCACCAATTAGTCACCTATCAAACTACACCATCAGGGTTATTCAATCCAAGGGATAAAAAAAAAATCACACATTAATAAAACCATTTACCGTAACTGTCAGGGGGGATCGAATTCCATTAAACCTCAGGTCAAGACACAAATGAGAACATCCCAGCTTTCTGTTAAGTTTAGTGACTGAAATAGTTGCTCTGTGATGCCATAAGTAAAGTTTTTAGAGGGAAGAATCCCTCCTGTCTGTGTTTTCAGTAATAACCTGATTTAAATTTTTTTCTTGACAATATATAAATTAGTTGTCTTTCAGGTCACATAACAATTAAAAAAACAATACAAGTAGCAACATTACATTTAAAAAATCAAGGTTAAATTCCAAAAACATTTCAGAAAACAAAAGCAATTTCTATTAATCAACATGAAATATAAAAAAAAATGAAATAAGAACCTGAAAAAGGTAGGCACTTTGGGACATCACTGATTGGATGATGAGGTTTGAGCTTGGTAGAAGAGGAGAAGGAGTTTTTACCCGAACTGTGGTAAAGAGTTGATTGAGCAATCACCAAACTTTTGCAGTGGTTGTGACCAGAAGTTTAACGGCACGTTGTCTGTCGGAGGATGCTGCCGTGCCAAAAACTTCCAAAGTGTGAACAAACATCATCATCCAAGCAGTGATGTCTCAAAGTACCTAACTTTTTCAGGTCATTATTCTGTTTCTTTTTTTATAATGATTTCTGGAAGCTACTTTAGTTTTTCGACTCGTTTACTGTTTGTATTCAATTTTTTGGGAATTGTGTTTTGTTTTTATCATTTTTTTATATTACTGAGAGTAAAATTATCACAATATTCCCCAAAAAATTAAATATGACTTCTTTTGACCAACAGTGCCAAAGGTCCAGTTCCGCAAAGCCCTTTACACAGGAGATGAGAGTGACGGTCTCATCACAGCGATGGTGTATCGCAGCGGAGACATCCGACACAAGTCCTCAGTGCGCTGTTACACCCGTCAGGGCTCTGCTCAGGTCGCCTCTGACTTTGATGAGCGCCCTAACACAGACGCGTCTGTTATCAGTTTCTTACCAGGTACTTTTGTGATCGCACTTGTGCGTCACACTTGTTTGTCGCTCATTTTACTTCTCCAAATCACGCCTGGAGAGTTCACACCTTTCTGTTAAATGAACGGCTCCAGCAGGAAATTTCAGGTTCTTATCACACATTTTTGTGCCCAAAAAACCAGTTATTTAATTATTATTGTACCCTGTATGCTTCTAGATACTCTGTTAATTGACAATTACTGTAATTAATTGAAATGACTATTTATAATTTTCAATGCAAAAATGAGTAGCCTTTTGATTTTTCCCTCACAAGTTATAAGCCACATCCACCTTTTCTCTTTTTACTTCTGTAGGCGAGGTGGAGAAACCGTGTGTTCTGACGCTGGTGGACGACACGCTGTATGAGGGAGGAGAGGAGCTGCGGCTGGTTTTAGGGACCCCGAGGAGCAGCTCACAGTTTGGCGCATCAGTGGGGGCTCCGAATGAGACTCTGGTGAAAATAAAAGACACGGCAGACAGTGAGTGAGACGAAAGAGGGGTGATGGAGGGAGATGTACATGTATTTGTTTAAAAAAGAAACACAAAAAGCAGTTAGTGTTTGAATAAGTCATGCAGAGGTATCCGAAACTCAGGGGTTTAGTAAGAACCTGAAGACGTGTTCTTTAATTCATGATGTCTCCTGGAGTGAATATTAACATTTTTTGCCGGCTCTCTAGTAATGTTCATTTTGTCCTGCTGTCTTCTCCCTCTACCTGTAGAACCCATCATTCGTTTTCTGGAAACCAAGTTCAGCGTAAACGAACCAAAGGAAGCTGGAGCTGTTGCTATTGTGAGGGTCCCTGTGGTACGAATGGGTGACACGTCAAAACTGTCCGTGGTTCGTGTCCACACCAAAGACGGATCTGCTATGTCAGGAGAGGATTACTACCCCGTGTCACAAGGTAAAGTTGCATCTCAGTTTATGTTCAGATTAGTATATGTTGTGGCAAATTAATAAGAGTAATTGAATTTTAGCATTAACTTACATAATCAAATACATTATAATTTTGCTGCACTATAAGTCTCTGAAGTATGTCGCAGAATAAAAAAAAGAAAAGAAACAAACGTATATAAGTCGCACTTTTGCAAGAAAAGTGAGACACTTCTGCACAAGACTGGTATAATGAAGTTCACACCAAGCACAATTGTGCGTCAAATTCGTGTCCACCACCTCGTGTTCACCGCCGATGCTTGTCCAAAAATGTGTTCCTAAACTTGATGCTCCTGCTGCGTGTGGGAGGAGCTAGCGTCAAAAGTCTTTAGCCCCATTGCTGCATGAAAGCATCGACTGTGTTAGCAGATTAGCTAACACAGTCCATGGTGAAGAACCGTGGTTGCTATGGATGCAACGCGGCGACGGAAGAGAGCGTTGACGTAGGCAGACAGAGAGTTCCCGCTTAAGAGAAAAGCTCTGTTCTGTGCTCGCTCTGGAGTCTGTGAAATGAGATTGCAGATGTTTTGGTCTCTATGGAGAGCTTGTGTGGAGTTGAAAATAAAAAGGCTGCCAGCTCTGTTCCCGTGATGTTCCTGGGACACATCCCGTGTTGTATTCCGTTACCACTCACGGGCCAGCCGAGACCAGTCCGGTGACAACAGCGGTTTCTGACCATGGTCTGAAGCCAGAAGCTTAATGATAACAACTGTATATCTCATTTACAATGAAATGAAGACATGAATAATGTTGGGAGATCAGGTTTGTTTATTTGAGATCAGGTTTGTTTATTTTGAAGAGCTCTACAAAAGCATCGGTAAGCATGTCTCCATTTCTGATTTCATGAGATCATTCAGAGATTCTCCCAGTACGGTGAGGTTCACCAACAACTGCAGGATCTGTGTTTGAATGATGACCGGTACTTCCGTCTCTCTGTGATGATGACGTGCTATCCCGCAATAGGATGAGAAGGGAACAATATAAAAAACAAAAACATTGTCTCAATGTCAATAAGAAAAATATCCAAAAGCGCTGTTTTTTTGTGCTGTTTTGCTGTCAATAGCAAATACGACACACAACCTACAGTGCCCTCTAGCGGTCTTTTGTTGGAAAATAACAAACATGAGTCGATTAAAAAATAATAATCACTTGTAAGTCGCACTCCCGGCCAAACTATGCAAAAAAAACAAAAAAAAAACAATAGGACCTGGCTGCAGACATCAACATCCAGAACCGGAAGTCTTCAACTGGAACCAGAAAAACTTTATTTAAGCTGGTGATACAAATAGTCACAGCTTTTCCTGTTTTAAAATTTAAGAGCAGTTTTTGCTACGATTCTCAGCACTTATGGATTAGAGTTAGGATAAATTGTATAATTTCTGCTTCCAGCTGATGAAGTCAGGCACCACAAAAAAAAAAAAAAAGAAAGAAAAACTCTCAAAAAAGTGAATATCTGTCGACTTTCAATGTCTCTCTTGGACCATTTCAAATCACACATTCACAGCAGTTTTGAAATGTATGCTCTGGTGTATATTAACACCTCCGAGCTGCATGTAACATATGCAAACTCTGTTGCACACTTGGCAAATCGATGTGCCACCTTTAGCATCATGTATAAAGAAACCTACAATTATTTCTCATCAATAGGGATGTGCCTCCTAGCCTAATATCACTAGAAATCTCTCTGTAATCTGTTTCAGCCTTTTATTTTTGTGAGTGTAAACATGACTGGTAGCAATACATTTTGTCCTAATGGTACCTATTTTCCCATGTTGTATAAGTGTCATCCGCTCAAAGATAGATTGGAGCATTAGGCTTGCATTTTTATCTGTAATTTGATGGCACTTTCTGGTTCACTGTATAATGAGTTGCTTACAAATCAGCTTCTCTGTCTATGTTTTCCCAGACGTTGAATTCAGACAAGGGGATAAGCAGCATGTGGTGCAGGTGGAGGTGCTGTTTGATGGAGTGAGGGAAATGAGGGAAGCCTTCACCCTCCATCTTAAGCCTGATGACAACATGGTGGCTGAAACAGAGGTCAGAATTGTCAAAAAGAGCAATTGTCTAGACAACCAGCTCAAAAATAGCTAAATGTATTCACTTTAATCTTCAAAAATCATCTTTTTAATGAGGGTTTTTTTGGGTGTGTGTTTCACCTAATTTTCACCAGTCTTTCTTTGAAACAGATGACTAAAGTAATAGTGTACATTGAGGAGTCAAACAGCATGGCGGATGTCACCTTCCCATCGTTGCCTCATGTTGTGTCGTTGCTTCACTACGACGATGTCGCTCGGACGCCACACAACCTGCAGCCACCAGCCGGATACCCCGTCATCTGCATCACAGTGAGTCACGTCATAATCTAGCAAGCTCTAGAGGCGCGAACTTAGCAGAGAACTAACTGTCTCAATAACATATGTTCATTGTAGCAGTGTGTGTTTTTTTTTCAGGAAGCAGAATCTAATTAGTCTTTATAGCTCAAGGGAAACACTTTCTCTTTTCACAAGGTGTTAAGTTATCAGCTCCTCACATCACTTCTTAAACAGATTTTTTTTTTTTTTAGCGTGTGAGATCTACAGACTGGTAAGAAACTGTATCCTGCAGCAGATATATATATTTTATTTTGTGGTCATCTGTATGGAAGGCTCACTGAGGAGATTGCCATTCAAAAGTCATGAAAGCTGTACCAGAGCACTCAACCTGTACCTGCTGATAATGAACAAGCTAACTAGTTTGGGGGATATAGCGCACAAAAATATCTGTATTATATTGGTTGTCATGTTCTTTGTTTAGTTCTCACGCCGAGTCATGTCACCATCTGTCCTCTGACATTTGCGGTATCTTTCCAATCTCTCTGCTTTCCCCACCCACTCCTGCTGTGTTCTCTTTCACTCCTCCAGGCGTGCAACACAAAATACCCAGACTACGACAAGACAGGTTCTATCTGTGTCAGCGAGCACATCAATAACACCTTGACCCGCTACCGCTGGCTCATCAGTGCCCCAGCTGGTCCCGATGGCGTCACCAGTCCCATAGGGGAGGTGGACTTTGACACCTTCTTTACTTCCTCCAAGATGATCACACTGGACTCAGTCTACTTCCAGGCGGGCTCCAGGGTCCAGTGTGCCGCCAGAGCTGTTAATTCTGACGGGGATGAAGGCTTAGAGCTCAGCAGCCCTGTTGTCATCATAAGCAAGGAGGAAGGTGAGGGCTAAATGTACTGGAGAGTAAAATTAGCCTCAAAAAGTGCTGTTTTTTGGTTTTTTTAGGGATGCAGAAAATAAACTTTACAAATACTGAGACTTTACATTAAAGGTTTTATTTTTAACCTGACAAATGTTATTTGAAAGGTTAAAAAAAGTCAAAACGTGTGTGCAAGCATTGGCTGACGAACACAGACCAGGAGACTTGTGTATAATAATCAGCTGAAGTGCATGTGTGGGATCTTGAGACTTTCTTCATGCTGTGAGATCCACATAGATCCAAAAATACATGCTGCATTTACCTACTGGTAAACAGAAAGGACATATTTTTATGGCTTTTCTGGAAAAATTGATCGTTTTGCTGTCCTGTTTATTCAAGCTCAGAAACCTTTCCTTAGATCATCTGTGGATGATAAACATTCAGAGGAGATAAATCCAAATAAGGTTGGTTGAGTAAACTTAAAGAGATAACACTTTTTAATGTTAAAGTACAATTAACCATTAAATAATGCATTATTGAGTGTATGCAGTTGTTAGCAAACATGTTGATACATAATACATAAAAGTGGCTTTGCTTTATGGGTAATTAATGTTGAAATAGACAATAACTAACAATAATAAAGGGACCCTTATTATAAAGTGTTACCAATAAAACAGCATTGTTATGATTTTTGTGGTAGCAATGAGGTGGGTGAGGTAAACTACAGAGCTGACCGTAGCTTAGAAAATCTAAATGAAAAGAAGTAAACATATATTTTACAAATACAAATGTCTGAATAGGTTTCTTTCTTTAAATAGCAAGTTGAGTTATAATGAAATGTAAACATCAAACTCAGGAAAAAACTGCTTTGAATATTTTTGAACAGTTTCTGTAAAAATCCTTTAAAATTTGATGTTAAAAATCTGTTCTGGAACAATATTATAGTTGAAGCTTTTTTCCATGAGATCTTAACCATTTTTACTGTAAAAATGTTTTCTTTTACTTCTTTGTAAACCAGTAAACATCAACATACTTTGCTTCCTATGCACTTTCTGTGAAGCAAGGAACTCACGCAGTGGTTGTATTTTTAAAAATCGTTTTGTTTTAGCAACTTTTTCCAAAATGATGGGAGTCCAAAATCCATCTCATCAAAAATTTTAATTAATCGATATTTTTTACCCCTTCATTTCAAGTGATTAGCTGTTTTCTAAAACATTTAGCTGACGTAATTGATGTTTTGCACAACAAACATGCAAAATGAATCTTTATATCTCTCTTCTCTAGGTAGGCTCTCTACTACAGGGCTTATGAAAAAAAAATCTTTTTTTTTAGATTTTAGCTTGGAGTAATGATGATGTTTTGGGTTACATCTGAATGCAGAAATATATAAAAATCCTAATTGGTTCACATTATTTCAACCACTTTCATAGCCAAAGGGTTTGACTTATTTTAGGTACTTTTTTAATATGGAAATATGCATCATATTTTAAAAGATTTGGAAAACCGAACATGCATCATTTTTACTTCTTTCTTCAGCCTGAGAATAAGCCATAATACACTGCTGCCACAAGCTGTGCTCTGACAACAGGTCAAAACTATCACTCATTTTTCAAAATGGAAAAAACAAAGGAAAACTTGCTCTTTTGCTGTTGCTATGCAATCATTCATGCCGCTCTCATTCCACCTACACTTCCTGAATGCAACAAGTTCAGACTTGCTCTCACTGGGTGGTCTGAAGGAATTCCATATGGAAACTGTACTCATTATGTGGAAAAACATCCTGTCGTATTGAAGCTTAAATTGTTATAGCCTCTTCTGTAAGGATTAGTTGAGAAACATTTGATATGAATTACAGTAAATCAGTGTGTTCTGTGTCAAAAAGGCATGTGTCAACCACGGAAGATGGGAACTGTTGGTGCCGAACCGTTCTCTGCCAAATTGCGCTACACTGGAGCAGACGACCCGAAACACCCCAACCTCATCAAAGTGACTGTCACTATGCCTCACATCGATGGTAGGTTGGAGATGGAGGTAGGCCTCATTTCACACATGAGGGAAAATTTGATTTAGTGTGCCTAATATTCCCGTCTCACATCCTCAGGAGGCTGGAAGTCAGAATGAATCAAACCCTGCCTCAGAAAATCCAAAGCACAGACATTTTTAACATTCTCCTCTTGTTGGTTCTTCTAAACTTTGTTTAAATTTTTTGTGAATTTTTGCCCTCTTCCTCTTATTTTTATATGCCTGTTTTTTTTCTTGAATCTTTTTGTCTCTGTGGTAAAATCTGTGCGGTCTCTCTGCCTTGCAGGCATGCTTCCTGTGATCTCCACTCGGCCTCTGGTGAACTTTGACCTGACTCTCAGTCCTGATGGAACCCGCGTCGGAAACCACCGCTGCTCCAACTTGCTTGATTTCAGCGAGGTCACCACAGGTCACGGCTTCATCACTGCGTCGACTCGCAACCCTGAGAGCATGGGAGAATCGGCGCCCTATCAGTTCAGCAGCTCTCTGCGGGGGAACAGCACTCTGCGTTTTTACAGGAACCTCAACCTGGAAGCCTGTCTATGGGAGTTTTCCAGCTACTTCCACATGTCTGAGCTGCTCACTGACTGTGGCGGGACCATCGGGACAGATGGACAGGTGTGTGTAAATCTTTGGAATTCCACTCAGAGTGTTTGACTTTGCCAAAACAGAGCTGTGTTTGCCAGAGCTTGCTACTGTGTGTGCCTGTTTGTTTACAGCTATTTCAGGGAGTTTGCACAGACAGAGCGGCACCATACCTGTTAGATGGCATTTTATGTCCTGTTTACTCTCTGTTTGCTCACCATTAGCTTAGGATGGACAGCATTTAGTGTGAAGGTTTACGCTAAAGACACACATGGACAAAAGTTAAGAATTTCCAGTCAGACAGTCTGGCTGTCATTCTCCCACAACTAGTCAGCACAAAAGCTGGGATTTACTTGCAAGTCATGAAATGCAGTGAAAGGAAAGTCACCTTAAATTGAAACTTGGAGGCCCACACAAATACCATTTTCAAATTTCTGCAACTGTAGGAGTCATGCAGTCTTTGAAACTGAAGCATTATGGCCAACTTTGACTTAGATCCTCACAAACTGCAATTCTCCTTGTGCTGTTGCATCACTGCAGCTGATGCTGCAAGTGTCTTGCTGTTCTTGTGAATTAGGACTGCAACACTTTCTTATCTACTGCTGCTTTTTTGCATTCCTCCAACTCTTAATTTATCAACCTATTCTTGCTGATATATGTACGTAAAGAAATATAATTAATAGAGAAAAAACACACCAAAAGAAATACTTGCATACATTGCAGACATTAGCTGCTGCCTTACATTTCTAACATGGAGCAAAACGCTATAAACTCTGACTATGTCACTATGTTTTTTTTTTAACCTTTTAAAACACCACTGCTCAGCTTTTGGTGTTTGTATTTTAACATTTGATAACTGTTTTGTATTTTTTGTGAAGTTACAATGTATAGAAACATAAAATGTTGTCTAAAAACATGTTGGTGAACAGCTCCATCTAGCGGCTGCTTGGTAGAACTGTTTGGGACTCAATGCAAAATAAGATTTTGGAAGAACATTTTTAAAATTGGTAAATGTGGTCATTAATCAAAAGATAGAAATTCTTTTTATTTTTTATTTAAATGAATAAAAACATGTTTAAAAAAGTAAACCTAGTAAAATGATAGAAACACACACTGCTGCCCGCTGTGGGTTTTGCACAAGACTTTCAGTGTTTTGACAGAATTAAGTCGGAGTAGAGTTCATTCATCCTGTGGGGGAGTTCATCTTTTCCTCTGTTAGCTACAGCTTATTTAGATGCCATAACTCTTTAAAACAATAGAAAAAAAAATCTTACAGTTTTTGCCATACAGCTTCAGATGTAGAGTATGAGCCTTTTTTATAACACATCCTGAATATTACATCTGAATGCAGCATTAGCCTAACCAAACACACGAGCAAGTCAACCTTCATGTAACTTTTTCCTACATTTTCTTCATGTCTTCACTCCTCACAGGTTCTGAACCTGGTTCAGTCCTACGTGACCCTGCGTGTGCCCCTTTTTGTGTCGTATGTGTTCCACTCCCCACTGGGAAGCGGTGGCTGGCAGCACTTTGATCTGCAGTCGGAGCTGCGTCTCACCTTTGTTTATGACACTGCCATTCTCTGGAAAGACGGTATTGGCAGTCCCCCGCAAGCAGAACTGCAAGGTAATGTGTCATTGCAGAAATATTATTGTGATACAAAATATTTGAAAAAAACAAACAAAAAAAACGATGGGAGGTTTTGTTCATTCTATGCGATTGGTTCTGCTAGGTTCTTTGTTTCCCACGAGCATGCGCATCAATAAGCAAGGGCGTTTGGTGGTAAACTTCCGCACCAAGGCTCATTTCAGGGGTCTGTTTGTGGAGTCTCATTCCTCAGGTCGAATCAAAAGATCAGGTGAGGCGGACAGATCTCACCTTTTTTGTTTTATTTTATTCTATGCTGAGAGAATAGAACAGAAAACACCTTTTACTATAATTTCAATAACGCCCCCTAACTTTCAGTGTCATCGCTGTCCATGGTGATGAGTGTAGACCACCCTGGTTTAACCTTTAACCTCACATTGGTCAGGAGTGAGCCCACCTACAACCAACCCGTGCAGCAGTGGATCTTCATCTCTGACTTTGCTGTGAGAACATAAGGTTTTTCTTGGATACAAAGCCCGACGTGACAGATATAAATTTACTCTTTTGTTTGTGTCCCACTCAGGTCAGAGACTATTCTGGGACATACACAGTAGAGCTGATCCCTTGTACAGCAGCTCAGAATATAGAGTATTCTGTCCCACCCATCTGCAGTCCCAGAGAAGCTGTCTCGTTTGACCTCAACATTAGGTTCCAGCAGGTGAGGCGGTAGAAAATGCATGTATTGGGTTCTTTTTAAGGAATGTTACGACCCCAACATATGGGGGCTCGTCTGGGATACTGCTGGGTTTTGTTATTTTATTTGGGTTTGGGACCTTGGTAGTCTTAGTTTGCGGGCTTTGTTTCTGTTACAGGTAGTTTTGGTTAGGCAGCCCTTAGCAGGGAGATGCTGACTCCAACGGTCAGCATGGCTGGGTCAGCTGTCTCCCTGACTTTTTGTTGTTTGGCCAAGGTTCCAATTCCCTTTGGTTTGTAACACAGTGTCTTTTTCATTTAATAAATTGTGTTCCTTTTAGTTCCTTTTAGTTCATGTCCATTTTTCTTTGTGTGGCGACCCCTTTTTGTCTACCTCTAGACCTGGGCCATGTTGGGGTCGTAACAAGAAAAAGCAAATATTATTTCAGTCTTTGTCTGTTCTCTTCATTAGGTGAGTGACCCAGTAGCAGTGGAATTCAGTCTGAACACTCAGATGTTCCTTCTATCTAAGAGGAGCCTGTGGCTTTCTGATGGATCCACGAGTTTTAGTCAAGAGAGTGATGTAGCCTTTTCTGAAGGTGAGTTGTTGTTTTATACAATGTTTTTATATATTGTCAACATTCTGCTGCTTTTTTTTCTGCAAGTTAATTACCAAATAAATTTGCATGCTTTTTATATTGCTTGTCACTTTTTTTTATAACTTTGTCCACTTAATAAACAAATAAGAACATCTAAAATTATGAAACCAAATATAGATATTTTTGTGAGATGCTCTATGTCTAGACTTTGAAAATATTTTACAAAACTAATGCTTTGACCTTCTGACCTTTCACTTCATCAATAGTATTACAGAAATATTAACTAAAGAAATCAGCTGTCAATCCTTTTCTTTTATCTCAAAGAAATATTAGCACTTTTTTACTAGCCAACCTAGAATCCAACTAGTACATTATTAAAGACAAGCTCTGAAGAAATTTGTGTTTTTGGTATTTTAATATGTTGTTGTTGCATTTTTCTTATGATGGAGGACATATATAAAGAAAATGAAGTTTAACACTTTTTAGAGTATTTTTTATTTAAATCATTGTGAATCAGGAGCAGATGAAAAGATGCGAGTGGAAAATGCATGTAGCAGCGATGTGGACGCTACTACAGCAAGGATGGTGGGAAGTAGAGATGGGCTTACCCAGGGCCAATGGTCCCACCCTCATCTCAGAGGCAAATTTCTAATGAACTACAACCGCTTTACAGACACTATGTTCTAGAAAACGACAAATTTTTGATTTTGACTAAAAGCAGCATAATTAAAATACCACTAGTAACGCTTTTACCATAGATCAAACATGACCAGTGTGGGACTTCTAAAGTTTTTACATTAATTGGCGATAATGATCTATATAAGATAAAAAAATTACTTTATAAACATGCAGAATTTTAAAATACAAATGGGTAAAGTCTCTGTTGTGTTCTCTGGAAACCTCATCCTGTCTGTGATGCCCTGGCTGGGTCCCCAGGGAGAACCTAGCCAGGCAACCATGAACAGATAAACAGGAGGTTTCTTAAAAATGCATGGGTGAATGGAAGTGTTAATGCCTTTTTCACCTTTTCAGGTGATACGATATATGGTCGCGTCATGGTGGATCCTGTGCAAAATCTGGGAGATTCATTCTTCTGCAGCATAGAGAAGGTGTTCCTTTGCACCGGTGCTGATGGATATGTGCCCAAGTATAACCCAACCAATTTTGAATTTGGGTGCCTGGCTGATTCCCCATCGCTGCTTTATAGGTTTAAGATTCTTGTGAGTATATTAACCTGTCAAAAATTAAATTGCATAAGGATTGTTTTTACACGGTCTGTTTTTTCTTACCCCTTTTAGGACAAGGCTCAGCCAGAAACTCAAGCTCTTGTGTTTGGTGAAATCGGTTTTAACGCTGTGCTGGCGGTGGACGATCCCTCAGCTCTGCCTCTTGTCAGACAACCTGGTTCCGATGGCTTTAGATTGGATTCTACTGCCATGTTCCAGGTTTGTGTAGCTCACAGATTACTCAACTTTAAAAGAGTATTTTTACCCTGTTTAAGGTATAATGCATGATTCTCTACATTTCAGCGTCAAAGTGTTTTATTTCACTGTAAAAGTATAAAAAGTTGTTTATATTTCCTAATTTTTTTTGTGTTCTCTTCAGGTTGCAGCAGGCCGTGAGTGGTACATACACACCATTTACACAGTTCGCTCAAAAGACACGGTCAGCAGAGGCATTGGGAAGCGGAGCCTGGAGTACCACTCCTTCATTTCCACAACCGACAGCCGGGCTTTGTCATCCAGTCTAGAAACTCCTCGCAAAAGAAGGTCGGCTGGAGATGAAATCCCTCCAGTTGCTGAAGATATTGGCATAGACAATAGCCGGGGCACCAACATCATGCACATCTTTTTGGACCGTACCAAGAGGAAATCCAGGGTGTCAGACGACCTCTTTGCCGCTGGGTCAGAACCTGGCAAGCTGAATGCAGATGATACAGAGGAGGGTGTGCTGACAGTGGTGGGGGCTCTGGTCGGGGTGCTGCTGACTGTCCTCATCATTTTTGTTATCGCACTCACACTCAGATCCAAACAGAAGGATTGGAAGGAAGGGGGAAGGGGGGGTGTGCAAGAGGTGGTAAAGGGGTCTGTCAGCACGGAGCCTATGCTTGTGGTAAGGATGCAGGACTGTCACAACAGCTCAGAGGTCTGAGCTGTGAATGCATAGATGGACAGATGAACATAGAATTCAGCCTTTTTTGGCAGGACAGGGGTCTTTTTACCTGCATTGAATAAATAAATACTATGAAATATGTTGATTAATGTGCCATTTAAATAGGATTGTTATATCATGACGTCTTAAATGTAACACTTTTAATTGCAGCTTTAGTTTTTCTAAATTAGCCATGCTGCTGGTAGCAATGCATTTCCTTTGTTTCCTACTTATTTTATGGAGCTAAAGTGCCTGAAGACTTTTCTTTCAGGCTAATATTCGCTGGATGATGTTCATGCTTAAACTTAAAGGGACACTTCACCTCAATAAGAAGAACACTTTAATCTTTCTTATTAGTGGAAGTAAAGAAAAAAAGTGTGAACTCCTATTTCTTGAACTGCTTTTATATTTGCTACCTTTAGAACCCTGACCTGCCTAACAGAGCTAACTGTCTTTTTTTTTTTTACAACATTCTATCTTATTTGATTTAGAAATAAAAGGGATGAATATGTTTGTTCTTTTCTAATATTTACTATGTTTTGCTACATATTATTTTGTTGTTCATTCTGGGGTGAAGTGTGCCTTAAAGTCCTTAAAATATACTTTTTCCAGGATCTTGAAAAAAAAAGAAGAATATGGCACCACTACTCTTAGCAAAAAGTAATCTATTTAAGTGTACTACTACTACACTTAGTCAATGCTGAAAGTGAGGCAGTATACTTGAACTTTACTTTTTATATATTATCTATACTGCAAAATGTCTCCAGAAGTGTTAAGTTAGTAAATGTCCTTTGCTACACGTAAAAAATTAAACTGATCATCCTTATTGTTTTATTTTCCCTGTAATTCTGGTGTCAATTCATTGATGGTGCACTAGAATACACTGACTTTTGTTTAGGTGCAAAACGTTACTCTGCATTCATGTATTGTTGGAAAATGTTGTTGTTTTTCTGACATTAATGTGTTTTTCAAATTTTTGATCATTCCAACATCACACGAAAGCAGCGTTTCTTTAAGTTTGCATTTGTCCTTGAGGGACATCAACCCATCTGTGCAATTGGCACTAAAATGAGGAAGTTATAATTTTGAAATAAAAATTCCAAAATATTTTGTTTAAAAATAATTTTCTATTAAAATTAAAGCAGGTTTTCATCCAGATTCCATGCTATTTCTTTCTCCTATGAGATGGATTACCAAAACACTCCACGCATTGGCTCCTGGTACGGTTCTTCCGGCAAATTTTAGACCCCGTTGTGGCCCATGAGTCAAAAAGCTTGCCCACCTGTGGTCTATAGTATAGTTGCTAACCTTATACTTAAGTTTATAAAATACAATTCAAGTGAAGTACTTTTTGCTAAGGGTAGTTTCTCATCTGTGAAGTTAACTGCTCTTATCAGTACATCAAAACAAATGGTCAATTATTTCTTTCACCAGCTAAGCAGCTCACCATTTAGCTTCATTCAATATTTCTGGTTGCCGGATTGACCCCTCTTTGTTTAATTGTTTTGCTTTTCAATCAAAATGAATTATAGAAAAGCACTGTTATTTTCTCCTCCCACAGCTCTTTGGTTTTTATTATTTTACTTTGGAGTTTTTCTGGACTGTAATATTCATTCTCAGTATTGTTGATCCACAGATGTCTCTGGTAATGTCTAATTTATTTGGACTAAACAAGCGTTAATGTTACTTGATAAAGAAAAACACTGCTTGAGGTATTGTTGCAACTCTTCTCAAAGGTTATTATAACTTTTAAAGAAAAGTGACTGTGTGTTGTAACACAATATTATTGTTGACTATGTAGGGGGGGGTCCTCTTTTTTTAATACTTTTTTGAACTGTAGTATTCACATCCAGCAGTTTTTCTCACATTGTGTTTCTTTAAGCTTTACCTGTCACTAGTGCTGTGCAACATTTCAGTGACCCATGTGTTTGGATAAACAATGTGAATACAAGAGCTGCTTACAGATCACCTGTGTAAAATATAAA
This sequence comes from Adrianichthys oophorus, assembly GCA_036245035.1. Lineage (NCBI taxonomy): Eukaryota > Metazoa > Chordata > Actinopteri > Beloniformes > Adrianichthyidae > Adrianichthys > Adrianichthys oophorus. The sequence continues at coordinate 15,977,085 of BSAI01000201.1, read as the reverse complement.
ATTTGATCCACTGGATATAATGTTATCTTGTCACTGATAAAATGTATTTTTCATTTTTACTACTGAGCATATCTTACTTTTATAACACAGTTTCAATCGCTATTCCAAAATGCTTGTTTTACCATGGTGTTGTTAGTTTTGATTATAATTATTTTCATATATTTATTAAGTTAAGCCGATGATGAGTTGGAACCACTTGAGGAATCAGCGATGTTTTTATGGTATAAATGTCAGCTGAACTGAAACAAAGCAATCTTGTGTTTGTAGCACCAATGAATTTAGTCATTTTTGCGTCCCACCTCACATGCCACAACAAGCTATGCAATGTAATGTATACTTCATAGCCAGTTATCCACATTTATATGAAAGTTTCGGCACAATAAAACTTTATATACACGCTGTGTGTATTTCTCATTTTATTTTTTATTTGGATGTTTTAAAATAAAGGAAGATTTCTCGTAATTTGATGTTAATTTGTAAATGCATTTAGGAGAATATTTACTTTACACAAACAGATGACTATTAATCTAAATATATCTTGTTTGCTTTTATTTTTAAATCGTTTTATTTACATATAATGGATACATTTCTACTTGTTTAGACAAAACATATACATCTTTGTCAAATGCTTTATCTTTATTCTTAATTAACAAATTCAAACCTATACTATTGATCTCAGGGACTGGTGGTGGAAGATCCAAAAGGCAGGAGACCACTCTTGGTGGCAGAAACTAAACCATTTAATAAATGAACTTAAACATGACAAAATCATGGGAACAACAAAAAGGTGACAAAGCAGACCAGAAGTCCTGACAATGACAAACTGAAAACCAGACACTTAAATGGACTGAGGATGATTAACTAAATGAAGACAGCTGTGGACGTTCAACCTGAACCTGGTGAGACTGACAAGGAAAACAGAACATGACAAAACATCACAAAAAAACAAGCACAGAATCTTCACAGTACCCCTCCGTAGAAGGCCAGATCCCAGATGCCCAAACACCTGAGAGGAAGGAACCTGGAGGAACAAAACAAAAACAAGCCTGATAGAAAGGTATCAAGATATAGATACCTGTACATCACAAATTTTGGTATCAACTACTCTAAACTGTTACAAATTAATAAATGAGAAAATCAAGGTATTATTTGTAGATTTTTTTTTTTTGGTCATTAGGTGTGTTTTGTGCTGAAACAACCCTCAAGCAGACTCATTATATAATTAGAGGTGCATTTCATGCCAAACAAAAAATCAAAATATCAGTTTTCTATTTTGATAAGTAAACTGTGTGCTACCATAGTATACACCTTGAATTAATTGGCAATCTTATACTAAAATTAATTTTTTTTTTTTAATTGAAAATGAATATTTGATTCATATTGTCAACTGTATTACAGACATTGTTCAAAGCAGTTGATATAAGTAAACATACACATTTGATAAAATGTGTTTGAAAGTGTTTGTGTCCATCAGAAAGATTTTGAGTTTATCTAACTAATCTGAAAAGTTTACTTTTGAGTTTCACAATGGGGATTGTATGGGATAATGTCTGAAAGGATGACACTTCTTTGCAACACAAATCCACATTACTGAGTGTAGATTTATTCAACATCTAGGACTTCCTTCCCTAGCGATCTCTTGTTTTTACATTGTATCCTCCAACATTTGGGATTTCAGAAGGTACCTCACCCCCAAGCTCGGGTCCTCTACCAGAGGCCTGGGAGCTTGAGGGTCCTGCACAGTATCTTAGCTATTCCTAGCACTGAGGTCTCTCCAGGGATCTACTGTAGCCAGTCCTCCAGTTTGGGGGTTACAGCCCCAAGTGCTCCAATCACAACGGGCACCACTGTCACCTTCGCCTTCCAAGCCTTCTCCAGTTCCTCTCTGAGTCCCTGGTATTTCTCCAATTTCTCATGTTCCTTCTTCTTGATGTTACCATCGTTTGGTACTGCCACATCCACCACAACGGCTTTCCTCTGTTGTACAATGTCTGGTTGGTTCACCATTACCATCCTGTCCATCTGTATCTGGAAGTCCCACAGGATATTTACTCTCTCATTCTCTACCACTTTCTGAGGTATTTCCCATTTTGACTTTGGAGGTTTTCAGTCCATTTTCTGCACACATGTTCCTGTGTATTATTCCAGCTACTTGGTTGTTGTGCTCCATGTATGCTTTCCCGGCCAGTCTGCTATTGTTCCTTCTGGGAGTGAGACCCCTTCGGTGTGGGCTACCTTACCTCTCTTTTTCATCATCCAACTTCTTAAGCTCGAATTACACCCCAATGTCAGATCTGTAGATACTGGGTAGGCTGCACCCTTTGAGGGATGCTTCTGGATCAGGAATGTTTCCGTTAGCCATTCAGGGTGAGTCCCATCTCTTAGCAGCTGGTTCATTTGTGCTGTCAGTCACTCAAGGAGTGCAGTGAGTTCTTTAAGCCAGTATGCATGTATCATGTCAGGGCCCAGTGCTGTCCAGCTTTTCATACCTGAGACTTGGATGTCTGCCACTGTGATGGTTACTGAAATCTGTTCAGGGAGGTTGCTGTGCTCTTTTCTCAGAGAGACCAACCATTGAGCATTGCTGTTATGTGTTGTCTCTTTCTCCCATATACTTTTTCAGGACTGTTCAGTTTCCAGCCTTGGTGGATCTGCTCTGCTGTTTTGACCCTGCTACTGAGCATGAACTTTCGTAGGTTGAGTTGCGTATAGGCTGTTTATCCGTCTGGCTTCATTGTCTCTTGTGTACCTCTTCAGGCGGCTGTTCAAGGCTAGGAGCTTTTGTTTGGAAGTTTCCAGTGCTTCAGGTATGGGCATCTGGCTGTATCTCCTAGGCACTTGCTTTTTCATTGCTTTTTCAGCCATTTGACTTACTTTCCTCCTTGCTGTCTTGATCTTAGCCTCTAAACGTTGCTTCCATGGTGGGTATTGTTTTCTCCCATGGTTGGACTTATAGCCAAGCATCTCAAGGATCACTGCTGCTGAAGTGTAAATTCATTCATCGGTTTCTGTAATTGTTGTGGTAGGAATTGCCCTCAATGCTTCATCCACAGTTTCCAGGAGACTTTCAGGTGATACTTCACTCAAGCATCTTTTCACCTCACATTCTTCATGACGTGTTTCATTGTCTCTTATATGTTTTGAGGTTAGCAGTAGGGCTAAGGGTCTTGCCCAAGGACCCTCACTGGATTATGTTAATTAGCTCCAAATTGTTATGTTAATTACCCCCATCAATTGCTCATTGTCTGGGAATCCCCACTGGGAATCGAACCCTGGTTTCCTGAATGCCGGTCCTGCTTAACCAACGTAGTTATCCAGTCGATTTTTATAGTAACGCTAACGAATCTTAAAAGCATTTAGTTGAATACCACATATTTACGTTTTTAAATGGTTCAAATACAAAAATAAAATCCCAGGTCAAAAACCAATTCTCATTGGGCAAAATGGGGAATGACGTATAAGAAACGTCATCACGTTCCTCGGTCCTCTTCCTTCACTTCCTGCAGCGGCAGCAGTGTTGACATACCGCTGCATTTCGTTTGTAAACATGGCGACCGCTGCAGCCGCTGGAGATGATTTGAAAAAAGAGCTCACTTGTCCTATTTGTCTGGAAGTCTTTAAGGATCCTGTCATATTGAAATGCGGACATAATTTCTGCAGATTTTGCATCTGTTTGCATTGGGACGAAAATGGCGGAGATTACGGCTATCAGTGTCCTCAATGCCGGACAGTAAGTTGATTTAAAGGGATGCGCATTTTTTGTGTATTATCATTGCAAAAGTTGCGTGTTTCTACTGTTTCACTAGCTTGGTAATAAACTCGTGTGGTCAAGCCTGACATCCCCGTCGCCGTTTAGTAAAAGAAAACCCATAACACGATTGAAACTACATTTGATTGTTAGCCGTAGCTAAGCAGTGGGTTGCCAGCTCGTGATACTTCCTTCAAGATCGTGCTTTGGTTGTTATGATGATAGCTGCTTGGCAAACCAAAGCTAACTCATTAGTAACCGTTATATTTGACAACATTTCTAATTACGTGGACCGGTATTGTTAATACTAATAGTTAATACAAACTCATTATTATTTTTATGCTTTATTTGTTCTCGTAGGTGTTCAACAAAAGGACTTTCACTAAAAACTACCTGGTGCAGAACCTGGTAGCTAAGCTGGACGATTTGGAGTGCCTGGGGTCCTGTCCCACCCCGTCTAAGCCTGTTAAAGCTGACGGAAAGTGCGAACAGCACGGCGAAGAGCTGAAACTCTATTGCCAAACGGATAAGAGACCCATCTGTGTAGTCTGCAGGGAGTCCAGAGCACACAGGTTGGTGAAAGCGCTAAAGCAAAAGTGTCGCAAAATGCATTTAAAGTAAAAAAAAAATAAAAATGTTTTTAGGATGTTCTTGTGGCATGTCTCTGATGATTGGGGATGCAGTTAAAGAAAAGTAAGCTAAAAAAAAATGCATTTCTGAGTCTTTCTTCAGTCAAATAGAAAAACATGTTTTGTTTGAAAAAGGTTGTAGCTGTGACGGAGAAGCTACTACGGCAAGCCACGAGCTCCCTGTTCGACTTCATTCTGATGCACCCACTTGCAGGCAGATCCATGTGTCTTTGTTGTCCAAGGTGGCAGCTGGCTCAAAACTGTACGGCTAGATAGCTCCAGTATTGCTCGCCGTTGTTGTTGTTGCACTGGTTGAGACTGTAAGCTAGCGGGAGAGCGTGTGAACAGAGGGACAATGGAAAATAGTGGTGATCTTACGCTCTACCAACAGTCCTGCCCACAACCCAGATTTGAAACTACTGCCACTCAGCAGAAATTATGTCCAAGAATATAACACACGTTTATTTTATTATTATTTTGGCTAAAAACAGCATAACCCTAATATTAAAAGACCACAGGGAATATTTTACAATAGATCAAAAGATGATCAGAGTTGAACTTTAAATCTGTTTCATTTATATATTTTTAAGCTACATAAATTGCTAAAATTCATAGCTTTCATTTTACAGCTATCAGAATCAGAAGTAGGAAGGTTTGTTTTGTACCTTCTCAGTGTAAACATGTCTAAAGCTTTATTTCTTCTTTGTTTGGTCCACTTTTTTTGTTTTATGCTGTATTGTAGGATCTAAGCCTTTTCTAGCCTTGTCTTTGGTTCAGATCCTGTGGTTTACTTTACCTGTAGTGTTGCTAGATTCCCAAGTTGTTAACTTTTTTGTGTTTCTTTTCCCACACTACAGCTGGGAAGTGTTTTAGTTCTATGGTTTTAAATCAGGAAAACTATTACAAGTGTAGGAAGTTTTTTTTTTTCTTTAACACCTCATGAAAACATTACAACTAAAGTGTTATAAGCTACAGTAGCAATGATAATAAAAACAAATTTGAGCTAGTTTATTAAATAAAGACGTGCACTGGACAACATTTGTGGCACATAAACGATATTTAATTTGGTTGATGTGAAATTACAGTTTTATTGGTACAAAATACATTTCCAACTCTTGTGACTTCCTTTGCAAATATTTTTTGTTGCACTCCTGTCTTATCAGCTTCTTCTTCAGTAATTATTTTTTTTCGCTGAATTCAAGGTTGTCCAGATTTCTAAAGGAGTAATCATTGTTATGGAAACATTTATTGCCTCTGAGGTTCATCAAATCCTAGCTAAACCAGTGCTGATAAAAATGGATTAAAACAAAAGTTTAATCCTTCATAGCTGAGCACAGGTTAAAGAGAATACTTGCAACTCACTGGATTGACCAACGCACACCCTATTTTTTGCCATTTTTTAAAAATAAATTCATATTAAAAGGTAGTGCTTTTAGTTTTTGTTGGAGTAAATGTCTGACCTCCATTTTTATTAAACCACAGTGTGGTTTAGTGAAGTATGTATCTTCTATTTTCTTCCAGACTTTTGTCTTTTCTTTAAATTCATGATGATTTGAGGAGGAGCATGATAACATATTTTTACTGCTAAGTCTCTTAATTCATATTAGTAGCAGATGAACCCATCAGTATATCTACAACTCATATCTTTTATGTTTGTTTTTATTTGTAACTCTCATCTTTCTGTGTTTTTTAATAAGAGAAAATAGTGTTTTGTGATTGTAAAAAACATTAGTTATCAAAGAATGGAAAAAAAAAACCTGATTCTCAACAATGAAACACATTTTTAATGTTAAATAACTGCTGTGTGGCACTTGTCTTCCAGACATCACAAGGTAGCACCAGTGCCAGAAGTTATGAATGACATGAAGGTAAGACAAACAGATCTTTGTTATTCTAAAGATATTAATAAAATAAAAAAAATTACACATAGCACAATTCATTTGCTTTGTCATTGCCTTGCTGATGTGTTGAAATTGTTCTGGTTACAGATGGAGCTAAAATTGCGGCTGATGGAGTTCACCTGGCAGAAGACTCAATGTATCAAAGTCAAAGCCACAGATGAACGCACCAAAAATGATGTGCGGGTACGTAAATGTCACCCAGACTTCCTATGTACCAGTTTTTGTTTTTTAATGGTGTAAACTCCATGAATGTGTATGACGAAAACTGTTTCAAGAGTTAACAAAAATGAGTCAAAACGGTGATGCTCTTTTTTAAATCTATATTCCAACAGTAATCTAGGAATTAGGACTTTTTTCCTAATACATTTAAAGCTACAGCTACTTTTTTCTCCTTTTGTTTGCCAGTCTGGTAAATCTACAAGTTTGGGTACATTTGTATTCAGATTTAGAGATAACTGGCTGAGAAATGCTGGTTTTTAGAATTGTTTTTAATATGTATTTCACACAGATTCTACTTGGTTTGTACCTGATCTTTCATTCTAATCCTCCACACCTTTTTTGTCTTTTAGATGAAAAAGCAGAGGCTCAAGGAGAAGATCGAGGCAGACGTTGGTGGATTAGTGCAGTTCTTACTAGATGAGAGGGACTCCCTGCTCGAGAGCTTGGATGCTGAGGAAGTGGCTGCTGTAGCTGTAATCGATGAGAACCTGAAATTTGCCGAGGAAGAGGCAGCAGCTGCGGACAAAGCCATTGCTGACATCCACAGACACATTAGTGGCAACACGAGCTTTGAGGTCAGTCCAACAGCAAAAAGTGGAACTTTTAAACCACTTAATCAAGCTTTAAAAGGAGAGACATTCATGTTTTTTTAGATTTATTTCTGACTTCAGTTATGAAGCTGTCTTCCTGTTTAATTGTGTAACTTTTTTTCTCCAACAGAGCCTGGCTGAGATATTCAATGAGTAAGTTCCTTCCATGTTAAAGCTTCTAATAAAGTTTAAAGAAAAAGTGTTACTTATTATGCTTCTTTTTGTCTGCAGATTGGTTCATTACAAGACGTACATAGACCTGGAGCCAGTTATGTGTCCAACAGAATTTACCGACTTCTCAGGCCCCTTCCAGCTCATCATGTGGAAGAAAATGATGCATGTGCTGCATACCAGTAAGTTTTAGTCTGTTTATTGGTTTTACTGCTTGAGGCCTTAAATTGTGTTGAGCAGCATATTTGTTTGATGCTTTTTACTCTAGCAACAACATCAAGTAAGCTCATCTTTGTAACAGCAAGCACCATTGGTGTGTTTGCTCTATGATTGGTCATTTTTCTTCTATGGGGATCAGAATGAATCACTCTCTTTATGTTCCCTGTAGTGCCTCAGAACCTCACCTTGGACCCAGACACTGCCCACCCCAACCTGCTTATCTCAGACTTTGACACCAAAGTGGAGGAGGACCGCATTCGAAGCCAAGAACCGGACCTGCCCGGCCGCTTCACTCGCTTCTGTGGGGTCCTCGCCACAGCCCAGTATGCCAGTGGCCAGCACTACTGGGAGGTGGATGTGAGGGACAAAGGCGTGTGGTACCTGGGGGTCACCACTGAGTGCAGCAACAGAAAGGGCTTTGTCTGCCTCACTCCCTCTGCGGGGTATTGGAGCCTCTGTTTGCAGGATCGGCTGTACGCCAACGGTGAGGACGGACGCATTCCGGTGGCCGACTACTGGAACTCCCCTCGCGTCGGCGTGTACCTGGATTACGACAACGGCCGTCTCAGTTTCTACGATGCTGTAACAATGAAGAGACTATACATGTTTGACACCTGCTTTGATGAGCCCGTCTACCCTTTCTTCAGCCCAGGGAAGAACGATCCAGGGAGCAGACTTCAGATTTGCCACTATTATTGAGCGAGGTTGGCACGTGTGGTTTAAATAGCTGCAAAAGAATCAGCCCATTGGCCTTTATTACTGGTCAGTCTCCTCAAAGGGATGGAGATTTTTCACTTGCGTGTTGCGCTGTTTTTGTGTGGGTCCTGTGTTTTGAAGAAATGGTTTACAGAGAATTATTCACCACATGGGATGGCTTATCGCCCTGCAGGAACATCTGCTTTATTATGAACCGCGACACACACTGTAGGTTTCTAACCCGAATTACTGTGGAAGGGGGATTAGAGAGGTGCTTTGCTGACTAGATTACTCTCAACAGGGTTGCAAATGCCTCAGATACTCTGGTCATCATAGTTTATATTTATTAAGAAAATATCTACCATACAGCATCAACTACTTAAGACAAAATGCTTTTTTTTCTCAATTTTGGATGTTTGTCAAGTGGTTTTAGCTGACACTGTTCCATTTTTTTAAAGTTTGTCACATTTTTCCTGTTTTTGTGATACATGAAACTTGTGTCTACATTTGTTGTGAATATATTTTCCTTCTGGAAAGGGAACGCGACAGAAGGGCAACACACTGTAACAACTAAATCCTAAATTTTCGTTTGATTTTTACTTTTAAAACATTCCAGGTACTGTATATATTCACTCCGTGAACTTGATGAAGAAAGAAAACAGAAGTTTTGAGTGAAAGCATTAAGTACGTGTGTGAACATTAGATGTAGTCTGCTTTTGTTTATGGTTTTATTTTTAATGAATTAAGTTTTGTTGGTTTATAAATTTTAGTTAAATAGTTTTTAACTATGTATTTCTCTTCAGAGCTTAAATACTTTATCAAAGTTTGCTCTTGAAAATCTGAAGTTTGCTTAAAGCAGGAGCTTGCCTTTTGTCTTTTTTAAGTCCTGTAAATGGCCGTTAAGTTTCCAAAATCTTGTTTTTCTTTTTTTCCTAATCAACCATATACATTTTCTTTCTGTATCTTGCTCTCTTCGATCAAATTAAAAAACAGGAAAAATTTCATTTTTGCATTTTTTAAAATGTCAAAATATCCACTTTAGTTTGAAAAATGCTATTTCACTAGCATTTCATTTCAATCCTGTGGCACCACAGTATAGCAGATTTTGTCCTCCAACCGAGAACATTGAAGGATGGTGTGAGAAAACAGTTTTACACCTCCTCTTGCTTTGACAGTGACTCAGAAATGACTTTTTCTAGCCTCTTTCTTTAGCTCTGGCCTTAATGAGTAGCTGTATAGATGACTAACCATAAAATTGTGCACATAACTATGAAACAGCACGATGTTTCTAAAATAAAATAGAGAAAGTTGAATATTTAGAAATTGCTTTCTGTGAAATTGAAATGGTGCAAGTTTTAAGCTATTGGCTTTCTTGCATTTCATATTTGCGATGGCACTCAAAATTTACCTTTTAAAAAAAAACGTGTAAATATTTAAATTCTTTTTAAAGAAAGGATAAGGCCTATTCAGCCCTTTTTTAAATTCTAGAGCCCGTAAGACAAGACAGTCAGAGAAGCTCTCATCGCATGCTGCTATCTTAAAAACTTCAGACATGGGAAATTGCTTGGACATTAGAAATTTCCAACAAAGTTCCTGAAATGTCATTACAAACATAAAATTAAGCTTAAAAAGCACAAAAATGACAGGAGTTGGTAGCATAACTTTTAATTTTACAATCATACCTTTTTTTCCATGATTATTACATAGCAGTTGAAATTTATTCTTGTAATTCCGGCCTCTTGTGGCATACAATTGAACACACATTGTAGATGTAGCATCCTATTTCTATGTGCTTAGGTTATTATTTCACATGGTTAAAAAGGCATAGATATAAAAGTAAAGCAAACAAAAAGCAGTACTACCTCATGAAGGAAGCTCATCTTTTGTGACAACAGAGAAACATAAAAAGAACAACAAAATGCATGTTAATTAAAAACTTTATAAATCAATCCTGAAGACATTGAACAACTGAAAGGATTACAAAGCTACAACAAGAATATGTTTCTGATATACATTTCACTCTGATTATGAACTATACTTCATGATATATATTACTTTGTCAAACAATATAACTTTTTTTTAAATCATTTTGTGCAATGTTTAACAACAGCTCAAAACACTTTGGCAGAAAGGAAACGTTTGGGTTCCAATTCGAGCTCGTTGGGAGGAGGTGAAAAGGAGAGAAGGGCAACAAATTACGACGCACAACAATGCTTTGTGCAGAGAAGACGCTTCCAATGCACCGACTAGAAAAATAATTTGTTGAACTAATAATTTAGAGAAGAAAATATACTATTTTTTTCTTTCAGGAAAATCAAGTGGTTTTTTTTCTCCCACTGATGGTAATCGTCCAACTGACTTCTATTGGCATGACCTTAATTATGTTTAAACGCTGTAATATGTTGGCTATATAGTGAAGTAACATGGACACTAAGTTTTTATATACACATATGTACAATAGAATGTTGTATGAATAGACAAAAGTGCAAGAAGTTGTGGGATCAGTCAATTTTGGAGCTAAAAGATTTCATGCGAACGTTGAGCTGGTTCTTCTTTTGTGCTTCACAAAACCAGAAAGGTCCGTTCTGTCGTAGGTGCAGCTTGGGAGGGAAAAAGATTCATTCCTGTGTGTTTTAATATGCCAACAGGCTAAAAGTCTTTATAAGGCAGCGATAATATTGTACACGTTGGACAAATGTGAAGCATTGGGTGTATGAGGCAAAGAATCACCAGTGTGAGGCTGACTGGTTATCTGCTGGTAGTTGGTGCTTATTCAGAAACACAGGTTGAAATGGGTTGTGCTAAAGGTGACTTCATTTCCCTTTTTCTGATTTGGTTCTAAGCAGTAATAATACGCTACAAGGGCAGTAAGCTGGTTAATATGACAGTAATAGGGGAAAACAATCTAGATTTAATTTTCTCAATTTTTCTGGTGAATTTATTACCATGAAATGGGCATGTTTGCAGTCGTTACAACAGCACAATAAAAGTTAAAGGTTTTTATCAGTTCTCCTTTTTAAACTACTGGCTAATAAATGATGAAACATATCAATCATTTGTGGGCATGAGGTCTTCTTAAGATGCGCAGGCACATTACAGCTCTATGTGAATAAGCAATATGAGAGGTTCATTCACTCAAGCAGGATTTCGCAGTGTCTTTTTTCTGTTCTACTGCAAGTATCTGTAAACTTTGAAGCAGTGATTGCCGGAGTCTGCCACAGCCACGTGTCCGTCTGAGGTGAGGGCCAGGCCTTGAGGGCCATAGAGTGGATCTGCTGAAGTGTTGATGTAGGATAGGAAGGACCCGGTGCTGTCAAACACCTGACACACACAAAATGGTAAAGGTGTATACTTGTATGGCGCTTTTCTACCGTCTCCGAAGGCTCAATGCGCTTTACAATCACGGTCCCATTCACCCATTCACACACTGCCAAAAACTGGCGCCAACCTATAACCACCAGAGGCAATATGGCACATGGGAAGGCAAGACAGGAATCGCACCTGCAATCTTCCAATCAGAGGTTGATCGCCCTACCTCTGCACCACAAGCGAAAATTGTTCAACTTTTTTACCCTAAACCCAAAAGTGTTACGAATTGTGATTAAAAAAATATTAAAGCTTGAAATAGGGAAAAACCATAACTGTTAGGGTTGCCAGGGGGAAAAGTGGTCAAACTTGTACGGTGCACCCTGGTGGCTTGCATGAAATATAAAGTTTGTAGATCGATCGATGACCCATAGACAGAAAATGTTCATGCACATTTTTTTGGACAACAGGTCACAGTGAACGCTTAAACAACATGAAGTGGGTGAGACGTAGGCGAGATTTTACATTTTTTTCTAACCCCCTCCCCCAACGCTATTAGAAATGCGGAAATTAAACAATCATAACGTCGTTTTTGTGGGTATCCTACAGGCGTATGGGGCATTGTACAACAGCATCACTTGTATGTCAAAAGTGCATGTAACTTACATTATCCTTACAAATACTTCACAATACACTTACCACAAGCAGGACAATGGTACGTCCTTTAAATCGGTCGCGCAAGCCTCAAGGGAAATGCAAGACACACCTGTACTCCCCTTAAGATGTTTTTGCCCCTGTCTACGACCCTCCACATACAACCCAAAAACCCGCAGGATGTGACTAAGGCCTGAATTTTTTACATGATGGCAGACTGAAGGTACCTGTATTCTGCTGTTTCCCCAGTCAGCCACAATGATGTTTCCATTGGCATCAACTGCCACACCAGTGGGAGCGTTGAACTGACCATTGCCTTCACCGTGAGAACCAAACTTGAACAGGAACTCCCCATCTGCATTGTAAACCTGTAACAGCAAGTACATGTGCTTGGCCTTGACTCCCACTTTGAAATATTGAGAAAATATTCTTTTTTTTCTTTTTAACCTACCTTCACAGAGTGATTGTGGAAATCTGTAACAATGATTTCGTTCTTGTTGTTCACCGCTACAAAGTGTGGACCTGGATAAAGGAAGAGACAGGCGTTTTTTCTGAAGCTGATGGTGGTATAGACTGATTCCTGGACAGGTTTTAAAAATCAGCAGGTTTTTAAAATTCTGCATTAATTTACAATCTTTACTTGTATGCTTATGAATAAGGAAACACGACTTAAATCACAGCAGGATTCAGTGCTGCATAACCGTCTTTTGCCGGCTCTTCAGAATCTTTTCTGACTCAATTATAAGTGATTTGACAGATCGTTTTCAAAAATCCCAAATGAGTTTTTTTGGGGGCTGAATCTCCAGCCACTGAGCTTCAAAGAGTGAACTCAAGCAAACACAATGCTTAACTGTTGCTGATTGAATCACTAATCATCATTGTCTAGTACAGATTGATCCATTCATCTGTCTACAATCTGACTTGGTGGGAGATCAGACACATGATCAGGGCATTGGGTTAGACACAGAGACACTGCACTATGGGATTAAAGGTTGCAGCAAGGCCACACTTAGTACTTACTGAAAACTGAGGAAGATTTATTAAAGTTTGGACCAAGTTTTTCTGAACCGGAGAAAGGGAAGGGAGGAGAGAACAAGGAAGTCGTCAGAGAGACAGAAAAGCAAAGAAAGCATGGCAGGGTGGTCAAAACACTCGCTCCACTGGTGCCGTGTAATAGGATATGCAGTACGATTCATTTGTTTATTTCCAAATGGAAGTAAAAGCAACAACATGGAAAAATAGGCTTTTAAGACACCAACACTGATTTAATAGTCACATATGTACAGTTTTTTGTTAATATTGCTGCATTCCCCGGCTCTTTTATTTAAAGTCCCACTCCGATCATCATTTTTTCTATTGTAAAAGCATTCCCAGTGGTCTTTTAGTTATGATTATGCCGTTTTTAGCCTCCCCCCCAACTTGACACAACTTGATTGGATCTATAGCCATCTGTGTTGTACCCTACAGATGTACCAATTTTGGACAATCCGTTTTTTTTTTTTCTGTTAAGGGCTGTAACCTCTGGATCCTGAGAGATACATTTAGAAATCAACCTAAAATTTCTCTTAAATCCAAACAACAGAACACAATCTTGAGAGGCTATGTCCTGTTTCCCATGTTGCACGATCCTGCGAATTGTGTGTCAGTGTTGGATGCATATCACATTTTGAATTTCCAAATGGTTTTCATTACTCTAGATAATTTATCAATTTACAGGTAAGTTTTTGATAACCTATGGAGAAACAACTATTTAACTTTTAAACTTATACTGACTTTTTGTATTACTTGTCATTTTTCTGTCAATTGTATGTGTTTTTTATTAGCTTTGAAAATTGAAAATTTGCTTTGCAGCTACATTGGCACATTTACAAAAATGTTAAATAATGTGCACAATCCTCGTTCAAATAAATAAATGAAGAAAAGCAGGTTGTGAGCTCTTTTATATGTCCCCCATCATCAGAAAAATGCAACAAAAACATGTTAAAAACACAATTTTCATCAGAGTGGGTCTCAAGTCAAGGCTTCCTGCCTGGAAGATCACACTGTTTAGAGTTTAGGTCTCATCTCACCTGCAAACTGTCTGTCAGTTGTCCCCCTGCCTCCAAACTTAGTCACAAGCTTCCCATTCGACTGAAAGATGAAGACGCAGCAAGCCTTGTTGTCCACAGTAATGATGTGTCCGTTCTTGTCCACTGCCACACCCTTAGGACCCATCAGACGACCTGCCCCGATCTTATTCTGAGGACAAAGAGGAGTTGAGTCAAGCTGTTGCAGGTCTGTTTACCTTGTTTTCGGTTTTATTTTGTTAAATAATGCACTAAATGAACTTTATTTATAAAGTACTCTTCACAGACTAGCAGCTTTGCAAGACATTTCAAATGTAAAAACTAAAACAAAAACCTTCATTTAAAAAAAAATGGTAAAGATACACACGATGACCTTAATCCCATATCTCCAGATTATGGAACAGAAAATGAACATAGAAATCTGGCTGGATGCTACTCTAATGCTACTTTTTGTATTTTCGGGCCCAAAACAACAGTACCTTAAATTTGCCATCAGACCCAAAGATGCTGACCCATCTGTTATCATAGTCAGCCACCACAATGTCACCATTCATGTCCACGGTGACACCGGTTGGTCTCTGCAGCTGTCCTGGTGACCGACCTCTGACCCCGAAGCGCATTTTGAACTGGCCATCATTTGAGAATACCTGTAAATTTTCCATCAAATAAAACGGGAGTCAATTTATGACCTAACCATGTGTGAGCACAGCAGTTTCTGTTGAGTGTCGTCCTCACCTGAATGCACTGGTTGTTGCTGTCGGCCACCACCACTCTGCCGTTGCTGGTGGCTGAGATGCCTTGTAGATTGGTGAATTCGCCTTTTTCTCTGCCCCGGGAACCTAATGGAAAAAAGAAACACAGTAGCTCCTCTTTAATGCGCATTTTAAATTCAAATGTAAAAGGAAAAGAGCCGCTGCCAGTACACTGGAGTGTCAAAAAAAAACCTCTGGCTTACCAACTCTGTAGATGAGCTCATCTTCAATGGGGTTTTCTTTCTTCTTGGTTGTGCTGTACATGCTAGAAGGCCGTCTCACTGCTTTCTGACGTATGTGCCCCCCTGTCCCGCTGGGGGATTTGACCCTCCTCTTTACATCATCCGGCGACTGGGGCACATCTGAAGGCTTAACGGCCCGCAGGCGGAAAGGACTTCCCCGAATTGGCTGTCCGTACAGCAATAGGGAGAAGGAGTACTCTCCCTCAGAGCGCAGCGTATATCCCACCTCATATGTTCCGTTTTTATTGTCCGTTATCTCTGTCTCTGCAGCCCGGCTGCCATCTACAGATGTGATCTCTGCTTTCAAAACTGCGTTGCCTGTCCGCACCAGCTCCCCATCCTGCAGGCAGGTGTCAG
Source organism: Adrianichthys oophorus (assembly GCA_036245035.1). NCBI lineage: Eukaryota > Metazoa > Chordata > Actinopteri > Beloniformes > Adrianichthyidae > Adrianichthys > Adrianichthys oophorus. The sequence goes on along the minus strand of BSAI01000201.1, from coordinate 15,961,535 downwards.
GGAGTCAGGTCAAGATGAACAATACGAAGGCTTGACTTTGTACAGGCACATGATTTCCCTAACAAGTGAACCGTCATTCACAGTTGCAAAAATTCAAGCAAAAGTGAGAAAATGTTATCAAAAGATTAAGTTAATTGAAGAAAAGTTCACCAAAACAAAAAACACATAACTTTAAAGACGTACTTTGTCCTTTGTTGTTACAGTGATGGTGTGGTGCTGGCCCGTTGCAACATAGCGAAGGCCCTCTCCTGTGGCCACAGATGTGTGAGCAACAGCAGCTGTTGTGAGGAGGACTCCCAGGTTTTGGATGGAGCGCCGCAAACCCTCCGTCTCCACCTAGAATGGACAGTTGAGCATCAGTGAAATGGCAAACTTCACTTTCAGGAAAACAAAGAATAAAATAAAAAAAACTCTCCAAAACATCATTTAGAGGGGGTCAACTCACATAGAGAGTTTGAATAACCAAAATCAGTACCTGACATTCCAGGTGTGCATTCTGATGTGGTTTCTCTGGAAAATCGTGCCGGGCGAGAGCTGTTACCCGCTCACTCATTTGCTTCTGAACCAGCAATACCTGCACTTCCAGAAGACACACATTTTATTGCTTTCTTTTATTGTAGTCTTTTTTTTTTTTTACCATAAAACAATCTTTTTTCAAATGACTAGTCATTTTTAGTTTTAGTCTACTCTGTGAGTTTTAACAAAAATTCCACCTCAGTGGCGTTGCCATGGCTGAGAGCTTGCTCTGTGAAGCTGCAGCTGCTCTGAATGTGTTCCTTCCCCTGAAGAAGAGCTGAGAGCTGAGCCTGTAGAACCTGTACTCAGATCAGGGGAAGAACAGGAGAAAAAAAGACATAGGTCTAAGGAACACAAGGTGAAATCAAGTGCATTCATCAAAAGTCTTTAATGTAAGAGACCAAAAAACTAGAAACGTTGCATCACCTGCGATAATGCTAGTGTGAATGCTTTTTGCTGAATTTAGTTGCTGAAGATGCTGAAGCTGTTTGTTGAAGATGCTGAAGACATTTTACTGTATTTGGTGAAAGGATTTGCTGAAAACGCTAAAGCTATTTGCATAATGCTGAGGTTGCTAAAGAACTTTAAGTTGCAGAAATTGCATGAGGAGCACAAAGAATGCCAGGAATTTCTTGAAAAAGCACATAAATTGTGTAATTTTTAAAAAATGCATGAATACCAAAAGTATAAGCATTAATGTCCTTAACGTGCTGAATGTTTTGATACCAATATTGCAAAGGTTTTTAAATTGCACAAAGAATATGAAAAATTGCAAAAATTGTGCAAAGTTTTTAAAATGCATGAATACCAAAAGTATAAGCAATGATGCCCTGAACGTGCTTATTGTTTTGATACCAATATTGCAAAAATTACAAAAAATTTGGTACAATTTTAAAAACTGTTGAATTTATAATTACTAAAAGTACAAGCATGAAAGTTCTGAATGTGCTGATTGCTTTGATTGCAAAATTGCATAATTTGATAATTTCACAAATAATTTGAAGAGGTTTTTTTTTTAAATTGCAAAAAATTAAAAATGTGTAAAAGGTATGAATACCAAAAGTACAAGCATGAATGTCCTGAACCTTTTGATACCAGTAGTGCATAGGTTTTAAACGTGCACAAAGAATGCGAAGAATTTTTTGGGAAAAAAAAATCTTCACATTTCTATAAAAGATGTAAAAATAGCCCACAAATACTACTTTAAAGGCTTATTGCTAGTCTAATTTGTGTATGCAGAGGGTGGGCCCGCATCATTTAACATTAATCATTGAATGATTTTGAAAACCTTGAAAATGAGCTTTTTTTTGCTATATATTTTTCATGCTCTAGATAGAATAAATTCAGAAACTTTGTCGGACAAGGATTATTTTGTTATTTTTATGAACCTACCTCAGCGTCTTTGGTGTCTGGTAAAGCCTTAAAATCATTACAATTCATATCCATATCTACAGCTCATATACTGTACTTTCACAAAAGGTCTGTGCGTCAAAAGCACGTGTGAGTCAGCTGACCTTCTGCTTTGAGCTGCAGATGTTCTCCAGGTCTGTGATGAGGGCAGTTTTGCGCTGATGTAGCAGTCGTTCCAGCTCCTCAAATGTACTGGTGATCTCTGCAACTGCCTCGCTCTTTCTTTCATTCAGCTGTCGAGAGATCTCGCTCACCAGCTCGATGGCGGCTGTGAGCTGAGGAAGCCTGTAACATGACCATGTGTGAGACTTATAAGGTAAAGGAAGTGAAAGAGGCAATAAAAAAAACAACAAATTGAATGATCAGTCTTTACTGATAAAAATGGGCATTTGTAAATCAAATGATTGATTAAATGACAGTGATCAATGCATATTACATATGTAACAAATCAAGTCCGAATACTTGAGCATCCAAAAGGAATCCTGTGAAGATCCGACGTCTGCTCACCTGCTGCGTATGGCATCCAGCTGCGTCTTCAAAGCAGCTTTGTGCTGTTCCACGACGTCTCGCAGAGGAACGGTCACATGCTCCCTATGCTCGCCCTCTGTACACTCCAAACACATGGCTGTCTCGCACGACTCGCAGTAGAACTCCATCACCTGCAGAGGGAGACAAACTGAGTCAGCTTCTCTTGCTGTGCATCATCCTTTGATTAAATGTTTCCTTTTTTTAAAAATATATTATACTAATCAATAAAAATGACAAGCTAATACTTAGAGGCAATGACTAAATAAAGGTTTTAAAACAGACTTTTCACCTTTCCGTCATGGTTTGGGCAGCAGAGGGGCTTCCCTGCTGCAGCAGCACTAACCGACTCCAACACACTGCAGGCCTCTGGCCGTGAGCACTCCGGCTCTCGTTGGAGAACCTAGTGGAAAAAAAACACCCGCTTTAGTCACGACACAAACAAAATGTTGTGCATTTTTTTTCCTGCTCAAATCATAATTTTTAATTTTCTTAAAAACCATCAAAGGATCACTTGTCCAAAATGACCTCATTCTCCATGAATGTCCTTCCAGCTGGCAAAAAATAGTTCCAAGAAAAACGACTCCACCCATGCACAACCTATCATTTCAAGTGATTGTTTTATTTCTCTTTTCGCCCCATAATTAGTTTAAACAGTCTTTTATAGTTTTCTTCGTAACCTTTCTACGGAAACTGGCTCGTTTCTGTAATTAAAAAAAAACATTTAGAGTCGGACCTCCATGAGATTAGTGATGAAGAAGTTGTTCTGCAGAGCACACACTCCTTTCTCTGGTAGGATGGATGTCTGTCGACACACTGGGCATGAAAGTGTCAATGACTCTGGAGGAATGTAGTTCTGGAGGCAACTGGAAGAAGAAAGTCAATGAAAAAGAAGAAAAAATGATTAGAATTATAAAACGTTTTCTTTATGAATCCCTGTAAAGCTGTTTAGAGGCACAAAGAGGGAAGTAAAAAAAAAACTGTTAGTTTATCACCAAAACTGAGACGCAAACCTTCACTTGTTTTGTTTTGCAACAAATTGAATTATGGTGTGAGACTGTCTGAGTTATGAAAACCAGATGGAGATTGTTCCTTTACTGAGATACTATTGGCTAAAAGGGAGCATGTGTTTACTCTTTTCCTTAAAAAAATCCCAAATTTCTTCCCAGTTTGCTGCATCTATTTTGCTTTGCAAATGTTTTTTTGTAAATGCAATTCCAATTCATGGATTGTACTTCTGAAATGAACTCAAAAATGCTCAGTCAAAACTGCATTTTGTATTTTTATTCTTCAGCTTGTGAAACACCAGAAAGCAGGACAAAATTCCAAACAGCTGAACATCCTCATACTCCTGTTTTTTAAAGATTTGACACTGCACCACACAAGCTTAGCAACACCCCACCGGCACATCTGAAAGCTATCGGCCCCAGCATCTGTGTGTACGGACGTGATTATGGCTCCGCTGTTCAGCTCAGCTGCTATAGTTAAACTTTTCCTCTTTTGGTCAAATACTTTGATTTTCTTAACCTGCTATATCCGTTTTGGAGCAACGATTGTTAGTCTATTGCAGGGCACACAGTCAGTCCCACACACATTCACACCTAGGGGCACTTTAGAGTAACAACTTCACCAATGAAGCATGTTTTTGGACTGTGGAAGGAGGCCAGAGTGCCTGGCAAAACCCCACGCATATACAGAGAGAACATGCAAACTCCACACAGAAAGGTCCCAGCCAGGATTTGAACTGGGGCCTTCTCGCTGTGAGGTGAGAGCATGAACCACTTTTTATAAAACGATTGTTCATATTTGTGTGGGTTTCTAAGTAGAATGCTCTGAAATGTAATGATGCTTTACTCTCCATTCTTTCACCCAGACCCACAGCCATCTTCAAAAGTCTGTCTTTGCTTAGCTCTGTGTAATATTGTCTGGAAGGGGGGGGGTTGTTTCTTCTGCAGAACAGTAGATTGAGCTTTTGTCAGTGTGTGTCAACATAAGGAGCCTTTTCTCAGGCTGCAGCCATGGAAGATCCCTGATGCTGAGGAATTCACTTGGCGCTCTTGTCCCAACATGGAAAAGCGCCCTGAGCTGTTAGATTATCTAAGACATTTGTACTAAATGACGTCCCACTATAAGACACTATTATGACAGGAATTAAAGGGAGATGAGGGAGGAAGCTACCGAAAAAGCTAAAAAAAAAACTCTTTATAATCTTATTGTATCTTCCTGCAGAGACTCATTTTTTTTCATTTTGATACATCCACAGCAAACGTTAGTTACCTCTCACAGAAGGTGTGCAGACAGGGGAGGACCTTCGGGTTGCAGTAGTGATCCAGACAGATGCTACAGACCAGAAACTGCTTATCTATCTGACGCACCACAGGGCTGGTGCTCCCCGCCTCACGCTTTGCCATGACAGAAGACATTTAAAGCCACGGCCAGTGACAGCAGTTAACCTGCAAGAACACAAAGATGAAAGTTAGAATTTAGCCATTAGAAATGGTTGGAACGGTGCTCAGAGTGTCAACTTCAGGGGAAGCCAAGTTTCACATGAAGTACCAGGAGCCAGTACAACAAAGCTGTTTAATTCCTTGAACAGAAGTGAAACGTGCTCATTGTTGTTCTGTTAATCGCAGGTTAACACCAGGCAAACAACGTTAGAGCCGGGACAAGGCTGCAGAATTCCTCAGTGAGTGCCGGAAAAATGAATGAACTTCTATGATTAAATGCGTTTATTCTTAGGGAAATGTAAAAAATGAATAAATAATCTGCAAAAATTACAGGTAATCTGGAAAACGTCACCTGCACTGTTCAGTTGTGGCTAAAGATTTTCTGGATCGATTTTAGGACAGTGAATCGAATTGGATCGTTCAAAAAAATGATCCAAAACTGACTATGAAAAGGATCGTCAACCACAAATTATAACATGAATCGTTATTAAAATGAATTGTTACACCCCTAGATGGAGAACTGATGTTTCCAAACACAAAAAAGTAAAAAAAAAACAGCAATCCCATTACATCTTATCCCAGCAGTATAATGTGGAGGAGTAAAACTGCAGGATCACAACTACTAATGAAGTAAATTGCAGATAGTTTAGTTCAATTAACAATAATATTAATAAGAATGCTTTAATTAGTATCTTTATAGAAGTTTTTTGGTTTTAATGTAATTAAAGCTAACAAGAGCTGCTTTTATTACTATTCTTTTATATAAACCAAAGGAAGAACATTGTCAAACGGATGTTAAAAACTGTTTCTGGCCCACATGGAATAATATTTAACAGAATTACGCACTACATCAGATCTTTTGTATTAAATGTCAACTAAAAATATACCTTTAATACTCAGAAGTTGTGAGCATCCTATTTTGTTTTAATTATTTTTTTAATTTTTATCTATCTTTTATGTATTTTATTGCCTGTTGTAATTTTTATGCATTTATTTTGTTCATTCGCTCAATTAAAAAAAAGTATTTTGATCTCTCATATTAGTATAAAGCACTTAGGGACCCTGATAGTGCTGTGAAATGCTAAAAATAAAATTTTGTTCATTCAAAATTTGATGAATTTCTTATACAGATAGGATTTTATGAGCTAGACATGACTGATTACTTTGAAAAATATTGTTAAAAATGTCTGCACATAATACAACAAGCTCAGACAGTATTCAATCCTAAATTTTATTGCAACTATTATATCTTTTGTTTATTGTCCATGCACAGCTATGGAATTTCTCCATTTCTTACCACTGTTCAATTAAAAAATTCTAATTTTGCAAAACATTTCTATTTGTTTCTAATTGATTTCAATGTAGCTCATTGATGAGATTTTAAGAAAACCTCATCTGTTTGTTACAGAGATTTTTAAGTGATTGCTGGTGTGCTGACAATAATTATCCAGCTAGAGCATCTGAACAGATGGTTTCACATGATTGGAAAGCTCTTTAGGGAATAGTTTAGATATAAAGTATTTAAGGAGCCTTTTTTACTAACATGTTCCTATTTTTTTTTCATTTTTTCCATCAACATGTACTCAGGACAAACAAGGTAAATGTAATAGTCCACAAGGATTTGATATTTCTCCCAGATTATAAGATAAATTTCGTTTTTTTTTTTTTTTTTAAGAATAACTGTTTCCCCCCCACAAACAAGTTATTTTAATGGAAATTCATGCATGTTGGCTCTGACAAAAAATAGCAAACAAGTAAGTGTTACAGCTGAGACCGTATTTATTTATTTTTTTGTACTTTTAGAGTCTTTCTGTTTTTTATGTTTCCGGCTGGAGTGGGAGGTTTCTGTCTCTTTTTCTTCTATCTTTGTTTGAAAATTGGAGCCTAAATTGTCCAGAGTGCCTGATTGGACGAGGACTTCCAACTCAGCATTTACATACAGTTTTTTTTTTATATATATAATCCCATTTTATTTCCAACCTGGGTTTGTGAGAGTTTTTGAGTCGTTGGGGTACTTTATTTATTTTTCTTGCCTTTATGTTACATCCTTTTAGAAGCCCGTGGAAAGGGATATAACAGTAAGTAATAATGTTACACCCCTGTGTTGTTATTAATAAGTAATACAATTTTCTCAGAAATAATCAAAAAGGGCTTTACAAAGCAGGTAAAAAACAAAAAATGACAAACATTTCTGATTAATTATGTTCAGTTATGTAAAATAATGTAGATAGATTACAGAGCAGTTTTATCACATGTTCTGCATGTGATCAGACTTTGCAGTTCTTGAAAGACTCAAGTATCATTGAACAGTCTGGTATCAGGCTTAAAGCATTGCACAAAAAGGAGTTGATGGGATTACTCACAACTCTGATCACTTTCCTCACAGTGAGGTGATTTGTTTCAAAAGAAAAATAGCATATGAATACTGTAAAGGCATAAGAGTTTATTGAAAATTGTGGCATTTAGTCTAAATGAGAAGAGATTTTTTATTGAAGACATAAAAAAATGATTAAATGACAATGTAGTCCTGCAGCACATCTGCAGTGTTGGATATTCTGCCTAGCAACACAAACCAATGATGCCCAAATGGCCAAGTTTTATATATAGCTGTGCAAGATAAACCCATTTGGCAGTAAAATCTAGCCTCAGAGGAGTCCTTCTTTTAAAATACATCTTATAAAAATAAAGTGTAGCAAAGCATCCCAAAGAAAGTATCAGAGCTTCACGCACATAAAGCAGCTTCAGCAATGTCGTTGTGCCACATTTTCTCAGTAGGTCAACACATTTATTATTTATGTGTCAGGCACCGTCATACCAACCCAAGCTCATTCAAATGCAGGAACGGGTTAAGAAGAATTTCAGCCTAAAAACAAACAGAAATCTGAGCAATGGCTTCCCATTTGAGTAAAAGGGCAAACGCATTCAAAAAAACAAAGCCCTTCACTGAGAATCATCCCCCACCCGTTACGCCTCCTGCTTGCACATCTGTCACTGTGGGATTTAATACAGCTTCCAATCTCTTGCCCCATCCTGTTCTTGTCCTGTTGTCAGTTATCATCCTACGAACCACACACACAAACAATCAGGGGGATTAATAGCCAATGTGTCTTTCCAGTCTTTGAAGGGAGGATTCAGTGACATGCAGACTTTATATTACGAGATCAAGGTCGGATCTTGCAGTAAAATCCAAGAGGACGACATCTGACATTGTCGTAAAGGTCAAACTCAGGGCGCAAAAAAAATGCTTAGTGAGCAATATCTTCACAGCAGATTAAGCCTGGTTTGTTTTGCTTTGCATGGAAAACAAATCATTTTCTCTTGTGATTTTTAGATTTGACAAGTTTCTTTGCGGTTGAATAAAAGGATAAATCCCAGAATCCACTTGTTTTTCAAGACTCAACTGCAATTTCTTATCTAAACGCCTAGAAAAACATTTTCCGTTAAGTTAACTTAGCACACGTTTTAGTTCGTATTCAGCAAGAAGCAAAAGCAAAACTAAAAGAGACAGCAAAAATGATGACGCTCATATAAAAACTTCAGCCCAGGTGCACCACATTTAGCAAAGAGTCAGCAGAAAAAATTTTTAGTAGTTGAATGTCAGTATGAACCTTTCAAGTGAGGTCACATCATCTTTTCAGCAGTTAGTGTTGTTTAAAAGGCTGGTAATCCATGCAAAACCAGAATCAATCTTTGTGCTGAGATAGGTGCTTTCAAAACTGGCTTAAAAGGTGATGCAAGTGCAGAGATCCTGCAACTTGTAAGAAAGTTCTGAGAAGCTTTTGAGTGCAAATCAACAGAAAAAGTTCATAATTGACTGTTTAAGTGCAGAGATCTCTCAGTACAAAAAAAAAACAACTTTCATCTTATTTTTATTGAAAAAAAGGGTAAATACTTAGGCCTATAGAGTGATTTACTATCTAATGAGAAGGCCTAAAGTGCTTTACCATCACAGTCCCATTCATCCATGCACACACACATTCACACACTGATGGTGTCTCTGTTTGCTAACACTGGCGCCAACCGATAACCACCAGGACCAATTTGGGGTCCAGTATCTTGCCCTAGGGCACTTTAACACATCAGTAGACATTGAACCTGCAATCCTCATATCAGAGGTCGATCGCTTCACCTCTGCGCCATGGCTGCCCCACAAACATCAAAACAGAGGTTCACCAATGGAACTTAACGGTTAAGTGGCTAGTTAGCTTAAGTTCCTAACGAGTAGGCAAGTGACAGTTTGGTCAATGTATGCCCCAAAATAATGTCGCAAAAACAAAAAAAAATCTAAACTTATAACCCTCATAGACACTGAGCAATAGACATTGTTGTTACTAATTTTTTGAAGTCCCACATCAATTCTCTTTTGATCTATTTTAAAAGTGTTCCCAGGGGACTTTTAATTATGATTATGCTGTTTTTAGCAAAAAAAAGTGTTGTTTTCTAGGACACAGTTTCTGCGGAGTGGCAGTAGTTCATAAGAACTTCACTTCTGATGTAAATTAATGGTCCCTCATTTCCCATCATCCCTTTGTTTACACTCTCTCCCACTAGCTTACAGCCCCTCACAACCCCAAGCAAACATTACCGGTGCGATATGATGGTGAAAAACATTGGAGCTATTCCCAGATGAGGAAAATGTAGACGGAAATTGATCCATTTGTCTGTAAGTGGATGCATCAGAATGGAGAAGAGCAAGGAGCTTGTGGCCGACCCATTGTAGTTTCTACAACAACCTACAAGCTTTTTCAAATGGTAAATGGAAAATGCAACAAGACCACGTTAAAACACCAAAACACAAATATCACTAGAGAGGGTCTTTAAGTATATTTTTGGTGTTATTTATTATCTATCTGCTGTTTTTAATAGAGCTAACAAGGTAATTTTATTCTATTTTCATATAATCTCTTTAGTTAAGAGAAATAGCAGATATTGGTGGCTGAAGGAGATTTACCAATAGACTTAAAAATGGTCAAGTTAGAGGAAACAGACAAAATGAAGACATATAAATCTCTTCATTTGTGATCAGAAAGGGAAGGTCGGGGTCATTCGGGGAGTGAAGGATCATTCGTAAGAAGAATCGAGACTGAAATCGATGCAAAAGTTTCATTAACAGCCCACTCAGTGAAGCATGAAAATGGAAAGCATAAGTACAGATTGACACACATTCATATTTTACCCTTTTTTTTTCTTTGACAAAAGTAAAACCTGTGCATAACTGTGTAAAAAGGCAAAATATGCCTGCAAAAACAACACATTTTTAACCTTAAACAGCCTCCCTTCACACAGTTTAACGGATCCACAAAAAAGTCTTTTACTAAGTCTTTTGTTAAGCTCAAATGATTATTACAAAGTGCAACAACAGGCCAATATGTGCTGACACTTCTGCGAGTTCTCACATTTATGTATTCAGGAGATCGTGCTCTGATATGTCCTCATATTCATTCACGCTTCAAAGTAGGCCACAACTTTAAGTTTTAATGCTCTAAAGCAACCATGACCACTTAACTGACAGGCTTTAAAGTGGAGTGAAGGCATGCAGACTCAGATTTAGGCTTAAGTTGGAGACAGCAGGATGGAATAAAGGACAGCAGGAAGCTTTGAAGTATGATGCATTTGTGACAGAAACCATCTTGCAGCAAGCTGTCACATAGTGATGCAAAAATAAAAACTATTTGAAGTTACCGGGAGGCAAAACACTCAATATATTAAGCAGTAATAATGCTGGTGAGTCTGGATAATTCCATAAAACTCCTATGATTGTTGTAATTGTGTGTGTTACAGTTCAGCTGCATGTGACTAAAAACGCTGTCATTCAGGCACACAATGCTTTATTTGAGGGTTGGCTCAAAATAATTATGTGAAAAGCTCCTTTTTTAATCTTGGATTAAATTCTCTGCTGTTGTTTTGTGGCACAAAGTTCAGTCGAGCCTCCTGTTGCATCTTCATCAGCACATACACACGGATGCAGTCAAAACAGGAAATCAAATGTGAACCCTCCAGTTCAGGAGCAGGGCATGGAAGATGGTGAAAACAGGGTCACTCGCTCCCCTGTTCCCTTGTCAGACACCTGTGGAGGCGGCCCACTGTCGACACAAACTTTTCCAACAGATGTGCGCTGACAGCCTGTGCAAACACACAAACTCGCTTCAGTCAGCTCCTCGGAGCAGACAGCTGAACAGATACTGGAAAGTCACACATGAACGCAGACAGAAAACAAAGACAGCGTTGACAGAGACGCTACCTACTGTCAGAAGAGGGGAGGCCATCAGTCCAGAAAGGCTTCATGGCTGCTTTGTGTGAAGACCGGGCCCTGACTTCCACATGAATCCCCCCTCCCCTTGCTTCCTCTATAACCACACTGACCACTCTTCCTTTTCCTCCTTCCTTGTCAAACACAATTCTCAAACGAAAAAGCGGAATACAGAATAAAACAGAGGGTGGGACTGGGAATTAAAAGGCCCTCCTCCTGTCAGAGCTGTTTACAAGCATGAGCTGACTGGATACCCTCCTACTGACGCACTCTGATTGGCTGAGAATTTTAAACTAGCAGAACTAGTGATTGCATCATTGGCTAACAATTTGTGAGGGAGTGAGAGACCAGGACTGCAACAGACAAAGCCCATCTTGAATCCACAATGTGCCGCATTACACAAATGAAATGGGCAAGGAGTGCAACAGTCTACACGGAAAGATGTCATGACAAAACAAATATTTGCTATGACTGCACACGTGCATTGAATAAAACAAAAAAAGACAATCAAAAATACATTTTGTACTCATTTCCTAAAGCTTTCTGTTTTTTATGCTGTGAAGGCATAATCTGTAATAATAGGTGAGAAAAAAAACTTTTGTCTGTCATCTGTACATCCATTTTTAAAACCCCCTTAATCTATTTTGAGGTCACATGGTTGCTGGAGCCTATACTGGCTACTGTTGCACACACCCTGGACAGATCTGAGTTCTAGATTTTTTTTTCTCCATACTTCTGCACACATTTCCCCTTCCCTGCTGTCACTCACTACAGTAGTTATTAGGGAAACAGTGACAGTTAGTTTGATATTACGTGAAAGTCCCACTCCAGTCATCTTTCGATCCATTTCAAAAGCAGTCTTTTAATTACGATAATGTCATTTTTAGCCAAACCTGCCATTTTCTAGGACATAGTTTCTGCAGAGCGATGGTAGTTCAATAGAAATTTGCCTCTGAGGTATGGGTGTTACTTTGGCACAGAGTGAACCTGCCCGCATTTCCCATCCTCCCTATGTTTACACTTTCACTTACTAACTTACAGCCATTCAGTGCAACAAAAATTGTCAGCGATATTGGATCTATCCAGTCATACAGTTTTGAACCAGATACCAGCTCAGATGACAAAAAACAAAGACTTGCATGGATCTAGTCCTCTACAAGTGCATACAGAATGGAGCGGAGCAGGGAGCTTGTGGTACTTGCAATCTATTTTCAGCTGCATTTTTTCATCTGCTCCTGATTCACAATGATTTGAATAAAACAATGCTCAGAAAAGCAATTATAAGCTTAATTTTCTTTATATATGTCCTCTATTTTCAGAAAAATACCACAAGAACATGTTAAAAACACAAAAAACCCACGATTTTCATTGGAATGGGTCTTTAAAGTGGGAGATTAAAAGTGCTACTTGAAAAACCACAGATCTGTGGCTGTCTGTGGAGATGTTATTACACCAGTGTCAAGAAGAAGGTTATCATGCAGTCTTTTTAAACACGCCTGTAAACTAATTTGTTCTTGTCAAACCATCTCTTGACGACATGTCCTAAACTTGACAGTAATTACATGATGTCATCAATGTGTCACAACTGAAAGAATCCCCAAAAAACATTTTGCTGCTTGACTACAAGGCATATTGAATTTTTTTATGCTTCAGTGAATACATTTCCAGAAAGTATATTATGATCCAAACAAGGGGAGTTTGATCATACTACTAGCTTTTTTGCACAGAAACAAACAACACATTTATGAGTGAATATGACTTTTGTTTTATTAAGAATTCAACGTCTTTCCTTGCAGTTGCTTATTAAGAGAATGGATCAAACACAAGTCAAACGATAAAATGAAAAACTGGGCAGTTATTGAACGGAGCAAACAACAGCTAAATGTTTTACAAGAAACCAACCAAACGGAGACTTTCAGAGGCTTTAAAATTTGCAACTTATCCAAAAAACTAAGAAAGGAAAGTTGCATTCAAGGTAATAAGACAAGGAAATTTTAAGTTCCAAATTCACAGAAAATAAAAGGGTCAAAAGACAGTTGTGTAATGATAAAAAAAAAGAAATCTTGAAAATCAACTATGCAGTCGAGGTAAAATGTAAAAAAAATATAAGTTATATTAAATTGGAAAAAAAATGTTTTTTTTTTTAAAACAAAAGGTAGTAAATAAAAACTAAATACTTGTATAACGTAAAGGGTGCACAGAAATGTATTTGTCATGATTTGGGACCTGCTCCTCCACCCCATGTTTTAGTGTTTTCTCTCTACTTGTTCCCTGATTTGTTGTTAAAAACGTTTTTTTCTTTGCCGTCATTAAATTGATGCCAGGAGTGAGCGTAAGAGGCTTTGCTTTGTCTTCTGTGGCTGTGTGATCTAATAGCAACCTGGTTGCTATAGGGTTTACCTGAACCTGTCCAGAGACAGCTGCAACGAGGATCAACCAAGATCAGATAGTGAACATGATGCAGTGAGCAACAAGCTGTTCTTTTAAATAAATGCAGTTAAGCCTGTTAGTCAAATCAATAACTGAATTAATCAGCTCAGAACAAAAGAAACAATAAAAGAAAGGTAATGGCTTGAATATAGATTGTACAAGATTGAGCACAGGAGGCCAAGCTGCAGTTAATAAAGCTTAGGTCCAATTGATTTTCAGTGTAGTTTGTATACGCCTCAATCTGTTGTGTTTAAAAGTTATTTTTGAAGTTGAGAAAAAAACCACATGAAATACATTTGGTTTTTAAGAGTGATACTCCTCTTTGGAAGAGCTAAAGGGAATCAGAGTACATCATTGCACAAAAGAATAGCCTCAGAATGACGCAAGTTTGGAGTTTTAACTATTCCTTTTTAGAAGTTTCAGCATATTACTCTTCTTCACAGACTATCACACGCTATTTGTTTTATGCAAGACTGCATGAAGCTGATTTAGACAATTATTATCTGATGAATTTGAGTTGTTTGGACAAAATGATTTTTTTTTCTCATTTACCAGTTAGATGTTTTTTTCTTAACACTTAACCACCACATGATTTTAACAGGCAGGATGGCACTGCTATGATGATACTGGCCTCTACTAAGCCAGGCAGTCCAAAGAGTAGTTTCCTTCTACTAAATTCAAAGACTTGTTTTTACCTTATCCAAATCAATTATTTTATAAAACGTCCTTTATTGACTAACATAAGACACTTTTTTAATGTAACCAATACTTATTATCATGCTTCTCTGAGATTTCTTCAAGGGAAAAAAAAGAACTCCTCAAGCTATAATCCTGCTGACTTCCGTAGAGAAATAATGAAGGGATCATATTTTTGCAATCTTAGTTTCTCTTTGTAGGCTAATGATAAAAATTCTATTTATTTTAGAATAATAGCAGCAAAAGTACTTTGAAACTTCCTTTTATTATTATTATTATTATCAAAGCACTTAATTTTTCCAGCAAGATTTTTTTTATATTCCTCGAATTTTAATTACAGAAGCATGAACAGTGCTAAAAAAAAATTAAAAAATCAACCCAAACTTTCAGTTACACAAAGTGGCTCCGATTGGACAGAGCAGAACCAAATTGGAATTGACGAGATTTGACCAATCTCACGTGATTACATTTGTCCTTTTTAATTTTATTTTTAATATTTACTTTAAAAGGCCATTTTTTGTGTATGTGTTACCTATTTCAAAATACTAGACAAACTAAATTGAGCACATTTTCACAACGTTAAGGGATTATCTTGGTGATAAAGTGTGGTGAGATTTGTAAGATGGTGTGAGAACACCCCAAAAAAATACTATCCTTGTCCATTTTGCTTAACAGGACTGGGCTGAGGGAACCCGTGCACAGGTCATCCATGAGTACTGAAGTCAGTACAGAACCATTTATGGGAGCACTAAGAGAATCTATATTGTTTCTATTGTAAAATCATTCCCAGTGGTCTTTTAATTCTGATTACGCCTTTTTTTTTGCTAAAATCAAAAAGCCTGTGTTGTTTATTTAAGTGAATGTATTTTTTCATGGACTCTATACAGTATAGGATCGTGTGTAACGGAGCGCGAGACTGAGTACTGGAGGGTTACCCATAATGGGGTTGGAGCTTGACAGCTCTGGGCCAAGCACAATCCGCACACACACGCAGAGTCAGTCAGCTGTTCCAGTCTGAGTCATCCGTTAACCCCACCTCCAAGTTTTCCCAACTCACTGCTCCCATTAAGAGTCTCATGCCAAAATGTAAACCTGACTAAGACCGTTTACCTCCACCAAGAAACAGACTAAGGAGCTTGTTTAGCCCTAATTAGCATGCTAAGCAAACTTCCATTCTTCTACACAGGGAAGCCTTACATACATATATACTTGCATTTCTATATATAGCCCGATCCGTTCTCATGCTCTTCAGGCTAATGGCTGACACGTGTTCTGAACGGCACACACTCTCAACGAGCTTAGAGACTCAGATAGCCAGAACAGAAACTATTCAGAAGCAGTGGAGAGGAGTTGCATACTGAATATTTGAAGTAATTTAGTTCTTGGTACAAAAAAGAACATTTAACGATAGTGAATAATAGATTTGGTGTTTCTTGGGGCAAAGGTCTTGAAAGTAACCCCTCCATCCTTTTAGGATTTTCAAGGATCAAGGTACACCATGGAATGAATTGGTCACACTTTTAAACCCATATGAAAAAAAAGGCTCCCTCATAATGTCTGCAGGGAACAAGTTATTTATGGCTTAGCAAACTCATGAGAGTGCAAAGATTCCTTCAGGTTGTGCACAGTGCAGAGCTGCACTGCCCTTGCTCTGACTGCTGGTGCAGAGAGCCTGCCTCGCTGGCTGTGATGATAGTTGTAGGAGGTAAACCAACAGTTCTGCCACCAGTTCAGGCAGGTTTTTTATTTGCCCCAACACACAGTATGACAAAAGTACATAAATACGACTTCTAGGGTAAATGCTTGATAAAATTAGATAAAAAAGAGGCACTTCTTCTTGTGTGACCTCATTGTTTTATAATCGGTCTTTGAAAAAACAGAGAAACAAAGTTTTCTGACAGAAGCACCTTGTAAGGAAAAAAAATGGTCAAGCGATGACCTGGGACTGTCTAATAGTCAAAAAATCTATGAACTCAACAGTCATTAAGTCAATCATCAAAACAAATATCCATCAGGGGTATAAAGACAAATTCAAGACAATTTTAAAGACGTCTTAAAGCCATGACATACAAAAAGACAGTGTTGCTTATTGTGAGTAAAAAACAGAAAAAAATACATTTGAGGAATAAACTTGTCAAATATCTAACTTTAACACAAGTGATCTACAGTGTTCATTCATACCCACTTAATCCCTTCTGAGTCACAAGGTGACCGGAGTCTATCCCAGCTCCTGGGATACTCCCACAAATGTTCACAAACTGCTCCTATATCTTGTGGATGAATGGGTCTAGCACAATATTTAAATGGTGTATTGTTGTGAAAATTTGTATGGCGTTTGACATGAGAAGTGCAATCAAAGTCCAAATCATAATAGGAAAAAACTATGTAACTTTCTTACAATTCTCACCTTTTATTCTGGGCTATATTGTGACAGCAGGGTACCTCCTGGACAGATCGCCAGTCTGTTGCACTCAACCACACACAGTCACACCAAAGGGACAATTTAGAGTCACAAGTTAACCCATGAAACATCTCTTTGGACTGTGCGAGGAAAACCTACACATGCCTGGGCAGAATATGCAAACTCTACAAGAAAGGACCCTGCCGGGGATTTGAACCAGGGTCTTCTCACTGTGAGGCAAGAGTGCTAAAAAAAAATTATTAAAAAATTGCCAAATGAAATTCTCTATGCCTCATTTGATAATGAGTAGGAGTTTTGCAGGACAGGACTACTTGCAGTAACTGTTGCCAAAGGTAGATCTACAAGCCTTTTAAGCAATTTGAGCGTGGATGTTGAAGTCTTGTTTTCTTAGTATTTGCCTTTGTACATATTTGAAAAAAGGGCTTAACACATTGACTGTAAATGAGAACTGGGCTTGCCAAAGGAATAATGATAGATCAACTCGGACCAATCACTGCTTACTGACATTTTCTGGTTCCAACATGACAATGTCCATATTGTGAAAAAAAAATGGCTTAATTAGGTTGGAGCCAGAAGTAAGCAATTTGGCATAGATGATGTCACACTCCCTCAGTCCATTCCTCATATATAGTCAATAGCTGATAGAAACTTCAACTGCACAAATTTTAACCATTGGTTTAAAAAAAGAAAAAAAAGTTCCTTCACAAAACACAATTCATCTTTCATTTTCATGAGAAAATAGTTTATTTTTTCTCTAATGTTTGTGTAGGTCACAAAGATCAAACAAACACATTACTGAAATTCATAAGCCGCCAGGGCTTTTACAAAACCATCATAACTGAAATTCAAAGGGGCAGTTATGTAAGGCCAACAGCGTATGCATAATAATTTTGAGGCTAAATACATTCAAAAAGGATTGTCATCAACACAAAACACAGATTTCCATCCTGTTTTTTTTTTTTCCCCATCAACCCCCTCTTCCAGTGCAGAGAATTATTTCAGTGAAAGAGGAGCACATGCCACAGGGTCGAGGAGCTCATCCTTAAATAATTTGTGTCTTTAAATAATTGAGCAAATAGAGGCTCTAAGCTAAACATATAATGAAAACAGGCAGTGCTTTCCCCCCCAAAAAACGACATAAAGCAGGTGAAAGTGCATTGAAAATGTCCTTGTATAGGAAAAAATGTAAAGTTAAGGCATATTAGTGGTCATCTGAATGCTTTTGGAGAAACAAGGTCAAAAACTGCCTTTATGTAATAGTCAAATATATGGAAAACCTTGCACTGAAGAGAAAAGCCCTCAGCTATGGACCTATTTTGCCCACAACACACATTAGCATCAAATGCAACGAGAAGTGCCAAGAAATTTTCCCTTGAAAGTGTTCTCCCATGCTGCTCAATTTAAGTGTAAAATTCATGAATCGTAAACAAGTATCGCAGACAGTGTGGAGGAAACGGATTTAGTCGAGGGAGTTAGATTTTCCCCTTTTTTGTTTGCCATGCCAGCGTGTGTGGAAAACATGGACAATTTGCATGCTGTTTACCCTCCAATGTAGACCTGTAGATGCAGCTGAACAATTGCTTCTGATAGGTCAATTATAATTGAATTACCACAACATAAAAGATGAAAGTGTGGTATATTTTATCTGGAACCTGTTCCTAAATAAAACCGCATTGAGAAAATTCCATTTGTCATCACAATGGCCTTGCAACAGACTGGCGACCTGACCAGGGTTTACCCTGCCTTTGTCCAACAGTAGCTGAGACAGGCTCCGGCAACCCCATGACTCCGAAAAGGACATATAAAAATATTCAACGTGACACGTCTGCAGACCTCTCAGTCACTAAGCTCTGAGCTGATGACACTTCCCTGACAGCCATAAAGGATATAAAGGCTAAAGTGTGGTTTGAAAATGCAAGTCCACCTACGAAGCACAAACAGGCGATCGCACATTCTTTTACAAAAGCAAAAATACTGTCTGAATCTTTGAAAGTAAAGCAAGCACACAAAATGGAATAAACTATTTCCATTGAGACTGATCCTTTCAAAGTCTTGGTCTGGACCAATCTGCTTGATTTGGTCCAGATTTAGACCTGAACCTTGCACTTGACATTTCTGTTTTGAACCAAAGCTTGTAAGAAAAAAAGAAAATAAAGTGACTAAAGATCTCTTCAGTCATTGGCCAGGAATTACAATTGTGGGGGAAAGCAACAAAAGAAAGAATAATGGAAATCCAATGCTTTGCAAGTCAGGATAGTTAACTTATTCAAAATTTTTGCTTCATTCCTACTCTGTTTACATCCCGTAATCCCCCGGCTACATTGGTGGTTTTGGTCCAGTTGTTCCCCTCAGAGCATTGAACCTATTCAGTCTGAGAAAATTCAGAGTGAACCGGAGCTCAGTCCGATTGGAAACAAACCGAGACCACCTCAAAAGATGGGTATGAGAGTGTTTCCTGGTCCCAGACCAGGGTCCGCTTGGGTGCATTTAGATTCCGGATCATTGGTGGAAACGAACATTGGTTCACTTAAAGCAAACAAGTGTGTCCTGTTTGAATGCACCCTCAATGCTTAGTGGACACAGTAATCACATTTCTCAAACGTTAGAAACCACTTGTAGGAAAAATCAGAGTAAAATACAATGTGGTTTCTGAATCGTACACTGGGTTGGGAAAGCCGGGTCCATGAGAACTTTAGTTAATGAATAAAGCAATTGCAGCTATTTTAATATCAATTCATCTCAAATAAAAGGACGTAACAATTAATCTGAAAATGCAGAGAAATGACAATGGATTAAAAGTTGTGGCTCTCAAATGAGAATTAACCAACAACCTTCTCACACCTTAATCAAAGGATTTCCATCTCCAGACTTTCCAAAGTGAAAAATGTAACTTGATTAAATTGGATGTACAATATATGAGCCAAAATGTCTGAGTAGCTCACATTGAGTAAGCAAACGTCAAACCCAGAGTGTGTATGACAGACCACAGAGCTGGAGGAATGCACTGACAGTTGCCCATGGCAACCCAAACACCTTTGGAGCTGATCAGGTCTGCAGGGAGCACAAAGACAGCAGCGAGAATTCACAGACAGGATACAGCTGTCATAATTAGCAGGGCTATTATGGCTGATGTCTTGTCATTTGCAATATTAGCTGCCCATTTTAGATCTGCACAGTTAGATTTCTGATCGATCCTTTCTTAACAAAACACATTCAATATGTCTGTGTAATACTTGTAAAAGTATTGAAATATCTTGTGTTTAGGAATGGATCTCTAATAAATAAAAAAATTTAAAAAAAACGTTGATTTGAGTTCATAGCTGTCCAATAGATTCAAGCACGGCTGCAACAGTAGAAAAATGCACTCATTACTGAATTGATGAACGATTGTCATATTTCTGCATGAAGTTTACATCTCTGTCCCTCTGACTCACCCCTCCTAAACAACTTTTGGGACATTCCTTCCTCACCAGCTGGACATTCCAGTCTCCACTTCCACCACAATGACTGAAGGTTTGTCTGAGTCAATATTTAAACTTTTATTTGATATTTTATTCTTGTTCTGCCTCATATTGCTTCTGCAAATGCAAAGCAAATTGGTAGCCTTGTTTTGGATAAATTGTCCCAACAAAAAGTGGAATTGGGGATCAGTAAACTATTATTGTAGTTGGAGAAAACTCTTTATTAAGTGTTTGGAACAGAGAAATAAATAAGAAAAAAATAAGGGTAGAGCATTATTTTGATGCAGATGGCTATAAACTGAACTAAAACATTATTTTCTCTCAAAAAAAAGACCAAAGATTGCCATCTGATGATTTTTTAAAAATAAAAATAGTTCACTAAAATTGCACTCTAAAATAAACCAACACAATCATAATTCCACAAGTATATACCTATAATTTTGATTGTCTATTGAGTTTGCAATCGTGGCAGAATATCAACATCATTCCAGCGCATAAGACCACGCCTCATCTTTCTACCCATTAGCTAAGCTTCACTGGGTGTTTTTTTTTTACATACAGAAAAAATAAATTTATTACATTTTGCTCCAAAAGAGATTCCAGTTTCAGGCCCAAAAAACTGGCCTGCAGCACTGTTTTGCATACAAACAACGTAGGGTATGCCTTCACCGGAGGTAGGCAGAAGAAAAGCAAAGAGTGATGAGGTTGTGGGACAGCATGAGAGGAGATAAGGTAAGCACCCTTGATCAAGGAGAAAGGGGCAATGGAGTGTCAGTAAGAGCTGGCGCAGAGTGGGGTTGGCAAAAAAAGGATGAGAGCAAGTGTCGGAGGCAAGGATTTACTTACAGCGAGTCCCTGACAGATGAGAAAAGAGGCAGTTTCAGTGCGTTCCCTTCCAAAGGGAGAGGTATCCTTCCACCAAATGTGACATTGCCAAAGCAGAAATGAGCACCCCACACAGAGTCCACAGAGATAGACAGGATCAAGGTGTGTAAGGGTATGAAAGACTGAGGGAGGGGGTTCAGATTTAACGCATGTACGTGTGAGAGCAGGGCAAGCAACTGATAAGGGGAGAGAGGCAAGAGATGCAGAGAGTTTGTACAAGCTGAATGGCTGGTGTGAAAATGGGAGGGGGCCGGATTGTCCAATAATGTGAGGGGTGAGCCAAGTGAAGGAGAGATGGCAACAAAGACAGAATTTTTCCAGTGGGATTCTCCGTGGGGTCTTCTCTTATCTCTCTTGTTAATTTTGATTCCCAATTTTATTGCAGAGATGATGAGATATTTCAACTTCTGAGCAAGAAGTAGTTCATTATGAAAGTTATCACCCACTTTTATAGAAATGAGATCAACTGTATTTCTCCCACACACACAGAGTCTGGGTGCAGGGAGGAGCAGGATGGATACATCATCTTCTGGCAGCTCTCATGAGAAAGAGAAATTTGTTCCGCTTAAAAAGAATGGCATGGTAATGTGAAAAAAAGAGAACAAAAATGTGAAAGATGGGAGAAATTGTGGTAAATAAAAAATATATAAATGAATTTTCTGTTAGCATTGGTATTTAACTGACATGAAATAGATTTTTTGTGGGAATTTATTTTTTTTAGAAATGAACAATGTCCTTCTCTTAAAGTGTGAGTGGTGTGGCTGTGTGCATGCGCGTGGGGGCGGGGCGCAGATCGTCATCTCATGATTTTGCTGCGGGAGCACCATGTTGCCATGGAGACTGCATCCAGTGGCAGGAGCCGCAGATGGCCGCCCTCACTCTCTGTCTTTTTTCCTCTCTCTCTCTCTTTGAAAAGGTCTAGTTAGCGTCACAGTCTGACCTGCAGGCTTTTTTTTCCCTCCACCTCTTTTACAAAAGAAAAAAGCGTGGTCAACCAATTAAGTTGACAGGGAATATTTAAGGGAAAAAACTGAAAAATGCATTCTGAGTAAAACTGTAAAACATCAGAGATTTTATGAAATTGAATCAGTGAGATGTAACTATTAATTTAATCCCCCCCAAAAAAAGAAAGCTCCATTTACTACATACTTTAAAAAGCTGGTTTTAGCTTCAGCTGAACCATGTGTGCATGCAAATGATTATAGAGAATAAGAAATGTAACCACTGCTTCTTTGAGATAAACCACAAAAATGTGAGGTGGAGACCTTAACTTCTGTCTAAAAAGTTTTTGTTTTTGTTACTTTAGTTTTTTTGTTTGAATATTTAAAGTTTCTCTGTAAAGTAAAAAAAAAAGTCCTTTCATATGAAGTGGAAAGGCCTTTAGTGTGACCAAAGAGACCACAAATCCATCATCATGGGACAAATCAGACCAAAAACACTTTTGTCCTGTTTCAAACCTTTCAATTATCAGACATTAACCCCTTGACGTCTAAATTTATTTCCAGATATGATAATAAATAAATAAATAAATAGAAATTACTTGTGTTTTTGCTTTTAAGTACATGTTAAATTTAGGTCATTTTGGAGCAGAAGTGGTTTGATGCATATTTGCAACCATAGATGGCAAGGAACAAAACAGAATAAAAAAAAAAAAAGCATTTTGCTGTACATTTGCAAACTTCAAACAGTGGGATTTCAATGGTTGATTGTACAGTTGTCATTCAGATAGAAATTCAAGATGTGCGTCAACTGATTACATACTGTACCTCAGTTTGGTATTCCTGAAGAATTTGTTCTCAATAAATATTATTTTGCTGTAGAAAATCAAACTCTGTGTACAGTTTCTGTACAAAGTAAATATTGACTAAATACATACGTTTAAATCAAACATTACCATTATAATAACTGTATTAGCTATTTTAGTGAGTATTAAGTTTAAGGGATTTTTTTTGTCTGATTGTCTCTTGGATGCTCACACTTTGCTACTCTGTAATTCTCATGTTTCCAGTTGTTAAAGAGTCTGGACAGGCTAAAATTAACTAAGAGCTTTTCTTTATTAAATCTGAGGAGCAAAAGACATCACTGCACTGAGCCACCTTAGCGAAGGATATTTGCTAATAGTAAAATAACCCAACGCTTGAATGCTGTGAGAAACATTCACTTTGTCTTTGGTGACTTCGTGTGGAAATTTGAGCTACACAATTTTTAAAGAAAAAAAAAATCTATTGTGTACTTACCTGTCCATTTTACAATTCAACAGCTTGGTTTCTTCAGAATAGCAGCGAGGTTGTTTTTAGTGATCCTCTTGCATCACTGGAAGAAAACAGAAGGTATCAATTACAAAAAATTGCTTAAATCAGAGGCCACAATGCTTTCACAGGGGGTGGGACTAATGTGTGGCTTCAAATTACTCAAAATGAACCAATAAAGGAAAATAATTTTAATGTATTCCATCTGGACTTGAAATCATAGTACAAAACGATAGAGCACATGCAAATATGAGAGCCATGAGAACATTCCTCCTCTTAAAATAATTGCATACTAAGATTTTTGTTCTTTTTTTCATCTATTCTATGTTTGATAAGATAGTGTAAATCTCTGGATTAAAAAATATTAATTGTCAATGCAGTTGCACAGTATTTATAGTGTTATCCTTATTGTGTTATGTCTGGCTATTGATAAAGTTTTAAGGGAAAAAAAGACGTGTAGGGGAGGGGACATAATGACAACAGAGTGGGACTTTTTTTTAAGCGCACAACACCAGCACAATTAGTCTAATGAAACTGTTTGGCACAAATTTTATCATACCGATGTTCCCTTAAAAATAAGATCACACTGGACGCTAAACAAAAACCCTCTACCTTGGCTTTAAAATACGTAATTTGCGCATTAACACTGGAGAATCTAGCTCGTGTGACTACCGCCACCTAGTGGCAGGCCATGAGAATCCCCAAAAGTCCAAACCAAAACACTGTCAAATAAATACTGATCAAACTAAAGCAGTTGCGCTTTGTTTTGCAACAGCTTGCCTGCGCCTGCATTTCCATTCTGAGCACTCTTTCCACCTTCTCCATGGATGCGATACGCTGGCCTTTGAATTTCACGCCAAGAAACGGGGAAATGGACTCTTTCAACCCGGGCGGAACTTTTGAATACACAAGTGATCGATGGGACAAGCGGAAGTTGATGTTCCAACTGTCTGTGAGGGATGTGTACCTATTCGAAAGCCTGATAATCGCATGTCTGGCCATCGGAGAATTTCTGATGTATCTGGCGGTTTGGAAGCAGCTAAGAGCGACAAGCGGTTTGCTGAAGACACTCCGGATGTTGACGAATCTGACCGAGAGACAGTCGCAGCTCGAGGAAAAGCTCAATGCCTTACATGCCCAACAAGGCAGAGTTCTTACGGTCCTTGAACATGATTTACGAAATATAGATGCGAAGTTAAGGAAACATTCTGCTCAAATCGGAGGAAGCTAAACCAAATCGCCAAATAATTTTGAACCAGGGAGCCGCCACGAGGACACTGAATCATCTTATCAGACTCTCCCCAACTGAGGGCACGTTGCCCTTGGCGTTCTCTGAAAAGAAGGGAAAATCTTTCCACTTAAAAAGTCTTCTTTGCTCTCCAATTCTTCCTCATCCACTTTTCATCCACAATTACCATAAAATTAATAGTATATTACTTTGTTTGATTTGACATGGCGTCGACCTCGTGGCGCAACGGTAGCGCGTCTGACTCCAGATCAGAAGGTTGCGTGTTCAAATCACGTCGGGGTCAGATCTTTATCATTACATTTTCTGAACTAACCTTTGAATTCCCTCCATCACATTTTTTACGCAGTAAAATATGTAATTACATAATTCTGTTGCTTTGTTTTACTCCATCTTCTATGCATTACAGTTACTAATAGTTTTTTTTAACATTATTTTCTCAATTTGGATTAAAAAAATCTCCCAAGTATTAATAAACATTTTACAGAAATGATTTTAATTTTGTAAATTTTCTTTCCAATTTTTAATTAAATTGCATCACTTGTAAAGAGTCTTCAACAATTTATGTTAACAACTGTTAGTAACCTACTATTCTTGTCATCTTACAAAATGTTAAAAACATTTAGCTATTAAATATTTTACAAGCAAACAAACTGATTTTTTAGGAAAATATAACTATTAATCTGCAGACGTTTTCTGAAATAACATACCTTCAAAAAAAAAAAAAGTCCAGAAGACTCCTTTGAGTCCAGTACATCCAGTGTTTTTCCTTTCAGTTGGCCTCCTCTCTTTGCAAATTTCCCTCTCAGCTTAAGTGCCTCAGCACAATGCCACTTGCAGGACTTCCTCCCTCTTCCAACTTGGTCCAAGTTTCTCCTTCCCCACCTCTTTCTCTTCTTATTTCATGGCCGACTCTCGTCTTTCACTCAGAAACACTAAAGCCTGTACACACAGTTCTGACAGACAAAGGTCACCTCCTGTCCTGAGGAGTCGACTCATATCAGATGGTCTTCTACTGCAGTCATATTTTCCTAGCACAATGGATTGATTGTCCTCTGGAGGTCTCATTTTAAACAGATCTAGCAGCTGACGTAGTTCCCTGCTGTTATCTTTCTGTGAATACAAGGCAGCTTTCAGCATTTAACCATTTCTTGCCATTAATGAAAATAATAAAGGTCTCCAGGTGAAATCTATTCTCCTTACTGTTCAGTTGAACTTCTTTTTTTTTTTTGTCTTTTAATTTGAAATGCCAAGCAACTCCGATGTCCCCACTGGGCATCTCAGTAGGAGTAAAAATGCAAAAGAAGTGCCAAGAAAGAGCCTTTTTTGTTAAAGAGTTATATTTCACATTGGAAATGGCTGTAAACAATCCACGTTGCCCTAGTGACTGAACTGAATGTCGGTTTTTTTAGGCTGAATCTCTACTACAGGGACATGAGTGGCAGCTGCAAGTTTAAATACGGCAAACTGAGGTCTGCATATCAATATTGCCACTGAAACGATCTGCAAAAAAAAAAAAAAAAAAAACCTTTTGTACCACTTGTACAACAGTTTAGCTGCATTGTCTGAGAAAATAAATAATGAATGAGGTGAAATGCAAGCAGCGATGTGAGACTTTGCAAAATGAGAAGGCGTTAGCTCCACAGTTCCAAGAAATATATCAAGGGGTAGACATTTTCACTCAGAAAGCAAGACTCAAAGAGTGGATGCAATCGTACAAATCAATTTGATAAAAAATGTAAAATGTTACTGTTTATTGTGTACAAAAACACAAAGACAAACGATGAGAATTTTGGTTGTGGTTTGACCACTAAAGTATCCAACCCCTCACAGGATCAAAGCAAGTCAATAATTGCCTTGTTTCTACAAAAAGGTTTTATAATAAGTTAAAAGAATAAAGACAAACACTGTTATGCAATCTAAAAAACACAAAAAATATGACAAAGCTTTGTTTCAGTCCATTTAATCGAGTAATGTCTTTGGTTCCTCGGGCTTATTTCTACCTCCAATGCTCTTAAAGAAGGAGATAAATCCAGATGAACCCTCAACGCCGGTTCTATCGTGTCTCTTATTTGCTGCTCTTGAGCAAGAAGAGTAAAGACTCTGAGTCATACTCCTCTGGAATAGGTCTCCCAGTCGGAAGTTGGAGGCAGGAGGCTGCTGGGCTTCGTCAGTGGAAGCAGATCTTGAAATTGGGCCGTGCAACAAAGCTCTTTGATAGGGAAAGTCGGGAAAAGATTTGAAGCCATTGGAAGGAGATGATGGGGGGTCTAGGTTAAGAGGGTGGCGCTGGCAGCTGCTGTCAGTTCCCCAAACTCCATCGTCGAGGTCATCCCTGCTGGGTGTAGTTTTCTGTTGGGCTTGTTTGTGTTGCATTCTGGGAACAGGGCTCAGGATGGTCCACGGTGAACCCACATCCCCGTTGTTGACAAAGAAGTAGTCTCTGGTCTTAGCTCGAGGGGTAGCTGGGGTAGAAGGTTTGTCTTGTCGTTTCTCTGAATGACAGCAGCTTCCTGAAATAAAGTGACCATCAAGACTGCTTCTTCTCCTCTGCGAGTGCAGGACCATCCGACTTTTCTCGTGCACATCCTCCAAGTCTTTGTTTTTTTGTCTTGCCGTTTGGCTGTCAGTTTTCTGTAACTTGGGGTGTTTTTTCTCTGGGCTCGCCTTGCTATTGTGAGGCGTTGACTCAGCCTTTTCTGCGCCTTTGAAAAGCAGAGCGTCGGTCGGGAGCGGTCCGTTCCTCCTGCATCTGGAGAAACTGCTGGGCACCGTGGAGAGAAGGTTGTGTAGTGCCGACTCCAAGCACACAGAGTCACCGATTGTTTCTGCGTTTGTACAAGACCCTATGGAGCGCCGTTTTGCTACAAATCGGGTGCTTTCCTTTCGCTTGTGTCTTTGCTCCTTCGCTTCTCGCTCTCGGTTCTCCTATAGAGACATGTAACAAAACGAAAACTCCAACTAAAATACAACAATGGCTATAACAGATTTGAGAACAAGACAGGTAGAGAAAATTATACTGTCTGTATTTTTTTAAGAGTTACATTTCTGTAGACTGATTTTTATACCTGCACAGCCGTATCAAACCTCCTGCAAAATGAGTAAAAGATGGAGCAGCAATCCTCCAGCTTAAAGGCCCCTGGATCTTCACAAAAGTACTCTGCAACAGCGTGGCTCAGTGCATTCAGCTCCTGCAGAGACCTCTCCAAGTCTGCAAGCTTGGATTTAGCCCTCTGAGAAGAAAAAAAATACAAAAAGGCAGAAAGAAGAAAAAAGTAGGACAAATCTACACATTGATTTTAAAATGTATGGAATGAGAAATTAGAAAATGTACCAAAAGAAATGTCCCCATCTGTTGCAAGAGCCCAGGCTCTTTGTTGCTGAACAGTTTCACTTCTTCAATCTTACTGACCTCCGAGTCAAAGTCTGCAATGACCTCGTCTTTACAAATCCTGGATATAAGATTAAAAAGAATAGATTTAGTGTCAAGTTGAAAGAAAGTAAAAACTAAATTGAAGTTAGTTTGAAAAGCCAGATAATTTAAGGACCACCTTGATGCCTTCCCAATATGAGGAAGCTGGTTGGGAAAAGTCAGCAACTCTGCATCAATGTCCTCTGCTTGCTGAGGGGGGCGAAGAACAAGGATGGTAAATCATTCTGAGACTAGAATAAATCTGTATTTAAGAATGCTGTAAACATTTTTGAAGTAACATTACAATTTATTTTTCTTTGCAGACATCACACTACCTACAACTGGATTTGCTGCATTGAGATGATCCTATGTTCCACTGGGTGTCTTTTATTTTGAAAAGAACTTATGTGAACCACTGTCAAAGTTAGAAACTATTTCATATTTAAAAAAATTTAAAATCCTCATATTTACGTTAAATTTAAGCAAAAACAAACTATTTATCACAATAAGAATGAGATAAATGCAAATCAGTTTCTTTTTTTTTAAACAGGTGAAGTGAGACTTTGTGGATCCTACTGGGTTGTGGTCAGTGAGAAATCCTTAAATGTAAAAGGTAGAAGATCCCTGGATTAGAAAAAAAAGTAATATCTATGTCATTGTTACCTTAGCAACATAATGCATTAGATTCATCCCCGGTTTGTTGGCCTTGGTGTCTGCCAGCTTTAGGAGGGAAGACATCCTGAAGCCAATGGCATTGGCACTATAACTACCCTGAAGAATAAAACATTTGAAGAGTGACTTATCCATTTAACAGCAGAATAAATAGGATAAGAAAACATATTTTTTGGTGACAGATTAGAAAAAAACTTTACTAACAGCATTCATGTAATTCCCGGCTTTTAACACCAGTCGAATGACTGAGTGGAGGTCATCGCAGTCCAATAACTCTAAAGTTTGGGGGACAGATTTTAATGTAAAATTCTGAAACAATTGAAAAAGCTGCATGTCAACAAATGTTACCTTGAGCAGCTTTGGTCATGACAGAAACAGAATCCCTCACTTCCTCCATGAAAGGAAAGAATTCCTCCCTCACCATCATGGTTTTTAGACGCTGCTCATAACTAAAGAACACGTATAAACAATGGTGATTGTGCCAACAGCTAGAGAAAACATAAATATACCATGAACTACATAGGTTTTTTTTTTCCCCTTGAACCTCTTCAGACCAAGACTAAAAATATTAAGTTAGGTAATTAAAAAAATATGAACACAAATCAAATTGAAACAAAAAATTGAAAAATATGTTCTCAATTTGTTTATATACGGTAATGCCAGTTTACAACTGAAATTGTTTTAAAGTTTTATCATTTCATTCTAATACTGGACTTATCTTTTGAGATTTGAACCTTGTTTGAACTTTAAACAAGAGGGGAAAGTGTGAAAATGTTCATGTCCGTCTGAGAAAAATACATTAACTGTGTAGTGAGTTTTTTTACAGCCTAAATATCTATAATCTTACTTTGTAAATTTTACTTATTGCGGGGTATTTTTAGAACATAATCCCCACAATTAACACAAGAACACTATTTAGGAGAAAATAAATAAGTCATTGCAATAGTTAGGGACCAGGAAGTAGATGAGCAAAAAGTCACTTAGCATCTGTTATAAAACAAAATAATTATGTCAGTTTTACTGTATAATGTAATATAGTAGTTTCTTATTCCAGAAACATCCAAGTATCCTGTTCCGTGCTATGAAGTATTACATAAATATTAGATAAGCCAAACTGACCCTGGCACTTTAATGAGTTGAACCATGAATTGGTCAGCCTCAGGTAACAGGGAGAGCGTCTCACTGAATGACAGCAGCTGCTTCACCTACATTTGGACACAAACAGAATTCCCCAGACAGTGATGAACAAAAAACAGGACTTCTTAAGACTCCACAATCTCAGCTTTATACAGACATTGAATTGACTTCTAATGGTTTTCTAGAAACTAATTTTATCAACAAGATTAACTGTCTAAATCACTTTTCTTTTGTAGGAATATTGTCATCATTCTGCAAAAAAAAAACAAAAAACTTAGTGGTCATATTAGGAGCCTTCTTTTCTCTTTCCCTTTACTTTGAAAATAAAGTCTTAAAAAGAAATATTTATGTACAAACTAAGTGACCTAGCAAACACAATTGGAGAAAAGGTGAATGTAAAAGTTTTTGTCAGAATACTGGAGAGACTGGGAGGGAATTACAAACAAATAGAAAAAATCTACATAAATAAATCTGATTCAAAACATTTGAAAACCTCAAGTCTTCTTACAGGATTTTCATATGTCAGATTTTGTGCAAACAAACATTTGGCTAAACTTCAGAAAACATTTCTTTGGAGTTTGACAACAAATAAAAAAAAGCCATCAAAATATTACTACTTTTAAACACTTAATTATTACAATATTTAATCTAGTTCTGAGACTCAAAGAAATAAACTGAAAATTCAAATCTAAGTTGTTGATACCTCACTTTCATCTGGCAGCAGCTTGCAGAGCTCTTTTAGCTTGTCTGCTCCAAATCTAAGCCAGTTTCCCTGATGGATGTCCTCCACTATTTCAGTCACGGGCCTGAAGAGGGAGGCAAAGTCCAGAGTTTGTACGAAGTTTCTTCTGAGTCACTAAACACACAATAACTTGCATCTTTTCCAGTTATGTAAATCAGCAGTTGGTTTAAGGAACTCTGTAGATCCATGTATTTATTGAAAACCTATACAGTAGTGTATTTAAAACAACGTGGCAGTAAAAATCCATAAAATACGAAATATTTTTTTTTCTTTATTGTGGAAATATAATTTGTTTAGTTAAAACAAAGAGATTTTTAACTCTAAAGACAGATGGGTGGCTCTAGTGTGAGAATGTCAGCTCCTATGTGCGTGGTTCAAGTATTTCACTGAGATCATTGTAGAAAAATGAAACTTCCACAGCTCAGTGTACATTCACAACTTCAAATCTGCTCTGCTGGCTGTGAGATTTACACTCTTTAGCTTCCCTTTTATAATTTAAATTAAATGGTTTATTTTAAAAAGTAAGCTCATCATAAACTGACAAACATTTTCATCCTCTGACATCAATTTTTTTTCTACAACAATTACGTTTTTCCTTCAAATTGCACACTAAATAATCTATTGCCAGAATGCGTATTACCAGCTATTGCAAAAAAAACCCCCAAAACTAATAAATAGACACAGATAAAACTTTCAAAACGTTCTCTTAAAAGTTGATAAAAAAACAGAGGAGCAGAGCAACAGTGACACACTGTAGAATCAGCTCCAGATGTCAAGACACGCTTTTTATCATCCAATGTCACAGGAGTAAAAAAGTTACTTCAGCATCTCTATAAGTGGTTTGGTGTGTTTTCACATGCATGCCCAGAACAGATTATGGGGATAAAAACATGTCAAAAGGAAGAATTAGTATAAAATTTCAACAGCCGGCACCAGGGAATATGGAAGCTTTTAAAACGCACACAGTCACCATAATGTGTCAATGCTGTGTAGATGAACCTCAGGGTTCTATGTGTGCTTTTGTGCACTCTAAAACCAAGAAAAATAAAGGTTTTAAACAAAGTCAATATTTTAAGAATTTCTTTAGAGGTTACTCTATGCAATTTGTTCCTAAAGCTACATTTACTTGGCTACGCAAACTAGCCGTCAACAATTTGGCTTCTGAGTTAAATAACATGAAAAAAATAAGTGGCACCAAGCTAGAAAGCTAAAAAGAGAAGTCTGGGGGAGCTACCTTCACATGATCAAAACAGGCTGCAATAAAACAATGAAAAATATGGTGAAGCTGTGGTTGAAAAAACAGTTATGTCAAAAGCATCAGCAAAATCAACTAAAATTTGTATAAAAAAGTGCATGTCTCCTTAAAAACATTCAAACAAAACCTGAAAAGCAACAGCATGTGTTTTAAACATGTCATCAACACAACACCAAGCCTCAGCCACACAGACAGTTTCCATTTCCCTGAGATAATAAGGCAGGTGTCCTTTCAGTATCACATTTTCTGAAGAGCTGATTTGGTATTCAAAATAATAGGTGAATGAACTTTAGACTAAATGTGACATGGATAAAACAGAAACAGCTAAAAGGATATAATCAAATATTCTCAAATGATACAAAACACTGTTAAGTTGCAGATAATTAACAAACAGCCCTAAATACTTAAAGGCTTACCAAGATGAAAAATGTGTTTTTAACATGTTCTTGTGGCATTTCTCTGATAATGGAGGACATATATTAAGCTTAAATTTACATTTCTGAGTATTTCTTTATTCAAACCGTTGTGAAATAGACAGAAAAAAAAGGCTGTTTGGTAAAGCTTGCAAGTGTGATGTAAAATATACAATCAGCGGGCCACAAGCTCCCTGCTCCGCTCCATTCCGTGTATGTCTTTATTGTCCTCGCCCGAGCTGGTAAAAAAACTGCATCCAATTTGATTTCATAACTGCTCCAATATTGGTCGCCATTATTGTTGCACTTGTAATGTTAGGTTGGGGTTGGGAGGGGCTGAAAGCGAAGCTGTAAGACAGCGTGTAAACAGATGGAGGGCGGGAAATGGGGGTCCCAACAATCCCGCCCACAACTCAGAGGAGAATTTCTACTGAACTCCTGCAATGTTTTATTCTGACTAAAGATGCCATAATCATAATTAAAAGACCACTGAGAACGCTTTTAAAGTAGATCAAAAGATGAAGGGAGTGCGACTTTAAAATATAATTTAATAAAAGTCATGAGAGAACAGGTTTTAAAGGCTCAATAGTGTCCACAAATATATTTTTGATTCAAAACTTTGATGAATCACAGACTTAAGACCTGTCCAGAGAGTACACCTCCTATATCCAACAGTACCTGGGATATGCTCCAGCAACCCCAAATGGGATTAAGCGGATTTGGTGAAAAAAAAAAATGGATGGAACCAGGACGACTCAAGATAAAGCATACAGGTTAAACGGAAGTAAAACAGAAAAATCTCTCAGTGAAAAATAACAGGAAAGCAATTTTCAGCTTCTTATGTTACTTACACAAGTTGACTTTTCCAGATAGGAGGAAATGCTTTAAAACTAATCATCTTTTACCATCACTGAAATGTGTTTGAAGACTTTATTTGCCTGTGTCCTCAAGATAAGGAAGCTCCTAATCAGGTAATTATTAGTACAACTAAAATGGCCTGTGCATCATCATATGAGTTCATGTCTGACTCGGACATGTTTTCCTTTATTGTAGTGTAATCACCAAACTTAGTTTTTGGGAATAATTTCCCTGCAGAGCTCTCTGTATCAATCAAATGGATTCCTGCCATTATCACTGCTTTGACTGGGTCATTATTACCTCTTGAAATGTCTTAGAAAGATTCCAACATTCATACTCTTCTTGGAGTCCAGAATTTTGACCTAAAGGATAATAAAACAAGGGATAAGTGTTTAAGCTTTAACAAATGTATCTATGTTGAGGGCAAAAGTCCAATAAAAACAGTTTTTGAGGAAGCTACAGCAGAGTAAAAACATTCCAGTTCCTCACTTTTAACAGATTAAAACCTGGAACCTATGATAGCCTAGTTCCCTCAGTGATTTCATTGTTTCTCCAAGCTGACATGACAATAAAAAAGTAAACTTTTTACAGGAAATCAAACTTTGTGAGGTACATTTACCTGAGGTCCTGGTGAAAGGAGGTCTATTCTATTACTCCTTCTCAGGCTTGTGAATCTTGAACTGCGCAGAGATGCCCGTTTGTCAGTGTGACAGAATAACTCCTCCATCGTTCGAATATCCAGCACCAAGTCCCTCTGGGGGCGCTTGGATGTCCACACGTTCAGCTTGCCCACTACATACTGGGTGGGAATGGTGTCCCAGTTCAACTTCTTCATGGAACGTTTCTGGACATCACCAGGGCCAAAAGAAGAGATGTGTGGTAGAGGGAGTGGTGGAGGAGGAGGAGGAGGGGGTGGTGGAGGTGCGACTGCATCACCAATCGCAGGTGCTGCCGAGGATGCTTGGAGATCTGGATCTTCCTGAGCATCCAGTGGCAAAGGAGAAGCTACTTCCTCTTGTGAAGAACTGGAAGAAGGTGTTGATTTTAATATAAGCACTTCCTCCATCTAAATCCAGACACGATTCAAATAAATGTCCCCAAGTGTTCAGCATTAATCTGAAAGAAAAAAAATTAAAGTGATTTGTTCAAAAATAAATGCATTTCAAATTTGAAATAAGAAGTTTACGCAACAAGGCCTCAAACATGATGATAAGACTTTATTTTTTTGGAGCAATTTCGGCTCCATTGCCAAAAAGATTAAATACGTTTACTTGGACCGACATAGTTATATTCTTCTTTTATTTATTTTAGTTACTGCTACAGTAAAGAGGCTTTTAAAAAGGAGACGAGCTTTTCATTACTTTATTATTCATATAAGTTATCGCTCAATGCTGCACACAGATATATTTGCATTAAAGACCAGTGCAATTCCAAAAAGATACAATGAAACAAACAAAAAGCATCACAAATGTTTTGAATCAACTTTTGATAGACCAGGCTCATTATGTGGACTTTTATAGTATTAGTAAATGTGCATGCATCATTTCTACAAACTAATGTATTAGATATATTCTTGTATTTTTACTTTAATTTTCAAAATTTTGAAAATTTCGGACGACTCCTCGTAGCTTTTCAGTGCATTTAGATTTTTTTTTCTTTTTATCCCAAGGTTTTTACGTCCTAGTTAACGGCTTTACGACACCTACACGTTGACCACAACATACGGCAGTATCTAAACAGGCAGTCAAAGGTACTTACTGTTCTTACGTTTTTGGAGCTGTCAAACGAGCGGTCAAACGCTCCCCGAAGTCGCGTCCTCTTGGTTCATCCGTCTTTGTGTGTCTCAGACCGCTGTTGCAGGTGTGGAGCTGCCTCCACCAATCACATTCAAGCAGTAACAGCGTGAACCCGCCCCTTTGGAGGAGAACACAACTGCTGGGGGACGTGCCACTAAAAATGTTTTTTTTTTGTTTTAACTTTATTAGCCACATAAATATTTACATTTGTGAGTGTTATATGTGCAATACTATATTTAGTATTGTTTTCACAACAACAAAAACAATATTTTTTCATCTTCTTTTTCTTTCTTATTAAAAATTGATTAAAATTCTTAAAAATTCACACACATACACAGACATATATCAACATTCACTAGCAAAAGCAAAACACAGGATTTTCCAAAGGAAGTTAAAAAGTTTTCAAACGGCCACGCGTCCTACGTCTTGGTGGCCATTTTGTGGCAAAGTGTGAGATTAGCAATTTTCAGCTTCTCCCATAATATAGGTAAAGAAAACTTTTGTTCAAGGGATATTCACAAAATTTCATATACATGCTGCCAGCTAAAAGACTCGCAACTTTTTTTTGTTTTTGTGTTAACATGCATAATGTTCTTGTAGCATTTTTCTCATAATGGATGACATGTATAAAATAATTTAAGAATAAAACTGTTTTGAGTATTTCTTTGTTCGAATCACATTGGATCAGGTGCAGATGAAAACCGGATGTTTAAAAAAGATTGGGTTTTTGACACAGCAACTGCCATGGGCGAATCAAAGTCTGCATTCTCCGCTCCAGTTCTAAATCCTTTCAGACAAATAGATACATTGACGTCTTTATTTTCCTCATCTAAGCTGAATTTTAAAGATTGCTAGCTCTGTAGCTGTAAGCTTTTTAGGCTAATGCCAAAAAAACCAAAAGAGACAAATTTTGAAAATGTTCCTTTTTCTAAATTTATTTGGGATTTTTTCTTGAGGACCAGGTCTCAGTATTACATCAGTTCACAACTTCATTTTTTTGTCACCATGAATATTTAATGTGCAATCATTCATACAGTACACCACACCAGTTCAGCTTAGAAAACATTTGATTGTGCACAAATAAAAACTCTCCTTTTAAAAATCTTTGCTCTTTCTATGCAACAATCTAAAGATCTATATTAGGAATGCCTTTTTCTCTGTTTTGAAGTTATGGTTTTACAGTTGAGAACTTCAATACACCGTGTAAGAATTTCAAAAAGGTATGCAGGAATCACATTTGGTTAATATTGCTTTGTAGAGGATAAAAACCAGGAGGTGGCCAGTAAACGGAGACGGTGCCTTTTAAAGCCAACCTGAACACATTCACGCCATTATTGTTCCCAAGAGTGCCAAAATAAAACTTTTACTTCAGCCAGTTGTGTGAATTTAAAACCAACTGTAAGCTTGTTTAGTGTCAGTCCATGCAAGTCAAACCAAGACTAGAGCTTCGATGCAAGCACACATATTTGCACCGGGAGATTGCCGCCTGCCATGCAAATAAAGATGAGAGAAGCTGTTGGAGGATGACCCCATTAAGTGATGACTGACTTGTCTTGTGTGTATAGTACAATCAGTCAGTAAGTACATCATTTGACTTTTAGAGTTTGACATTAGAAAGACAAAAACTCTTGATTAATTACTGCAAAGTAATTTCAAACGGAATTAGAACAATTTCTGGCATGGAGTTTAGTTTAACTTTGCAATTTCATGATTAAAATAAATAAACCCACTCAGTAAAAGTAATCCTCACATCATGATTGCAAGCCAATTTTGATCAGTTATTTCCAAATCCTAACTCATTTAACAATGCTATAATAGTTAAACTTACCAAAACACATGATTTTTGGTTACAATATGAAAATTAGCAGTTCACAAAACCTTTTTTTTTTTCCGCCTTTGGAGGACTGAATATGCCAAGGGCATAAAGCTGAAAGCTTCGGACAAATGAAAACACATTTCAAAGCAAAAATGACCTTCTCATATAGATGTAGTGAATCCAGTTTAACTTTTGCAGATCTGGACTGACAAACCCATCTAAAAAGGTACATTCTATAGCAATATTTCCTTAAGTAAACAAAACAAACAAAAAAATTGAATTGTAACTGGTTCTCTTTGGGCAAATAAAACAGATTGAGGAGCTGAACCAGAACAACTCTGAAAGGATGTGGCAGTGTCTTTTAAGTGATGGTTGCATATATGAATTGTGTAAATGTTTTCAGGTCAAAGGGCTGCAGTGAAGTGTTAATACAGTAGTTTCCCAAGTTTACTCTGACTTACAGAATGTAAATACACAAGAAAAGGCTGAAATGTCAAAAATCAAAACACAAAAAACGTATTTTGTAGGCTACAAATGATAAAATAAAAAACTTAACTTTGAAAGCTGGTTATACAGTTTGTATTGGTCTGAGACATCGGTATAATTTTTTATGTAAAATTACTTTTCCCAGACATGATGTATTGTTGGGGTTAGGGCTTTTGATTTAGAATGATTTCATTCGATCTACTGGCTTACAAATAAAGGAGGCACACTGGAAGTCTGATGAAGGTCAGTAGTGTTTAGTTCCACATGTCTTACACTGTTTTTTTCTTCACCAGACTGTTAAATATGATGATGTGGAGATGAAATTAAGTCAGAGCACTTGAGGAGTACAATAATGGCCATAAACATGACTAACCCAAAGCTTTGTACAGAAAAACAGCATTGCGACAGGGAAGGCAGTTACGTCATCAGGTAATAGGATAGTTGAAGCTTTTATTGGGAACAAAGCACACAGAGAGGATAAAGGGGGGTAAGGAAGATGGGAAAAGAGGCACTAAAAGCCCACTGAATGTTCATAAAACTGACCACTCGGTTTTCCTGCTTCATGTAGTCCTTTGATTAAACCCTGTGATAAACCAGTTCAGTCATCTAGCCACACACTCAGGTGTCAGTCATCCCACTTTCTCTGTGCGCTT
>BSAI01000201.1:15907780-15923748 GCA_036245035.1 Adrianichthys oophorus | reverse complement strand
CTAGCCACACACTCAGGTGTCAGTCATCCCACTTTCTCTGTGCGCTTCCCTCAGTAGTGGTCCTCTGTGAGGTGGGGTTTCAAAAGGTGGAGGCAGCTCAGAAGGACGCTGCAGGAGGTCCACCAGGCCTCTCATTGCTCTTCTAACCAGGAAGGCTTCTCTGCTCCTGGAGGCTTCAGCTTTATGTTGAATTGCTTCAGTGTTTGCTCCAGCTGCTGCTGGTTTCCAGCAAAGTACGCCGAGATGGCATTATGGAAGAGTAGGAGCTGCTTATGCATCACTTTGACCTAAACGCATGGAAGTTTTGATAAGGAAATGTGATCACAAAGATGTCAACACTGCAAGGACATACCTTAATGCAGACTTAAATTAACAAACTTACCTTGTTCTCTTCCAAAAACTTGAGCTTGATGGTCACGTCGGAGCGAAGGCGTTCATACTTCTCTCTGTGAACATGGTACTGTTGCTGAGCAGCTTCAATGCGCGCCATGGTAACCGCATCCCTTGGGCCCATGTTCAGTTCGTCAAGATCCGACCGGTAGGCGTCAAACTCAAGTCTACTTGCACAAAGCGGACACAGAAGAAAAATAAGGAAAGAGATCAAGCAAAGTTCAGGATAAATATAAGCAGGATTAATATACTCACAAAATATGTCAATAGCTGACATTTTATTCAATAAAGTTTTATTACACAAAAAACTACAGCTAAGATAGCAGTTAGGATTGACATTCAGGATGTTGTTTCCAACAATATGTACAAAACTGTTGACTGACATTCCAATGCTCTGTTCTAAGAGAATAGTTTATACTTGAATGTGTTAATAAATTAACAACTTTTGTCATGATTTCTGTAGCAATTCATCTTTTTGCCTCTTGGAGACAGTTGACTCAACATCACAGCATTCATAACATTTATTTACACATCTTTTATGTACAAAGTACATCTCTGCTGTAGCTCCGAACCATCTGAAATTGACATATTGCTTTAAGTTAGGGCAGAATATTTTTCAGAGTAATTAAACTTCAATAGAAATGATTCAAAAATGAACTAAATGTGCTGACCTTGCATTCTCGTACATCTTGATGGTCATCAGAGTGTCTTCCATTGTCTTGTTCACTAATGTGTTAATGCTGGACACAAAGAAGTTAATTGCACCAAGCAGAGTCTCTCCATTCTTGCACAGCAACTTCTGAGTCTCTGCATTGTAGCCAAATTCATCCTGTAAATAATAGTAATAATAAAAAAAGAACTTTGATAGGTTGTCAGGATTGCACAGAACACAAAAGAACATCTATAGAAATGTTAGAGAATATTTTCTGAGGTCGCACCCTTAACTCTGGAGATTTCTGACTGAGGTCAGCGAAGGTGTCTCCCAGAGCATGCTGTGTCTGCACCATGTTGTAGAAGTGGTTGGTCAGCGCTCGGGCCAGTCGCAGAACATTCTCATATTTCCTTTTAGTGTCTCTCAGCACCTCAATTTGAGCTTCCATCTCCAGATCCACAGTTCGAGAACCCCGGCCGAAACGCTCAGAGATCATTTGTTTTGTACACTATAGCAATGAGGGGAAAGCAGACAGAGGCATCGCTAAAACAAAATTCTCACTAGTATATCTTACTAGTATAGTAAGTATATCTGATTGCCAAAGAGGATGTTTGTGAAGCCACTATTAATTCACATTTTCCTAATATGACAAAAACCCATATACCTTGTACGTGTTGAAACCCCATTTTTTCATGTATTCAAGTTTTTCCACAGCCACACCGCGGGTGGTTTGTTCTGCTGCCATGGATGAACTGCTGCTGCTGTGATGCATGTGGGAGCCTAACAGTAGGTAAAAGCATAAAACACAGGGTAAACAAACAAACATTTGACTTAGAAATATGACAATACGTCAAACAGAAAACCCTTTCTGCTTTTTTAAACATTCAGCAATGAATACTCAAGATCCCTATGGTGTGTTTATATAATACATGTTTAAAAAGCAAATTATATAGAACAAAAAATTAAACCTTCAAAATAAAATTGTGCTTAAAATATAAATACAAACATAATACAAATTTTAAATATTATTTTCAATAACACTACTACCCATTTAAGATCTGGGATTTTTTTTTTTCCATGTACAGCACTCCTCTTAATTATACCACTAGAATTGTATATGTACCAAAATGTCTGAAATGATGCATACCCAAAATCACAAATCATTTTATTGAATATGTATACCCAATTAAAAGCTGAATGCTAACATTGATGAGGAAAGAAAAGGGAAAGACAAAAAGCAACAAAAAAGATGTGTAAGTAAGGTACAGTTGAGAGAGAATTCAAAAAGAAACCATATAAAAGGAAAAAACTTGCGTTCAATGCAGATGTTAGAAAATAACAATAAGAAATGTTTGAAAAGCAAGTGCGACAAAAAACCTGGAAGCTTTGCTCCAAGTAAAAGTTACTAGGAGAGGATTGAAGAAAACCTGACACAAACCAGATCAGCTGTCTAAGAAATACAGTCCTCAAAACCCCAAATGTTGTGAGTAAAGTATCAAACAAACTAAGCAGCCCATCTCTCCCTGGAAAAGAAACAACATAGATGATGAAAGGCAAAAAGACCATCTCCCAACAATCTGAGAAAGCACCCTGGAAATGAAGAACATTTTTCCAAAATTAGATAAACACATGATAATTAATTCAAATGTCTTTGAATCTCCATAAAGTTCTTGAACCCTGACAATTTGTAAATACCCAAAATGCCCTTCAAAGTATTTTTCTTAATCATATTTTGGAGAAAAAAAATCTTCTTTTAATTATTTATACCAGTAAAGTCTAAGCTACCGGATCCTGTAACTGGGATCCTTTTGTTAAAGTCAGGATTGTAGTGCACAGCGGGGCCTGAGAAAGAGAGTGAAATGCAGATACATCAGTATCTGACTGAAACAAGGGATTTGTCTCTTTAAACTCTAAAAAAGAAATGCCTATATTTAGGCACACTAAATAAAAAAAGACACTGAGGACAAAGTATAAACAGCTTTTCATACAACTGTCTCAAATGTCCCTTTTGGAGTGTTAGCATCATATCTAATAGTTCACCTATTATAAAATATAAATAGTTAAAGACTAATCTAAGCAAACATACCAACATAAGCTGATTTCTTAAGAGAAAACAAGGTTTTTTATTAATCTTTCCTGAGAATGTAAGAAGTTTAATTTCCAAAGAAGAAAGGTAAATGATCATTTAAACCAAATTTGAAGCAGTTGACAGACAACAAGAACAGTGAGTCGACTGACTGTCAGTGTTACCTGTGATTGAGCTGGTTGGAATTATACCCTCTACAGTTCCTCCATAGCCTCCAGACACAATGTTGGTCTCATTGAGGTTGGGTCCCGACACCATCACTTGCTGAAGGTCCTGTAAATTATGGCAAATTACACCAAAAAAAAAGAACAGTTTGGGGAAACAAAATTAAAAGGAGGAATGGAGGTTAGAGTTTAAGGTGAAAATGCAGACAGTAGATTAAAACATAAAGGTTCGATTTTCATTTGCATCAAAGCCCGACTGATTAAAGAAGGTTAAAAGCTGGAAAATGAAAAAAGTAAGATGGAAACCTAGTGAGAAGAGAAAAGAAAACCATCTTACAGTGAGAGTTCCATCCACTCCAAAAGAAAAACTCTAAAAAGTATTATTAAAATGTGTTTTATATTGTAACTAATTCTGATAAATATTATTAATTTTAATAGTTAATGCATGTGTAAAAAATTTACACTTAAGATCAAATCACAGAAGATGCATAAGAAGTTGCAGAGCAGTTTTAGGCTTAAAAACACAGGATTATGTTTTATTGTGAAGGGCTAGGACATCCTTATTGTGACCAATTGTTAAATCAGTCAAAGTGTTTAAGCTGATATACTTTGCACTCAAATTTTCTTCTTCCTAAAGCACACTTAAACATTACCATTTAGTTCTGCTTTTCTTTTAATAAATAAGGTGGAAGACAAATGTCAATCAGACGGCTGTAATGCAGAGCACAGGTCCCGCTGTAGAGGGCGGAGTTGAACTGAGCTGTCTGCTATTAAAAAATCCTACAAGGGAACCAATCATTATTTTATTTTGGGATGGGGACCAACATGAATTTTCTAGAACAATGAGCACCGGTGTCTATAAATTGTGGAAACTGTGGTTCACTGCAGAGTCCCACCCGCTGCCGCTACGATGAGCAGTTCAGAGCAGACAGACACGTCTCCACCTGTCAGCAGATTCCAGCCGAGCAGAGCACCTGAAATCCAGCTGGATTGAAGAATTCCAGGAAAAAAGTCAAATGGACAGCAGTGCTCTTAGGAGAGAAATTCTTTTTTTTTTGGGCTGTCTGGTGGATACCGAGAAGGAGGGTCTAAGGGCAGGGATGCAGAGTTTACTTTAGTCTGTTTAGTTTAGCAACCAGCTATTGATTATATTTCATGACTGACTATGTTTTTTTTGTACAATTACCAGTGTGAAGCCCATTGACAATTGTGTTGTGATATTGGGCTATATAAATACAATTGAATAGAATATATGTGAAACAATAAAAAGATCTGTAAATTTCACCTGGAATTTAAAAAAATATTTTCATTCAAAAACTTGTTAATTAGATGACTGACAAAATGTGTTCTTCTTGTTTTTATGAAAATACACATAAAAATGTCATTCTATGGTGTAAAAACGGTTCATTCAATATTTTTAGGGGTTCTACAGCAAAATAAATCACTTTTTTCCAGATGAAATTTTCTGTTGTTGCA
The DNA here is from genome assembly GCA_036245035.1 of Adrianichthys oophorus. Taxonomy (NCBI): domain Eukaryota; kingdom Metazoa; phylum Chordata; class Actinopteri; order Beloniformes; family Adrianichthyidae; genus Adrianichthys; species Adrianichthys oophorus. The sequence continues at coordinate 15,918,980 of BSAI01000201.1, read as the reverse complement.
TGATTTTATATCTGGTGTGTGAATACAACGTGAAAAAATGAAAAAGTGACAAAATGAAGTTAGTGTCACATAGATGAGGTTGTGCTGATTAAAACGATACCAAATAAGCAAGCAAATAGTCATACAAATTGAAAATACAGAGGTTAATTCAAAAGTTGACAAAAACTGAGTTTTAGGCTCTAGGTTCCAGAGGGTTAGATCACAGACTTTTACTGTAAGGAGAGTTTAAGTTTGAGTCTTAAGTTTAATAGAAATTATCAAGAGGAATATTTCCCTCCTAAATGATTCCTAACAACAGTTTACTGAGATGAGTTAGTAAGCAAAACACAATGCTTTTATTTGATAAAAGATCAAATGCACACACAAATAAACAAATAGCCTGCTCACCCTGGTGTCTCTGGAGCTCCCTACCTTCTCATCTAAGCTCCATTGCAGCTTTGCAGCCTAGACAGACATGGAAAGGTGGTGGTGGTGGTGGGGTGTTGACAAGAAAACAACAACATAAAAAGAAAAGAGACAAAAAGAAAAAGCCATGACTCAAACATGTAACACGATAAAAACAAAAATAAGTGCAATGCCCACAAAGAACAGACATGCAGGAGGGAGAACAGTGATGAGTGAAATCCCAGCAGGTCCACTCATCCTTTGGCTGCTTTCTGGAGGAATCTGAAATGTATCATCTGTTCCTCTGAAACAACATGTTCTGCTTCTCACGTCCAAATTATCATCAGACTGTTACCTTTGCAATAGTTCTGTCACAGTGTATAAAAAATTAAAATGCACAACATAATGCAACACTCAAAAGGAAAAAGGGGAAAAAGATGGATTTTTAAAAGACAATATATAGTAAAATCAACTTCAAAGTAAAATATAAAGATTTGACTTAAAGGACAAATGAAAAAACGATTAACTGTTGAACTACTGATTGTGATCTTGCCAGTAAAAAAGGTTTAAATCCAAACACATCATAAAGACAGCAGATGTTGAGACCTGATAAAAGACCAATACCATAAACTAATATAAATGTAGTTCATAATGAATGTCATGTTTTAAATTCCTGCTTGACCCACACCTAATGAAGATTTTAAGGAAGCTGAGATTAAGCCCTGTGCCCATCTTCAGCAAAAGCCTTTAGGACCACTGATACACATGCTACAATTTGACCGTGTTCAATGTATCCCCTGCATTCCCCCAAACATATAGATGTCAAAAATGAAAGAGAAAGCGTGATGATATGGGCTGTTTTTATGTTCTAGGGATTGACTGAATATGAGAACTGTATTGACTGACCACTCCCCCTTGCGTTCCAAATAGGAAGTACTCCCTGGTTCTTAGGAGCCAAAATCCTGTAGACTTCTATTGTAGAATAAACAACTTTTACTTAGTCATTATATTTGTCAGAATAACCATTCTTGCTCTTTTTTTTTTTTTAAATTTGCTAATCTGATATTTTTTTCGGGCTGCACGGTGGCGCAGTGGTTAGCGCTCCTGCCTCACAGCAAGAAGGTTCCCGGTTCAAGTCCTGGCTGGTGGACCTTTCTGTGTGAAGTTTGCATGTTCTCCCCGTGCATGCGTGGGTTTTCTCCGGGTACTCCGGCTTCCTCCCACCGTCCAAAAACATGCTTCATAGGTTAATTGGTCACTGTAAATTGTCCCTAGGTGTGGATGTGAGTGTGCATGGGTGTGTGATTGTGGCCCCTGCGACAGACTGGCGACCAGTCCAGGGGTGTACCCTGCCTTCGCCCATGAGTAGCCGGGTTAGGCTCCGGCAACCCCGTGACCCCGAAAGGGATAAAGCGGATTGGAAAATGAATGAATGAATGATGATATTTTTTTCTGTAGCAAGTTATTCAAGTTATAAACTGGCCAATAAGATGCCTCAATAAAAGTTTGTGGTTCCTGCTGGCGCACATCGAACATTCAAAATGTTTGACAGATTTTGAACCCATCACTGCTTGCTAACAACGTCTGGTTCCAAAATGCCAGCGTCCATACTGTGCAAAAATGAAGACTAAATTCACTTTATTTAGAACAAAACAGTGACCCAAACAGAAATCCAAGCTATTCCAGAACTACCTGAAGACAATAGCACAAGATCATACACTTGGAATGGCCAGCAGAACCTTTAGACTTAAACCCAATGGAATTTTTGGGGATAAACTGGGCAAAAGAGAAAAAGCAAAGCAACCTACAAGTGCCAAACATATAAAAACTTCAACAGGAAAGAATTTTAAGAACATTTAATTTTATTTGACACAAAAAAGTACACTGTATTTAGTGCCTATCTATAAAAAGCAGCCACTAAATCAACAATCATAGCCATCTGAATCAAGCTTAAAAGATTATTTTCATATATTCAACACAATTTCTCTAATTCTCCTATGTGGGCAATGGAAGAGTTATGATAATAATGCACATGACAAAATAAAAGTTTTTTGACACTAATGAAACACTTTCACAGAAGGTTTTGGATCATCAAATGAATAAGAGTGAACAATCCTTGCAGTATATGTGCAGCTTAAAGGTGCAATACCCATTGCTGACTGCTGTAGTGCAGGCTGGGAAAATGGTCATAAAAACTTAAGTATATTTAATAGAGTGGTAGCGAGATGTTAGCAAGTAAAATTAAATGTTATGATCCATCTCTCTGTAACCCAGTTGTTAACTTGCTGTATAGAATTAAATCGGAGGACCTGTTTAATGTCGTCTTGATGGAATCGAGAAGAATATCTTAAAGTTCAGGATTGTCCTTCGTGTTGGCTTTGGACCCATTCGCTGATTTTGTCATCAACAGGTCAAAGCTGAGTCCCTGATTGGTTGACAGCCAATCTTTTCTTTGTCAAAGTTCAGATGTTTGAACTCTGGATGCGCTGCGACACCCGAAACGCGCTGCTGGCAGACTGACACGCTGCGCCTCATGCTCAAAACACCACAGAACCTCTGATTGCGTGTTTATTGATATAACATTGACATTAGACACCCTTAACATTCCAATTGCGTTCGGTGTGAACGCAGCTCGAGAATGTATTCAATTTTTTTGAGCTTTTCTGACTTTTTGATATTCGTAGCCTGTCTTCTTTGAGTTGATCTTTTGGTTCTTTGTTGTTTCACAAATGTTTTTGAGGTTTGGATGAGTGCAGACCGAGAACATGAACTGTGTTGAAGTGATAGATAAATACTATTCTGCCAAATAAAGTTACACACACATAATACAAGTTATTCAGAAAGCTAAATTGGAGCACTTATACTAACCCCTGCACACTGATGGAAGAAACAGTCACACTAGTTACCCACAGCGACAGACTACTACAGCCAAGATCAGAGTCGAGAGGCCGACATGGGTCTGATTTCAGAAGGACAAACTCTACCACTTTCAGATTAATTGCACAGTTGCTGTGACAACTTGTTAATGCACATAACTAAACAGTACAGCTAAAAACATCTCTCGTACACACACACACACATCAAAATGAGGACTGTGTGGTTGCTTAACTGTCAAAAATTGCAGAGAGGGAAGGGCGTCTTTTATTAGCTGTGTGAAGACGAATTTTAGTTTGGCGAGCAAATAACATCAGCAACTGCAAGTGCTTCCTCCAGGATCTTCAGTCTGTTTGCCCAACAAGGTGTGCCTCACTTACAGCTAAACAACATGAGCTTTCATCCAAAACCATGGAATTTCCTGATGTGCTGAAGAAACTTACAGCAACCTTGCAATGGTTATAAGATATGACCTTAATGGTATCAAAGGAGAAAAAAAGGATTAAATACATTGGTGTGAGAGGAGTCCTGTTTTGAATATATGTTTTACTAATTATATAGAACAGTTACAAAACCATTTCAGAACAATAAAATGACAAACTCATTATAAACTATCCAAAGCTGAGGTTTTTTGTACTGAAACAAAACACCTTATAGAACCACTCCCATAAAAATTGGGTTTTTAAAATGTTCCTGTGGAGTTTTTTTAATGATGGAAGACATACATAAAGAGAGTTAAGCTTGACATTGCATTTCTGATTATTTCTTTATTTAAATCATTAATCATAAGCAGACAAAAAATGCTGTTTGAAAAGGAATTTATTTGTCACATCAGAGATGAATTTCTAATGAACTCCTGCTGCTCTGCAGAAACTGTCCTTGAAAACCCCAAACGGTTTCTTTTTTTTATTATTATTTTGGCTAAAAAGGACATAATTAGACCACTAATTAAAAGACCACTGGGAATGCTTTTACCATAGATGAAAAGATTATTAGAGTGGGACTTTAAAGAAAATGCTCAGATACAGTGTAAAGACTGCCTAGTCAATGAAAAAAAAAACATAAATAAATGAGCCATAATAGGGAATAAACAAATTAGCAACCTAATTATGTATTGATATCTCTGGTGGTCTGTGTGTGTGTGTTTTTTTTTTTTTTTTACTTGAGGGGACTTTTAATGATATTTATGACCCACATTATCAAGAAAAATAGTGTCTTAAAATGAAGGCAGAGTGAAGTGTCAACAAAGATTGTGTCTACAACTTATACTTTTTTTTTCTCTTTGAGATGAAGTGATGCCAAAAGGAAAAAAAAAAGTTTTGTTCTGGCTCACCTGTTCGAGGCTTTCATCTTCCTGCAGTGTGCCTATGTCGCCATTACTGTTGATGGGAATCTCCATAGTCGCAGCTTTACTCATAATGCTGTCTGTCATAATGTAGTTTGTCTGCAGGAAAAATAGAGAGGAGTGAGGACTACAACCTGCAACCTTTTAGCAGACCAAAAAGCTGCTTAGAAGAGGAGAGACCAAAGAGCTCAGTGCAAGCAGCCAAATCATTACAGAGATGGGAATCTTATTACAGCAAAAGAAGAATGGAGGAGGCTTTCAATAGACCAAGGCTAGTGCTCTGGACAAAAACACACCTATAACTCCCCATAGCGCGCGCGCGCACGCACGCGCGCACGCACACACACACGATCGGCTGTGGTGAAGTGGCCACTTTACTCCAAAGCTTGATTACAGGATAGCAGATATAAAAGATTCTCACATCAATTCACACTCAGCAGTTTTACGACGGCTTAAATGATTCGGCCAACCTTTACAACATCATTGACATTTTGCAAAAACTGCCAGACAAAACTATTTTTATTCCAGATAATTAAAAAAACGTTCACACTTACAAACAGAAATGGCTAATAGTGTTGCTTTTCTGAACAGATGGTTTTTAAATAATCAGAAAGTACGTTTGAAATTACGGCAACAGGGATTTCTATGGCACCAAATAAGAAAAAGTCTGGAGCAAGATTTGCACCGCTTTGACATCTGCACCAAGCCTCTTCCAACTGTACATGGCGAACATTTGCGGGTAAACAGTGGAAAAACAAAAAGAAGAAAAAGCCCCTCCCTGCTTGTCCAGTGTGAACACCATATGCTAAAAGCGCGTTCAAGAACCCACGTTTAGCGCGCGTCACATGCCCGGTGTGAACGCAGCTTTATTCTTTCAAACAGCACTGGCCTCACTTGAAGTCGCCCCCCCCCCCCCATGTGATTCTGTAAAAAGTAACGCATGCCCCTTCAACACCCACGCCAATGAAAATCGTCTTTTTGGTGTTCTTGTAGTATTTAACTACGTTTCTGAGTATTTCTTTACTCAAATCAATCAGGTTGGATCAAAAGCAGATGAAAACCAGCGGTTAAAAAATAAAAAAACAAAAACAAGGTTTGCAGCAACGTCCATGGGCGGGCCAAAGTCTGCCACCTCTGCTTGAATTCTGAGACATCTACTAGCATATAAACAGATCCATTTACGTCTTAATTTTCCTTATATACACACATACAATTGCAAAAGTAGCAATGCTACTTGAAATGTTTTATTGAGATTTAGCAATATATCTTTATATTTCTAGTAAGAAAATAGATTTCTTCACCTTTATGTCAAATGAAAAAAACAACACACATTTGGTCCATATGGTAAAGTGAGAGGACCAGGAACCAAAGTCTGTTATTGGAGTCATGACAGCCCTGACAGCAGGTGCAAAGTTCTCACCTAAGCAGGCTTCAATGTGCCTAAGGCGTCGCTTACACCTGATGATTAAAATCATTAAATAAAATAACAATTCAATACGATGCAAATGTCATAAAACGTATTTGGTGTGAGTTAACACAGACACCCAAAAGGGCCATTTTCCCACTTCAGATATGAAGAATAGGATGGCTTAACGGGTTAACACATCGTGAGTCAATCGTTCTGCTTCGCTAGTCAGCAGCAGCGCGCCAGTGCAGACGGCCAACTGGGCAGAATGAAGGCTGAACGCGGTCCATTTCGGACGAGTTGACTTACGCTTGTCCCGTCGTCAACACGGCGCTCCTCGGGAAGCTAAAGAACAAGCTAAGAGCAGGCTAACGGCGGAGCATCCCACTTCAAACGCGCAGGAGGGGAATCCACTGCGCCCTTTGGCGGTCAGCTCCTGCCCGAGGCGGAAGTCTCGCTCAGAAATATTGGGCTGACATCTCAGAGTAAAGATTTACTCGAACTGTATTGATATTCAGGCTCCGCGTAAATAATCGTGCAGCTTCTATTGAACGAAGCCAGAGGGGGCACTTTACGGAACTGACGTTTCAGTGGAATTAATTGAGCGCACGTCTCAAAGATCGTCTAATCATGTACAGATGAAGTCTCTGAATTTCTTGTTGCTTTTTTGCTTTTTACAACCGGCCGCTCATAACTGCACATATTTGGCTGTAAAAAAAATATTAGAAATTTATTTTACTTATTAGTGCTGCTTTTTTCTCTTTTTAAAATCGCACTCTTATCATTTTTTGATCTACTGTAAAGGTGTTCTGTTTTTTTTTAATGATTATCCTGTTTTAAGTCAAAATCTAAAACCTGCGTCGTTTTTTAGGACATAGTTTTTGCAGAGCAGCAGTAGTTAATTAGAAATTTGCCTCTGAGTTGTGCAAAATCTGTTGGCGCTGAAGTAAGCCTGACCCCACTTCCCGTCATCCCTCATCTCCTGGTAGCTTACAGCCCCTCATGTCAGCTCAGACAAGGAAAAACAAAGACAAATAGGTTATGGATCTATTTGTGTGCAAGTGGATGCATCAGAATAAAATGAAGCATATGGCTCGTCTATTGTTGCATGTGCGACTGCAGCATCCTAAGATCTTTTTTCAAATGGGATTTTTCATCTATTCTTGATTCACAACAATTATAATAACGAAATATTGAAAAATTCAATTTTAATCTTAAATTTCTTAATATATTTCCTCTATCATCGGAAAACGCCACAAGAACATGTTAAAAACACAAAAAAATCATTGAAATAAAGATAAGTGGTTTATTTTATTATCTCTTTCAATTGTGAGATAAACCATTACTGATTTAGGCTGCTTACTGGTTTTTAGAAAAAAATAATAATCCGTTCTCCCTCTCTGCACATTTAAATATTTTTGTGTTTGTGTTTTATTCTATTTTTTCTCACTTTTTTATAAGAAACACAATAAATAAGACAATATAAGTAGATAAATGAAAGACAGCAGCTAAATTATCAAGTGATAGCTGAATATAAAAAAAAAGAAAGAAAAAAGCTTTGGCCATGAATAAAAAGTGCCACGCTCAATGGGCCTCATTAAAAAATCTCCATACACAATGAGATGACAAATGGTTCACTTGTTTGTACATTACATTTGTTGTGTAGAAGTCTGATCTCTTGAATGACAGCTACAAGACTGTCCTCTAATAACTTGTTAGAACTTCTTCTTTAACAAATGTCTTAATTAAATAAACTTTTTTTTTTTTCATTAAAACACGTAAAATGAGGTGAGAATGGAATTTAATTAAAACTTCAAATGGAAATGGAGTTGCTTTGAGCTTTAAATGTTAAATATGTTTCCCTTTTTAAAAATTGAGTCATTTGTCTGCATGGAGTATCCATTTGTTTGGATCAGCAACCACATGAAGCACGGTGGAGGTACATTTATATGAGTCTGTTGATGTTGAGTAGAGAAAGTTTTAAATCTGTGTTAGTCAGAAACCACATGAAGTCTGAATATGACCCACCGAGCATTGATTTACTGGAATCGTGACATGTTTTTCCTTAGTCACTCAGTAGTGAGCAGACTCACCTGTTGACTCATGGAAACTCTCGTGCGGACAGCCTTTATTCTGTTCTGTTATTGATTTTACGAGAAGCCACAAATGTACAAAAGTGGGAAAAAAGTAAAGCACAAACTATTACATTTGTTTTTTTTTCTGATTCTGAATTAATTAAAAAAAAGTCTTTTTTTAAAAAAATTATTCTAAGCGTCCCCTCATGGTGGTGCTAAACTGCATGCTTAGAGTCATTCAAGCACGTGCTGAATGTATGACAAAAAAAGGCTTTTCAAGTATATTTAACCTCAATGAAACCTTTCAAACCAGCAGCTTCATATTGTTCTGCGTGATTAAAAACTCAAGCAGAGGTATGCATGATCACATGCTAAGTTTAGAAGTGGCCTCTCCAGCTTACTATTTTTAAACTATATGTTTGTCTCAATGAATTCATTTTTTTTTCTGTGCAACAAATTAGAAATGCATCATACAAACTGCTGTCCCAATTTAAGTGTTTTATTTTAAAAACATTGTTTCCTTCAAAAAAAAAAGTTATTGTAGCTATTATCATCTACAGGTTCAAAGGGATAAAGTTGCATTTACCCTATTTACAATCTATATTTTATTAATAAGCTTAAACCGTGGTTTTGTGAATGTTAAACATATTCATTTATTTAATTTGAGTTGATTATTTATTTAGTTTCGCATCAGGAGCAGCAAATACAATCACTATCTTTACCTCTATTGGTCATTGTGAGATGTTCACAAGATGTTTACATTCTTTTTTGTTCCTGTTCTGCTGCCTTTTCACCTAAACTTCCATGTCTAAATCCTACACTTTAGTTTCCTGTTTATTTGATATATTATTTATATAGTTAGATGCTATTTATTTTATTATAACTTGAAAAGAAATAAAGAGAAAGTTAAATTATTATTACAAATTTAAAAAAAACAAAAAACGATGGCAGCAGCCATAGAGAAACAAAGAAAAAAATAGAAAGTAACTATTGGCAGGTAACCTTTTTTTTTTTTAAATACGTGCAGCCAGTCCGCTGAACTCTGTTCTTGGCCGCACGGACCCAGAAGAAGAGTTAGGGTTATGGTTAGGTTAATACGTGCGACCAAGACCAGTATTTCTTTCACTTTGGAATCACCTAAAATACACGTGCGTGGGCATATTAGCAATGTGCATCTTGGTGTGGCAAACATACATTTCAAAATTTTGTGGTTGGTTGCACATAAATACTTATGTATAATATCATCAAAAACACACACACAACTTTAGAAATGTTTTAGATTGTTTGCTAAATTGTCCAGCATAGAGATTTGTGAACCCCACTGGTTAGAGTTCAACTGACATCCTACCACCATGGCAGTGACAGCTGCACTGCTGCCATGACAACCAAGGGTAGTGGAAATTAGCTTGGAAAATGTATTGTTTTAAAACATCTGAGCTGTTAAAAAAGAGACAAAATAAAAAAGTAAATTAAAGTTTTCAGGTTTAACTCTTTTAAAACACTTACTCTTTTAAGTAATTGAAAGCAGATGCATATATTTGATTCTTACTTAAAGCTGTGCAACAAATAATAATACCAGCTGACAGCTTCTGATCATACCCATTCATGTTTTTTTTATTGTAGCATTATTACAAGCTGAAAGGCTCATGCTATAGATCTCTCCCCAACAGACTAATTAGAAATTCCACTGGAGGCGTTTGTAAATTTTGGAGGTTTGTAATGTGTGCCAGCCAGAGATTAAATTAATGCTTCCTGAGTTTAATTTTCTGTAAGTGCAGCTGCCCTTTATTTGGCAGAACACATCACAGCTTATTAAAAACCAAACAAAATCTACAGCGCACACTTGCATGCAGTAATAGGAGCACCCACAGGCACACAACAAAAAGCACGCTAACACAGACATGATGTGGCCAAACGCACAAGCTGTGATCAGCAGTATTTGCCTCAGTTGCCAGGATTGGTGTTTTACAGCTGCATTTGTTCCTGACTACGCAGGTTTATGGAGCGCTCTGGGTCACGCACTACATCTAAACACTGCCAGAGTGAGAAGGGGCTGAGCACGTATCCCATCACCTCAGCGCCGCCACACACACAGGCGTGAAGGATGTCAGCCCACACACACCAAGCACGACAAAGCCCACATCAAAGCAAACACATTAATCCACTCAGGAAATGTGTGCTTTTTCCAGAAAATGTGTGTGACATAAAAAATGAAATGGTGTCCCAAACATTTCTACCGCTTGTATGTAAATAATTCTCATTAAGAGAAGTCAAGAACCTGTTTTCCAAAGTTGAATCATCCTGTGGAGGGCTGGATCATCACAACAATGAATGTAAAATTGCCAATAATCCTCACTTTACAAAAGAATAACACAAAACTTCAAGTAAGACAATGAAAACATTCAGTTAAGGTAGCTATTATAAAAACACATAGGGGATTTCTTCCAAAACTTGAAGTCAGAGCTGTGTTTTGGGAACCAGGAAGACCTCCAACATCTTGTTTACTTTGAGGAGACCTTTGGTCAAACATAAGAACTTAAACGCACCTCTTTGTTTTTTTGTTGTTGCGCTTTTTTCCGTTTTGTGTGTCTTTAATTTTCCATTTCCTGACTCCGTTGAGAGCAACAGTTTTTTTTTTTTTTTTCCTGCAGACCAATAAGCTTCTAAACCATCCTCAGTATGCCGTGGGACTACACTGGCTTACATAGATCATCCAGGGAGCCACCTGGTGGGGCTGTGGGAAAGGTAAACTGCACTGGAGTTAAACAAGCTGCCACAAAAACACCACACATTCCTCGGGTTTATGAGACAGTCATATTCAATCAACCACCAACAATGGAAGAGGAAACAGCTCTCCTTTTTTTTCCTTCTTTTTTAAATTTTGATTCTTGTGCTACGTTTGGTCCAAAAATGTGTTTTACTGCAGGGAACCTCCTGTGAGACTACTGGAAAAATTATGGCATATTTCTCTCATTGGGGACAAAATGTTGTAGACAACCCATGAAAAACTCACAGAGGGTGAATGTGCTAAGTTGCATTTTTGTGGAGGAAACAGATCATGGGGAGTTAACAAGGCTGCACACTGTGCTTCACTTCTGTGGCCTGTTTTTTTTTTTT
>BSAI01000201.1:15836211-15907770 GCA_036245035.1 Adrianichthys oophorus | reverse complement strand
CCCACCCAACAGATCAGCAGAATCAATTTGGTCCTCATTTTGCAGCATGAGCTGTCATCCCCAATGCCAGGCTGCACACAAGACATTCCTTGCAGACAATAGTCTGTTGCTGGCCACTGCTCAGATACAGCAAAAGTAAATCATTTAAGGCTTGATTTATGTCCAGCTATGAACATCCCATTTTTTTTGCCTAGCTCTTTTCATTGTATTTTCTTTCATACGTATAAGGTTTTTCAGAATTTGAACACTTTTAAAAACATTGCAGTGGTCTCAAAAGCAAAACTACACGGAAAAAAGTTTGTTTGTCAAGATCTGTTTATATCAGTTGAAAAATGCTCTGAACCATTACAATATTAAATCTTCCTCATCCTGAGTATGTTCTTACTTTAAATCAAACTGCGATCAGCTTTTGCTCAATTGTAAAAGCAATCCCAGTGTTCTTTGTATTATGATAAAAAAACAAAAAAACAAACTTGTGTTGTTTTCTAGGACGTAGTTTCTGCAAAGCGCCAGTAATTCATTAGGAATTCGCCTCAGAGTTGTGGGTGGGACTGTTGATGTTGAGTAAGCTTTCTCATTTCCTATCATCCATCTGTTTACATGCTCTTCCGCCAGCTTACAGCCCCTCACACCCCCAACCTAGCATTATCATTGCAACAAAAATGGCGAGCAGTACTGGAGTTATCCAGGCGTATAGTTCTGAGCCAGATTCCATCTCCGACGAGGAAAACAAAGACGTTCATGAATCTACTCGTCAACAAGTTGATGCATTCGAATGGAGCGGAGCAGGGAGCTTGTAACCCGCCAATTGTGAATCCGCATCACTGCTAAACGATTTCTTCATTTTTTTCGCCTGCTCCTCATTCACACCAATTTATTTATTTTCATAAATCATTTTTATTGGTTTATTCCAAGCATTATTTGTATTCAATACAAGAAAAAAAGAACACAGATTTATCAAACTCATTAGCGAAATAATGAAATGCATTGATAAAAAAAAACCCAATAAAAACAAAGACAAACTTATGTCACATTTGATTATTAAATACAGTTATTAATTAAGGTCAAGTAGACCTTGATTTATTGCTTGAAAAGGAGTGGAAGAAGCAAACTTAAATAATCCCACTCCTACCATGTTATTTCAAAAATTTGATTAAAAAAAAAATCTGATTAGATCATGTGCAGATTTTTTTATCAAGTAACAGAATCCAGTCCTTATTGAATAATGATTATCCTTAGAAAACATTATTTCGTGATTTTAGTAAACAATAATCCCGGATAATGCAAAAGGCATATATTTTCACATGACCATAATCCACAAATCATCTCTACATATTGCAGATCAAGTTTTCATTCACAAAATTGAAAGAATTCTTACAAATTTTCATTACACATTAATGATTCAACTCTAAGTAACTGATAGGTAATAATCATTGATTTGAATAAAAAATACTGATAAATGCAATTTTATGATTAATTTTCCTTTATTTATGCCCTCCATCATCTGTCACAAGAACATATTAAAAACAGCAAAATACAATTTTCTTCGGAGTGGGTCTTTAATAGTAAGATTTTTCAAAGTATGCTCAATACAGTCTATTTCAGTTGTATGCTGAAATATTTTCATCTTGTCTAGTCAACCTAATACAAATAGGGAAGATGAATGGTTTTAGTCTTCTAAAGCCAGACGAAAAATAAATATTCTGTCAAAATTCCTCAAAATAACCTGGCCATCCCCATGCTAAAAAGAAAAAGAAACATTGTTCTGTTCATTCTTGGTCTCCTCATCGTTTATCCTCTACTATCCTTCTTAACTACATCTACAAAGTCTCTGGGGTGGTGATGCTACGTTAAGTAAAAGCCAAGTGTTAACCTCTGCCTTTTAGCTGCTGCAGAAGTGATTGCACTGACATCCATTTGCTGACACCGGATGCTGTGGGTTCTGAAATCCAACAGTCTAAAGAGTCAGAAGCGACCGAGAAGAAAACAAATCAATAAATTATTGATGTCACTTGTCTGGACAAAAACTGAGAATATCCTGAAATTGAGTCCTGAAGCTCTAGTATTGAAAGGAAACAGCCTAAACTCATTTAAATCTTAGAAATGCATACAGCAGAACCTCTTGATATTGTGAAACAGACTTTGGAAGACACACAAGCCCATCCTGGAACCATTTTCTCAAGAGGGTTCATTTATAGAGCATTTGGTATGTGGGGGTGTGGATGGCCACCCAGTGAGGAACCTGTTACAGTGTGTAGGATTCCCATTCAAAATGATCTGTTAAACTGCTTAAGGTAAAAGACAAATAAATAGTGATGGCAAAAGGTGCAACACCTATTTTGTGTTCCTTCCTGATGTCAAATCTGCATAAATCCAAGACGAACACACTTATGACCTACTGTACATTAAAACCAGTCCATCAGTATCTCGGGCATTGCTCCAAGAAGTAGCTTGCAACTTCCTTTTTTTGTTGTTATCTTTAGTTTGTTTGTCAACCAAATTTGTTGTTTTTTAATATAAGATATGTGTGTGCTCTAAATTGGGATTTGAAACTAATTTATTAAGCAATGTCATGCAAAACTAAAAGAAAGCAAACAAACAAAAATTCTATCTATACATGATGTATCAAACTCTGGATGATTAATCATGACTTGGTTGGAAAAAAAAAATGTCTGTGTATAATAAATGTGTGTTCTGAATTTGGATGACAATGAAAGGGAGCTTAACTGCTCAAATCTTTGCAAATGCTGTTTTTAGTTCAAAAATATGTAGAACAGCTGCAAAGTGTTTTAAAAGTAAAATATTGGAGAACTCACATGACATTTGTGAACAAAAACAAAACAGCAATTATAATGACACACACTCAGCATTAAATTAGATGGTAATCTTAAGAATGAGGCAACTCTGTGCATGTGGAACAAATCTAAATACACTGTCAATGTTTTTCTGTGGTCATATAACAACGTGTTTTTCCACATTTTCACACAAACAATAGTACTTGTAGCTTAAACTTGTAATTCAAATCTTGTTCATTTTTTCTTCCTTTTTTGGCTTACAGATCATTAACAGATGCTGGTGTGTTTCATCTTCGTCAGAAAGGATCGTTGGATGTTTTCCGAACTGTTTGAAAGCAATTTCTCAACATGAATTCATCAGAACTTGTTAGAAAAAAATATCTACAACAAATGCTGCCTGAGAGATTTTCTGTGGCAGGTTTTTCACCACTAGGCTGAAATAGGAACATTTTGATTAATTACTTCTATTATTATTTGAATTACTGGTTATCAATACATGTTGCTTGATTCTTGTTGCAACCAATTGTTCAAAAATGAAATTGTAATCTTTAGAAAAATCTGTATGTGTAAATTTGTATACAAGTTTTTTTTCCATGCATACCTACTAGGCCTATGTCTATTAGGTATCTAATAGATTGCTGTTAGATAACTTATAACATCTACTGTAGATGTATATTAGTAATCTTATAGACATCTATTTGTATATATGTATTTTAGTTATCTAACATGCACCATGTGTCTGGTGGGAAGAAACTACCCAAATGGCTTGTTTACAACACACAAGGCATGAGGGGACCGCAACGCAATTAGCTGTGGGAACGTCGTCTGCTAGAGATTTGAACCACAATATGCAATAGACATCTATGAATTGATATCAATCAAATGCCTATCTGCAGATGTGAGTTTTGAAATAGCCATGATTTAGATGTCTAAAAAACCTGTCAGTGTCTTGTGGGCAAAAATCTGTTAACTAAAAAAAATCTTCTAGCTCAAGTGCACACACTTACAATTACCCACAGCAACACATCACATCCTTTTCTAATGCTCACTTCTAAAATAAGACAAATAAACAAAATCAAAAATAATGTTCAAAAACTGATAACAAACATCGACATCTACACACAAAAAAATGCAAGGAAAAAATAATAGGCACTGATAACGTGCTTCCTCTGCAAATCAAGGTCCTAAAACCAAACTTGCCACAAGCAGCCTCAAGTGTATGCTGTGCGAGTGCAGCTTATAACACTACCAGTCATGGCTTTTTGCAGCCTTTCATTGTGGCTTACTGTAAAAGCAGCTTATGTTAGTTCTGCAACTGCCTCTGATACTTCTGAGACACATGTCCTTCACAGTCATGAGACTTATGTTGTGGACAATATATCAGGAGTCAAACCAGAATGGGGTATTAGCGCTGTATATCTCGCTGTAGAAGCTTATGAGACTCTTTAATACCCTTAAAGGCAGAGTTCAGCCGTGAGCAGACTACCAGTGAAGCTTTCCACTTCCTTTTCATTTTTAAAGTAAACTTTAACAGACTTTTTCAGTCTCCCATTAAATCCTCTAACTTTTACTTAACTTTCTCATGAAATCAAAATGATGTAAATGTTGTTTAAACTGGATGCATTATATTCATAAGTACATTTTTGACTAAGGAAAACAGTTAAGTTCTTAGTGTTGAATTGAAAAATTCTCAATTTACTACATTGTTTATTTTTACATCTGATTTACTGACTTGCTTATTAGCTTTTAGTGCAAATTAGCTTTCAAAACGATCTGTAGGATGAACATCTTAAAATATGTACAAAATTAAATCCTCTAATCCACTATAGTTACTTTTCTTAGAAACTTTGTTATACAGATTGGCTAAACCTAAATAAAACACAAGGATGGATTGCCATTAAATCTGATAAGTATTGGTGAAAACATGGCAAAAGCATTGAGCTTGTTGGTTTTTCTTTTTTTTTTTAAGAAAAACTACTTTTTTATAATTTGAGTTTGATTTGATTTAATATCTGATTGCATAAACAAAAAAAGAGTTAACTTCCTCACTGGTGCAGAATCTGAACCGAAAAAAAATCTGCAAGAGCGATATTGGTTTTCTGTCATATTTCATTTCTTTTTGAAGCTGCTTTTCCTGACTCTGCACATTTTTACATACATTACTTAAAAGGGGCATCAGGTGGTTCTTCAGGTTTGTCGTTTTACCTCTCATCTTCAGTCATGCTTCAAACCTTTCTCGTCTTTCTTAGTTACTTTGCATGCTGACCTTTAACCTCTGGACCTGCATCATGTGGATCTAGTTCTTTGGGCCAAAGCAAGATGAGCTGGAAGTCTTCAGCAAAACATAAATCTCCCTTTTGTTAGCAAATGCATCATTTGCCACCTCATTCTACAAGCTTATATTTTTAAAGGGCAAAAATGTATCTACTTAATGTGACATATGGCTGGCTGAGGCTGGCCTTGTTCGAGCCAGAGAGAATCCCACAGAGAAACCACAGTTCACACGGGGCTACCACGCATCTAAGAGAATGATTTCAAGAATTAATTGCCCCCTTCACAACAAGAGACCCAAAGGACAAGTAAATACTAGGAAAATAAATGAGCAAGTGTTCGTATTAATAAAAAAAAAACACCTGGCCTTGATGCAAAAATGATTATATTTTTAGCATGAGGTTTACTTTAGTAAGCATAAAACAAAAAAAAGAGGTAAAAAGTGTGTGGCTTCTGATAAAAAGATCTCCATACGTCATGATTTATTCATGAAGTGGCTAGTTTGAATTCCCAAAGGAAGAATTAGAGAGATTGAAGGCAGTGGATGTCAGCCTATTTATGCGGACTGCACCATGAGGTCGCACAGAAGCTCCCAGGGCACGCTCTGCCCTCCTTTGACTTGTGGGCTAAGCCTAACTTAGACTGACTAGACTGGTTCGTAAACAGACTCACCAGTAAAATGTACAGTTGATGTATATGGGTCATAAGTTCAGCCTCACAGTATGCTTTTATTTTTCCAGTGCAGTCGAAACAATAACATATCACTTATTTTTGTATTGTGTTCTGCAAAAAGACTTACAAACATCAAAGATGAGGAGTGCTTGTTAAAAAGCCATCCCACAGGCTTTGCCAGCTGGGGCCTGCAGCACGTCTGATGTTAGCTTTATGATTGCTCTGGCTGCAGGATGGAACAACCTATGTCATATAGAATAGAAAAAGGAGGCAGCATGCTAAAAACCCAACAGGACATAAGTCATTATACAAGAGCGCCCTTGTACTTCTAAAAAAAGGGACCTTTAGAAAAAAAGACTCTTTGTCTTCCTTTATTCTTTTTAGTTGCCGAGTTCTTTTCCCCATAAGAATTTCAGTCTCCAAGACTCACTGGACCATGTGAGCTCAAAGTTATGCAGCTTTGATCATTTTCTCCACTGATATTTTTGATTTAACTGTCCTCAGTTGTGGTTGTTTGTGCAGCCAGGAGAGCAATTTAGCACAAAATGTTTTTAATGACGTAGGAGGAATTGGCTTTAGCTTATGCTATGGTCACAGATGGAACTGCTACTGCGTGATGCGGAGGCGGAATCTTCAAGATTTCTTTCCGCCACCCGATTTTTTTTTTTTTTAAATATCAAAGTAGTCATGAATGTAAACGCCGGCAGTCGAGACATTTGCATATTGTTAAGTCTGAGCTGCTGCCAGCTGGCAATCTGCCCTGTGGGCATCTAGCTGTCGCCCGATTTAAGTAAAGGTGTCATCCCTGTCCGTCATTGGACTGCCACCGGGCGACCTCAAAATGTGCCCGGTCGGCTACTTACCGATGCCACCTTTTAGAGAAACATTGTCCGGTTGCTGTAAATTTGTTACCTTTTTTTTAAAAACCACTGCGGCCATCGCCGCGGCATATAAAAATGCAACTGCTGCCTTCTGATTACAAATTCTGCTGCGTAGCCTTCCGAATTGGCTAAAAAACTCTAATTTAGGTCGGTGGCATTTTGGGATATGTGACCATATACCTAAAACCAAAAACTTAAACAGACCATGCCTTACACAAAGAGTGAAGGTGGAGCTAGTAAAGACCTTGTTCTTGGGAAAAAGCCAGACTTGTCAGGATAGGGATGAGCAGTAAGTATTTTTGGAACAACTGGCTTCATATGAAATCTGTGACAAGTTAAAAGATTTTTTTGACTTTCATACATGAAGTTTGGTGGTTTGCTTAAGTTTTGGTTAAAATCTTAATTGTTATGTGTTGTTTCAGTTATGGTCTGTTTTCTGTCACTGCAAATCTTGCTCATGTTTTCAATTCATCAGCTGCTTCAGTTTGTCATCCTTTTTTTGTTAATATTTACTTGGTTTGCTCATAATTTAAGGACATTTTTTGACGTATGAAGTTCTCATCGATTAGGCCACATCATTTGGAAGCTGTTCTGACCGGTTGGTTCCCAAACTGTGAATGTTGTGATAAAAATAGAACTACGGCAACAGTAATCCATGTCTCCATTCACCCAGCAGTAGTTTTTTTTTAAGAGTTAGACAGAATTTGCATGTAAAAAAAGATTGTATCTTTGATTTATGTGTAATTAACATAAATACTAACACATATCATTGGATTATAGTAGATGAGTATACCAACAATGTTGCAAAAGTGCAACAAGATGTACAAAAAAGTTAAAAGCTTTATTCAAATTCCCTTGAGTAAAAGAGAAACCCAAGTGTTGCATGTGAGATGGATTAGATCTGGTCTTCATGGGGGTCGTTTTTCCTCATTTTAGGACAGTTTTATTCTCAACAAGAGGGACGAGGGAGTGAATGTGACCTTCTCACACTGAAATCAGCTCACTAAAGCGCACACAAAGTAGCAGTAAAGAAAACCTGTTTACAGAAGAGTACATGTAGAGAAAAGACCAAGAGAGAAGGAAGGATGGATATAAGTAGGATGAGAATAAAAGCATTCAGAAGGGATCTTTATTTAGGTTAGACTCAGACTCTAAAGTGAAAGCAGATGGGACTTTAGTCTTGAATACTTTCCACTTGAAATCTTGGACTGGTGTTTGCTCTGCTTGCTATTTCTGACTTCATTCCAGTTTCCTTTAACCTGTGTTTAGGGCCTGCAACAAGCGGCTTTGAACCGCAGAAAGGACCATGAGCCCAAATCCTGTAGCAGGGCTGAATATTCGGTGTGCACAAAACATTTTGACAATTTACATAAAGCGTATAAACCATGTCGTGAGCATAACTTCTTACAGGCATGACATCTTAGGAGTGGATCGTATAAGGTCAGCTGTGAGACACTCCCTGTTGACAGAGAGTGTGAGAAAGACTCCAAAACCAAACATAATGTATTGTCTTTTTGAGCACTGAGGCTAAACAATGCACAGTTAGGTTCATAAGAGGTCAGTTGACAGCGGTGTCCATTTGGTACACAATAAAGTACAGTAATGGCTAACATTATTCAAAAATGTTTATTTTGTGACCTTTTCCCATGGTTGCCAAAACAAAAGCATGATGTCGTGACACGGAGAAGTTGAAACAATTCAAAAAACTAACCAATGTGTTGATTTTTCTGTGAATACATGGCCGTTAATCATCAAGCTGCATAAAAAGAGAGCTGGTTGTAAAGTGCTTGCCTGAGAATGGGCTGCATCTTTTATCCAAAGAAGAAAAACACAGCTTTTTTTAAATGAGCCAAGGGTAAGGTCTCAGAAAACACCTCTTATTTTGATATAGCCATTGAAAGACACTGGATGTACAATTTTAAACATAAAAAAAAAAATAAAACGACTAAGTTAGGCCCTATCTGAACTCGTCTCTTCTCTTAGTTTTGTTTACAAGCTTTGATTTGAAACAGGAAAGGCTACATTCTGAATACAGACCAAACACAAGGTTCATGACTCAGCTAAATTTAAGGGTAGGGAGAAGGGTTGGGGGAGAATTCAGATTCAGCCTGAGAGTTAAAAAATATTACAAAAAGATTTTCCCTCGTTGTGGAACATTTTCCTCCATCATCAATATGTTCCATGCTAGCTAAGACGTTATGTCTCCATAGCCTATCCTTTATCTGCGCTGAAGCTTTCCTCTTGTTGGTCATACCAGTCACATGTCCCCAAGAAGGTGTCCATGTGTCATCCTGGTTAATCTTGATTTTAATTGGAGTCTAACATCCTCTGGAAAGCAAAAAAAAAAAAAGAACAAAAAACTAAGCAGTCACAGGGACTGAATGGCTTCTAGCAGCACAATAAGGATCCATAATAAGGACATCCAGAAAAATGGTAGAAAGTATCTCCATATCCAGTCAACACATGTTGGAGGTGCTCCCAAGTCTCATCAGGAACTGTGATAAAAGTACTGATCTGATTCTGTTACTAAGACACAATCAACACTTTTTTCAGTTTCAACCAAACTATCTAATCTGATATTAAAGCAGCTTGTTGAGAAAACTGATGGGTGTTTTCCCTGTGAGTCACAGCACAACCTCTCTTTTTTCGAACATGACAAACTACCAATCCAGTTTGCCAATGTAGTCTGATAAAAGTCTACTCACACAGCAATAAAGCCACTTACTGAAGTGCAGCTGAGTCTTGCGATGCCCCATGCACTGATAAACATCCTTTTGTTTGAACATTAAATGGACAAACATAAAAGTTTAGTCACCAAACAGTTCAGCAATTCTATATATCAAGTGCTCCAAGTCACCCCTCTTCTGGGTATGCCGTACCCAGACACGCGACACATCAAAAAAGCAATTCCCCTGCTGACGCACTGAGATACATTTGCAACTTGACTGGATTCCAACTGTAGGATTTAATCTGACAAGTACAAGTAAACATTTTTCTGGACACAAAGCTGTAAAGAATGGTTGGTTGTTGCATAGGCTTTTCCTACATCTACAGTTTGTTAGGAAATGGCCTTGCCTTTGTTTGTAGAGGCTCCGCCTTCAATTTTCATTTGAGTGGTACTTTAGGTAGTATGTAGAAGTGCATGAAAGGCTGTCAATTTAAAATTAAGAAAGTTTGGGACTGTGATTTATAGATTTGAATGCTCACTCAAGAAAGTTCTAGATTGAACTTGAAACCAACAACCAATGTGTATCTTTTGCAAATAAATAAATAGAAGACAAGTCACTCAAACATCATATTTCTATTTTTGAGTAACCAGATAAATCGCTCTTAGAGCACAATAATACAAACCATAGGGTAACAGGAGTTTATTTGCAATACATGTGCTGCTCTAGTCATTATACGCCTCCAATCCCAGCATTGTTTGAGAAGGTTAATTTACAAAAATGAAGAAAGGAGCTACAGATTTAAAAACAATATTTTTCCATTGCCCATATAGATGGAGATATAGTCAGAGAAAACTCCTCGTTTCATACTGTTATTTTTCTACATGCGATTCTGTAAAACAAAACCCCAACTTATACCCTCAGTGGCTGCAGACATTCAAAAGAATTCATATTAAGCACATTCCTCAGACCAAAAAGTATGGCTTACTATAGCTTGATTTTGTAATGAAATATTTTTCTCACTTTATCTTTTTCTTCCACCACAGAGTGTGCTGGGGTCTCTGCCAACCACAGTGCTTTACCCCTCCATCTCTCCCCTTTCATCCACAGCTCGCTGGCCTTGACATCTTACTGTTCCTCTGAGCAACATACCCACTATCGGGATTTCACTTCATCTGAGCTGTGTGCAACCACAGACCGTATCCCTTACAACCTGGATGACTTGCACAGTGGGAACCAAGTGAAGCGTGAAAAGAAGGCAGATGCATTTTCAGCACTTAACTGACTGCCTGTCAGAAAAGCCAGCATAAGAAATGAATAGGGGAATATAGTGACTCGTGTCCTTTTTTTTTTTTTTTTTGTGGGGACAACAAGAAACCGCACATTGTGAGGGCTGGTGTCTATGTTTACTCTTTTACATAAAGACAAATGGCAGACCCATCTTGTTGAAGCTGGTGGAGAACATGCCAAAAGAGTCGATTGATATGATTTCAACATGGAGAAAACAATTATCGATTTCACTCAAAAATAAGACCTTTTGGTGAAGAATTTAGTTCTATCGACCTTTTATAAGTATCACATTTGATATATGCATTTGTGATACTCTTATCTTGTTAGCATGATCCAAACTTTCCTTAAAAACTCTATGTAAACAACTTGGTCCATGTTTTCTGCAATGTAGTTCATCATCATTCCACTAGGGGCAGTAAAAGGGCTTTTCCTGCTCATTTCAAAATAGCTGCTTCCACGAAATCTCAATAACTCTTTTGGTATGAAACGTTTTGCTAATTTTTAAACTTTGTGGTAAGAAAAAAAATCATCTATAATTATTCATTCATTTTAAAGGACTACTTGCTGTTTTGAAACAATGAAATATGTGTTGATACTGAGTTCTTTATAATATAGTTACACCATGTTAAAATGCTGTTGAGACAGTGACTGTAAAAAAGGCTTTTTTCATGGACACTGATGACACTATTTTTACATCTTAAACTAAAATAATTGTGAGCAAAAACTTACCAAATCACCCATCTATCATAATCAATGCCATCTATATCTATAAAAAAAGTACCTTTTTTTTTGTGTGAGTTTCATCAAAGAGTAAAAAAAAAAAAAAATTAGAAATGTATCTTGATAATGTAGAATTGGGGTTAATATGACTCAGAAAAAAAATAAATGATAAAGTTAATTAATTAATTAATAACTTAGTTTTTCCTTTTTGCACTTTTTTTGGTCCATGTTCTTTTAGTTTGTTTTTGTCTAAGTTGCAGACATCTATTATCTAGTGGAAAGGTCTGCAGATTTATAGACGTCTGTGCTCTTTGCATGCATTGGGTGCTTAGTCAAATTTATATTTTGCCATTAATCTTTTGACCAAGTTTGAATCCAAGTTTCTGTTGTCTTTCTAAAGGTAGAAGACCCACTGCGTAGTCATTTTTCACACTGACAGAACTGGAGCCCAAATCTCAAAATAATAAACATTTCTAACTTTTAATAAACAAATTTAACCACACCTAACAACCACCCTTAAAATTGTTAAATGATATCTGTCATTTTTCAACATTTCTATCTCCTTTTGCTGCCAAACTGAGCCAGCACTCATTTTTCCTCAGACTGCAGGAATGTAGAGTGTTGTTCATCTCATGGGATAGTTCAAAATGACAGTACTGGCCGGTATGCATGACAGAAATGAGCTTTGGAAAGATACGATGCCCTGGTGGAAGCACTTAAATCTCTCAAACTATCAGAGTTTGGGGCAAAAATAGGTGAGGAAAATAACAAGAGAGGTCACAAAGCAAGAGGCAATGAGAGTTGACTCCACATCAAAGTTCTGAATGGAACGGTCTGCATGTAAGTAGCTATTGAGCCATTGGGATACTTTGGTGGTTCCTCATAAGGAAGCATAAATCTTTTATCATTCACAGTTTACTATGTCTGATATCTCGCTTATCCAGTCAGATGCTGTCATTGGTTTAAAGACTGAAGCCATTCTTACAGAGTCCAGCGGTTTATTAAAACATTTGCATAGTAAAATATCATTGAAATGTGACTCATTTTATCTATTTCCAAATCATTTACTTTGATAGACACAATCTATTTAGTTTTATTTGAACTTTTTAAAGCTTAAAAGTTTGACAACCGCTTTTCCTTTTTAGGAGGCAACATACCTTGTGCCTACCTTAAGCTAATGCATTGTTTCTTTCTTGCTCTGTTTCATGCAAAGACAGAAGGATGTGGTTTCATTGCTAATGTTGGCTAAAGCAGATTGACCTTTGTTCATTCTGTTATTTTCACAAAAACAGCCCATTAAAAACCCTCTGAGAGATGTTTGGAGCTCTGAGACATGGAGCTGTAATCAAAGACAGAAGCTGCACTAGACTGACTCATATACCAATGTTATTGGGAATTGGGGTTCCTTGGGATAAAAAAAAAAAAAAAAAACTAAGCATCAATTGGTGTATTCATGTAATTGTCACAAAGAAATAATCAAAATTGCCAAAATGTTTTCTTTGCATCAAAACATTTATTTTTTTAATTAAAATGCTGACGAGTAAATAAATATGAATTTCCTTTTTCATAACTGCTCTATTCTGTTTCCAAAGTTTGTACTTTGCAAGTCTTTTTTATTTTATTTTAATAAGGAGAAGTCTTAATAATCAGTAGTACAAAAGTGTGCATGAAATAGTCCACTGGCGGTTAGGCTCTGGGCAGATGACATATTTATTCTGGTGGGATAAGCTCAGACCGTAGATAAAAAAAACCCGAGGTCTAGATGCTGATGGTGGTCGAGGGCCAATCCACAGTATAGTATAGGTGGAGAACGGGGCGGAGGAGGGCTGTCTAGAATGTAGAAAAATAAACGTCCCCGATTTTAAAAGCAGAAATATGATTGTGATTGGATGAGAAAAAAGGCTGGGAATGTAGCTATTGGTTTAAAGTGGAGGCTTAATTGATGAGTGGAGAGAGTGACGCAAGAACCCAGCTTCACTAATGTCTAGTTAGTGTTGGTTAAATCATTTTCTGTTGGTTTTTTATGCCCCATATGTGAGCTTTCTGTTGTTGATTTTTGTTTTTACTTGTACCTTCTGTGTTTCTGCTGTCAATCATTTTCCTTAGTAAGCCTATTCTAAAGCTGTCCAACTTTTTCTGAGACATGATCGATAATGGGCTGCACGGTGGCGCAGTGGTTAGCGCTCCTGCCTCACAGCAAGAAGGTTCCCGGTTCAAGTCCTGGCTGGGGGACCTTTCTGTGTGGAGTTTGCATGTTCTCCCCGTGCATGCGTGGGTTTTCTCCGGGTACTCCGGCTTCCTCCCACCGTCCAAAAATATGCTTCATAGGTTTAATTGGTTACTCTAAATTGTCCGTAGGTGTGAATGTGAGTGTGCATGGGTGTGTGATTGTGGCCCCTGCGACAGACTGGCGACCAGTCCAGGGGTGTACCCTGCCTTCGCCCATGAGTAGCCGGGTTAGGCTCCAGCAATCCAGTGACCCTGAAAGGGATAAAGCGGATTGGAAAATGAATGAATGATCGATAAAACAGGGTAAAAGCAAAATAATAACCAATAGTTTAAAGAAAATGTTCCCGTATGTGTTCTTGGAACACTTAAGTCTGTAAACAGTTGCTCAAAAATCAGAGATGGAAATCTTGGTCGAATAAAAACTATGCTATGATCATATAATGCTGCCAACTTTTTTTTTTTTTTTTTTCAGCCAACAATCATATCATATTTGATTAAAAAATATTTATGAGATCCATATCTCATTACCGTGATCAAAACTTTACATAAAAATGTATTGTATTAAACTTGGTTCACGTTGTATATTATAATTCCACTAGGGGGGCTTTTTCCTGCTTTTTTTGAAATAGCTGCCTATATGAAATCTCAAAAACACATTTGGAGGGAAACATTAAGGTCATTTTCAAAACTTTATGGTAGGAATAACATCTATTGTTGTGCATTTTTTTCAAAGGACTGTTTGCTGCTCTGGAAAAAATGCAACATTTGTTGATAATAAGTTCTTCATAATATAGTTACACTATGTTAAAAAAACAAAATTGAGACAGTGGGTAAATAAGACGTTCTGTTTCCCAAACATTTTATTTCTTCATCTTAAGCTAACATCGTTGTGAGCAAAAACGTCAATTTTTGTTGATTTTATCAAAAAGTTTAAAAAAAAAATCCTAATTAAACTAAAAACAAATTTTCTTTCAATTATTTGATGTAATGCGCTTTCAGAGTTAAGTTGACATTATTTTCATGGCTAAAAAAGTGAAGAAGTGGATTGACAGAACACTGTAAACAGACTTAGTGCTCGGTTAAGCAGACTTTTTTTATGTTTGATTTAAAAAAAAAAACAATTTGACAACTAATTTTATACTAGTTTACTTGATATGCAGCATTTGCAGACTAAACATGAACGAGGAATTCTGTATCAATTTTTTACGTTTACAATTTTTTTCAGAGCACTTTTTTCAGACACTCAGATCTATAGTCAAAGATGCTCCTGAGCTATATTTTAGATTTTTTTCTTCTCTCCAGCGCTAAATCTTTTCTTCACATTTATTTTGGCTACTTTCTGTTCCCCAAGGCTTTTACTACTCTCACACATTTCTTTTTCATTAAAAAAGAATGTATTGATTCTGATAAAGTCATAATTAGTTGTTCCTCCTAAGACCATCTCTTGTGAAATCATGGAAATGCAGTTCATCCAACATCTAATGGACCCTTCTTTCAATACATTACATTGAAATGTTGTTTATGCTGGGAAGGTGCACTCACATCCATGACATTAGCCCGTTCGAGTTGTTCTGCTCAAAGTCAGTGACAATAAGAACTGAACTTGCCATCAAAAAGTAAAAGTAGACATAAGCCATTCATTATTCCCAACCAAATTAATCTAACCAAAGAGTTTAGGGAGTCTCTCTTTTTTGTACGTTCCTAAGTTTCTAAGCAGGGCAGTTAGTTAAGCCGAAATGACAAGTGCTTTACTTTTCACATAGATAAGCTAGATCCCCATAGGTCCTCTTGTCAGAGGCAGCATGTGACCAATCTTCTCTTTAAACTCCTTAAGTCTCTCTTTGGTAGCTCCATTTGGAGGAAACCTTTTTGAAGTCTGCCCGGGTAAAGCTCTCAATAGAATGATCCTTCTTCTTTAAGCCACAAGAAGATTGCAGAAATAGACAGCTCAGATAAATATGATACTGGAAAAGAAAGCTAAAAAACTGAAACGGTATGAATAAAGTGGTTCTTTTTTAGAATGACTCACCTCAAGATTTACAGAGAACACAACAGAGTATCGGGGCTACCACAAAAGAAGAAAAACTAATAAATATATTAGAATAAAGTTGAACAGTTATTAGAAAAATGTATGAAAATATGCTTCAGAATGTTGCAATTTTACAAGGAGGAGGCTGTGCTTTATACAAAATAAAATGCTACATTTGCTTTTATGTTTTGAGCATTAGCTTAATTGTTTAATTTATGTTGCAGACTATCCAGCAACAATTCCTGCTGAATATGCTTTACTTTTTTGTAAATGTACTTTATTCTTATGAAATTGCAAGTTTAATTTCAAATAAACGTGACTTTCTCCTTGTGTAATAACGACTTTTTAAATAAAATGTCAAATTGTTTTCTTGTAAAATGTTTAATTTTTTCTAATAATTTTACGATTTTTTAAAAATATAATTTTATGACTTTACTCTCACATATGTATTTATTTTCTTTTATGGTGGCCCTAACGCTCCATAATTGAATAATGTGAAATACTTGCATTTTTTTACATACAAATTTGAAGCGTGATGGAGCAGAATATTGAACACTTAGTTTGACAAGTTTGAAAAATATATTATAATATTGTTTTTGTTGTTTTCTGCTATTAAGCTTGTAATAAGCATCATAATATATTCTCTATGTCCTCAGTGACTAAGCTGCTCTGACATGTAAGGGTGACGAAAAAAACTTCTTGAGAGGAAAGGGGACGTTTTCTTTTGATTAATTTTCAGAAGATGTGATTTGTATACCTAGTTAATCAGAAAAAAATCAGGCTGAAGTAGTAAAGGGATCATGTTAGATGATTGGATATTGAACATTACCCTGAATTACGTTCCGTCAGATAACAGTTAAGAATGGTTACAATAAAATAGAACATTTAAAAAAAAACTAAATCTGATACTTGCAAATTAAGCAATGGTTTTCCCACATGTGTTTAAACAGTACAAAAATCTGATATCTTAGCAGATGTACTCTGTTTTTACTTGAATTCACGGCTGTTTGACGGTTTGCATTCGTACGTTCTGGACTACAGATAAATAATCGGAATGGAACGCTGTTTCCAATCCCTCTAGGGAAGCTGGTGGTCATTTGAAAAACCTGCAGAGGATAGTGCCAGCTGTTTCTTTGACTGCAAGCAGTCGGTAACTCACACCTCCTTACAGAGCTTTGGGATCTGCACTGCAAACAGCAGAAAAACATCAGGTGGACATGTGATATGCACAGCCACAGAGAAATAAATGGGCAACAGTGGTATTTTAGAATGCTGAAAAAATATTTAGTGTAGCTTTAGTGTAGTTTTTTTTGTCAAAAACGAAAATATAAAGGCGGCAGTCTATCAATCTTTCAGTCGTAAATGTAACTAATCACTGGTAATATAAAACATGTTTTGCCTCAACCAGCACACAATATTTCCTCTGTAAAGACTCACAATAGCAAGGTTCTGCTTATGTGTGCTTTTTGTTGTCAGGTAGTTTTCCTTCACCTCTCAGACTGTTAGTCTAACCCTCTTGGTTCAAGGCCAGAACCATTTTCTAAAGTTGAGTATTTCTGTCGAATAGCTGACTTTCATCTTGAAAACACACCCAGACAGACAAAGTACAGTGTTAATGGAAAGGACACAGGAGCATGAGCAGGAAAAATAATGAGGCTTTACATGAACACTGACAAAGAAAAGATAAAGCAAAATGAAAAGACATGTAAAGATTTTGATGTGAACAAAGAGTGAGCTGTTGCTAACATTATGACTTTTCTAATAGACTGACAGACAGTTGTATTAGGTCCAGCTCTCCCAGGGCAGTTACATGGTGCAGCGGGAGAGGGCGGGACGGAGAACAGAGTCATGAAGACAGAGGCATGGAACCAATTAGAGCGTTTGCAGAGAGAAGAGTGAATAATGCTGGCAGTCGTTCACTCAGTCCTTTTTGAGTTTTTTTCCTCTTCTTTCTCTTTGGGTGCCATCCATGTAACCGTCAAACTCCAGAAAATAAACAGCTACAGATCAGAAAAGTACCCCTCTCCAAAACATGCTAATTGGGGACATTTTAACTTGGGCAAGGCTGAATGGCCCATTCAGGCTCAGGTGGGTCATTGTGCATCATTCCCCAATGGAAGTCGCCAGAACAGTGTAGTCATATGATTAATGCATTTTGGATTAATGGCTTCTCATTAAGGTTTCAACATCTTAAATAAACAATCTTTGAAAAAAAGGTAAGGACTTGCCTTCAAAATCTTTTAAAACCTGTTTTTATTAAAGAAGTAAGATCCATCCTACTTTGAATTTCCTCTTTTTAGACAAATTGACCATTTTCTGAACCACCGAAAAGCATTGCCAGGGAGTACAGTTGTGGACTTACTAACTCCTCTCCAAGCTCACATCTTCTGCCAACCACAAAACTGTGTCTGCTCCAGGGGTGGAGCTATGGGGGGCAAGGGTTCGAGCGACCCCAACAGCAAAAAGCCCCTCAATTTTTGAGTCAATATTAGTATCATTATTGATAAAGAAATCATTAATGCAAGCTTCTTTGAGCATTGCAAAAACAATTCAATTAAATTCAGTTAGAACAACGTGTTTTCATATGCCACACTTTCAAAGTCCTCTGCCTCCCTACACAATATGTTCTAGCTTTGCTACTAGTTTATTAATGTCAGTTATGCAAAACGTGATGATTTACTAATACTCTTTGAAACACTTTTACAGTGTAGCGAGTTGTTGCCTCCAACATCCTTATACATTCAACTAGAAATTATTTGATATAGTTAATATTTCAAAAATTACTCAAGGTGCTTTTGATATTGTAAAAGCCAATACACAGACCCTAAAGTGAAATGTTTGGCACAGACTTTTCATACTTGCCGGTAACTTAATATTTTTCTACAAACACACAGATTTTTTTCATGCAATGTCCCTTTATGACTGATTGCTCTGCAACGTAATCCAGGGGCTTGTTTTTACTAGCATTTTCTAGCTTTTTTATAGCATTTAAAACTGATTAGTGGTTCTATTTTTAACAATGTATTAACAGATGTTTCTTTACAATGGACAAAACTATACTAAGGTAAAATAAACTATACCAATTGTTTGCTTTTAATTTCTCATTAATTAACATGGAAGCTGAGGTCAAACACTGCTTTTTTTCAATCATTCTGATAACATTTGATGCTGTTACACCATCACAGGTACTTTGTGTTTCCCTTGTAATTTTCATTGCTCTTTTCCCTCCCTTTCTTTCTCCTCCCTCCTACAGTGTGAAGTAAGAGTGACACTGGCAAGGGAGTTCTGTAACACAAGGTCAGCACAAATGAGAACCAGACTCACGCTGACTTAACTGGATCCTTTCTCCTGTCATTTTTCCTCTTGCTTGACGCTGCAGAAAAAAATGGAAACTCACTAAAAATAGGAATTCAAAGGCAAAGAGCCAAATAGCCTCTGTGAGTGTTTTTCCACCTTGAATGTTGTTTGTCATGTAAGTGTCAGCAAAACAAACAAACAAACAAAAAAGACAGAAAATACTGGATGTGACTTAATTTTTTTTAACACAGTCAGATAAAAAGTTCACCACAGGACACTTTAATTGCAAAAGCAGATGATAAAACCAAAAGGCACACTGGCAAAAAAAACAACAAAAAAAAACAACATAACACATGTCTCTGTGACTGCGTGAGACGCTTCCACCTCACCAGGAGAGATAACATCCTGGAAACAGCATGAAGCTGGATTTCAGCACCACAGGTCCTATCCTGTGAGCCTAAAGCACCTCCACGGTCATTTCCTGCCAGGGCGGGTGTGGAGTGCAGGTAGGGGGTGAGCAGATTCACTGGAAGCCACATGACCTTCAAGCTAAAGTAGCTTTGGCCCACTTTGACATATCTTTGTGTTTCTGGGAATCAGTTTAAAGAGCTTCTTGGGTGAATTTGATTTGATTGCTTTTTAATTTAGCTAATCTTGAGCAGAAATCTTATGATGCAGTAAACTGAAATACATTAAAGTGGAAGAAGACCAACCTGAAGATCTTTTGAAGAATCATTCCAGTCACAACAACTAAAATTAATTTTAAAAATGTGCAGTGGGTTGTCTTTTTTTAAGATGCATATCTGCATAAATTGTAAATTACCTACAGACACTTTCTGGGCAGACTGCATCCCAGTTTATTATTTTGACAGTAGATGGTCCTAGATAGCGATATTTCAAAAAGTCACCCTTCCTAAACAAAAGACTCAACTAAACCTGAACAGGCTGTTTGTGTCTTCAAATTTACCATATAATTTTCGATTTTGAGACACCAAGATGATTATGTTATGATAGTTAAGAAAAAGACATGAAAGGGCTGTAAAAAGATGTTTTACTTGTGTTCTGTGCAGCAGTTAATGATCTTTTTTTTAACCTGTCCAACAGCAGATCAAACAGATATGAGCAAAAAGCCTCTTGTGTTGGACGCATTTTACTGTTACAATCGGGGGTTATAAATCTTCAGACACAGAAGGTGTATATTTGTATAAACCCCTTTTGTAATTTAAACTAAACTTAATTTATATTGATTATGTTTTTATTCTTTTTTTTGCTGGCACTGATGTCCAAGCACCACCCGACCAAGGGTCCTACATGCGTAAGGTGCACTTAAAACTGAGAGAGGGGGGCAAATCCATGCGGAATCCACGGGAGGGGGGGACCACTGCCAAATAGCTCCACCCATGAGGTGCATCGCAAGCTGACCCCCCCCCCCTTTTTTTTTCCCTAATAAGTGGTAGTATGAGGAAGGAGGGTAGGTCGGGGACAGCTACCAAACTGGCCCCTGATTGGGCCCAGTATGGGCCCAAGTTTACCAGCACAGGGGCCCCAGTGCATAAAGAGCCGACCCCCCAGGCCCCCCACCTTACACAAAGAGAGAGGAGGCAGGAGGGAGCCCGTCCGCCATTCCTGTGAGATCTCTGAGCAGGCACTGGTGGAACCGAGAAAGCCTGACCAATCGAGGCCCCCAGCGATGGCCTCAGTGGAGATTGCAACCCGCCAAACCCCCATGTCCCGTACCAGCAGTTCATGATCTTTAGCTAGACTGCACAAGTGCTTGCATGTTTCGCTATTTAATATGCTTTGTTTTCATGCAAATCCCTGATTTATAATATAATAAAACAAAATTGATCAAAGTCAGAACGAAACAGCACCTGGACAAAAACTACTGCTCATGCCAAGTCTAATATGGTGTTTACAAGCTTTGTTCCCTAAGAGTGCAGCTGCAGAATTCCCAGACCCACTGGAAGTAAAACAGCTGTAAACAGAGTGTGCTTTTTTGGAATGAATATTTATGATGAATGAGATTTTTCAAAATGCTTGTTCTTCCAGACCTTCACTTCTGTTCCAAACACTTGAAGTGCCTGTTCAGGCATTTAGGAGTTGAGTCCAAGGTCTTGAAATAACAAAAAAATGCCTTTCAACTAATACTAGTAACATTCAGTTGTCAAATCTGAAAACACAAAACTAAAACTCTAACAGAGTCTTAAGTTATTTTTGTGGTATAATGTTTGCTGATCGCTTTTTATGAGTTTCTTATTCTGACATAAGGGCTTAAATACAATGAAACTGACCATTATCATCACCAACACCTAAACATCTGAATAAACCAGCCTCTTTTTGGTAATTGGATGAGGATCACTTGCTACAAAATACCAACTGAATATTTATATCTTTTGACCTGGACACCAAACGCTAATCTGGTTTTAGCCAGATTAACCTGACTTGTATTAGATGTATACAATTAAGTCCACTCAACAGAGATTATATAACTCAGAGCACCCTCCTGTAGACCCCAAGTATTCATCTGTCCATGCTCTGAGCACGAAAGGCTATTGCTGTTTTAGCAGGACTCTATTTATGTGTATGGTCAAAATATTGGGGCTGACTGGTGAGTGTGTACATGCATTAGTTTAAACTGGTATAAAAAGCCGGCAAAGGGTCTAAAGATCTTGTCTGATGGAAATGTCCTCGTCTTCTGATAAAAAACAGCTTTTTTATATAGGTTATTGGGATGTTTTGCTTTGTTGTGAGGTTCCTGGCCAGATTTTCAACAGATACTGAAGTCATTAGAATACCATCCTACAGAGAACTCAGGTACTTCTGACAGTTGGAAAAAGTTTGCGTTTTTAAAACAGATGGGCAAATTAAAAGCCCCCACATTTTACTCTAGTATTTAAGGACAAACCAGAAATATCTAGTGGCTCCTCAAAGGATCAATTAAGCATTGATTTCAAAGGGAAGTACTTTCCATTTACTCTTTTTTTTTGTAAAGTAACACTTTATACCCAAACCAGACAAATTTTGAGCCTAATTTTTTACAATTGTTATTTTATGGTGAATATTTAAGAGGGAAATATATCTTTTTGAGCATGCAGCATTTTTATATATATCATTACAGCTTAAATTTGTATATGTCGAGGAAAGTTTTTTTTGGTAAAAAGAGACCTAACAAAACTTCACTTTACTGCAGCTAAGTTGTAGTTTCAGAAGAATAGGAGTGGGGTTAGGTAAACTCCAATTAAACAGGCCATGCCAATTATGCTTTCATTTTAGCTCTTCAAGAGAGAACGTCAGAGTTCATTGGTTCAGTTATTATTTGTCTGTGGTAAATAAATTTACAGCTGGAGGCAAAAGTCAAAACCTAGAAGTTAAATCTTTTGGGACACTTAAACTTAAGAAGAGAACTCAATAGTTGGTACCATCCCATTTTTCTGTCAAAACCTCATAGCATTTCCTGGAAAATAAAGTAAATGAAAATTGCACACTGTCTAAAGGATTTATTGTGGAGCTCACAATTCTTCAAAGGACAAACTTCTGCTTCAGACATGTCTCAGACTTTTATACAGTATGTTGAAAGCTGCCATTTTTTCAACTGTTTTTCCTTCTCTTGTTTTTTGCATGTTTGTTTACATTGACCATTATAAAAGCGTACTGGACTTCACCCTTTGGCTCTATAATTACTGCTTTGAAAGTGCAAAAATATGCAGCAGCCACAGACTTATTTCTTTGCTGGAAATGTTTTTTTTCAGCAAAAAAAACTTAACTGCAACCTATGTTAAACGTAATAACTGCAATATACGTCTTCCCTATGAATTCCTTTCATATTCATATTTCACTCTTTCAATTCCAGGCTGAGCACAAGTATGTCTTGTTCTCTTGAGGCTCGTAAAGCTAACCTCAAGGGATGTGGTTAAAAATGTACAAGTCGATTGTCGTGAGTGTGATATAAGTGTACTGTAAAGAATTTGTAATGGTCATGTAAGTTGCATGTACTGTTGCAGAATTGATGCTGTCATATGGTGTCACATACCCATAGAAAAAAAATGCGAACCGGTATGAACGTTTTTGCTCTTTGGGGGTCACTGAGTGGTCTACAGCCTTAATGTTTTGTGTTAACCCCTACAGATTTGCTCATTTGTCGCTCCCTGACAGTCCTTGTCCACCCGTAAGGGCAGTTGTGACATAGGCTTTATATTTGTACGAAACTGTACATCTAGCTTTGAGCTTCATTTTATAGAGGTGAATCCTCTAACAACATGGTATTATGTGTTTTTAATAACATTTTTCCATACAGTCTGATTTCTAGACCTAGTACTCATTATTCAAAACACAAAAAAAGACCATCAGACCTCAACAACCCCACTTTTTGTAAGGGAAAAAAGGGAAACAGTTTGTCAAAGGAGAGCAGTACGAATTTAATTTTTGCTACAAAAACAGGTACAACTCAATGCTTTCCAGCCACCACTCCACTGGTCAGCCACTGGCACTTATTTCTGAGACAACATGACTGTAAATTAGGCGTTATATTTTTTTTATGCAGATGACTTCATGCCTGGCAGAACCAGCTTTCGGCAGAACAGGAAACAGCTTTGCACAAGACAGTTTGTGAGACTAGGCTGAACAAAGGACAGAAGCTGAGGCCATTTCTTCAGACAATGGAACTTTGTATGACTAAACCAACTCTAAATTTTATGGTAATCCTGATAGAAAAAAATATATAATCATTAAACAGACTTTTAAATGGACTAAAAACACTGAACTGCTTGCTCTAGGTCTTGTGCAGTTAAAGGGGGTCACACACTGAGGCTTTTACTTTGTTTTGGCTCATATGTTGCATTGTTCCTTAACCTAATAACGCCAACCTACGAACTTCACGGAAAATCTGTTTTAGTTCATGACTGAATATTGGGAAGCACTTTATTTCAAAGACACAGACGTGAGAAGCAATTACAGTTACCCTTGTTTAAGGGAATGTGCTGGTTTGCTTGAAGTGTCAAGATGTGGCTTTGACTGCAGGAGGGGTGAACTTTACCTTCTTCATTCTTTTGTTGATGTCCTCTGATTTGAAAATGTAAAAGTCTTACGCTAACAAAACAGAGTAGAGTTGGCTTTGTTCTGCTTCCTGAAATTCTGTTTTTTATAAATAAAGTAAAAAAGACAAAAACAACAATCCTTACACATTAATACTGTCATATAAGTCTAACAATCTAGACACATACAGCACATT
Organism: Adrianichthys oophorus; assembly: GCA_036245035.1. Lineage (NCBI taxonomy): Eukaryota > Metazoa > Chordata > Actinopteri > Beloniformes > Adrianichthyidae > Adrianichthys > Adrianichthys oophorus. The sequence goes on along the minus strand of BSAI01000201.1, from coordinate 15,883,693 downwards.
CATACAAATATACACATGTGTAAATACACAAAAATAACCTCTCAATGTGAAATTATGGTTATGAAATACTTATTTATAAAAATATACAAATAATAGTTCAAATCAAAATGTAAAATTTGATTTGATGGCCAAAAAAAGTTTACACTGTTTTAGGTCTTACAAATAAAAAAAGTAAAGCACATGTTTCTCAAGTCCAAAGTTCTCCTCAAAAGCAGCCATAACATCAGTTTTAATAGTAAAAAATGTCCACAGACACACAGAGAGAAACAAGATCCCTAACTCTCTGGCCAGCCAGTGAGGTAACATTAAACTACACAGTTATCTATCTACAAACTAAGGGATCTCTGACTGCAGGGTATGCTGAGTGTACATTCAAATTAAGAATTTCCCTCCTCAGCCTGATCAGTTCACAGAGACCTGCGTCACTTATGAAAACTTTCATGTGGGTGGTTCTTGTCAAGGTCTTAAAAATGAAAGCAGTCGTGTTTGTCCTTGCGATACTGCCAACCACAAAAAAAATGTCCCCCAAATGCTCTTCCAGAAGAAGGTCAAATGTTCTCTTTTATGGAAGTTTTTATTGCCTATTTTTCACCTGTTCGGGTGACTGGAGAAAAAAAACAACATTTGTTCTTGTGATGATCTTTGAGGAACAGTTCAAGTGACATTCAAAACAATGGGATGCAAAATTTCACACCTCTGACTAGTTTTATAACTTTTCCTTCATATTCTCATCTCATGATCAGGACTCTGGTCCAGCGAGGGTTCCCTGTTGCTTATCATAGAAGTTGAGGGCCCTTGATTGACTCCAAATGGCGAAACAGCAGGTGATCGAGCAGCCAAAGGGGATAAAGAAGGAGAGAAGCTTGGGGACATTGCTGCTGATGAAATTGATCCTTCGTGACTTATTGGTGATCTTCGTAGCAAGGCCAAATGGGGGAAGGAGCGTCCAATCACAGGGATTTTGGGGGGGACTGACATGGCCCCTGGATGAGCCACTGATGTGATGAGTGGTGGGGGATCAATGCGAAGTTTGGGATCTATTTTGGGCTTTGGCTGGAAAGGCTGGCGAGGGCTTTGACTCTGCTGAGCAGTTTCGTCTTTCAGCCTCGCAATCTCAGTAAATACATTAGCAAGAGGTTGGAACTGAGGGCACCAGTTGAGCAAATAATCCCAGTTATAACTTCCACGAAGCTCCTCATCACTTGCAACAATGGCAGTGAGAGAGCCATCCACTGAAGGTTTACCATCCTCAGGGAAAGCGTAGTCTTTAGGGAGAGAAATGTTCAAACCCCGGCCCAAACCCAGGTAACCACCGCCCTCATCCCTATAGACTGGAAGCTGACCCGAGAGCAAGGTTCCACTTAAGCTGCCTCCAAGTTTCTTTCCTTTGAACCAGGTGCTGCCCTCCAATGCAGCTGGCTCGCAAGAAATATCAGAGAGTTGATCAGCATCCTGCTGGATTCCAGAGTCTGGTCCTCGGGCTGAGATGTGTTCCTGCATAGATGAAGTGATAGAGGCCACTCGTGGGTATTCGTTGATCATCCTGATCTCGTCGTCCTCTGCAGCCTCAGCTGATCCTCTTCCGCTAGAGTGAGAGGGATCCAGAGAGCCCCCTCTAGTGTAGGGACCACCATCAGCCCCACCTTGATCTGCAGCATAACCTGGCAAAGTCTGGTGGTAGATAGTCTCTCCTGCAGGTCCTGAGTGGCATTCATCTAATTTCTTTAAAGCAGTCCCAGAGGCAACAATTCTGTTTCCTGCATCCTGGCCCTTCTTCTTGCGCCGTGATTTCACGAAAAACACAACCACAGCCATAATGACAAGTAAAATGATAAAACCAAGGGACACAGCTATGATGACAATAAGAAGTACATTAACATCAGAAGCCAGGCCAAAGTTAGTGTTTGTGACATCAATAGAGATTTGGGCGACTGCACTTCGAGATGTATCGTGAGGACCATGGGCTTTAACATCCAAAGTCATCACTCTGGTTTCTCGCTTAGTCCGGCCAGACCCACTGCTGCTGCTTGAACCGTCCAACTTAAGGAAAATCACGCCAGTGGTTTTGTTTACATCAAAATATGGGGAGCTGGGGAATAGAGTGTAAAGGACGATCCCATCTACCCCACCATCCTCATCCCGTGCTAGGACCTGGCCAATGCTTTGGCCTTTTTTGGCTCCTTCTGGCACTTCAAAGGCAAAGTCAGTAGATGTGAAGAGTGGGTCATACTCATCTTCTCCTGTGACAAACACTTGCACAGTTACAGTGGCCGAATGGTTGCCAAAATCCACAGCCAGAGCTACAAAATTAAAAGAGTTGATTTTCTCAAAATCAAAGGGAATTTTGCTTCTAACCTCTCCTGAATTCTGGTCTATGAGAAAGTCGTCTTTTCCTGACCCTGATTTCTCCATAATGTAATATTTGAGTTGGCCAAAAACTCCTGTGTCATGATCTATGGCGTGAAGAACGGTCACCGGAGAGTTTGCGGGTTGATTTTCTTGGATAGTTGCTGTCAGGGTTTCCACAGGAAAAAACGGATGGTTGTCATTTACGTCTTTGACCTCAACAATGACTGGAACCAGGGCAAAATAACCCTGTCCATCTGTGGCTTGGATAATGACAACATGCGTGGACTGGTGCTCTCTATCAAGTGCCCGCTGAAGGCGCAAGGCTCCCGTCCACTGGTCAATGGAAAATAAGTTCACCTCATTCCCAGAGCTGATGGTGTACTGGACTTCTGCATTGGGAGTTGAGTCTTGGTCTGGAAACAGGAAAAGCCCAATCAAATGAATGTACAAAGAGAAGTTAAAGGAGATCTGTTAAATTAGGAAATGTTTTTCCCCACCTATTGCAGTCAGTCGTATGATCTCAGTCCCATAGACGGCTCCTTCACTGAGCGCTACCGTGTATTCTGGTCTGCTGAACACTGGAGGATTGTCGTTTACATCACCAATGGTTATCAGTGCAGCAACACTAGAAGTTCTCTGTGGCACGCCACGATCTGACACCACCACTGTGAGATTGTAAAGAGGCTTGGTTTCAAAGTCAAGACCCTCAGCCAACAGTAGAGTGCCAACTGTCTGGAATCCACGTCCTTCCAGGAATCGGACGCTGCTTTCGATTTGGAATACATTTCCTTCATTCCCATTGGCAATAGCAAAATCGAACCCACAGTTTTCTCGTGATAGGTCATTATCAAAAGCCTCAAAGATCAAGAGTGTAGACCCTGGGATGGTGTCCTCTGAAACCGTAGCCCTAGAAAGGAGACGATAGGTTTTGATCGAAAAACATTGTTGAGTTTACAAAAATAACAAGTTCTTATGAACATTAGCTGACCTGTACTCTGACTGGTGAAACACTGGAGCATTGTCATTGATGTCAGAGATGTGAACTTGGACTGTAGTCAGAGAGGAGAGAGGAGGTGAGCCTCCATCGCTGGCTTCAATGACGATATTGACAGATGGTCGTTCAGGGTCAAACTCAGCTCTGTGACTGATGAACAAAGTTCCTGGGGAGAAAAGGTAATTACATAATCATAGTCACAATGCAAATATTTGATAGACTCTACTTTCCGATAAAAAACATTTAAAATTTTACTACCGTTGCTGGGATCAATGTAAAACCCCTCTTGAGTTGATGACATCACTCTGTAGTTGATCCTTCCATTCTCTCCAGAGTCTCTATCTGTTGCTGTTACTGTGATTACTGCACTTCCAGGAGGTGTGTGCTCTGGTAAGGTAATCTGCAATGCCAAAATGGCAATAAACAACATCAAATTTTTTGCTGGGCTGCACGGTGGCGCAGTGGTTAGCGCTCCTGCCTCACAGCAAGAAGGTTCCCGGTTCAAGTCCTGGCTGGGGGACCTTTCTGTGTGGAGTTTGCATGTTCTCCCCGTGCATGCGTGGGTTTTCTCCGGGTACTCCGGCTTCCTCCCACAGTCCAAAAACATGCTTCACAGGTTAATTGGTCACTGTAAATTGTCCCTAGGTGTGCATGTGAGTGTGCATGGGTGTGTGATTGTGGCCCCTGCGACAGACTGGCGACCAGTCCAGGGGTATCCTCTGCCTTCGCCCATGAGTGGCCGGGTTAGGCTCCGGCAACCCCGTGACCCCGACAGGGATAAAGCGGATTGGAAAATGAATGAATGAATGAAATTTTTTGCTAAGAATGAATGAAACAAACAATATGTGGAAATTTGACCTACATTTTACACAAATTCACACATCTTCAAAACACAGCAGTGTAGGGGTCAACAACAAAAAAGGCAAGCTGGATTTTCCAACCATGTTCCTTGTTTTTTCTCAGAGAGACCTGATGTTGAGGTAATTTCCTGAGACAATTTATATAGGCCCATCTCTACAACCATTCCCCAGTTAACACCAGGCATTAAACTTTTATCACCCACACGGTGTGCAAGTTGGGAATGTCCATGTGTGGAGCTGTTTTGTGCAAGTTTGACCTATAAGTGCAACTTCAGTGGAGAACAACACTTCCTAAATGCAATTGAATTTGCTATTAAACTTTTTAAAAGTTTAGGGGTGTTGAGACTTCAAAACTCCTGTTGAATGCATTTCCTCAATTAAATACAATTGAAACTCTTATTTATAGATTTATAACATATCTTTAAAAAAGAAACATTGTGATGATATTGAATCTTTAACAACTTTAACAACTTCAAGTACCTGTGTAATTCAATAAAATTAAGGTAGCTGCTTATCTCACCTGATAGAGATCATGGGTGAATAAAGGTGCATTGTCATTTATGTCCTCCACTACTATAGTAATGTTGGCTTCAGTTTGGTGTTGGCTGTCTGTGGCTTGAACAGTCAAGGTGTACCATGTCTTCTCCTCAAAGTCCAGAGAACCCGTGACTGACACACCGCCAGTGTAGCGGTGAATCCCAAACTTGCCAAAGGCTGTAGGGTCCAGTTGCAATGAGTAGGAGAGGGCAGGACTGGAGTCGACATCATTGCCTGTCACAAGCGTGATCTCTGTACCTATTAAAGTATCTGAGAGAAAAAGCAAATGGACTAAAGTATGTAAGTTGCTTTAAAGAGAGCATGCTTGGATCTTAAAGATTCTTACTCTCAGGAATGCGGATCTCCTGGGGCAAAGGAATTGTGGGACTGTTGTCATTCTGGTCAATGATTATCACTGTCAGAGTAGCTGAACCTGATAGTCTTGGACTTCCTCTATCAGTTGCAGTAACTACTAACCTGTAAACAAAATGAAAGAGAAAAGTTATTTCTTACAGCATTTGTGGTTTAAACCAGATATTGTAAATTTTGAACTTCAGATGATCCATGTCTACATGTTTTTTTTTTAAACAATTGTGGCAGACCAAGTGTTGGAAATAAATAAAAATAAATGTGTATGTGCAGCAGCTTCTAGCAAATAGCCTGTTCATAATATTCCTTCAATAAAAAAAGGGAGTAGTATAGGACAAGTGTGTGAGACACCTCAGTAAATGCCGCGGAATACCCGTTTCAACACCTGTATTTTTCACCATGGCATTTCCAATCCCACATCAATGAGAAAAGTTTGAACCAACTACTCATCATTGCTTCAGTACATTTAAGTATACCTTTTATGCCATTATATGGTTCCATTGTGATCGACTGCACCACCTTGATTTGTTGTAGTCAAACTGGTATGACATCCTGATATGATTCTTGTCGTTATGTATGGTGTACTTTGGAATAAGCTTTAATTTTTGGACAGATGGCATCTCCAATTTCCTTCCAGATTATCATGATGTACAGAAAAGTTCATGGTGGACTATGAAGTGTTTGTGCAGAGAAGTTTTTCAGAATTGTAGCACTGTGCCAAACATCACTTTAGGTTTTCCTGCCCAAAAACTGTTGTCCCAGAAGTCTTTAATTTTTGGTTCAGATGCAAATGTAAACCATGCAGTAATTTTATGCTTTGGAGGGAACTTATTTTTCCCCTATAAGTCTTTAGAAAAATCCATGACTGTGCTTGTGTTCACTGACATAGTTCAGCACGAAAACACAACCTGAAATGCAGTCCATATGTTTTCTGTTTGTATTATATGGTGATTTTTGAAGTGAGATTGGCATTTCATAATGTAGGCATGTAAATGGATTTTGTTGAGTGAAAAAATTTGTTTTTTTTTCTGTTTTGAAATATTATTTGAATGTTTTATTTATTTTTTTGTATATGAAAATCTATAAAATAAACATCCAGCAGAGAGGTATAAAGAACAACTTTGCACTCACTTGGTCTGTGTAAAGATCTCACGGTCCATGATGGCTGTTGTTGTGATGCTTCCTGTCACAGGGTCTATTTTGAACAAGCCACTCATGCTTGATGACTGAATAGAATATGTCACCTGACCATTCTGGCCCTGATCAACATCCTCGGCCACCACCTGGATGAAGAGTGAGAGAAGGGGAAGAGCTTTGAAAAGTCTTTCTACCCTAACTAACAAAAAAATGCACACATTGCAATTCTGTGGGTACCTGTATGATTGGCATCTCATATCCTTGGGCTTCTTTCATAAAAGCCACATAGTTCTGTAGCTGGAAGCGAGGGAGGTTGTCATTGACATCCTGCAGAACCAAATTAAAAGCCATAAAGGATGTGGATGACACAGTTTCAGCCTTGACAACGAGGCGGAGTCTGGGAGCATCTTCGAAGTCTAATCCATTGGAGCTGTCCACCCAGATTTCACCTGAAGGACATGCACATACCGGAAAATGCATTAAAATGTGATTGTAAGTAGATAAAGGTCATCATTTACATTGAACCTTGAATCTGTAAAGTTTCACCTGTGGAGGAGCTGATTTTAAATGAATGCCTTTTGTTTCCGCTAAACAAACTATAGCTAATCCCTTGACGTGTACCATCTGGATATTCAGCCTGGGCCTGAGCGACAGCTGTACCTGGAGTTTAAAAATTTAGGAAATATGAAGTTGCTTTTAAATACAAATACTTCGCAGATACAATGTTTCCAACACTTGATCACTCTATCCAACCTTTTGAAGCATTCTCTTGAATGCTCACATCTTTGGCATTTTTGGAAAATCGAATTCCATTGTACTCCACTTCTTTCACATAAATCACCACAACTCCATGGGCAGATTGAGCTGGGTTGCCTTGGTCCATGGCTTCTACTATTAGAGTCCTCTGAGCCTGGGTCAGACTGCCCAGTTGTTCAGTGGCCTGGATCTCTCCAGTCAGGGAATTAATGCTGAAACCTTTAACTGGGGTGGCAAAACGATAAAACACAGAACCATTGGCCCCAAAATCCTTATCCTCAGCCTTCATGGTGGCTAAGACACGCTGGGAACGCCTGCTGGACACTTCAACGATCAGTGGATCTTGAAGGAAGAATGGAGCGTTGTCATTGACATCAAGTACGGTGACTTTCACCTAAAAAAAGATTACATTTGTTTCCCTTTCAAAATGACCAAAAGTTAGAATAAGATTCTTTCTAAAAAACAATAATCTTTCTTACCTGGACAGAGGAGTTGCTGGGAGCAGAAGGTGAAAGGTCAACTGCAAAAACCCGAAAGTTGTATGAAGCCAGTTTTTCCCGGTCAAGAGGTGCTGCTGTGGTGATTCGCCCAGTGTCCTCATCTACAGCAAATGCTCCATCTGCCTCCTGGCTGAGGAAATACAAAATTTTCCCATTGAGGCCTTCATCCACATCTGTCGCAGACACCTGAAAGAAGAAATAAAAAGGCGTCAACCTTTGTGCAAAGTGAATGTTTTGAATCCCTCATTATCAGTGCAATTTTTGACTTGCCTGCAAAACTTGGTACCCCTCCACAGCATCCTCAGAAACCTCCACTGTGTAGCTATTTCTGCTAAAGACAGGGCTATTGTCATTGACATCCAAGACTTTGACTTCCACTGTGGCAGTTGCGCTGAGAGACGGGCTGCCTTTGTCCATAGCCACCACCTCAAGGGTATATTTAGTCCTTTTCTCTCTGTCAAGCCCACGTGAAGTGGAGAGAGCTCCGGTTCTACTGTGGAGCTGGAAATCTCCATCAGGATCACCAGCTAAAAGAAAGAAAACAGCAGAAAAAAAATCCTAAATATCATGCATTTCTGTTCTTGTATATGAGAATCAGACTTTTGCTTTAGAAAAAACAAAGGGGGCAATTTGTCCAAGTATGGATTGAAGTCAAAATATAACTATTTAATTTGAATAAATCCAAGGGAAAAAGAGCTATACAGTGCATTCAGATCTAGGACAACAGTGTGTAGTCTGCATCAATTTCATTACTCTGAGTGCTAAGCTCAGTGGCCTTGTGAAGGAGTGTCTGCTCTGTGATGGAAAGGTGTTGAGTTCAAATCCAAGTCATAGCAAAAACTATAAAAACGGGATTCAATGCCTCACTGCAAACCATCAAATTGGTCTTGAGTGCAGCTGTGTTTGCAGCTCACTGCTCCCCCAGGGAATGGCTCGAATGCAGAGAACAAATTTCACACAAATTTAGATGTGTGACATTGAATTTTTTTTTCTTTTTGGGACTGAATCCAGTAAAGATCAGAGATAATATTCCCCAATTTGATCTTTTTCAGTTCAAAAATCAAAACTTTTGTGCAGATATTTTATTAACTTCTGAGTAGATTTGCATTGAAAAAGCAACAATTTAAGGCAGTTGTGTGAATCATTGTAAATTATTACTGATTTTATACACATATTGTTGTTTCTTTACCTGCAATTTTGTACTCCAGCTCCCCACCAGGACCTGAGTCTGGGTCTGTGGCCTTGACGAAGCAAAGCTCCACAGCTGCTTGGTTTTCAGGGACTTCAAGTCCATACCACATCTTTGCAAAGACAGGAGCGTTGTCATTCACATCCTGCACCTCCACATGAACCACAGCCTTGGCAAAGTTTGGAGGGAGCCCTCCATCCCTGGCATACACTGGCAATGAAAGTTAAGAATTACAGGATGGAAAAACTGATACGTTTTTATGAATGACAGAACTCCTGGAAGATAATCTCCAGCGTAGTACCTGTTAGTACGTAGTGATTCTGTTGTTCTGCATCCAGCTCCTTTGTAGTAGTGATGACTCCTGTCAGAGGATTGATGACAAAGCCATCCTCTGTCACTCCTCCGTATGTTACGTGGCCATTAGAGCCTGCATTAGAAATAAAAGTTACAGTACATTCTGACATTAACCAAAAAGGAAAACAAAATGACACTGAGGTAAACTTTTAGAAACAGATTTTGATGAGGATTGTGAACACAGTGGTCCATTGGCAAGTGGCTGTAACCTTCAATTCACTTTGAATAATTTGTTTTTTTCCAGTCTGCTTGTTTGTCTTGGTTATATAGTATAAAAGTGGGCCAATAATTAGTTTTTTATGGAAAACTTTGGAAACTATTTTTCTAAAAATAAAAACATTTGAGCTTTTTTTTGTAAAGAGCTTCAAAGTGGAAAAAATAAACCATAAAAGTAAATTTAATGACAAGAAAATATAGAATAGAACAGGATGTAAACTCCATTACTGTGAAAACTATATTAAAGAAAACAATTGAAAAAATTTTCCCGAAAGGCGTAATTGTTATTAATTTTGTTTTGTTTACTTGTTTTCTTTGTTGTTGTATTTTTTTTACACTGTCTTCTTAATAAAAACATATCTTTACATTATGCATAAATATTTAACAGATTTGTGCACTATTTTTTTATTACGAGCCTGCACATGAATAGAAGAAATTCTTGTTATTTCAAGGGTGTATTCATCAGCAATGCCATTATATGTACTGTGTTAGAAATATATATATATATATATATATATATATATTTAAACACTGTTTAAAAATAGATTTTTGCAACATTAAAAAGCAATGTTTTTACTGGACTTTGTTATAAACCTACCTTGGTCTCGATCAGTGGCAGTGACTTTCAGAACCGTGGTTCCTGGACCCTTGTTCTCCATCACATGGGTCCCAAACTCAGCTTGCTGGAAGATCGGAGCTTCATCATTCACATCGATCACCTGCACACAAAGGACCTGAGAGCTGGACAGCTGGGGTGCTCCATGATCTTCTGCTACAATCGTAATGTTAAAGACCTCCTGTTCTTCTCGGTCCAAAGCCTTTAGGATGGATAGAGAGCCTGTAAAACAGAAATAAAATAAAAAGAAAATTAAATTAACTAAGATTTTTACTTAAGTTTGTCTTAAAACTCAATGATTACTTTAAAAAAGTGCTTAGGTTAGTGCTTACAAAATTTCTCTGTTCCTAAAATCAGCAGTATGTATTCCTTGAAGACTAACAAAATAAGAGCTTTTCCTTTACTAGGTTTTTCACAATAAAAACAAAAACAAAGACCATAATCACATCTTACAGATAGTTTATTTGGATTGCTAAACACATGCAGAAATCTGCTTTCCTTGAAATCAGTGGGGCACAAACTAATGTGCTTGCACTTAATCTAACTCACTCCAATTGAAATAACACCTATAATTAGAATTTCCACTTCCAGTTAGATTTCCCTTATTCTCCAGCCTCTTTATCACTACATCCCATAGCCCTGTCATCGGAACAAATCAGGAAGGTCAGCCAAAGTGAGCGGAAACATGAAATCTGCATCTGTGTACTTGTTTGTGCTTGTTTTGCAAGACTCAACACATTTACCAGAAGTGCCTGAGAGACGTGTATCTTCTAGAGACCACAGAGGGCCAAACAGACACTCTGTGTTGACTGTTGCAAAGCTGAAGCTCTGATGCAGTGTGTCTGTAAGGTCTGGCTGCCTCCCCTGGTAAGTGTAAAATAAAAAAAAAATACGGCCAGAATATAAACTGCACTAGTTTGTATTTCTGTCACTCCAAGTAACAGAGGACATAAACAGTCAAATAACGTACATTTATGTAAGGGAAATGAAGCAAACTATAGTGCAAAAATAATGAGAAACATCCAAAAACTTGGCAGAGCTGACTTTCTATATATAGGCTATAACCTGTCAAATGCCCCCACATTAAGAGACACAGCTTGGCAAACATGTTGGCAATACATGTTGCTAATCTGCTGTTCCAGAGCTTATTAATGGCAAGATTAACACCACGCAGTCTGAGAAGCAAACCAGAAGTGAAATCAACCCACCCGACGTTTGACAGGAATGACGCTGAGACTTTCTTCCATCTGGAACCTGCATTAAGTGTCTGTTTTATGACTCCTAATTTCTTTCCAGCCCGAGCCGAGCACGCCTACACTGCACAGCGCCAGCGATAAAAAGACTCAATTTGAACATACATTAGACTAAAAGAGTTAAATATCAGTTACTGTGCTTTAAAGTGTTGCACGATCTGTGGGGAAACTAATCGCTCATCAGTGCCATTGTCACGAGTGGGATGCGAGATATCTATTAAATGCTGAAATCTAACAGAGTGGAGCTGTGTTATATTATATTAATCAGAAGTACAAAACCAGAGGACTTTGGGTGAAACGTAATCATAACAAATCAGCTGATACCGTCACGGAAAAAAAGCGGCTTTGCACCAATGTGCAAGACTTTACGCTTTAAATGGCATTTTTGTGCAAAGCTAACATGAAAAGATGCTTTTATCAGCGTCAGAATCAGCTGATCGTGTAAACAGTCAAAGAGTCGCGTATGTAAAAGAGCGTTTGTTATTTAGGTGTTGCCGGTGACATCACCAGTATTAAATAGGATTAGGCACCAAAACTTGGTTCTAAGTAGGAGCCGTTACCATTTACGCAGTTCTACTGGTACCGAAAAATGTTGCTGCATTTGATTCCTCATTTTGATGCTTAGTTTCAGTGAAGGTCTATTTGTCTTAGTTCTTAGAAGTTGTCACTTCTTCTCTGTTCAGCACTTTGAAGTATCGCCTTCCTTGCGATAGTGGGCGGGCTCATGTAGTCGAATACGAAAAAAAAAAATGGAAAAGAAAAAGCTTCAGGCTCTCTGTGGAGTCTGTGCCCATTTGTCACTGTTCTGCTTTGGATTTGGGAAGAGGTAGGCATTCTTTTTATTACGGAAATACTGAAATTGGCACCAAATAGATACCAAAACCGAAACAAAAGAACCGCTTTGGCACCGGAACCAAATAAAACCCAATCTCTGCCCAACCCTAGTGTTAAAGGGGTAAAATTCACTTACCAGTGTTGGGGCTCAGACTGAAGCGACCAGCGTTGTTCCCTGACTGGATTCTGTATGACACTCTGCCATTTTCTCCTTCATCTGCATCGCGAGCCATTACGTGCAAAATCCCAAACCTGTCAGTAAAAAACAACAGTTTGCAGTGTATTTAGCAAAACTGTTGCAGATCACAAAAAGCAGAAGAACTTTCTACCACCCAAGTGCACACATTTGTACTTGCATTTGACTGAAAACATAAAAATGTGAATTGACACATACCCTACGGGCTGATCCTCCATGACGCTGACCGCAGATGGAGAGCTGAAAACCGGAGGTTTATCGTTTTCATCTTTCACAAACAGTCGAGCAGTGACTGAACCCCAGCGCCTCTGAGAAGGATCCACGGCCTGGTCTGTGGCTCGTACCACTAGATAGAGGAAGGGTGTGGACTCACGATCCAACTGCTGTCCTAGTGTCAGGACTCCACTAACCGGGTCAAGAGCCAAAAGGCTAGGAGTCTGAGGCCACTGGTGCTCAATGGAATATCGTAGTTCACTATTGGGGCCACTGCCATCCTACACACACAAAAATTGTTAGGTTAAACAGAAATAGGGATAATTATGCAACTGTTACCTCAATTGAATACAATTTAAAAAAAAAAAGGTTAACCTGATCCCCAGCCTGAAAGGTATAAATGGAAGTTCCAGGCTCTTTGTTCTCTGGGATCACGATGGTAACAGGGTCTTCAGAGAACTGAGGGGCATGGTCGTTGCTGTCCTGCACAATAATCTCCAGCTTTACCAGGTAGCTGCTCGGAAACGCCTTGGAGAAGTCAGACACCTCGATGTGAAGAGTGTAGCTTGAGCCCTTCTCATAGTCCAGCTCCCGGACCAGGTACACGTCCCCTTTGAGACGATCCACCATGAAGGTCCCATCCCGATCCGTCCCGTCTACTACCAGATAGGTCACCTGGCCATCCAGAGCATTTGCTTCAGGCTTGTCAGCTTGGCCCACAGAGCCAATGATGGAGCCAGGTGCGGCCCCTTCAACTACATTCAGGGTCATGGAGAGTACGTTTGGCTTTGGGATAGACCTGGAGGAGCTGATGACCTAAAAAAAAAGAACGTTTCCTGAATTCTTTCCTTTTTTATTATTTTTCAGCTAATAACGGTCATTCAGATCACAATCATTCTGAATTCCTTTCCTTAATCAACCAAAGACATGCCAAAATATGCTAAAACAAACTGTAGAACTTTTCCAGAGAAATCATTTCATTGAAGCATGGGACAAAACATCAAGGGGAGTTCTGTTTTATGTTACTCAATTTGATTTCTTTTGATATTTGGCAGACAGTGCAGCTATAAGGCTTTCACCACAACCCATCCCGTAACATGCCTTTGGGCTGTAGTCTGTTTCAGCTTTGTTGCCAACATAATAACAACCCTCAGAGAGATTGAACATGAAGGCATTATGTGCAGTCCTTCCAGTAAATATCTTGACACTGGCTTCGACATAAGAGTCACTGTCTCTGACCTAAAAAGAAAGGAAAAATGAAGGGTGCGATGCTGCGGAAACTCCAAATACATTATTTCGAGTAATGCGGTCGGCTAAACAACCTCCACATGCCCCAGTCTGTGCTGAGGGGAAACAAAGATGTGCCAGAGGGTCTTTGACTGTTTGACACAGCCTCAGGTTTTGGAAAAAGATCTGTGACAGATCAAAGAGCTGGAGGCAGTATGAACTCATGATCCATCATTTCCATGATTAAGATGTAGAGACATCTATAAAACAATAACTGCATGCACTTTCATAAATTTAATGCTGGTGTTTTGACAGTGGCAAGACAACAGATTACAAAAGACATGTCCGTGTTTGTTTACTCAGTTACCTCGTTGTACTAGTAACTGTACTATAGGTGTGTGTCAGTTTGCTACTGTGTAGTGCAGCGCATTCCCTTTCTCTGTGATTTAATACAGCTGGCTCTAATCAAATCTCATCTGGGAACGTTTGATTTCAAGGCGCCTGTTTCCCGTCTGTCTAATCAGACTGTCACACAAGCAGCACACGAGCAAAAATCGAATGCAAGTGCTCCTGCAGCAGTTTGCGTCCTCTCCCTCCCTGAATTTGCATCACACAAAAACACAGAGTTCCTCTGCAGAAGAAATTCTCCATCCTTCTCATGCCGCTGCTTCTGAATCTTCCAGATCAGATTCGCAGTCCTGAGTCACTGACAGAAAGTTTAAAAAAACAGTTCGGAAAGGAAAGCTCTGGGTCTCTTAATGTGGGTTTTGATTACCCTTCTGATTTTCAGATTAGGAAGAGCTCATTAGATTGGAAAGATGCTTATGTTTATACAGGCACGGCTTCTCTCTCTCTTTTTGATATGTATCTCCCTTTTAAACTCTTTTGACAGTTACAGAGTTCAGACACAGTAAGTTATGAGTTATATTTGAGCCAATGTGCCGGATACTGGCCTTTGGTCTCAGTTTCTTTGCATTTATGATTATGCAGAGATACACCATTGACTGTATATGAAGAACTGGACTAAGCAAATGTGAGGTCACTCATTGAAAACACCTTACCTCCGGCTCCAGTGAAATTAAGCCAATTCAATCACCATTTTTCTGCATTAGGAATATTGCCATGTTGGAGCCAGACAGTGACTGGAGTCAATGTTTCTACGGCAACTACTGTCGCCAATTAGGAGTAAGCTTGTTTAAAGTCCACACCCCTTCCACTGAAAGCAGGCTTGGGAGAATCTGTCAATCAAAAGTTTGAGGTGGAGGCTAGCGGGCACCGCATGCTTCATCTGATTGGTCAGTTTATAACTTGAATAACTTGCAATATAAAAAGAAAATATTGTGAAAAATAAGAGGATTATCAAGAACATGTTAAAAAATGTATCAGAGCAAGAATTATTATTCTGACAAATACAATGACTAAGTAATAGCTGTTAATTTCTTAATCTATGGGGATTTTGGCTTCTTGGAGTCAGCAGGTACTTCCTGTTTGGAATCGCTCAGTCCAGTTCTCTTATACAGTCAATGAGATACAAATAAAGGTTATGAAGATCAAAAAATATGGCTCATATTTACTTGTATTCGTATCTGACAGGTGGAGCTGAGGCCCGGCGTCCCATGGTCAGCAGCGGTAACCGTGAAAGTGTACTCAGTTCTTTCCACCCACCTTAGCGGTGAAGCCGTTTTAAGCTCTCCTGTGTTTGGGTTAAGGGAGAAACGCTCTGCTCTGGAGCCTTGGAAGACATTTGGAAGAAAGTAGAATAGTTATAATCACTGCCTGATTATGCACGAGAAGAAAACTAGCTTACTCTATGGTTAAACAGTCACCTGATAAGGAGTAGTATACGGTTCCATTCTCCCCCTCATCTGGATCTTTAGCGGTCACAGATCCCACTAATGTCCCAGATGGAAGCCCCTCTGTTATCTGTAAAGACAGCCTTTTCTTTATATGTTGCTAAACATCAGATGCATATTAGACCAATATGCAATGTTTTACTTCAATTGAGATTGAATTCTCATCGACAGCTCTATGTGTCCTATTTCTCTCACCTGAAATATCTGCTCCCTGTCGGGTCTGACGTGAGTAAAACTGGGGGCGTGGTCATTTTCATCCAGCACACTGATGTAGGCGGTCCCAGTGGCACTGCGTGGAGGAGTGCCTCCGTCTTGTACCACCACAAAAAGCTGATAGCTGGACTGTTGCTCTCTGTCCAGGGCAAGGCGAGTGCTGATCTCACCTTAAGTGAAAGAAGATATTGCAGGATGACTATGTGCATTTATATGTAAAATAAGCGCTTATTCAGTCATATATTCATCACCTGTTTGGGAGTTGATCTGAAAGTGCTTGTCTGCATGCAGCAGCCTGTAGATGAGTCGAGCATTGAGTCCTGCATCTCGATCCGTAGCAGAGACTCTGCCAAAGCCGGTTCCTGCTAGCAGGTTCTCCCTGACAGCCAGGAACACCCTCTCCTGGCTCAGTCGTGGGCAATTATCATTCTCGTCAGTCACAGTCACCCTGACAGTGGCACTACCAGTTCTTCCAGTCCCTCCGTGTCTCGAAGTGGCAAGGACAGTCAGAAGATACATATCTTTGGCTTCCCTGTCCAAAGAGCTTCGGACAAAAAGCCAGCCGCTGTCTGGCATGATTCCGAAACCAGCTGCATCCCCATCCGGTCGGAGACGGTAGGAAATGGAGGAAGAGATAGACGACGAGCTGCCACCATTCCCAGAAGCCTCTCTGTTGAGAGCTCGCACCTGGAGGAAACGAGTGTTGAGAGGTGTGTTTTCGCGTAGCTCCACTCGATACGTCAAGGTGTCAAAGTTGGGGCCTTGAGCGTCTTGTGCTTGGATGTGGACCACAAGCGTGAAGGTGGAGCTAAGCTGAGGTGCTCCACCATCCTTGGCAATCACTTGGAGGTCATAGCGTGGAACTGTGTCATACGAAAGGCTGCCAATAAGGCGAACTTCCCCACTGCTACGGTCAACACCGAATGTCCTCTGGCCACTGCTGCCAGCAGCTCCCACAGAGTTCATGTCAAAACTGAGCTGACCATTGTGACCAGAGTCTTTGTCTGTGGCCTGAATGCGGTAGATAACAGTCCCCATTTTTGTGACTTCTGGTAAGAGAAGGGACTCTGATGAGGAAGGGAGGAAGGTGGGAGCGTTGTCATTAATATCTGAAATGGTTATGTGCACCCGGCTGGTTCCATAGGAAGGAGGAGAGCCGGAACGTGCCTGGATTTCCAGGTCAAGACCGGAGCAGGTTTCATGGTCAAGAGGAAGTGCTGTGCGAATGGTACCAGATGTACTGTCAACAGTAAAATATCCATCCGGGTCTCCCGAAGAGATGGAGTAGTAGATACCTTTAGACACACCTGAATGAAGGACGATTGGAAAAATTGACAAACAAACGAGAAGTGAAATAAATTTCCGACAATTTTGTTCAGATTAAAGTGACAAAAAAAGTTTCTCTAACTAATATATTATGTGATACATAATACATACATGATCCTGTACGTAGCTTAATATCAATCTAAGAAAGAGCTTAAATGAAAAAAAAAGTTTTTCTAGTGCAACCTAAATGAAGCAAGAATGTATCTGTCTGTAATCTCACAGTTAATTCTTACATTTTAAGTCCTGGAATAAATGCTCCAGCATCATTTTTTGCTGTTAGCACATTCATAATTTGCAGCCCAGTAGTACGTTTCTATTCAGTGACACGTCAAAAGGCTGGAAACAGGAACGTCGTGTAGAAGAAGTTTCACTGAGAGCTCCAGTAGACTGGAGACGTGCAACAAAAAAAGTATTAAGTCGAGAGAGTAAACATTCCCACCTGTCTTGGTAGCAGCACGGACCACTCCCACCGCCGTCCCTCTGAGAACGTCCTCGGACACTGTGAAAAAATATTGTGCCTGTTCAAACACTGGAGAAGCCATTGAGCCTCCAACGATGCTCACGTTGACTCTGGCATTCACAGGTGCCGTCAGACCGTCGCCATCCACAGCTGATATCACCATAGAGATGACGGTGTTTGCTTTGCTATGCAGTGAACGTGAAAGAGAAATCACTCCTGAGAGGAAAAGAAATAGTATCAGTAGGTCTGGACTTCTAAACATATAGAGCAAAAGTATTGATTGAACACGATGCCACAATGAAAAGACTGATTTTACAAAATTGTATAGTAAAATCAAACAAATATTTGACAATAATACATTTGAAACTGTAACAAATGAAGGACCTTTTTGGTCATATTAATATTTAAGCTTATTACACAGTTTTATATGAAATTTGATTGGACAGATAGAAGTATCGTCTCCAAGTCCACACATAAACGTGCTTCTTCAAAGTGGAGCTGTGCTTTTTTTTACAAAGTGAAGGTGAGAGTACCAAAGACGCACCTGTGTCCTTGTTGAGGGTGAAGAAAGGGGAGCTCCCTCCAGGTACTGTGCGGTAGGTAACCCTGCCGTTTTCACCAGCATCAGGATCATTGGCTGTCACCTTGACAACAGAAGTTCCCGGGGCACTGTGGGTACTAAGACTAACAGTGTAAAGGACTGGGTAGAAGGTGGGCCGGTTGTCATTGATGTCCATCACTTTGACCCTCACACCCACTGTTGAGCTCAGTCCACCCTGAAGCAAAAAAAACAAAGCCATTTAGGATCCATTTTAGATTATTTTTATGATTATTTTAATGCAGTTTACCATCTTTATAAATTCATTAATGTAAGGGAATGCAAAAGAGTTAGCATAAAGTATTAGGTCACACAAATCTGGTTGAAAATCTATAGTTATCAAATTGAAATAAGAATAATCTTTCATTTTTTGTTGTACATTTTTGTTTTTTTATCTGTTTATTTTACTTCACTATTTTTGTTTTTGTAGTTTGAAACACTAATTTACATTAATGAAGTAGCTAAGAGCAACCTGGAATTCAAACGTTACTCTAATTAATCGGAGCAATTCATTTTCCACCGTAAATACTTTTTACCAAGAGTTAAACTTACTCCATCTGTTGCTGTGACGGTCAGGTCATACTTTTCCAGACCTTCGTCCCTGTCGAGAGTTGAGGCGGTGCAAAGCTGGCCTGTCTGCTTGTTTATGGTAAATGGTGTCTGCAGCGTGCCTCCAGACTTTGAAGTCAAAGCATAGGTTATGGTTCCAAATGAACCCCGGTCCTCGTCAGTGGCTGACAGCTGAGACAAAAAGAGATCGGAATTAATCGTCATACAAGCCAGATATGAAGGAGACCGTAATGAGGTGGACAATGGGGACAATAAAGATCCCCTTTGATGCATAGACAAAAAAAAGGATTATGTTGAGGAAATAAAAGATTTAGTGTTTGGTCCAAAGATCAAAAAACAAATGCTGGAGGGCCAAAAAACTGCAACAATGGCTTTAAAGCAACTCACACACACTTAAAATCATTAAAAACAAGTCCATTCTAGAATAACTGAATTATTTCACTCTCAGTTTTACAATTCCATTCATTTACGGAAATAGATCCATCTTATCCATCTTTTCAGAAAACACACACACACACTTATTGCTGTACACACCGCTTTACTCTTTTGAAACACTCAGAATTCCCATAATACAACAAAGATTTCCTTGCAAAACACAAAAGGGAAATGTGTGCTCCGAGTTTGAGCCTCTGACTGCAGTTTCAAACTGGTCCATAATGTTGTTTGGTGGTGTTTATAGGGTTGTTAAAGTAGCATTCTTGCTCAGATGTTCAAACCTTGAAGGCAAGCCAAGATCCAGGAGGTTGAATGACCCTGTTTGCTCCTCCAAGGGGTCTCAGCTCTTTAAGGAACTGTTATAAACTGATATCTAATTTTACTGCAATACTAAGATTTTTCTTTGTAGTTTTTTGAAATATTTTCTTGTCAAAAAACAGAATATTTATGGCAAACCTACTTATTGAGATCATCATAGCCAAAACTTTTTCTTTTTTGGGTGCTAGTCAGAAAATGGAGAAACTCAGAGTAGGGGTTGCAGCTATGTAGTAAGATAAAAAGATAATAAAATTGAGCTTTCTTTGGGTGGTTGATTTTGTTTCTCTTCTTTTAGATCTAGCCACCTATTTTTACCATATATTGGCCTGCTTTGCACCAGTGCTGATCACAAATGAAACTTTGTCAGCCCATCCAGTTTTTAAATTGAGTTAAAGTGACATTTGACATCTGAGTCTTCCATCTAAACTTATCCTGGACCTGAACCTCACAGAGGACAGGACCACCACTGCAGACATCCAGTTGGCAAAAGTCTCACTTTCCGTCCCACCAGCACACGTTTTCACCATTACAAAAAGCACTTGGTTTAAAAAGAATCGAAACTTTTCTCCAGTGACTCACACTGTTGCTCCTTCAGAAAAAAATAAATAAAAGAAGGGAGTAACAGCACAACTCCTCAAAGTTTTGATGGCTCTGAATCATCAAAGCTGGACAGATGTGGTTATGTGGCATTGCGTTACAACTTTTGTTTACTCCTGGGAGTTCTGGGTAATTTCTGATACCTCACAAACTGTAAAATGTTGAGACTATAACTAGCTTATGGGATCAAAGTTTATGTCTGTCCATTCATCTGCAAATGGATTAGCCACCTGGAGTGATAAGCTCTAGACTGTGGTTAACAATACTCATATACAATGATGACACCATTGTTTAAACATAATTTAATTAAAGGGATTTAACGTTCACGAGGCACACCTGATGACTGGATGACTTCATGGTTATCATCACAATAAATGTATGTTCCTGGCCTGGATTTGGGCACCCCTGCTTTAAAGGATAACACATACGGTGTTACTCTCTTTTTTAAAAAAAATTCGGAGAGAATTGTACTCTGTAATTTGGATTTTTTTGTGATGCGTCATTCATTCTTATCATGTTCTGTTGTCATTTTTTTTTGCTGTCATTCACACCAGGTTTAGGTTGCCAATCATCCACAGCTGTCTTGATTTGTGTTATTAATCCTCAGTATTTATAAGTGTCTGGTTTCCAGGTCACCCATTTTGTCATCTTCTAGCTCATTTAATATGTGTTTACATTTCTGCCACCAAGCCTGGTCTCCTGAATATTGGGTCCTACACCACCAGATCTTAACATTTTATCTTTTTCAATAATCTACTCTGATAAAACTTTATTCCAGTGCACACTCATGAATGTCTTTTAAAATTTGGTGGATCAAATGAGGGTGTCTGCAACATCTCCCACAGTGCAGTCTGTACTCTGATCCAGGATCAGCCCAGGTTGCCTCTCTTAAGCAAAGAACAAATTTGGTATAAAGCTAAAAGCCGCTCAAACAAAGACACAAGTCTCATCTATTCAAACTATAACTCTCACATCTTGGCTCTTTAGCAACATTGCACATTTGTTTGATGCTCGTCTCCGTTTTGACCTTTCATCTTCTACTTTTCAGCATGTTTCACGAGAGATCTGGTTGTTGTCAGGGATTTCAAGATGTCATGTTTTACATAAACAAAACCTCTTCAGTTTGTGCAAGATCATGCAGCATTGAGACATGCAGTCCATTATGATTAATACTGTGTTAAAGAGATTTAAATTGTTGAATTTCATAGCTTGCTGAAGCCAACGTAAACCAGGAGCTTCCTGGAAGGTGGAGTTGCAATTTACTTGGTTCACTTTTGCAAAGCATTCTGGACTAATGGAATATTTATACAGTCTGTAAATGATTTGAGTAGATCTTTGAAAGTAACTTCAGCGATTTCCTAACTTGGAGTTTCCTGATTTAACATTTAAATGTTAGAAGTGGTGCAAATCTTATAATTCTTGCTCCAGGCTTTTTCTTTCACAACTTGGTTCTACTGAAAAAAAGACTTGGTGTCATATAAATTCGGTCGGACACAAACAGCAAATATTAATTTCTCCTCCGTGATCTATTTTTTTATATATGGCCAGCACTCCTGCCAATTGAAAGAGATGCCATCCATATGTCACTACCAAATCCAAGCCCCTAATTGGTTAAAGTTTAACCTGGTTTAACCTTTAACACACATTTTGCACACAGAGCCTGATAACAATCGTAGAAACTTGCGTAGTTACATGTGAACGCGAAAGGGAACGCAGAAGCCCAAACTCACGTTTACACGTTTACACTTTTCTGTCTTTCAAAGCCTTTTTTGTTTGGCCTACATTTCTGACATTTTTACCATTTCCATTTGATGATCAGTGACAACGTAGCTATGAAAAACAGTAAGAATTGTATTCTTTGATGGAGATTTCCCGCCTCCAGGGCAGATTAGAAACATTAATATACAGAATCTGGTGTAATGGCTTTGTTTTTACAGCTTCTAAAATAATAGCCACTTGTGTTAAATATTGAAAAAAAATCACAGAATTCATCTCAGATTAGATTTTTATGTTGAAACCTGATCCTTTTCATTCATTCATTTTCCAATCCGCTTTATCCCTTTCGGGGTCACGGGGTTGCCGGAGTCTAACCCGGCTACTCATGGGCGAAGGCAGGGTACACCCCTGGACTGGTCGCCAGTCTGTCGCAGGGGCCACAATCACACACCCATACACACTCACATTCACACCTAGGGACAATTTTAGAGTAACCAATTAACCTGTGAAGCATGTTTTTGGACGGTGGGAGGAAGCCGGAGTACCCGGAGAAAACCCACGCATGCACGGGGAGAACATGCAAACTCCACACAGAAAGGTCCCCCAGCCAGGACTTGAACCAGGAACCTTCTTGCTGTGAGGCAGGAGCGCTAACCACTGCGCCACAGTGCAGCCCACACCTGATCAATTTGAGTTTTTTAAGAGTCATTTTCCTGCAGAGACAGTCAGCCTGGTGAAAAGCATTTCATAAGGGTGTGCGGAGTATCAAAGTCAGGACTCAGGTCTGGAGCTTTTAGTCCACAGAGAGCTATTCATCCACTGCTAAAGCAAAAATGTGGGGGGGACCTTCACTGATGCATGAGCAAAGATTCCTTCATTTGCCCCTTTATTTTTCACAACCACACACTTTTTTTGTCTCTAATCTTGACTTTCTCCCCTTATTAGTCTCTGATGCTCCCACTCTTCAGACAGAAGATATGCTCCTGTAAGCTTGTGCTTAGGTTGCAGCCACACACCTCATACTTTTCTGTCGTCCACTGAGCTCAGACTCATCTTTCACTGACGTTTCATGTCACAGAGAGCAGAGTAGGAGTGCTGATGGAGTATGGATTACATTTAAAGGTAGATCTAATGGAACCAGTGGGCCAAACATTTCTTTTTTCTACTCCCTACAACTTATCAAACCTCCACAGCACAACACATTACATCAGCTGAATTATTGCTTTTCTCCTTTTGCTCTTTTTTTTTTTTTAAACCTCCTCTCTTGCATTAAACACATGGCTTTATTCCTTTTGCCATATTCTTTCCCGGCTATTCTCATCTCCTCCAGATGTGTATGCTGGTCCAGAAAACTCCTGCTGTTCTCTGCCGTTTGTCTGGTGTAAAACATCAGTTGATGTCAAAGTGATGCACAACAGAGATGACGGCAAAAAGCCAATTTTGGATACAATATTTAGGCACTTTAGTTGGAGCAACTTGAAGTAAAGAAAAACGTTTTATTTCTTTAGCTGCATCTATGAAAACATGCTGAAAATAAAAGTCTGACAGATAATCAAAAGTCCTTTTTTCACTAGAAACATAATCTTGGCATGTCTAATTCTGCTGTCCCGGACAAAAGTTAAGATGAATGAGTAAATTAAAAAAATGGGATCTTTACTCAATATATTGCTTGATTTTAACAAAATCTAATACTACAGTTTATGTAAGTGCCAGAAAAAAATGATTTGGATAAAAAAAAAATCAGAAAGCAGTCTAAATCTTTAGAAAAAAAAAAACATCCTTAAGTACTGACTGATTATTGTGTAAATGCATTTTAAGGTTAAACATTTTATTTAAAAAAAAAACAGACAAAAATCAAACATGATCTAAATCAAAACCGGCTGATCTTGTTTTATAGCAAAACATAGTTTAATTTTTTTTTTTTTTTTTTTTTTATAAACAGAGGCAAAACTACATAAAGTAATTCAGTGCTATATAAAAAACAGCTGGATAAGTTCAATTTTCTTTGCTGAATCTTAAATGACCAAACAAGGACAATAATAAATGTGGAGGTTAGTGAAATAACTGAGCTCATGCTTGACCTTTTGCACTAAGACACACTCCTGGCTCTAAACAGACTAAAAAAAATGTGCCCCCATGTTGTCATTGTTTTGATGCATTTTGAATTTGATTAAGACATATGGGAGTAGAAAAAAAAGGGAGGGCAGGTGGGAGATAGAGCAAATGGGGAAAGACTTGGCGAATGAACAAAAGGCCAGGCTAATGATAACATGAGACCTTGAGATGGGAATGAAGAGTCCTCATCTCCCTTTTCGCTCAATCTCCATTCCTCCCTTGACCTCCCCTCTTTTTTTGTTTTACAGTCTTGTGCCTATTTTCCGTTCTTTCTCCCTTTCACTCATTCCTTTAGCACCCTATTACAGCGAGTGCTTGTTGTCTTTCATGTGGAGTTCATGGCTGGGAATGATTAGGCAGATCAAACCATGGGAGGGAGGAAAAGAAGTGAAGGAGGTGAAAAGTCAGAGCAAGAGAGATTGATTTCTATATTTGGAAGAAAGAGTGGTAAAATTTTTGATGTACATAGTAGGGAATGATGGTTGCACACAATTCCCTATGATTTTTAGCAGCGTGCCCTAAAAGTTCTAAAAAGTCTTCAGCTTGTTCAAAATGCAGAAGCTAGATTGTTAGCAGGAACCAGCAGAAGAGAACATATTACTCCTGTGTTATTATTCCTGTGTTAGCTTCACTTCACTCAATAAGATCTTATTATGCCTTACCAACCAAACAGAACACTTCATTCACAAAATGCAGGACTGCTTGTGGTTCCTAGGATTTCTAAAAGCACAGTTTGAGGTAGATCCTTTAGCCACCAGGCCCCTGTCACATGGAACAAGATCCGAGCTCATGTACATTCAAAGTCAGGCTTAAAACATTCATTTTTGGACAGGTTTATTGCTAGGCTAGCTAGCAATTAGAGAATATCTAACTTATGGTTCCCCTACCTCACCTACTGTAAAGAAGTTTGGGGAATAATTATAATTTTAATTACATCCATTATACATACTTCTCTGAAGAGCTAAGCAGAGGGAAGATGGTTTGATGAACCAGGCCATGGCGGCCTGTTCCCTGTTGTTAGTGGGTTGACGTGGGCTTAGATTAGATTAACACTATATTTGATGTGCTAAAACTGCAGATTTTCTATTATTGTTATTATTTTTATTATTATCATCCGCTATTTGTGCCATATTATAAGCAACTTACCATTAACATGTTTATATTAAATTTCAATACCAAATAGTTAAGAAGCTGAGGAAAGTATGGTGCACTGGGGTTCTGTTACCTATAACTTCTCTCCTCTATTCTTTATCATTTACCCAGTACTATTTTTTATTTAGTTCATCATGGCTCTGTTTACTTTTACTCAGTCTTTTTTATAGACTTTTCATTGGAAGTGGTCGCTTTAATGCGCATTGCAGAAGGCGATGGTAGCTTGAGAAAGATTGGTTTAGGGTTTTTGTTTTAGGCTACCTTTGCTTGTTTATGTTCAGCAAAGAGCCACAGAAGAACAAAACCAAAAGCAAACAGATAAAACCAACCAACCAAAATTAAAAATAATAATAATAATCATAAAAATAACAGTGAAATATTTAATTTATGCTATGAAACTTTCAAATGGTTAGAAGATAAAAACCCAGCAGCTGATCCAAATCTGTCACCAGTTTAAATTCATAGCTGCCAACTTTTTTCAGAGACAGTAGAATAGGAAAAGGCTGACTGATATAAAAGTTAAAAGTCAAGTCAGATGGAGATAAGAAACACATGGATCAGGTGGTAGAAGGACATAATGAGGGATGACATCATTCTGCCTCTGAGTAGTGATAAGGGACATGAGTGATTTAGATGGTAGCAATTTTATTTTGTGCCAAAACTGTTAAAGTGGCTAAACTCCTTGGTCCTTTCATGTTTGTGTGTGTGGCTGCAACTTTCATTTAGGCAAAGGAGGCTTTCAAAGGCAAATAGCTGATCAATCGAGAAATCTGCCAAGTTTCACTCAAAGTTAAATACTTCCAGCCATTAAAATTCAGGTTGTTGTTTGCAGCAAAGGCTGTGGTAACAGTTCTTCACATGTGTGGAAACTAGTGATTGTCTAGTGTATCTAAGCTGGCTGGAAGAAGACAAGAGGATTTTTAGGTCTAAATGTGGAAATGTGCCAGCTTTGCTGTGGCCATCAATGACCTGGAATCACAATTAAAATCTGAGTCACAATGCATTCTAGGACTTGCAAGTGATTCTTGATCAGCTATTTCATTTCAGAATTTGTTGAGGCTCTTTCATGAAAGCGTGGGATAGTTTTTCTCATTCACTGTATGATTAAGATGTCTCTTTATTGCATAGACAAAACATAATCTACTGCAAGAACAAAACACAACAAAGTCCTCTCTTGACTATCATCTTTGATTGATGCAATAAGGTCTGAAACAGAAAATGAGCAGCAATCATCACTTATTGTCCCCCAGTCGCAGTTTGGTTTTGAAGATGAGAAGAAAACAGTAATTAGGGGAAAGCAAGAATAAAAGAAGGCTGAAGTTGGACCTCAGATGGGAGCTGCTGTCTGAGAAATCCTGGCCCTTTGGGCATTTGGATGAATGAGGGGACAAATGATGAAGAGCTAGAGGCTGACTGACTCAAGCCCACCATGGTGTCATTTCAAATCCTCTAAGTGGGAAAAATCAAATAAAATTGTAGTGTTTTAGAAAATTCCTCTGTTTTGGCTGCAGAATTTTCTTCCAGAAAGGGAGCAGACATGTTTGTGTTTGTAGGCATTTTTGGACATTATGGTTTATGTGATTTATGGAGCAAAAAGAGGACAAAGAATCTGTGAATGTTTTCTCTTCAGCTCAAAAATGCAGGCTCTTTGAGATGAACATGCATGACTCTTTGAACTGTCATGAACGGAGTTGCAGGAAACACTTGTGCGTACACTGCAAAAACAGGCCCATTAAGAAAAAAGTCAAAAAAATTCTTCAGCAGCCGCTTAAAGAGGTACACAAGAGACAATGAAACCAGATGCATAGACGTGCCTTATGAGGCAAGAAGCAGAAAGAGCTGTGCATGATATTTAACTGAAACCTGCATGTGACTAGGTAGAAGTGCAAAAACCAGCAATAATTTAACACAAATCAACAAAACTCATCAATCCTCACATTATCAGCGAGAACAGTGAAAAGAAAATTTTATCTTGGCAATCACTTAGCATTGATTGTTTCATGTGCTGTTAAGGAAGCGTTCAGCATCCTCCCAGAATTATTGCTTTCTCCATTTATTCGATAAACTCATATCTTCAGTCTTATGATTCCCCCTTGTCTGCATCATCATAGATGAATAGTTTCATTTTAACAAACAGATGCTTTTGTTCTCAATAGCACAACTGAAGTTGAAAAAGCCAAAAACCTGCAGCGCTCTCTAAATGTGCAAAAGTTTTAGCCTTATCCTTTAGTTTGGACAGCTTCAGTCTTCTAATCTAATATAACGTCTCAAAGCCTCTGCAGACCCACATGCGCTTCCTGGTGGTTATCCTTTAAGCTAAAAGGCAGCTGGGTCATTGCCTCATTGGTCAAAGTCTATATAGTGTAATGTAATTCTAAATGCTTTGTAGGTAAAATCATCAAAACCTGATACCTTTGATAGCAAAAATATTTTATGAATTCAAGAGGGTTTAAAACATCCAGGAGATTGTTTTAACAGTTTAAAAAATCTTTACTGATGTTTATTGTAATAAAATATTATTGACTGATATGCTTTGGCATGTTCAATTTTTTTGAAGGACATAATGACTTTTAAGATTGACTCCTCATTCCTGTTAGGCTGCTGAGGACTCCATGTGCCACAGCAAGCAACACAACAAGCTGTTTTATTTCACGTTCCATTTCAACAGTTTTTTCGTACATTTTGTCGCATTTGTATTTTGGCAACTATTTTTATCTCGTCCTATCCTCACCTTTACTTTCCCCCTGCTGACTCTTGCATTTTTAAATCTTGTCTTTTAACATGTATCAAAAGTTTGTGAAATTTGAAATAACGCAGCTCTCTGTTTTATTACATTTATTTGGTATATTTATATGAAGAATTTGTGATTTTTGTGATTTTTTTGTGTGGGAATTTGTGTGGGAATTTGCCCAACTCAACTTAATGGACTTAAAATGGACAAAAATGCATAAATAAATGAATGAGTTTAGCAATCTGACAGGGGTGGAGCTAGAACATTTTATTTGGGGGGCACAAGGAGGGGAGAAGAATTTGAAAGGGTGACAAATGAGAAAAGTAAAGTGGAAGGCCGTTATGAATGAAAGGATCAGTTTTGTTATTATAATTATTATTTTTCAATATTGCCTTTATTTTTGCCGCCCCACTAGCTCCGCCCTTTCAATCCAAGGAGTTTACCACCCAGAGATGCTTTTCCTGCCTGTAAACTACAGCTGCATCTTTTAAAGCCTCATGAAGTTTCAGTCTTAAGAGTTGTTGCTCTTTTTGCATTTTGTTTCTGCTAACATAGTTGAATTAAGAATACAAACATGCTTCACTGGAAAGCCACTTACCTTTTCCCACCCCAGCTCTACACTTAAGACTAAGTGAAAAAAAAAAAAAAGATGTGTTTCAGGCAAACACAGAGGTGTCATCCAAAATCATTTGTCCCCCCTCTGGCTGCTTTGGAACAGCAGTGTACTTGACTTTGGACTATTTAGAGAAAGGATTCTGTTTGACCTGTTTTTTTATATTAAACCATATAAAAAAAATAATGAAGTCAATGAGACAGAAACCAAATGTTCTTTTCTGTGGTGGAGATAACGGGCTCTTAGACTTGTTGACTCTCATCAAGTAAACATTTATGCTTCAGTGTGGCTATAACTCCCAATATGTAAACAATACACATCAACGTTGGTGGTTCAGACCATTGAAAGAAATGTTTATAATGAAAAGAAAGCTTGATTTTACTTGAGAAACACTACATTTGATCACAGTACGACTACGACCTATTAAAAATCAATTTTAATGACAATTGGCTCATTAAGTCATTAAAAATTTTATTTATGCATGTGGGTGTGCATGCTAATATTAGCGTGAATTCAAAAGGTCAGAGGTCATGGGGTTTTGCAGCTGTCCTTTTATTTCCTCGAGGTCAGCAGATGAGCCCCTGGGTGTTTTTGTGGTGGGTGTGAGGAGTCAGGGCAGACACCTGTTACATTTGTCTTTCTTGTCGGGCCATACAGCGATGCAAATGAGTTTTAAGATCAGAAACTTAACGATTTCCCGCATATGATCTTATTTTGAAAGGATCATCATTTGTTTTTTGTTTTGTTTTTTTTATAACTTTCCCTGTTTCTCATTTTTATCTGTTCCTTTTTGTGCCCTCTTTTTCCTTGTTTCTCCACAGTTAAGGCAGACAAAACATAGAGCGGCCATCCAATCTTTAGCTTCGAACTAAAAAGTGGTGTTTGAATGGTTGAAAACCCATTCATAACACATAGTTCTCCAGAGCAACAGCTTTAATTCAAGGTCATATACCTGAAAAATATAATGTTCCTAATCTTTGGTTGGGTTTTAAAATGTAATTGCTATCTAAAAGCTTTTGAAAGTGTGTAAATCAAAGATAAGTTTTAGTTTTTTCATTTGCAATGACAACATTGTCGAATGTTTCAGAAACCTTTTTTACTAACATGACTTTTTACAAGAGAATGGCTTGTTGGGTAAAGTCTGCAAGCTACTATTCTTATTAAAAATTTTAAACCACTGTGATTTTAGATTTTTTTTTTCTTGTATTCCTATCCTAGTGTTCAAGTTGAAAGCATCGATTCTTTTGGCAATTTGAAAAAATCTAAAGCTGAGGATTCTAACTATTCAAAGCAGCTTGCCAGATTTAATTTTAAAAACAGGGGAAAAAGAAGGCATTTTATGAGATTTAAAGTGACATCTGAAGTGTACTCATCCAAGGCAATAAGCATTTCAAACATGTCATTGATTTTTGGTTGGGTTGTTAAAGGGTTAAAAAGGTTCAAAGACGAACTTTGTCTCTTATGCAGCTTCCACGGCAAATGTGAAGTTCTCTCTAAACTAATGGCTTCAATGAGAATAAAAGGCCTTCACTGGTTCCAACTGTTATTAGATTAATGCTCCAAATTAAAGTGACCATTTGCTTTAACTGCACTAATGTGCGTTGCATGAGACCAAAGAACAAGCAGCAAACACACCCGGATGATAATAATAGATCTTAGACTACCAAATTGATTGAGAAACTTAGCTGACAGGCTGCTATGATAACTGGATTAGGCTGTCAGTGACCTGCGCTTGAACCACTGCCAGAGTCACACAAAGGTCAGAGTTGATAAATTTTTAGAGCATCAAACAGAGGCTCTTCTACCCATGATAATGTTCATTAGTGTCATTATGGCTTACTGCACGTCAAAACTAAACAGCGGTATTTATTTTAATGTTAGGATTATTTGTGAAACCTTAAAAGTCACAAACTCTACAAAGAACCATTAAAACAAATAAAGCGCACATGCACGCAAACACGAGAAGACACACAAATGCGGATTCTGCACTCACATGCAAAGTGCTGGATGGTTCGTTTGCAATTACGGCTCAGTGAATTCTATTGATAAACTTAATTCCGATGAAGGTTCAGACACCAAATTGTGTGCATCTATGCAATCGTTCACACTCGTACTGTTTAACTAAAGTACACAATCTTTAATTTGGCAACAGTAACACAGGAAGCTTGAGTTTATACAGACAGTTAGAGGATATTGGACACTGTGCGATTATGGATACATGCACAGCCTTGGGGGGCGAGGAACTGGCTTTTCTTCAGTAAGTTAATTTCCTGACTCTGTATATGTGAAGTGGATAAAAGGAAGTGGAGAGAAACACAGTCCTAATTCCTAAAGCACCTGTTAAATCACACTTCATGCACAGCTAAAGCTTGATCCCGAAAATTGTGAGCACACTCAGAAGATGCAGCAAGCTTACTTTCTAGATAAATTCTTCTGTCGAAACTTGTTTGATCAGCTTACAGAGACTTATTTTTTAGTTTTAGATTAGTTTCAGTTTCACCCTTTAAAGGGAATTTTCCTTTGAGTTGAACAGTTTTTCAGTTATTTCTTTTTGGATTTTGACAAAAGAAATCGAGTAATGGCTCAGGTGAACGGCGGGTAGCCGGACAGATTAAAGCAAACACTGGAGACCTTGTAAACTCCCAAAACACACTTAGCAAACCCAGATTTCAATGATTTAGAGTGCCTATTAAACATTAATACACATTCCTGTGTAAAGAGGTAGAGAAGCACACATGTGGGCACTCTTCCACAGTCACATCATCCCATCCCTCACTATCAGCTAAGCCAACGGTATTTTCCAAGAAAGCTGCACTTTGGATGATGTTGGTCTTTGGTGGGAGTCCCAGCCAACTCCTGTGGTCAGTGAATGGGGCATGGTTTAAAAAAAAAGAAAAATCAGACAGCGTGTGAGAAACAAAAGTGTGGTTAGGAAAAAGAGGATAAAAGGAGTCAAAGCCACACATGTGCGCTTACATACGGAGAAAGCTTAAATCAACCGAAAGTCAACACTTCATCAGTCAGCACACAAGAAAATTACATCTTGATTCAAATATCAACTCAAAGTTCAACTTCAACTCAAACATTGCAGGCATTAGTGAACAGACAGATCCAAACTCAGACAACTCCACCATCTCCAATAAAGAAAAAACAAAAGCCCCGCTATGGCCTTTAAAGGAATGTTAAACGCTTGGAGAACTACTTTATCTGCACAATGGCGAAACTAAAATCTGAATTACTTGGGCAGACACAGAGATAAGTAGAAGTGTCATTTATTTTAAAAAAAGGACGTGGCCTTCATGTAAAAAAAACATTGACTTTTGACAAAAAAAAAAACTAGGAAAATCTCAGTGAATGCACCTTTATCTCTCCATCTATTCAACGTCTTGTGCCGCACCTTCCCTTTTTCTTTTTAGCTGAATTATTCCCACATCATCTGACATCATTTTGTAAAAAAGAGTAAAAGAGGCTAACAGCCTGATTACCTCATCTCACACTTTCGTAACAGATAAAACATACGTTTTTAAAGGATAAATGTGAAAAATGGGACACGTTCCTCTGGCACATAAAACAAGTAAAATTGCTAAGAAAGAACTCGCAGCTGAAAATGCTACAACCTTTCAAATAAAGTCAGACCACAGCGAGGACAAATGATCAATTGCACTTTACTGTGGGAATCATGAAGCACTCATCATCGTGTGCTCTTCAAGATATGAGCAAAAAGGGATGTATAAACAGAAACCTGAACATTAGAAAATGATAGATTACTTAATGCTTGTACCATGATGATGAGCAGAAGAAAAGTGAGTGTTTGTGTGACTGTAATCAGAGTGGTGCTCACACAGAGAAACGGGGAATGAAATAAAGGGATTTTTAAAAATGTGTTTTAACAGACAACAAAATGCAGAGTAATTACTCGGTCAGTTGATAGACTCATACAATTTCTGTCTGTCCATTAATCCATTTTCTTCACCTGTTTAATCCCTTACGGGGTCACCGGCCTGAACTGGGGCCTTCTTGTTGTGAGGCAAGGGCGCTAACCCTTGCAGCCCCAATTTCTGTCATTTGTACAATAAATAACATCATCTTACACCTGAGTATGATGAGCAGCTTAACAAAGTCCAATTTGTACCTCAACATCATTCTGTTTCTGGGCAAAAAAAACAACAAAAAATGAACATGTTCCATAATGTAAAGCAAAAGACAATATAAACACTAGGCCTGCACAACAAATCGAAAATGTCTAGTTATTGCGACATCAGCCTGTAAACTGCGATGTTAACTTAATTGTTTACGCACATGCTAAAACAATCTCATGGCAGCTTGAAGTCTAACAAAAAAAAAAACAGCAACTGGATGGATCCCTTCATGTCACCGACCAATTGATTTGAGCCCTTCTAGGTTATTTTCTGTTTTTTTTTTTTTACGGGTTGCAAACTAGGTGTGTGTTTTGTATATGTGCTTACGTAGCTAACGTGTAGCGGTGCCAAACTGTGTTTTTCTTCGTGTTACTAAAAAGGTTGGAAGTTAGCGTAGTCACAGTAACGTTTGTTTTAGCGGTATCACTATGTTGCAAACTTGATGGGAATTACAATGATTGTGAGCACGCTAACGCTTTTAATGTGGCAAATGTGTAGCGTATCATAAATAGGTTCTAGAATTATTGTAAACTTAATTAATAAAGTCTGACGGACGGACTAATAAAGTCTGACTGACGGACTTATCTCTGACTTTTTTCTTGCTAAATGTGCCTTATAGTTTGGTGTGCCTTGTATGTGACGTAAATTCGAGAGTAGACCATTCGTTGACGGTGCGGTTTATAATCTGGTGCAGCCGATAGTGCAGAAAATATGGTACAGAACAATTTAGTTCTGCATATGCCTTCACTTTGTGTTTTATTTGAAGAGGTTGGAGGAATAAAGGTCCAGCAGTGAGTTAAAAGGAAGATTAACGAAAGTCACGGGGTAAACAGACCTCCAACACAGTAAGCCAAAGGGTTCGAGGTAGGAGGCACTGACTTACATGCACTAAGCCTTGCAGTAATGGGGAATGATGGGGTCCTGGCTTTCACGTGGATGGTCACACTAAGGCTGCTTGGAAGAGGGATGAAAGGGAGGTGGGCAGAGGAGGGTGGTGCAGATTATCACTCAGATCAAAGCTGTTTTGTAAAAGATTTGGCTTTAGAAGTGGAGAAGGGAACAAGGGTGGACTGTTGAGAGAAGAATGGAGATGTAATGATACTGCAAACTGTGTAAGAAAGTTAAAGACCAACTGCTAAACCAGAATTCCACTCCTCTGCTTTTTCATTCATCAACAATATTCAGAATCCACTAACAGTTTCTTTCAACAGGTACCTGCTCTGACAGACGACGATCCCTCTGCTTCAAAACCACTTTCACATCTACAGATTCTGCCAAGCTTTCCTCTCTATTTGCTTACCCTTTGAGGTTTTAACTTGACCTCTAAGAGACAATGTCATGATAACAGTTTTCCCCCCACAGCTCAGATAGCAGAATCAACCCTTAGCCAGCAGAGCTCCCCCTCGCTCAAGGGGGTCACATTTAGCACAGCTCAGCACTTGCAAAGAAAGAAGACTAAGGGACAACTGATACAGCTGCAGAGAAAAGAGTGGTGGGAATTGGGTAAATCACAAAGGTTGACAGAAAACAACAGGAGTACCCTTGTTGTCTTTTAAAGTCTTTATTCGTTTCCTCTTCAATGACACTATGTGGACTCAGCATAATGTTGGCCCCTATGGATTAATAGCAAACTAATGAAAAACATCCTAAATGTACATATCATAAGAAAGCACATTTCAGCATCTTTTTGTTGTGTTCTGACCGTTTTAAACATGGGAAGATCATTATGGGCTGGCATGTTCCACCCATGCATAGAAAGACCTTCCTCACAGAAACAAAAGGCTACTTCTTACAGTAAGAGAGAGGCAGCAAAGGAGACCAGTTTCACTAATGGAAACTATGGAGAAACAACATGTGCCTGTAAATTTCACATCTCCAACACATTGCTCCCTAAGGGGTCAGTCAAAACAGGCCTGTCAACCCATGTTAGCAACCAACTAAAGACATGTAAAAGGGCCATACAGGCAGCAGCCAAGCAAAACTTAACCGACTTGTTGGACAGTTTTTGGTCTGACAAAGTGTTTCCCTTTAAATGTGCCACCCTTTCCAATGTCAGTTTAACTCTCTGGTTTGAGATGGTTTTTTTTTGTTGTTCTTCTCCTAACGACCTTTGTCTGCGTTTTCTCCAGTATATCCTGACTTTGCCTTATTGATCATTTGTCCCAGATGCCCTGAGCTCTAAAAGCAATGTGTGCATTATTCTGGTCAGGAGTAAAAACCAAAAACCATTGGCAATTGTCTGTTAAACCACAGTGATCTGTCTTCTTTTGCCTCAGGCTTTTAATCTTTGGCCTTTCTCTTTTTAATTTGACTACAATTACTCCCCACTTTAAGACTTTTGTTCAGCTCTTTCTTCCGACATGCTTCTGCATCTCAGGAATGCACATTCTTCATTGTGCTTTTTTTTCTCCCCATCGGAGCTTTGGTAGCAATTTACTCTCCGTTACTTTACAGACAAGGCGTAACCAGTTTGTTTTTAGATACCTTCTGCCACCGGCCACTCTCATTTTGGTTTCTGACTGTGGAGGAAAATCCAAAAATATTTGCAGTCATTTTTTTTTTTTATTTCAGGATGCCTTCTGTTTCCTGTCCTCCACAATTATTCAGAGGAAATGCACCACTGAGGGGACAAGTAAGCTGGTTTGGATCGTCATTTATTAGCATATTGTCATCGTCACACGTTTGTCTTTTTTGGAGATCATATGCAGCTAGGAAGAACATTTAAGACTGTTAGACATCTACAGTAAACTGCAGTAAGTCTTAGAAAAAGACAAGATTTTGTTGTGGTTTTCAGATGGACCACAAGCACAAACCAACTTAATTCTGCTCTTCCTAAAAAAGAAAAACACAACTTACACCATGTGTTTTTCTCAATCTATTTGGAATCATTTACATGTTGTGTAGAAACGCTCAAAATTGCTTTTCTCAGTATTTCTTCATACGAATCGCTGTGAATGAAGGAGGAGACAAAAAATGCAGTTTCAAAAACATTGTATTTGTAAAGAATATACACTGTGCGGACCACAAGCTCTCTGCTCCGCTCCATTCTGACGCATCCACTTGCAGGTGATAGATCCATGTACATCTTCAGTACTGCTCGCCATTTTTGTTGCATCTGTGGCTCTCAGCAACGGGTAAGGGGGTGGGGTCCACCAACAGTTCCGCCCACAACTCAGAGGCAAATTTCGAATGCAGAAACTGTCCTTGAAAACGACACGGGATTTTTTTCAATTATGGCTAAAAAATTGTGTGTTTAGAATTAAAAAAGACTACGGGCAACTCTTTTTTACACAGCTCAAAAGATAATTGGAGTGGGTTTCTGTGAATTTTGTCAGCCAGTCCAAGCTGTCCTTTACAGACATGCTGCACTGGGTGAAAGCATCTTGCAAATGGATTAAATGCCCGAAACGATTAAAGCTTTGGAATTCAATGTCATGGTGACATTTCATTTATTTTTCAATACAAACAAGTTTGTGAAAAGGCTTTACATTTATAGCTGAAGATGAACCAATTTTATATAATGGCAAAACTGATGCCAGCACTTATATATATTCTTCTGTGATGTCATATTACCTTAATGGTTACACTGCCAAAAAAAAACCTTTAAAGTGGGAAAAATCCATATAAGATGTTCCTGTTTCCTGAGACTGCCAATTTTTTTTTTGTCCCAAACCGTTTTGCTACTCCTTTCCAGTGTCTCAGTCCTTGAATTAGAGCCAGTCTCCGTTTTCTTTGTTCTCCTCTAGGTGTGGTCG
This sequence comes from Adrianichthys oophorus, assembly GCA_036245035.1. Lineage (NCBI taxonomy): Eukaryota > Metazoa > Chordata > Actinopteri > Beloniformes > Adrianichthyidae > Adrianichthys > Adrianichthys oophorus. Next base: position 15,847,502 of record BSAI01000201.1, on the reverse strand, counting down.
ATGACAGACGGCTAGGGGGTGGTAAACTCAGCCAGCTCTGACAATGCTTGACTGAACTGCTCTGCAGCTTTCTGTGAATAATGCTGAAAACACTCAGGAAAACATACCTGCAAATTAGCTACCAATGTAGTTAAAAGACAAAAATGCCTTTATGCTCCAGAGGGTTCTGTCGAAGTTAATATGGTCACAAACTTAAAGCACTTTGCGAAGCAAATGCGAAGCACAAAAAAACCCTTTTTTTTTCCTTCTTTGAATGATGTGTAAGGATGATATATAATGACACATCATTCTTAGCGAACAAAGATCAAGATCCAGTTTCAACTTCAGACACTGTGTTTCACTGGAGTAGTAAAAACTTAACTTGACAGTGTCAAGTTCAGAAAACACAATCATGAAACAACATGCAGCTAATTACTGACTGACCTGCAACTCACATGTAAGTGAACTAACAAATCAAATCCTGATTTATGTCTTCACTTTGTACCCCAAAAATGCTAGACTGTATTCAGGATTTTTCAAGACAAAATCGCAAACTCAAGTAGTTTTTACATGTAAACTTTACCAGGCTTTAAGATTACATCCAATGGATGTTAAAACAAGCCAGAAAGACTATTATTGTTTAATGCATCACTGGGACATCCATAAAGCTCATTGCAGCAACAAGTTATTCCAGCTTAACACTTAAGTCCCTTTGATTTCCCCTGGGTTCAGTTCTCTCCATTCCTCTGGCAGAGGAGTTGGATGAAGAGAGAGACTTGTCAGCGATGCCTGCATCATGTCCCACAGCAGAGGCTTTGCGAGCTTCATCACAGTCTGTAGCTGCAGTAAACACAGCTCCGAGCCAGGTGCATCAGTAGACTTCCCAGGCAACCCAACCAGAGTGACCGGGTCAGCTTAACTGTCTGATTTTTTCTTTTTAACAAAGATGAGAAACAAATAAAGACATTTTGTGCGTACAAGCATTTTATGTTATATTACTCCTACCGTGGCCGTACTTAAATGCAAATTCACATGTAAACACCTCGACTTTCAACTTCTTCACTGTTTCCTGCTAGAGTTTTTGAGGGACCACTTAGACAGGAGACTGTACAAGAACTGAGGCAGGAAATGATGTGACAAACCAGGAAGTGGCCACTATTGTTAGGAGTAAACGGAAAGTCTGTTGGGAACGATATGCTCAAGAGCGAGACATCTGTGCTCTAATCACACAAGAATAAGAACAGAGACATCATGCAAATTGTGGACACAATCCCATTCTCTGAATCTTTAAGGAAGGATAATTTTTGTTGAAGATCCTCTCAGACGAAAATTGTTTTTTTTTTTTGTGTGTATTTAACATGTTCTTGTGGCATTTGTCTGATGATAAGGACATATATAAAGAAAATTATGCTTAAAATTACATTTCTGAGTATTTTGTTGTTCAAATCTTTGTGAATCGGGAGCAGACAAAAATATAAATAGCTTGTAGGTGTGACGTAGAAGCTACGGCAAGGCGCAAGCTCCTTGTTCTGCTTCAATCTGATGTATCAGCATCTGGCATCTGGCTCAAAGCTGTACGGCTGGATGGCTCCAATGTTGCTCGCCATTTTTATTGCACCGCAAGTGTTAGGTTGGGGGTGTGACGGGCTGTAAGCTAGTGGGAGTGCATGTAAACAGATGGATGATGGGAAGGGGGCGGGCTTACTTTGTGCCAACAAATCCGCCCACAACTCAGAGACGAACGTCTAATAAACTGCTGCTCTGCAGAAACCATGTCCTAGAAAACAACACTGAATTTTTTATTTTGGAAAAAAAAAAAAGAAGATACCGGTAATCATAGCTAAAAGATCACTTTTAAAGTAGTAGTAAAAAAAAAAGGATTGGATTGGGACTTTAAGTAAAATAAGTTTTGATTGGATTTTTTTCCAGGTCTGTATCATACTATTTTTTCATATTGTTAATGGTAAAAGACCAAGTTTGCCCACAAGTTTTCACTCATTTTTGAACAAGCAAAGTGCAAAAATACAAATTACTGTGTGATCTAAAATAATACCAGCAGTTATTCTGGTCTTGCTGCATGCTGACATGCATTCCTCTCCATCACACATTTAATTACAAGATTTCTTTTTTTTTTTTTTGCAGCATCGCCTCAGGAGAAGATATCCTTGTAATCTGGCACACACCCCACCTCCTTCCATCCCTGCTGCCGTGCTCATAAAGCTACTGGTGTCAAAACTTTGTGTTGCAAAAAAGCATCTCACTTCATATCAACGTGCCTGTTTCTCTCACAAATAAAGAGGCTGGTCTGTGGAGAATAGCATGAAACCCCCAAGCGGCTTCAAGTGAGGTGCTGTCTTGCTCTCTGGCTCTCCTTTACTTCACCAGACCAGCCTCATTTTGAGCAACAAGAAGATTATTGTCAATCACAACATGAATGCAGTTCTTCTGTGATTTGAGAATATGTCTAAGTGAGCAGCCAATGCTGACGTCCAGATGGCATGAGGCGTCACGGAGTAGTGTGAAAACCAATCGTGACCAGCCATGACCAAAGCTTTTAAAAACAATGAAGAAGAAAAGCTTTGCAGACGGAGGCTGAGATGAAATGGTCCTTTCATTCACAGGAGCGGGCTTACTGGAGGCCACATCTGGATTACTCATGCCGCTGTAATCAAACAGCGAGCCACAAGTGCAAGTTGTTCAGAAGGGGAAAAAAAGACGGCTGGATGCCAAGAAGAGCTATGCATGTGCCATTTTTTGAGTGTCATCTTTTTCACATTTAGTCTTCTTTTTTAGTTTCAAAGGTTTATATTACATAGCATTAAGTCTGTGTAGTTCAAAAGGCCTCAACATAATGTAAATCTTGTGCTAAACAAAAACAAAAAAAACTTTTGGAAATAAAGTTTGCCATGGCTGTTTTTTTTATTGATTTTGTTACCAGGGAGAATTAAGGTAGTAGACCAAACATAGTTGATGTTTGCTTGTATATATTTCCACTGTGACTTTCTTAACGCGTCTAGAAACCATGTGTTTGCTGTGGTAATGATGCGTACAATAATATATTGCAGCCTTTTGCTCCAGCTTACATTCCTGCTTTCCAGTGACTAAATAAAAGTTTATTTGAGGACTGGTCCCCTAAATGCTCCTAAGTGTTCAAATTGAAGATTCCAGATAACAGGGGGTTATAACTATGTTTTTACCAGATGCTTCTGAATTTTAGGCACTGGCCGGATGTCTATGAAAATTCCCTCTCATTCCGTAACTCTGTAGACAACATGAAAACAGAAAGTGGAAAGATAATGAAAAAATCACAAATTTGCAGTCCTTTGACCTTCGCTTGGAGCCCCAGAATGTGGACAGAAATATATTTCTAGAACTACCTAGATGGTAAACAGCCTACATGAAATAAATCAGAAAGGAACTTTGATGGAGGCACACCATGCTTAAAAAAAAATCAAATTTCTGAACTTCAAGGCATGTATTTCAATGTTCCAAGTCACAACCAGAAAACTAAGTTATATGACAGCTTGGAATTGCATCCCCATAATGTTTAGAACAGTATGCCATTCATCAGGTGGAGTTCTCTGACATCAAAGATCAGAATAAAATTACCCAGTAACTCCTAACTGTCTCTTTTACTAACTCGACGCCATGCAGTGCCACAGTAAAGTTTCTACGCAGCGGCATAGATTTCAAAAATGACTCACTAAAAGAGGTGTTTGAAAATGAGTGGCTCCATCTACTTCACAGTTAATGAATTCCAGATTGGTTCAGTTCAGAGAAATGCAGAATAATGCTATTTATTGACTTTCCAAGCTCATAAAGACTAAAATTTGTATGAAAATTGAATAAAACAGACACAACTCATTGCTCGTGGGTATAAACATCCAGAGCTGGTGCTTTGATGCCTTGTGCCTGGTTTTAGAGGGGTGGTCTTTCTAAGATCCCTTCTTTGCTGGCACACGATCAGTAAACCAGGAAGTACTAAAGGACTGTGAATACATGCACATAAAATATTAAAGCAGTATAAACCTTATGGATCAAAGAAAGAATTGTGCTGTAAAGCAAAGATGTCAAGGAGGATGAGGACAGAAGTAAGAGCCAAGTAGCATTATAAACTTCTGTCAGTCACATTAAGACCAGCGTTTAGGCTAAGTAGCAGGAGAGCCAGAGAAGGGAGATCCAACTAGTCACTTTAACTTTATTCTTTGATGAAGCAAGAGTTTTTTTTAGTAGATTATATATTTTCATCATTTATTCCCACTTTTCTCATGGGCAAGCACTGATAACTTGACAGGAAAAATATGCATTAAAAAAGGCTAAAAGAGATTCAGTGCCAGTTATATGTAACTATGACATTCTTAAAGACCCACTCCGATGAAAATTGTGTTTTCTTTTTTTTTTAACAACCACGAACAACAACAACCTGAATAACAACCATCCTTCTTGTCACAGTAGCATCCACACAAGGAGATCCTTCTGAGCTGTCAGACAGGACATAAATAACTTCTCCAATCATAAAATAAGCTAATCATAAACATAATTTCCTGAGATGAACTTTTTCCCTTTAAATCTATGCGAATTGGAGGGCAGACTGAGCTTTAAAAAAATCTCCTTACTTTCCACATGGACTGATCATTTGCAACAACCCTCTTAACCTGCACAACCCTGTTGAAAGAAACTAAAGCATATGTTCATACTCTGAAAGAATGCGAGACCACTTGTCCAGCATGACAAAAAACCTTACATTAGCTGTGAATCTTCTGTTCTGGGCTGCACTTTCAATCACCTCTGCAGCCTTCCGTGTACTGTAAATTCATCATCCCTTTTTTTTTAAACTCCTTTATTCTATGGTAAATTGCACAATGTGGAAATGCAGAAATGAACTGCAAAAAGCATAGGTCTGTATTCATAAAAGTGACAGGTCAAGCAAATTAAGACATTTAACTTTTAGCTCCTATTCAACTGGTAAACATCATTTTTGGCTTGGACATATTTTATATAACGATGTTATCATTTTCTTTGTTAATCTTAAAGCAACATATCTTTTCACCTGCAGGTTTTTACATTTGGTTTAGAAAATGTTCCCTGTTTTGAGCAAAATGGGGAAAGCAGATTTTTCTGTTTCTGTTTTAGACATTTGAAGCTCTCTGATCACCTTCTACCATCTTAGCATGCACAAGTTTTAACAAAAAGTTTTAATTCTGGCCTCCATGAGCCGCTATCTTATTACGGTTTAAGAGCTTGAGTGATACCGTGGGCTATGCTGTCGAGGGCCCTATGTTAGACAGATCTAAGGTAACAGGTCAGACTGAGTGGTTAAAATTTCCCACATAAAACAATTAAAAGCAAGGTCTGCATCATCCGTCTGAGTGATGTCGCTGGGGCGCTACCCTTGATCCAGACACACCAAGGCCGGACCTCTTCCCATGGGACCCTGGGGCCTAACCTTGAAGAGACTATGAGTGACCACCTTTTCTTGGCCAACCAACCAGTTGGGCCAAAAAAGCCCTTTGCGGTGGATCTTAAAAGACAGTCAAAAGCAGGTATCTCGAGGGCCCAATCCATGAAAAAGTATTTTAACCAGCGGGATATGGAATGTCACTTCACAGAGAAGGAAAGAGTCTGAGCTTGTGCGGTAAGCTGTGCAGTATCAGCTAGAGTTATGCAGACTTGCCTCCACGCACAGTTTGGATTCTGAAACTCAACTCTACGAGAGGGGCTAGACTGTCCTCCACTTCAAGCTACATTCACATTCCTTTGAGTGACAGCTTCCAATGACAAGTCTATGTCAATGCATACTCGTGCATTTTGGGCTACCACGTTCAAACTCAGCCGTTCCCACGTCGCTAACAAGTCTGTTTGTGAGATCTCCGTACATAACCCACAGCTATTGAGCGTGCACTGAAAGTTAAACCATAGCTTTGACCAGTCAGGGACTCCGATTTGATGGCGACAAAAGGGCCGGATCCTTTTCAATACCCTGAATGGTAAATGGGGTACACTTATATAGCGCTTTTCTTCCTTCTTTGAAGGTCCAAAGCTCTTTACAGTCACTGTCCCATTCACACACACATTCACACACACATTCACACTGGTGAACACTGGCGCCAACCTATAACCACCAGAGGCAATTTGGGGTTCAGTGTCTTGCCCAAGGACACTTCGACACATGGGTGGGCAAGGGGGGGATTGAACTTGCAATTTTCAATTATCAGAGGCAGACTGTCCTGCCGCTGCACCACTGCTGCCCCACATTAAAATGCCAACCATAAAGCATGTTCAAAATTCTCCACATTTAGGGCATTGTAAAAAGAGTGACATATGCCCGGTGTCTACATGGTTTTAGAACTGACCGAGGTGAGAAACTGCAGGGTTTAGTGGCTTTGCTCAAAGCCCCTTCCCCATCACCAACACCACCACACAGCTCAACCATCATTTGTTGAGTTTTACCTCGGTAGATGGTCGTGTCCTTGCACCTCTGGGTCGGGGACAAGTTTTGTACAGTGGTTTTAGATAACAGGCTAAATGAATGGATGAATAGATGGATAGAGAGTTAGGTTTTCCTTTTTTTCATATGAGTTTATTAAAAAAACACATGAAACTTAATGATTGGACTAAACTAAAGTTGCAAACTGAGGTATGGATTAAACTTAAAGTCAAAACGTGCATAGTTTCCTTCAGACTGAAATTCAATCACAAGACTTAAATTTGTCTATCTTTCTTCATCTGTGTACTTCATCTGTGTACTTTTTCTGAGATAGACAGGGCTGACAGATGGCTAAAGGTCCCAAATCAGCACCTTGCGTGTGTACAGAGGCCTCAGACCCCGCAATTTACCATAGTCTGCTCCAGGCTTTCACCCAATAACAAGGATGAATAAAACAGACGCACAATTAGATATTTGTATGCGACTACAAAATAAATATTCTCTGGTGGAAGAGAGAATATAGATGAGGGAGACAGCTGAGACAAAGAATGTATAAAAGCTTAAACATTCTATGATCCTCCAAGTTTACACTAATCTGAAAAAGTTTTTTTCTTTTCGTTTTCTTTATTCCTTCTTCTGCCCTCCAGGTTACTCCAGCACTTTTGTTGCTGCACATTCAGACCCGCCATTAGATTAATTTCCTCAAGTCACCCCAGAGTAAGTCAGAATTAAACTGTAGGCCAGATGGAGACTACTAGCTGCAGTGCTGAGATCATTGTTGATAAATCACTTTTTCCCACCACTCAATAATTGAGCAGAAACACAGGGTGATAGAACATGTGGGAGTGTTCATGTGGCTGCACCCAACTGTGAAAGTGAGACAAAGGGAAAAAGAAACAATAAAATCTCCAAGTTTTTTTTCTTTTTTTTTTTTTAAAGGGGACATTAGCTTCAAAAGCTACGTTCACACTGGGTATTTGATGAACATTCAAACACACATGTTTAGCCCTTAGTGTTCACACTGGACGAATGAGGAGGGGCTTCTTCTTTTTCTGTTTACTTGCTCCTCTTCACCTACAGCTAGAAGAGGCTTGGAGCAAAATGTTCAAATCCTGCAAATCTTGCTCGAGGTTTTTTCTTTTACAGCTGTATTCTAACATACGAAAAACTTGGTGTCATATGACACAAACCTCAGTTATTTATTTCTCCTCCATGATCAATTTGCAAACGATTAGCACTTCGGTGTCTTCAAATCCATTTGTCACTATCCAAGTCCCTGAGTTTGACCTGGTTTAATTTTCAACATTCTTTCAATGACTGCATGTTTAGAGCTGTCTTAAAAATATGAATAGCCACAAGTGGACCAGAGAGTTTTGAACGCTGACGCTCGAAACGCGCATTTACAGTTACATGGACTTCTTAATGGAAGTGGCAGCTTGAACGTGCGTTGCTGAGGGTGATGTGAATGTAGCTAACAGTCAACGTATTTTTCTTAAAATGTGTTCATAAAATGGACAAAAATTTTCCTGAAAAACTTGCAACTGACAACTTCTATAGGAATAAAACTGTAAAGTTTTGAGTAAAATGAGAACATGAGGGATATAAGGAAGTGGGGTGCCTTATTAGCTGTAATTTATCAGCACAATGGAGCACGATTAAGCAGGTATTGAAATTAAAAAACACAAATTATGTGAGATTTTGACCTTCAGCTCAGGCTCGATGGGAAGAAATGCTACAGAGCCACATGTACACTCATGTAGTCTCACATATAAACACATTCTGTTCTGTATATGCAGGTTGCAGTGATGAACTGCACGTTTAGCTGCATAAACAGGTAGAAAACGACAGACTAAAGAAGAGATAAAACAGGAAAAAGAGCAGATCCTGGTTCGCAGTAAGAGTTAGGACCATTTAAAACCTGACCACAGTAAATCACGCTAATAGTTCTCTTTGAAAATCCTCATAAGAGTGGACCAGAGGAGGGATACTACTGGCCAACTAAATGGCCCAGATTAAATCTCAACAGTATGACCATAAATGAATGTTTCTGTTTCCATAGGTCTTCCGTGGCCTGTGTCTCACATTACCTCCATCACAACTTTGTGGTCTACCGGCTGACAAACTCCAACTCCTGAACCTGACTCCTGTCTCCTATAGGTGCCAGTGAGCCTGAGCTCATGACTCCCAAAGCTGGGGAACAGGCAGCAGAACGGCAGCTAAAGGGGCCACAAAGGGTTGTGCACTCAAGTTTGTTTGTCACTTATACAAACTGAAGAATTTTTTTTAAATCACTTTTGTTTTACAGTCATTTTATCAGGAGTTAGAATTTAGCATGCATAAAAAAATTACCAAAAACAATATTTATTTATTTATAAGCTATAATAATGTTCTGTTTTGGAAAAGTAATCATCACAGAACACTATGCATTTTACTTAAAAATGTAGATATTTGCTTTTGAGGTAAAAAGAAAAAGTTAAAAATAATACTTTCTGACCACATTTGTTATTTTTTTACACATCTTATTTCATCGTTTTTCCCTTAATTTTCTCCCAATATTCTTTTTGTTCAATTGTTTGAAATGTCAAGCTTTGTCACTTTGTTTTGACTTTAGTGAATTTATAACTTAATATTTTCTAAACTTTAATTCAATTATAACATTTTTTATTTCAACTGATACCTATTTCTATGGCGACCATTGTCGAACTACATTATAAGCTCAAAACGTTAACATTTTTTAAAAGTAATTTTTTCTTCATTCCTAACTGCAAATGAACTCTTGCATGCTTAACTTGTCAGGTTCCAAGAGCCTTTTAAGTCAATCCTAAATCTGGTGGGATCACAAAACTGGATCTCTGTGTTTACAGCAGCACAGGTCAGCTTCTGTGCCTGTTTGGGTCAAGCTGGTACCTCCTAAATGTCATTCAAAATAGCCAACCCTACTTTCTTTTCCATGTTTCGTGTCACAAATAATAGAATCGATTGATTCAGATGGAGGTTCCTGGAAAACCCCACGGATGGAAATGTCAGCTTTAATCCTGCCCCAGCTGTTGAGACGTAAACAAAAACACCTTTGTTTCTCACACCTGAGGAACATCTGCACATTTGACACACTGTTACATCCAGCTGAGAACAACAGCAGGCTTAGAGTGGGGAAGAAGAAAACCCCCATCCTTCTTTTACTCATCTTTAAAAGGAGGGAGACACTGATGGTGAAAGCAGGCATGTTTGCAGCCCTTATCTGAATTTGGGGGTCGCCTTCCCCATCATTCAGGGTAGTCTGAAATCTAGACAAAAGAAGTCTGAACTGTGGATGTTGGGTTTTATTGTTCATTCATCTCATAAGACAGCTGTAAAAATGATTGTGTGCTTGTTTTATATGTGCCTACTTTGACAAAGGTGGACACTGAAGGAGTGTGATTGTCCCAAGCCACTGCATTTGCGAGCTTTTATCCGTGCACAGCTGTGTGGACAGAGATCTGCAGCAAAGAAGGTGCAAAGTAACAGCCTCCATAAAGATGAGGGAATGAGGGATTTGTTGGGTGTACGATTGCAACAGCTTACCTCTATCTTGGCTGTTGACCTTTTGTTTGATGTCCGGCATGTGTATCGGTGTGTTAAAGTGGACAATGTGCAACAGAGCAGTATTATTGGAACACTCAGCACTCTAGCTCAATAAAGACCACCAGCAATGCCGTAACCTTATATTTAAAGACATCGAGCCAAAAAGGTCACAAAATTGGGTGCATTGGCAAAAATGAACCTTTATGCCAAGCTAATTACATCCCTGTCCTCCCCTTTTCATCTGTCTTTTCATGTGAATGTTGGGCAAAAATGGCTAAACTCTGTATAGGGCACACAGGTGGCCCACACAAAAAATTAAGATCGTAGATTGCTCGATGAGCCTGTGGAGCAAAATTGTTTATGCTTATTTTTATCTACGGGTATGCTGCGGGTGACAAGTTGTAGCAAACACTTACACAACATGCAAGGGATCGTACGGGTGAGGTAGGTAGATTTTTCCCACATCTCTTATACAGTCGATGATCCTGATAAGGCTTCTTCAACTATTTCAGAAGAAACTTAAGCATCAATGTTTCTCAAGTCTAACAGCTCAGTGTACTATATTTAGGTTTTTGGGAACCAGCTCTCCATGGCACAGTTTGCTAATTTGTTAAAAGTCAAAAGAAAAAAGAAAGGAAAAAACTCAAATGTGCAGAAAGACACCCACAAAGCTCTGCTAGAGTTTGCCTTTAATCCTATTTTTTTCGCATTGAGAACCTGAAACACACAAAGTTATCTAGCTGCTATTACCTTGTTGAGTGTCAAACTAATAGTGACAGATTTCATTTCTAAATCGTGTTGTGTCACATTGACCATGACAATAATTAAGCTAAATTATTCTTTATAAGATACTTTGTAACATTTATCAAAGAAAGCTGAAAGAAGCTGGTGTGGTGTGACATAATAGGAGTGCATCGTATAGAGATGGATGATCGATGGATGTCAATCCAGGGTTTACTTTAAGGAAGCAGCTGGATTCGACTAAAGTGCGAACAAAAAGGTTTAATTCAAAAATAATAATAATAATTGTTCTCAAAACAGAGAAGGCCTCACCCACTTACTGGTGTTCGATATTTTGTACGACCAGTCCACCCTCCTCCTTTGCATCATTTCACAGACCTGGCTGGGATGGATGAGGCTTTTTTTGTTGTTTTTTTTCTTGTGGCATCTGGGCTTAGAAATGCACACATAAACGCATGCGGACGCGCATAAACACAGGCATGTCCTATGATGGACATGTTTATGAGCGCTACACGTGCTTAAGCACACACATGAGCAAGACATTTAGGCAGCCTGTGAGGTGATTGTTTCCAGATGGGGGAAA
>BSAI01000201.1:15813933-15836111 GCA_036245035.1 Adrianichthys oophorus | reverse complement strand
GGGGGGGGGGGGGGGGGGGGGGGGGGGGGTCATCAATCCAGCCTCACTCTGACACACAAAACGCCGGCACCAACCTTTTTCTTTTTTTCTTCCTCCGCCTCTCCTTATTGTTTGTGTGTGGATGCACATTTGTAAGAGAGAAGGGAGATTTTTCATGCGCTTTGGGGGAAGGGGGCTTGTGCCTTAATGAAAGGGGGGTCCGCCCCCTCTTCCTTCATTGGATGAGCTGGCAGCTGGCATATGCATGTCCCAGTCAAAGACAGACATGTTTAATTTGACAATTACGGAAACAAAGAGCTCCATTTCTTGCAACAGCTTGGTGTTGAGTGCGCATGTGTGCGCGTGTGTTGATGCTTGTGTGTACTTATGAAGATTCTTCACTGAGAAGGACAGGGGGGGGACATGAAGCCTGAAACACCACACAGAATGTGAACTGAGTTTAGATTAAAACAAACAAATAAGCAAGTAATATAATAAATGTTAAAAGGCCTATATCATGCAAAATCTCCCTTTTTGAGCTTTTAAGTGTATTAAAATGTTGATTCCTTACGAAAAACTACCCCAAAGCGATTTTTTTGATCTGTGAGTATTCCTCTGATCACCAGCCCCTCCTAATCCACAAAAATGAGTGATTCCTCACATTGCGATGTCACATGGTGGAGAACAGCCACCTCCAGGGAGAGTCTGCACTGTCAGCACTGCCCACAGGCTAACACAAACACACACACACACTTTCTCCGCTGAGCTAGCGGTGATCGACAAAATGCTTTCACTTTATATGCACAATATGCGCACCCATCTTTGCAAAAGTTCCGATGTTGTAAATGGGCGGCACCCACAAGGAGCGAAAGAGATGGAGATGTCTTTCTTCTGGGTAAGAAACTTACTCCAGAAAATGACTCATATTTCATAAACAATTTGTTCTTCAGAGTACTAAAAGTAATGTATCATCATATATATGGATATAGTTTACCCTGAAAGGCTGAAGAATAGCCTGATATGGGCCCTTTAACATTTTGTAAACATATTTGCCGCCCAGTGTGGCTCACATACGGTTCATTTCCATTTACTGAAAGCACTACTATCTCAGTTTACCTCTAAGCTCCAGAAGACCACGAGAATGTAGCGCAAATAAATCCTTCACACAGTGTTCTTTTACCGCTGGCTGAGTATTGTTAACCTCATATTATGTCACACCTCAAGTGTTGGGAAAGCAGTTGAGGTCTTACTTATGCAAACTGTCTGCAAACTGAAAGTGTGCATGAATTGATGCCATGAATAATGTGCATGAGTCCAAATGGAGCATGTGTTTTTCCTGCACAAGGAAAACTAGGTTTCCGTCTGTTTCTTAATATTTGAAAAGTTGTTAACTTTAGGAATACAGACAAATTGTGTTCTTGTGGCATTTTTCTCATGATGGAAGACATAAATTAATAAAATTAAGCTTAAAATTGCATTTCAAAGTATTGGTTTTTTTAAACTGTTGTGAAGCAGGAGCAGATGAAAAAATGTCAACAAAACGTCAACAGATGGATGATGGGAAGTAGGGGTAGGCTTACTCCCTGCCAACGGTCTCGCCCACAAATCAGAGGCGAATTTCTAATGAACTGCTGCCACTCTGCAGAAACTTTTTCCTAAAAAACAACACTTTTTAAAAAAAATGTATTTTGTCTAAATACAGCAAAATCATAATAAAAAGACCACGGTGAACAGTTTAGAATAGCTCAAAAAATGAATGTAGTGGGTTTTTATGGGTGTAAAACAAGTTTGATTGATCTGTATGATGTGACGCCAGTCAGCACTTACATGGGTGTTAATACAGAGAAGACCCATGGGAGGTGCGTTCCTCTCTGCGACCAGATAAAATATAAAACTCTCTCTCTTTCTGACACTCATGAAAAGTGTATTTAATCGTTCTGATCTAATTTGTAAGGAAAATTTGAGCCCTCTCATTGCAGTTATTTTAATCAAATCAATGACTTTAATTATTAGAATAATATTTAATGAAAATAGAACAGAAGTGGGAGTTTGCCATGTTTGAGTAATTGCTGTGTTGCACTATACCTGCTGCAGTTTCCACTCCCAGTTTGCCCCACATGTATTTCCCCACAGCACTGTTATACATTTTTCACCAACCTAAATATGAATGTGAAGCAGGTGTATGTGAGGGAAGCTGTGTGTGCCAAGGGCATGCTAAGATAGAGGTGAAATCCTGCACGTACACACACATGCACACACACATGGGTTTACTGGTGATGAATTGGCTTGGCCCCACCTCCCCATGTCCTTCCCTCTACTCTCAGGTTGTCATGGCAACCATCAGCACCTCCACAACCTCCCGTCTTCTTGCTTTTTACAGCAGCCATCCTTTTCATCAGTCTTGTACCGTCAATTACTGCCTGAAATCTGCTGAGCTGTGATCTTTCCACAGTCTTTTCACTATAAAATATTGATGTGTTTACATCTATAGCATCTAGTATTATGATTTCGCTGTGCATTTGGGTTCAATATTAAAGAAAACATATGCAAATTGGCTTTAATTAGTATGATTGGGAAGCAGCTCTTTTGAACTTGACATGCTGCCATACAGCAGCACTGATTGGATAACTAATCCCTCCATGTCTGTTCCCTGCAGCATCAGACAGCATGTTTCACTGAAACTGCAGTTTCAAAATGTCCATATTCATTCCAAATTCCCCAAACACTCCATGCTACAGCAGCTCCTTGTTTAAGGGCTTTTTAGCCCAAAACAAGAACAAATTAAGGGGAAAAAAAGAAAATTCTGTCAGTAAAAAATCCTAAATTTTTTTCAGACTATGTTTTGTACTTTTTTTAAACAAAGGTTAAGTAAAAAGAGAGTTTTGCACCTGCCTTTGTCTCACATACCAAATACTGTAAGTGATTTATATCTCTCTGGATCAAAATCCTGCAACTTACCAAAAGTATTGTGCCCTCTATTTTGCGTAAAAAGTACACATTACAACATGTGTTATTCACAGACTAACAAGTTTCATCTGTTCTGCAGCTCCTGTGATCTTAGTTTCTTCATTTGTCCAACTTCAAAGAGCCATTCTTTAGATAAAAGGTCTGAGAGAAGAAAATACCCTTAAATTGATTCACATTGAGCCTCATATTCAACAGCAGAACAGCAATTCTGGCACTCTTAAAGTCTTGCAATCAAGCTTTCCCTCCAGTAATTGCCGCTTGGAGTGCATTGAAATCCACTACCCCCAAAATGTTAATCAGCATGCACCTGTCTACATGTTGCAATTGCCTGTCAGTGCTCATTGCCCGTTATGATCAACTGTAGAGAAAAATTTAAAGTAAAAGTCTCAGTTTTTGTATCTTTTTTTATCTTCTACAAAAAGTGCATAAAACATCACTTTTATCAACTTTTGATACATCAGATGTGCATTTTTACAATTGTTTTAACAAGTTTAAGTATTTGTTGCATGTATTTTGTATTGCAGAAAAAACAATGGTTTAAAGTCCCACTCTGATCATCGTTAAAGCGTTCCCAGTGGTATTTTAGTTATGATTACGCTGTTTTTGGTCAAAATCAAAGAAACTTGTTGTTTTCCAAGTAATAGTTTTTGCAGAGCAGCAGGAGTTTGTTAGAAATTACGTAGGCTCTTGGCTTGGAGCACCCCCGCCCCCACTTCCCGTCATCCATCGCTCTACTCGCTTTCCCGATAGCTTACAGCCTTCACACCCTCAGCCTAACATTACTGTTGCAACAAAAATGGCCTTCAACATTTGAGCTATCCAGCCGTACATTATTGAGCCACATGCCAGCTCAGATGAGGAAAAAGGACCTTACATGGATCTGGTCGTTTACAAGTGGATTCCTTGAGAATGGAGCGGAGAGCTTGTGACCTGCCGACTGATTGATTCACAGCTACAAACTATTTCAAACTGTCTTTTTTGTCTGTTCCAAATTCACAATGACTTAAATAAAGATGCAATTTCAAGCTTAATTTTCTTCAATGGTGTCCATCTTCAGAGAAAAGCTGCTAAAAACCTGTGAAAAACACAATTTTTTATCTTTGAATGAGTTTCATTTTGGACCCCATGTTGAAGGAAAACACATTTTCTGAGCATTTTTGTTCATATTTTGATAAACTAGTTTTAATTGGTCCCATCTATTAGTCTCGTTTGCTGGGCAGGTGAGTGACAACAGCTAAGACACCAGATGCTAACATTTAACAGTGGCGTGTGCATTTTTCTGTGACGGCTCCTTCTGTTGGCTGCTTTCTTTTACAAACTACTGTGATGGTAACCGTTTTTTTTTTAGCTGCTTTTTTGTCCTTCACATGTGAAAGCAAGTACATTTTATCCACACAACTTATCTATTCACTTGTTGTGTCAGAGTAGTTTTGCACCTAAATTCTGAAAGATCTATGAGTTATTTAAAACCTCGAGATTTGTTCCAAGTAGTGCAAAGAGCCTCCATAGCAGCACAATGCTCACCAGGGCGTGTTCAGCCACAGCAAACCTGATCCAAACCCACAGAGCTGAATTTAGGCTATTTGCACCAGAAATGTTAGTTTTCCTAAATTAACATTAAATGTGACACATCCTCAGTCAGAAAGGAAGATCAGAGAAAACCAGCCAAATAAGATGATTTACCAAACCTTAGCCAACACCTATCGGCAGGGCCAAATGCCTGCAAATGTGCTCAGTGTGAGGTTAAAACATCACACAACGACTACTGTTTCATGTCAAAGAGATTCATCTTGGATTCCCTGCGCGGTTCCAATAAAAACATCTTATGTGTGATTAGACTTCTGTCATGGGCTTTGAGCAGATGGATTGCAGAAAAAGAACACTCAAGTCCTCGAGAGAAGAATTATTTGTATTAAAAGACAAGTTACAGTAAAAAATAAGAAAATTGACCACCATGAAGGAGCAAAGGCTTTGAGTGAAATTTTGAATCATGACAGGTAGAAGAAATTTGAAGCTTTTAACCTCAGAGACACTGGGGCCCACTCTGATGGCAAAAAGACCAGACCACTCCAGTTTAGCCTTTCTTCACAAGCATGAGGACACTAGTAAAATGAGATGTGTACAGTCATAGCAAAAGTGGAGGAAACCAAACATTTGTTTTTCAGTCATGGTACGTACTAAGAGACGATTCACTTTCCCGATGATGCGATACAAACCTCGATTTTTGGGTTTTGTTTTGGTTTGATATATGATTTAACAACAGAACAACAAAAACAAAAAATTATATATTTTTTGGTTTGTCAATAAGCATGTAACGATGAAGAAAAATCTTTCAGTTGACTTTAGCCTAGTGCTTAAAGCGCTTCTTCCATTTAGCACAACAAATATTTGACACTTTCATACTGGTATGCAGTAGAGATGCAGCAATTCACTTTCCTCATAGTTTGGCTTAATGGAATAACATACGGCCCTGTTTTTGATTAAGAATTGTGGCATCCTTACTAAATACTCCTGCAACACAAACAAAAATAGAAATATTTTTTACAATAAAAAGTGACATTTGTAATCTTTGTTGCTGTTACCTTTTTTCTATCCATTAAAAGATGACAGTAAATTGGTTCTTTGAACAGTTTTTTACATACATTTTTATGCACAAAATTATGCCAGACTTTATTGTCAAATGTTTTTTTTTGCCTTTTCAGGTGGTGGACTGAGTAGAAGATCATTTTCTACATTTTTCTACAATTTCTTGGGATAAAGCCCAATGAGGTGCTGATCATATTAAAATGCAATATACATATATATATATATATATATATATATATGTATGTATTGAAATCCCAAAATAAAAAAGGTTGCTGGTTAAACCAAACTTTAGCAGTTTTAAGACAAAAACTCCCAAAGAGCGACCCCTTGGACTTTATCAGCAGCTTAATCTAACTGGACCATGGATTGTTGCTATAAAAGATCAAAAGGATGCATGATTGACCCAGCTGCAGTCTAACAACACTCACAAAAGTATAAAAAGCTAGAAGCGCCAATGAAATCAAATAATTGTGTTTGTTTAATTTCTTTAAGTTTTGAGTTGAAGTTAAGGAATTGTTTGTTTGCTAGAATGCTATTACACTAACATGATTGAATATTTATTTTGAAGGATCTCCCTGACATTTTGTACTGTTTGTTATACAGTGTGTTTACAGGTTGAACACAATTGATTATCTCATTTTTTCTACTTTTTTGTCCATAACTTGCAAATTTTCTCCCATGCATTCAAAACAATATAGGGCTGTGATGGGTTTCTTGTCTTAAAGCATGAATGTGCAGTATTTTCTACATACTGGAATTTTTGTTAAAGACTGCAATATGTTTTTATATCACTGCTTTTAAGTTTTTATTCTGACTTTCCTCCAATCATGTTGGTATCTTGTAAAACAGGATGAATTGATCAAGTGTGCAGTGCTCCAATCAGAGGAGGCTTTGGTGTTTTAAGAGGCAATCGAAGTACAATAAATACTCATGAAATGCAAGGTGAGTTCTGAGATAATATTCCACATAGTCTTACGTTCAATGTGATTTTTTAAAAAACTATTGCTGCATTGTTTCATACATTGGCAGCTAAATTTATAGACCACTGAATTTTACATTTACACAATGCAGGAAGCGTGCCTCTTGGAAAGAAATTTTGGGGAAAAAATGATCAAGGAAAAGAGCCAAGAGTGGGTGGGGCAGGTGAGAAGCAGCAAAAAATCTGAGGTAAAAGATTCCACTGGAAACCTTCATTCGCTCTTCCTGATGTTGCTCTAACCTATAATGGTAATTTAGGTGTAAGAATTATACCTTTGCAAGCTGATGTCCAAAGAAAAGAAAACTTGAGCATGATAGATGTACATTTTAAGGAAGTAAAAAGAAGGAAAGACATGTACCGGACCAAATTGCATATTAAAAAGAAAAATTCTTTCGTTGGTTTCCTCTACTTCTGTGATCTCTCACACACAAGGTAAAATCAGTCAAATGTTTAATTTAGTGTATTTTGGCACCATTGACACAGCATGAGATCTGGAAAAGTAATGTGTTTTCTACCTCACTCAGCATCTCATTTTGACATGGGGAGGAAGTCAGAGATGATTACATGAAAGAATAAAATAAAAAAATTGCGTCTGCATCCTGTTTGACCTCAGAGAGGAACATAAAGTGAGATGAGCAAGTGCCCAGACACAAAACACAAAATTTAATTCAAGTCGTTCCTAATTTATGAAAACACGAGAAAGTTTTAACAGACTGAAATACAAAAACAGCCCTCGCCCCCTACTGCTTACACATTTAAAGTCTATCCCTTTGTAAAGCTAAATGACAGAAACTGATACACTGGGAAACGAGCCATTTTGCCACCCTTCACCCCTAAATCACTGACCACCTGCTGCCTTTAGCTGCAGAACGCTTAAAAAGCAACCCAAAGAAACACAGGAAACAAGATCATTTGCACCAACCTAAGCTAGTGTGACATAAAATTAAATTAGTATGAACTAATGAATCGCAGAGGGTTAGGATCAGCTGCAGCTTGTAACCATTTTGACTGTACCCCTTACTGATGTAACTCCTACTTTTTTATGTATATGTTTCTCTCTAAAGCAGTTAAGGATTTCAAGCAACAGCAGTCCCCAAAGCACAGCCTAAGGGACAAACGACAAAGGAGAGCTGTTGGAAGGATATTATTTCCTTTTTTTTCCTCAATTTGCTTTCCCAGTCTTGACTTTTGTTAATGCCAAAGCTAAACATGTCCAACTAGACAAAATTTTTCTGTAAAATGCAAAGCATCTTCCATCTTTTTTGAAGTCTTTAAGCTGAAATGTAACCTTTTTCTATTGTGCTTAATGAGGCATTAGACCTTTTTCTCCACAAAGGCATTGACCAAGGCTGCAGTCAAATGAATAAACTCTGATGCTCATCCCAGCGACTTGTGATGTAAAACTAAACTACTGGGTTTAATAAAACAAAGTCAACAAAAGCTTTGAGAAATGTTTATGCTAAAGAAGGCTGGCTATTGCATATCCCAGGAGGGATTGACACTGAAACAAATACCTTAAAGCTCAGTGGAAAATCTGGAATCTGAGTTGACTTTGTACTATTAAGTTGCACTTTTGGACTTGATGGATTCGGTAACACCTGTGGTTGTAAAATTAACATCATAGTGGTTAACTTGTGAGTTAAGTTCTAACATTTGCATTGACCATTTGGGGTATTGTGGTGTCATTACAACACTTAAAACTGACAGGAAAGGAAAATTCCCTTTGAAATCTGCAGCTTGTTTAAATAATGCATTTCTTTAAAGACCCACTCCAATAAAAAACTGTTTTTAACGTGTTCTTGTGGCATTTTTCTAACCATGTATGAAATATATTAAGAAAACTGAGCCGAAAATTGCATTTATGAGTATTTCTTTACTCAAATCGTTGAGAATCAGAAGCAGACAAAAAAAAAAAAAAATGCAGTTTGAAAAAGAGCTTATTTGTAACATAGAAAATTTGCTGGGTGGGTTACAAGCTCAGAGCTTTCAGCAACGGGGAGGGGAAGAGGGGTGGGGTTGCTCCAATACTTAGAGGTGATTTCTAATGAACTGCCCTGCAAAATGTCCTTTTTTTGGCAAAAAAAATAAAAAATACAGCTTTATCATAAATAAAAGACCACCGAGAACAAATTTAAAATGGACCAAAAGATAATCAAAGTTGGTCTTTTAAGATTTCTTCACTTACTGACCTTAATACATGGTCCATGTATTAAAGTGTATTTTCCCCAAAGGGCAAAGTTCCCCAAATAATTGGGATGGCATCAGAATAGGAGAACACTACATTGAATTCTGGAGAGTTTTTACCTATATAAAGCCTTCGTGGACATAAGAATCAAGGTGGAGTCAAAGCTGAAATTGTTTGCAGAAATTTAACACTTCCTTTTTTTTTCTTACATACACAGCTTTGCCATGCAAACAGACCACTGAGGTTAGACTTTGATAAAAACTAGCATTTTTGGAAATTTTAGCAAACTGTGTGTCAGTCAGTCTAAAATTCCCTATGCGAGAAAACCCCCGAAATATGAGGTTAAAACTACAAAGCTTTAAACCAAGAAAACGTCTTGCTGTGAAGCAGCTGTGCCAACCATAAAAATTAAGACAAAAAATCTGATAATAATGGTGAATTGGTTGGTATTAGTGAGGACACACTTAGTGTAAATCAACACTTTAACAAACATCAAAAAAAGGTAAATAAAGATTTTAGGTACGTAACAAAAAAACATTTTTTTAAATCAAAGAGCATGCAAACTAACATCTATGCTTAACGCATGACGAAAAGTGGAACAGATCAAGATTTTCCTCAAAGTCTGGGCCTCCAGTTGTGTGCAGGTGATGAATACACAGCGAGTGATGATGGATGTCACAGGAATGGTTTACATAGCAGAAACAGAGTACTAATATCTTGTCACACACAGCCTGTCAGCATCGCTGAGAGCCGTGTGATTTGGTGAAAAAAGATTGGAGAAAGAGAGCATTCTTTGTAGAGACAGCAGCCTTGTCAAAAACATGGCAGGTCGTCAGCATGAGAGACGCACTGGTCAGTTTTTAATGTGTAAATTCTCTCATTTTTTTGAGATAAATTACTTATTGCTGCAAGGAAATTATCACCTCAATATAATTTGACTATTAAAAAAGTCACTGGGGCCCTTTTGACTGTGTGGGTTCAAGAGTACAGAACAAATAAATTGGTAATGTTACCTTTCTAACACTTAAATGAATATACCTACAAATGACTGCCCAAAGTGGAAACTATGGTTCATTCTGGTTCTAGTTTCCGTTGGGGGTCAGCCCAAACACAACACCAGCAGGAGGCTATTTCAGTGTCACAGGAAGCTTAAAGCTGTATAACCTTCCTGCTTCCAATGCATCATGAATATCAAGCTTCATTGATATTGGTTTAACAAATGTGATTAGGCTCACAGTCTATGTGTGTATACTTTAGGCGTGACTGCTATTTCCTTGTGGAAGTTCATAGCCTAAAGGCATGGGTTGCTGAAGCTGGAACTCACACCAAAGGGACTGATTTTTGTGTTTTTCTTCCTTTTTTTTAAGGGGAGACTAAAACTACTCTGAAAAAAAAGGACCTATCTCCCACTGATGTGTTTTACGATATGTTGGTTACCTTTGCACCATCCCTAGGTGTAATTTTCACAGCTTTTGGTAACTTGACAAGTGAAAAGGAATGCTGTTGAGGAAGTACAATAAGCATAAAGTAAGATATCACAAGTAGGAGTGGGAATATAAATCAAAATGGCAACATTTTGGTCTTTTGATGCTGCAAGTATTCACTGTGTGTGCCAACTTAAGGTAATATTTATTAAAAATTTAAGATAAAGTAAAGGAGGTACACCCTGCTCCCCCAAATCTTTACTTCATGACTATGAATAAGAAAATGAAGAAACTTCACCAAAAGTTTATCTGCAGCCCTAAAACAAACCATCTTTCAAAACATCCTTCAGGGTTTGGAATGTGAAGCATCAGAAGAGTTGAACTCACTTTGAGGAAGGTCTCAAGGCGGATCTACTCCTGTCTCAACTTATTTGCCTCTGATTCAAAGCATATAAGTCATTATTCAAGCACCTATAGTTTATTAAAAGATACCGCGGAACTGCTGTTCTACTGCAAGATCAACAAGTGCTGGTCCATCTCTTTGTACAACTCCCAGAAGAGCACATCTGTGTGTCTGCCTGGGTGATTAAGTGCAGTTTAACTGGCTTACCAAGAAAACCACATGCTGAACATCACATGGAAGCTGCATCACCTGTTAAAAGTGATTCCTGTACATAGATACTTGTGCTTAGATATTTGTCAGAGGCGTGCATTTAAATGCACAGAGGAGAGATTTCAGTCTGATGGGGGTTCTCTTGAACATTTCTAAATACCCGATGGAGTACTTTGATTTTATTTTGACCCTTTTGGCAGAATTTATTAATAATAAGAATGTCAGCAACCTTTGGCAAAGATAGAGCGGTCAACATCTGATCGGAACATTGCAGGTTCAGTTCCTGCCTTGCTCGCGCTTGTCTCAAAGTGTCCTTAGGCAAGACACTAAACCCCACATTACTCCGGGTTGCTGGATCTCTGCGCCAGTGTTTAGTATCAGTGTGTGAATGTGTGTGAGCATGGATGAATGAGATTGTGACTGTAAAGCGCTTTGGGCCACCTAAGAAGGTATTAAAGCGCTCAATAGGTTCTTTACCATTTACCAATAATACTGGATCCCCATAGTAAAATAATTATTTCAACCAAACACCAGCAGAAGTTACCTATTCTATAAACCAACAGTGGACCGGCATGATTTTCAACACATGCTTGTCCTTCCTCCCCACCGTCATCGTTCTTCCTTTTTCTCATGACCTTTACTTTCTCCTGTTATGAAACTTCTTCTGATAGATTTGCATGCAATGGCCTCAATGTCACTGCAACGCCTCATGCCTGGGAAACACTGGGAAATGGCGGAAGGGGAAAGCAAGGAAACTTAGAAATAAATAACCCCTTTGTGCTGCTGCTGCATAAACAGTACGACGCTTTGCGGATTACAAAAGTGGCAAAACTGATAAGACACTTCCTACTCACAGCATGTGTGTGAAAGAGGAAGAGAAGTGGTATAGGGAGAAAGATATGAAGGAAAACGAGGAGGAAAACATGTAATAAAGCACAAAAATGAATGTGTTGAAAGCTGTAAGCCAGAAAAAGGCAGTTTTATAAACAAGTGAAAGATGCTAAATGTTCTGTATTCTTTAAATACTTCCTTGCTCAAATGTCAGACATTGGCTGGTTTCCCACATTTTACATGTGTCCAAAATCTAAACCTACCAAGCAAAGTTGCACCAATTATAAATCGCAGCAGTGATTACGATCTACTGTTCACACTTGAATAGTTCTGAGAAAAACTTCTGTCAACTCTAACGCTACGTATACACCGGGCTTTTGACGCGTGTTCTTGAATATAGTTCTTGAACACGGGTTTGTTTGCCACAGTCGGATAAGGTTCGATGTGAAAAGCCGAAGCTGTGCAAATCTCTTAAATCTTGCTCCAGGTTTTTCCTTTCATGGCTCTATTCTTATAAATGAAAGACTTGGTGTCATATAATTCATAGTTATAGTATATTATAGTCCAAGCACAAGCCACAATTATTTTTGTCTCCTCCATGATCAATTTTCAAATGGTTGGCACTTGTGTGAATCAAAGTAGACGTCATCCATTCCTCACTACCAAATGGAAGCCCCTGACTGGTCAAAGTTTGACCTGGTTAAACTGGCAATGCACATTCAATGGTCCGTAGAGCCTCAAAACGGTCGTAACTTACAGAGCTAAGCTTGAGCACAAGTGTTTTAAAGGTGGAAGCCCAAAATATGCGGTTATGCACATTTACGTTGACTTTACATTGAAAGTGGCCACTTGAAGGCACGTTGCTGAGGGACAAAAGCGTACATCCCACCTGTCTGCTTCATACAAATCGCTCATGAAGGCCATCACTTGTAGAGACAGTTCTTTGACGTTTTAACCAATGTCCAACTATGTCCATGAAGAGAGAAAAAAAAGATACAATCCTTACAGCCATATAAACAAAGTTTGGGCTGGGTTTTTCTTTGAATTTCTGTGTCTGTTTTTATTTTCAATTATAAACTCCTTCAAGCTGTGCAAAGTATGAGAAGCACTTACTACAAATAAAGTTTGATTTGACTTGATTTGATTGCCATTATGCGCTGCAAAGATTTTCTTGTAAGGAAACGTATATGTTAAACTCCTAGTTTAGCCACCTCAAATTGTAAAAAAAAATAAAATAAAAAGGTTACTAATTGAGCAAATAAAACTTTAATCACTTGCCTTGGTAGTCTGCAAAATCACTTGCAATGTCTGTCATGGGATTAAATTTGTGTCTAATCTGTGAACTATATTTAGAAAAAGAAAAAATGGTTGATTGCGCCTCTTTCAAAGGAAGAAACAAGGTTCATTTCAAGGATAAAACAACTAAAAGAAGTAGGTCAAAAGTACATGTCAAAGTAGACAAATGAGATAGATTGTATCATAAAAGCACTTGAGGTTAATCTTTCTGTTGCATTCAGTCGCTTTTACAGGTGAAAGTTTACACCATTATCCTTACATTCTCCATTTTTAGCTTAAAGAGCCTCTGTATGTTGCTTTTCACTGGAGCTAATGGTGCTTTCCAAGTATATGTCAAGTAAGCCTGCAAAATATTAAATGTAACTATTTATACCCTTCCACTTCAAGTCATGTGATCAATGGACCGTATCTTCTGTACTTCAGAAGGAGACTCTGTTTATCCTAACATATACTGTGAATGTGAAATGCTTTCTTTTCTTTGTTTTTCTTCATTTTGAGTCAGAGGGCTAAAACCAACCTGTAAAAACAGTTGGTCAAAATGGTTCCTGATGCCAAGCAAGAACGCACTAAGAACAAAACAAGCTGGAAAAAAAGTCTGAAATCTGCTGGAGTTCTAACTGTGCTGGCCTGTGATTGGGTTTGATAACAACCCATCTGAGGTGAGAAAAAAGGACATGAAAGATCAGTGTAAATCTCACAGTGGCTTTTGAAATTTCCATTAAATCCTACTCCCCTATCTTTCTCTGTTGATATTTCCATGCCTTTACTCTTCTTTTTCTCCAAAAAAGGGCTACAGAAGACTATGCTCTCTTTATATTGCACAGGGTTTTTTTTTGTCTGAAATAGTATTCTTAGCAGACCAAACCAAAAAGAAAAGATGGAGGTTGCCTCCCGTGCAGGCACACTTTTGACTTCAAGGTTTTTTGTAGATTTATAAATCAGCTTTTGACTTTAAAAGACTGAAAAAATCAGCAAGTGAAAGTACAGTGTAGTAGTACAGTGGCTATTCTAAAATATATTTGAAATTACTACAGTGCAAATTAAAAAAAAAAGTAGAAAGAAAAAGTGAGCTGAAAAATTGTAAAGACACAGGGCTTTCTCCTACCTCTAAGAAGCACGTCCCTGCTGGTGTGTTCTCTTTGACGGAGACATTGTAGAAGTTACGAGAGAACACTGGTGGGTTATCATTAGCATCCTGCACCACGATGTCCACCTTGGCAGTGGAGGACAGGGGCGGGCGGCCACCATCAGTTGCAATGACGGTCACACTGGGAGCTGGTTCTGATTCAAAGTCCAGAGCAGTAGCCGTGGTAATGATTCCAGTGATTGGATCAATTGAAAACCAGTTGGAGTGAGCGTTTTTACCCTTCAGAAGACTGTATCTCACATCTCCATTGGGACCCTGGTCCTTGTCCCTTGCTGTTACCTGTAGAACAAAGGATCCAGGGTACACAACCTCAGGGATGGTTTGTCTGTAAGCCTGCTGGTCAAACAACGGAGGGTTATCGTTTACATCAGTCACTTGGATGGTAAAAGATGATTCTGCCCTGAGGGGAGGTGTGCCCGAGTCTGTGGCCATCACTCTGAGGTCATAGGAATCTCGCTCTTCTCTGTCCAAAACTTGGTCCACATAGATCAAGTAAATTATGCTGTCTTTGGTTGTAAGAGCAAACTTGCCATCGCCCCCCTCTAGGGACACATTCACGTTTGCATACTCTCCATAGTCTGGGTCAGTGACCGATATCCGAGCCACGTACTGCCCTGGTTGAGCTCCTTCCGAAATTCTGGGAGAGCCGTCTTCACTGAGGAAAATGATGGTCATGGTTGGCAGGTTGTCATTGAAGTCACGAACATGTATAGTCACAAAAGCGTTGGTGACCTAGGAAGAAATAATGCTGGAATATTACTTTTTACTTGCCATTTGTATCCAATTTTGAAAAAGAAAAATATATATATATATATATAACTAGATGCTGGAAATTAGTAAGTTTATGGTTCATCTGTGACTGGTTTCTTGGAAAAAAAATCTGTACAAGTGCAGTATCCTCTCAAATGAATTGAATTACAACACACATGTGAGCCTTCTACTGACAAAATATTATTTTGCACTCCATCTGAATTTAGAGTTTTAGGGTTAAAGAATTTCCATTAACACGATCCAACATTTTGGCTTTCATTATTACATTTTATTTAGAGTTTGAAAAAGTTAAAAACCTGCTAAAAGGATAGTTTCTTTGCCATATGTGTGTAAAAAACATTATTATTTTCTCAAATGTGTCAATAAACACACTAAGGAATAAAATGAATAAGGACTGTTTTAATGCAGCTACTTGGAGCCAATTGATGCAAAATTCAGAGTTGTGTTTGTATATTAACAATTGCAAAGATAATAGCTTTGTGTTTAATATTGAATTTAAAAAGTACAAGAAAAAGGGGTAACTAGAAAACTGGTACAGCCAGGATTGGGTCATACCAACCTTTGATGTAACACCGTACTAAAAAACTTGAATCTATTGCAAACTTAACATGCTTTTAAAGCTTTGGTAAATTTCAAGTAAAAACAATGCCCTCGTAAATACAACTTTTTATTTCTTGTCCATCATAATCCAATGTTTTACTTTTGGCAGATTTGTCTTCTCAGTATACACATCACTCCCAAGCCTAAGGAAACATCATCGATCCACATTACCAACATTGATATTAGATTAAGCTTTATTTAATCATCCTGCAAAACAGAATTCCATAGTTTCTGTGGCTCCTTTATGTGGTTTTGGAAACAATGCAATGGATTTTTTTTTACAATATGTGGGGTCAAAATAGCTGTATGTCTTGGCACTAAAGCATTGGGCCATTCCTTTTTAAGTACATATCTAACTGTGCTAACCTTGTATTTCAAATCTTGTTGACATAAAGCCTGGCTGCAGCTCTTGGGAAGTCAGTTTAAGATTTTTGACCTTATATGCATGGGTGTTTGTATATGTAGGGGGAGGGCTGTGTACATGAGTGTTGGCTGCAAACAACTGGACTTGTGCAATTCAACAAATCTTCAAAAGTAGTTGATATATTTTAGATCAAAATGTAAATCCGAAAACTATTTAAACAGGAAAAAATATTCTTCATTTTTACTTCCTATGCCAGGAACTACCATTTGTCTTGATTGGTTATAATGCAATTAATTACCTCAGGCTGGCTTGCATTATCTCTGGCCTGGACCACAAGTTCATGGACCCTCTTCAGCTCGAAGTCTAAAGGTCTATTTAAAGTGATAACTCCAGACTTTAAATCAATGACAAAGTAGCGTTCGGGATCACTCTGACGGCGGTTAATTTCGTAAAGCACCAGACCATTATCACCTTCATCTTCATCAGCTGCAAACACCTGCAAAGAGACGAAGAGGAGTAATGAAACATCCAAATCAATGTCTTTATCATTTATGCAGCTTGAGTAGATCTTACCTGAAGGATGCTGCTTCCTTGAGGCAGACTTTCAGAGATAATAGCATGGTATCTACTTTGATTAAAGACCGGTGCATGATCATTGATATCAGTTACTGTCACTTCCAGGGTCATGAACCCCACCCTTCTTGGTGAACTGCCATCAAATGCCTCTATGACCAGGCTATACGATGATCGCTTCTCCCGGTCCAGGAGTCCACTGACCACCAGATCTAAATAGAGAACCTTGTTGGCGCCCCTTTTGCTCTCAAGTTTAAACATGTGACCCACATTGCCCTCTTTAATGGAATAGCCTTGAGTGGTCAGCTGGTCCTTGTCTGCATCTGTGGCCGGATCCAGTGAAAATCTTGTTCCCACTACTGTGTGTTCAGGGATTTTAAGAAGCGCCTTTTTTTTGGGGAACTCCGGTGCGTGATCGTTGATATCGTTGACTGTGATTGACACCTCGATGGTGATGCCTGTCATTGTCACAGCAATGAAGCTGTAATGGTCCCGCTCTTCGCGATCCAAACGGCGCGTGGTGGTAATGATGCCTGTAGTTTCGTCAATGTCAAGGTCACTGCCAACACCTGTGCCCTCGTGGTCAGAGATGAAGTAAAGGCTTGCAGTTTCGCCAGGTGGTAACCCTGCACTGATGTCTCCAACAATTGTCCCTGCTGGCTGTCCTTCATCCAGCTGAAGCTCCAGGACTCCAAGTACAAGTGTTGACTGAAGCAAGATGGCAAATGCATAGAGGAACGCCTTCTGTTGACAGAGACTTGAACCAATGCGGGGTCCCCTGACCCATGCTCTGTGTCTTGACCCTTTACTTTTTATCTTCATGGCTGGACTCTGCTACACCTAAAGGAAAAGCATAAAAAAGGAAGTCATTAAAGCGTTTGTTTTGGAATTTCAGCTATATTTTATCAGTAAATAAAGTTAAAGATTTTTTGTGCTCCATATGAAAAATGACTTTGCTGTCTTCACACAAAAACAGTGCTCTATTTTTCAAACTTTAGTATGCGCTTTAAATCCTTGTATGACAGCGCGCTAACACATTTACAGTCCAGAACAAATACAAAAAATGTCACCTGATGAATTTCATCGTTTTTTTCCTATGAAATGGATATACATAACCTTCTGCATGGAACTCTTCAGAGAGATCAGAAAGCTTTAAAAGAGCATGAAAATGTAAGTCTAAATCTGTCCAGAATCCACACTGGCTCAAGCCACTATGAGGACAGACCCATAAAGTATATTTATCTCTAGGTTGACATTTTTTATTGGCTGGGTGAAAACATCTTGAAGTGTCCAGAACACATCAGACTAAATCTATAGAGAAAAAAAAAATTACAGACACTCAAAAGAGAGTTTGGAAAGGAATTATTTTTCCTGTGCACTCCATTAAGAACACATGAGGAGCACTAGTTTATGGCTGCCTCAGTAAAAGCTTGCCATTTGAGGTCCTACGTTTAATCTTTGTGTCCCTAGTCTCTATATCACAAAAAAATCTGCGGAGTGCCCTCTTCATGTTAACGTTAAATTAACCTCATCAATCTTCCAAAGGACCATGTCGTCAAGAGAAACAGACACTACAATTATGTCCTCCATCACAGGGCAAAAAAAAAGTTTTTACCAAAACGTTAGCAGCCTATCTGAGCATCACCAAGCATTGCAAAGTCTCCAGGCAGCCAATTAAAGTCACAGTAAGGCACTTTCACCCAGTTAAAATAAACAGTAATAATTATTTGCAAATGGTAATTGACCCATATTTGACATACATACTTTCGCACACCACAACAAAATTATTAAAATGTACTCAGATCTGGCAAGGTTAGCAAACTCTCATGAGATGGATACAATATTTCCCCCTCTTGGTGGAGTCTGCAAATATTTAGATTACGTTCAAAAGTATGTTTACGTATGTTGCCCTCGTATTCATAAAGGCAAGATTTATTGAGTGCGCTGCTCTTCCAAACACCCTCCAACCAAGAGAGTAATGCAGTTCTATTCATATTTTGAGAATAACATCGTCCTGAAAACCGTTCTCACTGATCTAAAGGTTGATCCCTAAACTCTTGGCAAGTTCAATTTTTGTGCAAAAACTGGATAAAATTGATTTTTTTAAGAGTTGTTTGAGTTTGGCACTATTTTGAAAATAGACTAGCTTTTTTATTTTAAATAATAAAAACTACCCCCCAAAAAAACAAGTTGCTTTAAAATGACCAAATTGAGTATTTTATAAGTTTCTGAAATAAATAGTCATCACACTGTATCCTTAACAAGCTAACCCTTCTTTATTAAATGTTACAGAACAAAAATAAACATATTAATATTAAAAAATGTCCTTTGCTATCATTGACTTGATCCGTCTTTCCGCTAACCCTGACCTCCAGCGGTAGTTTATGAGGCGTCGAAGGAGGAAAGATTAATAAAGGTTACAGCTCCTTTGGGAGAAGGAGAAGGACACTGATACTGCACACCCCCCGACATGGTCACTGAACCTCTACATCTGCTACAAACGGCTGCTCTGGACATTTGCTGCACTCCTACAGAAAGAGCTAAGACTGAGCAAGTCTGTAATGGACACGCACACTCTTTGGTTTGTTGTGCTTGCGTTGTGTCAAAGCAGCTGCCAGTGTTTGCGTGTGTCTGGAACAAGAGAGGGAAGGAAAGAAAGAAGCTGAAGGAAGACCTGCAAGAAAAAAAGGATGATGTATGTGATGAAGAAATCTTCTTTGGAAACTCCAAGACGCACCTGAGATTTTTGAGACACAGACTTGAAAAAATTAACCTAAAGTGATCCACATCCACATCCACTTGTAGACAGATCTATGTACGTCTTTCTTTTTCTTGTCCGAGCTGGTATCTGGCTCAAAACTGTACAGATGGATAGCTCCAATATTGCTTACCATTTTTGTTACACCGCTAATGTTAGCTTGGGGTTGAAAGGGATTGTAAACTAGCGGGAGAGCGTGTAAACAAAGGCATGATGGGAAATGAGCACAGGCTTACTCCCCCATTTTCTTCATCATGAGAAAAATGCTTCAAGAACACATTAAAAACACCATCGATTTTCATTGGAGTGAGTTATTAAATGAATGTTTGCAGACCTGCTCTTTTCTCCGCTGCTTTACACTAATGTCAACAAAAGGTTACAATGATGAAAAGTTGTAATTTGTCTCTAAGTGATCAGTTCATGACATCTCTACGTTTACGTGTGCTGCAATAAACACGTGGAAAACACAATCCTTGGCAGAGGATGCTCGCTTCAGCAAATGGTCAGTGGGATGAACGCCAGCTCCTTCATTCACTCCCTCTAGTGGCACTCTTTCTAACATCATCTTGTGGATGAAATTTGATGAATTTATGATGAACTTGTTCATCATTTCCAAGTTTTTTTTTTTTCATGATGCATGCAAACAGTTTGACAAGAACACACCAAAGTTCAAGCCCGTTCGGGTTGTTACCCAGGTCTCCATGACATCAACTCACACTGACAGACAGGGTCGACCCCAGAGGGCTCCATCCAGTCTCAGCCACATTATATCTGGCATGGCTTCCCCATAATCTGTCTCTGCTGTGTGCTACCCTCAAATCCTCAAATGCATCCTCCGCTTACATGCTGTTGCTACATAATATTAAAACCAACTTTTCTGTCATGTGTGGCCATTTGATGCAGTGTAGCATGCACATGTGGATGTTGGAGTGTAGCTTTATGCTGTTTGCATCCCAGCTGTGGGAAACCACTTTATCCGCCTTTCCTTCAAATGTTCAGTTCTCCTCCCTCCATTTCCCTCCATTCATTGCCTCTAATGGATTTAGCAGATTTGGTTGGGCATGCCACAGCTACCCGCAGTCAAACTTAACAGGACACAACTTCACAAACTTTTTTGAGTGAAAGATAGCCACCTACCACCTCTATCTTTACCATGCTCCGTATGCTTTGATGGAGCAGTGCAGGGTTTAATTCAGTTGGTTCCTTAGTGGTTGAGTGGTCTGGCACCGCCTGTAAACATTTGGCAGCTATTCCATTTGGGTCTGCAACTGCTTCTGTGTCACCCAGAGCAAACATTGGCCAGGCATTGACTGACAGGAAAGTCAGACAGCTGAGAAAAAAGCCACATGGATGTTTTCAAGAGCAGAAATGTGATTCTTGCAGGATAGGTCCAATCTTGCAGTGACTTTCTGCACTTGCATAAGCAGGACACATTTTGAAAATGCAGAATTTTAATAGCTCATAGAGATAAAGAAAACTCTTTCCTTGGATAATAATTGAACAAGATTGTGGTGAAAAATGCCTCAAGGATCCAGAATAGTAAAAAACAGTTTGGGAGATGAGAGATAGAGGGATGAGTCTAGTTGGGGGGTCAGGAGATTGAAGCTTTGCCTCTCAGTTTTCCTGTCACCTGCACTAACAGGGATATGACAACTATGACCCCCATCTCCCCTTCAGTTGTCTTTGGATCTGAATATAGACATCCCACCGCTAACCCCAGCTGTCACCGGGAGCTTATGAGAGTGTGTTTGCTTTCAGTGTATATTTGCCTCGCCCATTTTTGTGCATATACACGTGTTTCCTTTAATTAAGTTTCTACACTAAAGGTGGATATCAGTTTCAATTTATTTCCACAGCATATATAAACTCAATCTAGTAATGTTAAAGCAACATTGACTTCTTAGACACCCAGACAGCCGCTGTCTGGACAGTTGCGCAAACACTAAAAAATACATGTATGCGGTACTAAATTCAATAAATATTAATAGTACTGTGAGTTTGTCTCTCTGTTATAGAAGCAAGTTACCTGAAATAAACTGGGTTATGGACATTGATGGTTTAATAAAATGTGTCAGAGTTTTTTTTTTAAATGTATTATCAATTTTGGACAAATTAAGCACAATTAAGCTTCTTTCTTTTGCATTTGGATGTGAAAAGTACTCAAATAGTATCCCAGGAGCCTAATGTTGTGTATGCTTAAAAATACTGTTTTTGTTTATTGTTGTGTCTGATAAAGGGTCCTTTTTTGCATTTTTAGAATAGATGTTAACATGACTGACAATGGAGAGTTTGTAGTGACTGTTATGTTCACAGCAGGGATGTCCCTATTTGCCAGCAGCAAATAATATATATATATATTCATTTTTTTTTTTCCAATCCGCTTTATCCCTTTCGGGGTCACGGGGTTGCCGGAGCCTAACCCGGCTACTCATGGGCGAAGGCAGGGTACACCCCTGGACTGGTCGCCAGTCTGTCGCAGGGGCCACAATCACACACCCATACACACTCACATTCACACCTAGGGCCAATTTAGAGTAACCAACTAAGCATGTTTTTAGACGGCGGGAGGAAGCCGGAGTCCCCGGAGAAAACCCACGCATGCACGGGGAGAACATGCAAACTCCACACAGAAAGGTCCCCCAGCCAGGACTTGAACCGGGAACCTTCTTGCTGTGAGGCAGGAGCGCTAACCACTGCGCCACCGTGCTGCATATATATATATATATATATATATATATATATATATATATAATTTGAGAAGTTAAAGCAGGGCTGTCCAGATCCAGGCCTCTAGGGCTGCTGGTGTCCTACATGTTTTCCAACAAATCTGCCATTGAAGCTCCTTATTGGCGAAACACACCTGATCCAGGTAATCAGCAGAAGATAAGGCAAGATTTCTGGAAAATCAGCAGGAGGCCGGCCCTTGACACCTGCATTTGGACATCCCTGGTCTAAAAATTGTAAAAGGTTGCATTAGTTATTTTTGCAATGATTAAAGAAGCCTGTATTGATGATTTCTTAATCTTTGTTCATAATATTATATATACTATGCTATAACATATAATATAATATAATATAATATAATATAATATAATATAATATAAT
>BSAI01000201.1:15764453-15813923 GCA_036245035.1 Adrianichthys oophorus | reverse complement strand
ATATAATATAATATAATATAATATAATATAATATAATATAATATAATATAATATAGTTCATACTTTAATGATCCAGATTCAAAGATTGGGGGAAAGTGGGAGGGGCAAAGCTTTTTGCTTGGGTGGAAGTTGCCCCCCTTTAGCTCCGCCTCTGATGAGAAGGTATTCTTGTATTGTTACAAATGTGTGATGTGAAGAAAACTAATGTTTTTACTAAATACCAAAAAACCTTCTAATTTTATGTTCTATTTTATTAAAGTTGATTAATTCCCAGAATTGTTTTTCAAAACCATATTTGACAAACGCAGCATGTGGAAGGACAAACTCTTTAAAAGTGCCGGTTGAGACATTAGAGCCATATTTGAGTCTGCTTCTTCCCTATTGCCAAACCACAAGAAATGAAAAACTTTTGGGAATTATTATGAGCCTCCAACTTTAAGATTTTTTTTCCTTGTTTTTATTCTTAAATCTGCCGAGAGTGATCAGGATGAAAAAAAACCCACAAATTTACTAGGATAGAGTTAACCCTTTAACACCAGACCTTTAACTCCAGTGTTAATGTTCTTTCACGTAACTTTTCAACCATTAATGCAATCAACTTAATTCCAGCAGATTCTGAAGCTTATGGCGCTTTGCTCTGCTTCAGAATCTGCTGAAATTACATTGATTGTGTCACCGGCTGAAAAGTTATGGAATGTTAAAGAGTTTGTCATTCAAGCGTCGCCGGTGACATCGCAGGTGTTAAAGGGTTAATGGTATTTCCACAAATAACTGGCTTTTAACTATTTGAAATACAAAAAAATAGTATTCTATTTTTCTGTTAACTTCTATTTATTACAATGAAACACCAAATTTTATGGATTTTTTTTTTCTTTTATGGGAGGTGTGGTTTATGAAGTAGAAAAGACCATTTTCACTGTTTTTCCACATCTGATTTTCTTTTTTTTTAAAAGATCTTAAACAAGGTTTCTTCAAAATGTTTTGTCATATTGATAAAAACAGAAAGTCTTTCAAGTTAGCACGTGTGAATGTACAAACACTGGCTCTCACGCACGCCCATAAATAACTCTCTTCGTGAAACCATCCGTGAAGCCACAGAGCAAGTGAAAACACAGCTGGAGGTGCCTCATCTACCTCTTAACCTTCAAGGCCGTGCCGCCAAGCTACAGTGCAGCCATGTACAGTGAGGGCTCTTTTGAAGAAAGTCACACGGTATTTGATTAAAACAAGAAAATGACACAGTAATAAAGACAAAAGTTTAAAGATGGCTGACTTGGAAAAAAAAAAAAAGAGGGTTAAAAGGGATGGGATCTGTGAAAGTGAAGCAGCTGCTGCCATCTACCATCACTCACTCACCACCCCTCCCCATCAGAGCACACTTAATATCCCACAAGGGCAAAGCTGTGGAGCTGAACCGTGTCCGTGACTCTGTCAAATAGAGATTCAGACCCTGATGATGGCGGAGCAAAAGGCTCCTCTGTTCACCATCCTGTCCACTGCAAAGGAAAGCGGAACATCGACTGGAAGCAATTAAACAGGAAATATTCTTAGCGCTGAATGTGGAAGACATTAAAATGTATAATCAACTACTTAATGACTCCACTTGATTCTATTTTGCTTCTAAAACACGCAGTAAAGTTATGCAAGTATTCTGGCATTTGTCATAACTGCTTTTTTCTCTTTTGTTATCCCCTACAGGCCAAACTAACCTCTTCCTGATTCTTATAATGCAGTTTTTTGTGCTGCTTTTGTTGCTGTGGCAACCAGCTTTTGTCTCCTCTCGTGATAAACAGTTCCAAACACGTAAACACAGCATTACTTCAGAGGAATAATTAGCTGATGAACTAGCAGAGGAAAAGCTAAAAGACAAAACATGCACATGACAGCCGTAACAGTCAGGAGACTCCAAATCACACATCCATCTTTCAGCACACAAAGTCCCATATGGAGCCAAACAAACAAGTTCATATCTTTCTGCATTCCATCTAATGAAGCAATTTGCGACATAAAGCTCCAGCAAGCCACAAAAATGTTGTATCAGGTCATGTCATTGTTTGTGAAAGCACATGAAGAGTCATCAAAATGACTAGAAGTTCTTTTTAAAAGTTTGCCAGTGCACTCATTTTTTACTGGATAAAAAAATTTCACTATCTTCCCTTCACAAAGAGACTCTTTGGCTCTAACTCGGCTACAGATGTGGGAATCTGTCAAAATATGCAATTTCTCATCACCCAGCTCAGAAAATGGGAGGGCGACTTGACTTATTGGTTACGAAATTCTCCATCAACTCCTGTGTTAGCGGCGAGCCAACAGCTGTTCTCTAAGAAAATGCCTTTGTATCATGTTGCTCCATTACATTTCTTGTGGTAAGACTGGGAATTAAGCTTGTCTGTCTTCCTTTTACACATCAGCTAACAATGGCAAATTGATAAAAAGGCCGACCGCTGAAGTCTAAAGCCTTAAATGACAAACTCATTTGCAGGGAGGAGAAATAAAAAAATCAAACAAAACATTTACACTCCAGGTTGTTTTGTGGGCCTTTTGCTATCTGAGTCTTTGAATCACCCAACTGGCACAACACAATGTTTCACCTGAGCAATTGGGTTCTGTGTGAGTATTTGAAGTTACAGGAGCTTAGATCGTATCACTTACTTCATTAAAAACACATGACATGGCACAGACAGGCTTCTCTTCTTCTCTTTCCTCAGCTCGCCTCCCCTCTAGGTTTCATCACTTTTAATCCAAGCAGCACCACATGCAATTCAGTTTTTTTTCTAGACAGATCTCTTATCTGTCTTTTCATGTGACTGATGAAATGAAAACATCTTTTCATTCAGGTACATGTGAGGGTGAGCGACCACATGTCTGCACTGATCATCTCCTCAAAGGGAAAGATTCACTAAAAAGATCAGAGCAGAATTCACCCCCTCTGACTTATGAGATATTAATAATACTTCCAAGACCTACTCTGATCATCTTTTGATCAATTATAAGTGTTTCAAGTGTTTTTGTTTTATTATTATGATTATAACATTTTTAGACCAAATCTAAAAAAAGCATGAATCAAACAAAGGTGGCATTTGGATGTTTTTTTTAGTACAAAACAATATGTGTAGGGTGATCATTTGTGCATCTTAATAAAGATCAAAGTAGTTTCCTTTTACTGTAATTAGTATTAATTGCTAAGGTAAAACATTCATTAGCAGCAGACAGTCTTGAGTTGTTTTAGTCACATAGAAAACCACTTTCGAGAGGTAAAAGTCCATAAATGTTATGATCTAAACACATTTTAGATCATAACATAGTCAGAAAACACTACTTTTTTTAACCCATCATGGTGAAGTTCAACACATTTTCCAGCTTTAGAAGATATAAAATTTCAATGTTTCAAAAGATGTTTTTTAAGAAAACTCTTCTAAGCAAATACACATTCCAATACATTTTTATTGATATCTAAAAGTCGATGTTTCACAAGGCAGTAAAAAGGACGCCTTGTCCCGCTGACAGCTCCAACAGAGCCGTGCTCCACAGATGTGCAATCAGTACAGGATCACATTAAAAGGACCTCTTCTACTTTGGAATAGACCATGAATAAAGACAGCAGTTCCATCAGAACTGGGCCTCTGAACAAACAAACAAAAAAGTCTCCAAGCTCCAGTCAATCACGCTGCAGCATGATGTTTCCTTTGACCACTTGAGTTAGTCATACAGTAATATGTTAACCAGAGCCATGAGTGAATGTGCTGCCATGACAGGACAGAGGGAGTATGCAGGGGAATCCTCATTTTCCTTGAAGAACCAGGCGTCATAGGAATTTAACCACATTTATTTCTAACTTGGGCTTCAAAATAAAAGCCCTGCA
This sequence comes from Adrianichthys oophorus, assembly GCA_036245035.1. NCBI lineage: Eukaryota > Metazoa > Chordata > Actinopteri > Beloniformes > Adrianichthyidae > Adrianichthys > Adrianichthys oophorus. The sequence goes on along the minus strand of BSAI01000201.1, from coordinate 15,810,061 downwards.
CGTAAGCCCTGCAACTCAATCAATAATTTTATCAATAAAGCTCTATAATTCCAGAGTGCATGCCATCATTCTTCACAACCATAAGCACCACCCAAGCAGACCTAATAACATTTCACAGCAATATTCATAGAAAGATGCTTGATAGAGAGGATGTGGTTGCTATAGTAACCAACCAATAGGTCCATGAGAAATCTTCGAAAGAAGTTTTCCCATTGTTGAAAACTATTTTTTTAACCTTAATATCGAAGCTTATGTTGACAGTATGTGTTGTTACTTCACCTACTAAGCTCTCTCGAGCATATTAAAACTTTTTTTTAATTTTAAATTTTTTGTGATAAATCCGAGAAGCATGCATTCTTCCAGTAGTGTGCGATTGGCTTGTGTTATGTAAAAGGTGGTGGCTGAGAAGTAAATAGAAACAGAAACCTCCAGCATCGGCAACATGAACCGAGTGAAAGGGGCCCCGTAAATATTTCCACTAGCTACTAGGGGAGTCAACGAGGAGAACAGAGTTTATGTTTGCTTTTCGCCGGATGTCATCTGTGAGCCATTAGGGAACTGTTGTGAGGGTGTGTTTCTGTGACATATACCTGCAGAACTGCAAAGAAGTATTATTAATAAAAACTTTTTTTTTATGTTTGAAAATGTAAGGACTCGAGGTTAGGGTTTGAGTATAGGAAGTCAGATTAGGAGCACAGTGAGGATTTATGATTTCTCAGTGATGTTGTATGCGTGTGAATGGGTGTGTGTGTGAGTGATGGAAGGAGGAGGAGGAAGTCTCTGAGTCACTTTCCGATATTTGTACTCAGATGTAATTTCCCAAGCTTGAAACAAAAACCAAAACAGAAAAAAAGCTGTTCTGGGGTACAATTAGATGGATTTTTGTTTGAACTCCCACATTTGAATGAGATGTTGCCTCTTTCTCTTCTCCCTTTTTCTGGTTCTTTTATTGGCAACACAGTAAAGATGAACTGGCAGATGTTACACGTGTTTTTAGGCACAGCACCTTCCGCTGCAAAATGTTTGTGTATACATTTTTTTAAAGGGCCTATATCATGCTATTCTTAAGCCTTTCAGAGTAAACTATATCCATATATGTGATAATATATTACCTTTGTCACACTGAAGAACTTTTTTTAAAATGAAATATGAGTTATTTTGTGAGCTCTTTTTCCACCTAGAAGTAAGACGTCTCGATTTTTGAAGCACCGCCTTTCGCTCTTTGTGGGTGCCACCCATGTCAACGTGAAGTCGGCCTTTGCAGTGTGTATGCAACAAAAACGAATAACATACGAACTTTTGCAAAGATGTATATGCATATTGTGCATATAAAATGAAAGCGTTTTGCAGATCACCGCCAGTTCACAGAGAAAATGTGTGTGTGTGTTAGCATAGGGGCCCAAACCCTTTCTGGGCGGGGCTGTTCCCCACTTTGTGACATCACAATGGGAGGACCCATTTGTTTCCATGAATTGAGAAGGGTTGGTGCTCAGAGCGCAGGGTTCAGAGGAATGCTCAAAGACGCTTGAATGCAGCAAAATACTGCTTTGGGTTATATTTCGTGAGGAATTAACATTACAATACGCTTAAACGCTCCAAAAAGGTAATTTTGCATGTTATAGACATTTTAAACTACCATTAAATAAAAACATTTTCTTAGGAGAGATGTAATCAACTCTGTGCTCAGTGAACTCAATGAACTTGTACTGTTCTTTAGCGTTTTTTTTTTAATAATTTTTTTTTTTTTTTAAACTTGAAATATTTTAAGATGCAAGTGTGGAAAAATGTATTAATGTATGAAATGTATTTTAAATTGCCCCCTAAAAGACAATTTTGTAATTAAACCATCAATTCACAGACTGTGAGAACTGCACTGAATTAACAAATAGCTACTGAATTTGAAATACCCACACATCTATCATCTGGACCATCTCAATTATTTGTTTTACATCATCTGGGTCAGGCAACCTGCTACAGACTGACGACAAAATTGGACGATACAACAATTTAGAGGGTTTTATCTTGAACATATTAAGGAGTTTTGGTCCCATTTTTGTTAATTTCCTGTTGTGTATAATAACTGTTTTTCTTTTAAAGTAATAACACTTGTATGCATCAGAAAGACTTATAATTATTTATTGGTACTATTTTTTTATTGCAGCAAGAAGAGTGTGATGCTAACAAAATATATATACATATATAAAACAAAGAGTGCATATTCACAAACAAATATTGTGTTCTTCACAATAAAAAATATGAATATGGACAGGTTGCTCAAAATGAACAACTTTTTGTGTCCTTCTAATCTTTTTCATATTTTCTATTTTTATTTTACATGTATAAACTGAACAAAATATTTACTTTGGCTTCAAGCTTCTCTCTGTTTTTTCTCAGCAGGAAACTAACTGAAATTCATGTTTTGTATTCAATAAATCAAATTACTTTGAATTGATTTTAAATCAGATGTCACCAATATTTCCAGAGATGGGAAACAAATCCAATCCTAAACTGTTCAAACTTTGTGAGAGCAGAAAAACGGAAAAAACGATCGTCGCAACAGTAAATGGCTTCGGCAAGATATCAGTTTCAAAGTGGGTGGCAAATGTGCAATTTGATTACGCTGTGGATCCCTGAAGTTTACTTTAAGCTCTCGAAATAGCTTGAGAATTGTTGATGATAAAACCTCAACTTGGAAATTCCCTACCATAATTCCATTGGAATAAACCCCCCAAAAAACATGTTCTTAAGGAAGTGTATTTTATCCTGAGATCCAGACAAAAAGGTAGTAGCTTGAGACAGAAACTGAACAATATCTGAAAGCATGTCAAAATTATTCTAAGCGCAATATTTCAGGATTTAAGAATCACATGAGATGTAAAAAATAAGCTGATGCCAAGCGGCTGCTAGATTGCACTGGGTCACCCGCAAACTGTAAAAGTATATAATTTATTGGATGAGGCTGTCAAAAAGTTGAGACTCAAGCCCCTGACCCTGTCTGGTGCTGTATCATTCTCACTCCACTCAGCTACACAGAGCCACATGAAGTGCAAGGTAAACAGCAGACTATTTACTCAGTTGATAAGCTCTGAATAGACGTGACACAGAGCTGTATGCACATACATCTTTGCATTGACAGACTTGATACTGGAAGCATTAAAGGCACATAGGGGAACATTCATTTTCCCAACCCTCCTTGACAAAGGCAAAATTAAGATTAATAAAACCATATTTTAAGAGATAGTGTAATATAGACACACAGGCGTCTAGAAAATTCATATTTTCTTTTGTGGTTATAGATTAAACTCTACAAAGAGTTCATAATCAGATTTATGTGAAAATACAGCTGTTTCTTTGGGGGACCTGTTCCATCTGTGGCTGATGCTAGTAGTTATACGCTGTTTGTGCAGACAGAGGCCCAACACAGTGGTCGTCACACCAACAAGATATGCATATGGTTCATGTTAGAAGTCTTGCTGCATGCCTCATCACTTTACAAGTAAACCAAACTGGTTTTAGCAGTGAGTCACAACCAGAACCAGAGCGCCGCAGTGTTGGATCGTGCAGGGACAACACAAAAAAAATAATAAATCTGCTTCCTTCTGTGCAGTGTAAAGCCAGGATCTCCAGATGCAAGCAGAGCAGACACCAGAACTAGCTATTGTGGCTAGACACTTAAATGTGCCCCTGAGTTCCCATGTTTAGCTTTCGGTCATATCCAGTTGAACCGGGTTGCTATAAATAAACTTCATTGAGGAGTGGGAACATAAAGATGTCTCAAAACCAGTTTTCTAACCTCCAAAACTTTTTATTTCCACTTGGATTTCAGCTTGAAACAATATTTGTTTCAATTTGCATTAAACAAAAAATCAAGGTCTCCCAGCATGTGCTTTGCTTAAAGGCATATGCTTCCCTTTTTTGTTGCATTAAATCCTTACAATCATATCAAATGTTCTCACTAGGATATCCTTTAACTAATTCTGGTCCTCTGATGTGGCTTGGTCTTTGCTCCCTTTGCAGTTTCCAGCCCTTTGAAGGAAACTAGTGACATGTTATTACACGAGTTTATGTGGTGGCCTTACACAGATAGATCTTTGGCAGTTTGGCTTTAATGGGTAATTGAGCAACCCATCTTCTATTTTCAAAAATGACCATCAATACTCAAGCTAAAGCTGATGCATCCTTATGATCCACTGAGAATGTCGCAGACCTGGGTTTAGCCCCACTATGGGCTGCAAGTAGAATATCAGAGAGCGCAAGTCTGGGGTGCTGAGAGTTTGGGGTGCCATATCCTTCTGAGCTCCCAAAATGCTTAGAAAACTGCCACAGTTCATCTATATATTTATCTATCTTCTCCTGTGATCTGTTTTAGATGTAAGTTTTATGTTAAATGCCCTTCCTGAAACTACTATCCGCAATGATCCGACTTGGGACAAGCACAAGCAGAGGACACTGGTTTGTGGCATCTTTTTTTCTGTTTGTATGTGTCCATCTGTCTGTCCATCCATCTTTATGCTGTCCTTTATTTTATTGTAATTATTATTATTATTACTATTATTATCCTTTTATTTTCTATATATTGTTTGTTTATTTATTTATTTTTTGTATTTTAAAAAATTCCAAAAGTTAGCCATGGCATCTGGGGGAAGGGGGTCACTGCATTTGGGGGGCATTTCCCCCCTTGACTCGCCCCATTCCCCTTGCCTGTATCCGGCCTTGGAATGCAGTCTTTCTAAATGCAGGGTTCCACATCCCAGTAGCCTGATCAGGATTTCAGCTTATGAATGCAAGGTGCAGACTCTGGTGCATCTTTCTCTTTCTCTCAACCCCACCCCCCACCCCCACCCCACCCCCCCATTAAGAAAAACAGAAGCCTCCATCAAGCTGAAGCTGATTTCTGAACCTGAATGCCATCAATTCACCCTGATCAATGATGGGGGGGAGGAGTAAGGAGATGCTACTCACATTCATTTGATCCCCTCGGTTGTTCTGGACAAAAGATCTGGATATTCCCTGAAAGACCCGCTGACTGCAATTCCAATCTCACCCCCAAATGAGAGTCAATCCACCGGAAGGGAATCTTGATTTGATCCAAGCTGTCCAGCTATTGTGGATTCCTTTTTTTTTATCGATATTAAAAAAAGCTGATCCGGACTGGTGGTACCTGAAGTAAAAGTCTAATGAGACTGAAGCAGCTTATGTTACTCCAGCTCTGACGCGTCCTTGTGCGTCCCCGCGCCTCTGTCAGGTGAGCGCGTCTGGATCAGCTGGCAGGCTGCGCGACTTCTTTGCAGTCTGCAGCAGAAAAGCCCCTCCTGCGTCGCTCTGATCTGTTCTCCCCTCCTCCTCTTCCTCCTTGCAGCATCCAGTCATTCAGAAAAGGGCTGAAACAGAGCCGTTTCAACAGACGGTGCACCTCACCAACCAGATCTGACTCCTCCACCAAATGGCTCAGCCAGTCAGTCAGTCCCCCTCCCCATCTCTCCGTCTCCACACCTTGCCCCCCCCCCCCCTTCGACAGTTAATTTATTCGGGGAGCCACACAAAAGAGGGGGAGCAGGGAGGAGGGAAGCTGTTGAGCACAGAAGGGAAGAGTGGAAGACTTTGGTGCCCCCCAGCTCCACTTAGTGGAAGTTGTCTTCCTTTTTGGAGACAAAGGAGTGCACAAGCAGTCGGCAAGAGGAGTCTTTATGATTATGTTTTAGACAAGTTTGATATGAATTAATTTCAAAAGTTTTTAAACCTAAAGAAAAATCATTGTATGAATTTATAGATGTGCCAAATATTATATTTCTCACCTCACAACTTCCAAAGAATTCTTCCAAATGACTAAGGTTACACTAGCAGCCATTGCAACAACTAAAGAAAAATTCAAAGTATTTGGTTTGAGATCCAGATTCATCACGTTCAGAAGCTACGAGAGGAAGCTGCAGATCATCCTCTGCAGAGTCTGTTAGGACTGTAAGATGGGAGTCATTTATCATCACAGATTTTAGGTCAGCCCTCTACCTGCATCACTGAGGCAGAACAAGAGGGAAGAAGCGGAGGAGGAGGAGGGTTTGGGCTGTGATGTGGGGGAGGTGTTGGTGGATGGGAGGGGAGGGTGTCAGCAGAACATGGTTAGAAATCAATCCATCGCTTCTTGTTCCAGGTCTCCATGGAGCAGATGGTTGTGTCAAATGCTGTCAGACAGGTTTTCGAAGTGAACGATGATCAGCACTGACACCCAGATGGAACGCTTTGAGACCACTTTTGAAACGCAATTTATTCATTTAAACAACTAAGTAAAGGCAATTCAAAATGAATTTTCAAAAACAAACATTTCCCGCTTCTCTACATCATGCAAAGAATCATGAATCAGCAAAGAATGCTGGCCTTGATTGCACTACCGTCTACTACATTTGCTGCATTGAGATGATCCTTTGTGACAAAGGGTGTCTTTTATTTTGAAAGGAAGTCACTTGAACCTCAATCAAAAGTTATAAACTATTTCATATTTCCTCTTTTTGCCTATGTTTTATTTATGCAAAAACTAATTAGTGTCTTATTTTTCTAAAGATTGAAATAAGATTGTGGCTCTTACTGGGTTGTGGTCCGTAAGAGGTCAAGGATTTTTCACCCAAACTTGCTAAAGCGTTATTTCTTCAGCTCAGACGTGTGCCATTAAATCTCTTCCGTCTGTTTGTCCCGCCGAGGTTTCCAGCCAGCTGCATTTACAGCGTGCCCTTTCATGCCTCACTAACTTTCACTGACCATGGTCGACAAGGCTGAAAACGTTCAAGTCATTTGCCTTCATAAGGCTAACTATGACACTGGGACTAATCTTTACATTTTACAGCACTGTGTGCATAGTATTTCTAGATGCTAACATTTTGTGTAGCCCTGTACAGTTTTGATATAAAGTTTATGGAATTTACATATATGTAATATGGAGCTGTTCAATTGCAAGTATTCTCTGCAATATTGTCTCAAAAACAGTCCTCCTTAAAGCTTTGAAATCCGTTTTCTCACTCGTTTACTCCTGAAAACCTCTTTCCAAGCTGAATGTGCTTTGAATGAACTTCTGACATGTCAGAAGGCTATCATAAAAAAGATCAAGTTTGGATAGGTCATGATTGATACTGGTATCGCTGATATGCGCTCTCTGCCAGATGCCATCAATTAAAAGCACAAGCTCATAGACATATTTTTCAGACATGAAAAGGGCCATTTAGTTGAGATAAAGTACGTGCATTTAGAAAAGAAAAGGTAAACCTGAGTAGGGCCCCCTTTCTAACAATCCTTCACTTATTTGAGCTTTAATGGAGGGTTTTAACCTCATTGGCTACAACAAAAATAAAAGGTTGACATTGTTCGACTATTATGTACTTAAAGCAATAATGAGAATAGAATAGAATAGAATAGAATAGAATAGAATAGAATAGAATATACTTTATTAATCATGTTCTTGACAAAAGGCATGAATGACTCTGTCAGTTAAATCTCTAATTCTTCATCATCAATTTGTCCAACCGTGTAGTTGCAGAAAAGTTAATATCTTTGCAGAACAGCAATGTGATTATTAAAAAAAGATATCTTTATTACACTATGGTGGGATTCTTGTGTTTATGATTCATTTTAAATGTTATTCTGATAATCTTTCTTCATTTATCCTGGTCATCTAAACACATTACATCTTAAATGTAATAAACACTTTTTCGCTTCACCAAATCTCAGTGGTTTTTATTGACATAATGCTGCTGTCTTTTTAAGCCATATGTTCTAGAGTCTTTTACCTTGGGGAAAAGCAGGGTGGCTGCATGCAGAGAATTTTACCACTTCTGACTAAGAAAGCATTTCTTTGCTGACAAAAGCATAGAGAAATAATTATTCCTATCTTGTTAAACCTTTTGCTAAATGTACTAAACTTAGAAGAAAAAAAAAACTTTGAAAGGCTCAGATTTGCTCCTCAACTTACACTTTTTCCTTTGGCCACTCAAGTATGTCAATATTAGCCATAAGAATAGGTCCTGTGCCTCTAAAGGAGTCGACCAGCATTTATCTGATCTAACATTCCTGTGCAGCAGGATGAGATGAAGTCACTCCTTTATGGACTGTCCTGGTGCCAAAAAGGGGAAGAGAAAGCTTTCTTTTCCCATGGTCAAAATAGCAAATTCAAATTTTCCTCAACTTTACAAAATGTCATCCTCATCCCCAATTCCTGCATTGATAGCATCTTTTTAATATTTTACAATAACACGTTTTTTTAGATGTGTTTGAAGCTGTGACATAAACAGGGTTTGGCATTTTTTAGATAGACAGAAGGCCAGTTTAGGATTCTGCAACCTTTAATGGTAAAAAAGTTCAATTTCTTATGAACCAAAACCCAGTGAGAACCCCAAAAGTCCCACTTCTACTTTTTGAAATTGATAGTTTTTATTTTTGTTATTGTGTTCATTCATTTATGTAATGTAGCTTTATAAATATTTAGAATTATGAAATCATGACAAAGTTATATTTCTCTATGTGCAACAGCTTTAACTTCTGTTTTTTACTTTTGACAGCAACAAATACAAGTTCCTTTCAAAATAAAATCCACCCTGTGTGAAATAAAAGCGTCCACCTGCAGCAGATTTACTTTAAGTAAAAAATGCAAGAAAATAAAAAAATGACATTTTTCTGATGAATATGACTTTGGTGCACCTTTATTGGTTTTCTCTTTTTGATATCAGTCATAAACATCACAGAAATGGTGTAGAATCCAATAAAAAAGCATAATGCAAAAATGGTAAAAATAAAAAAAATGAAAGAACAATGTAAACTACAAGTTTTACCATCATTTTGCTCATTTATCTGACATTTTAGGCTTTGCATTTCTCACTTTTTGTTTTTTCAAGTATTTTAAATACGCCTTCATTTTTACCTTGATGAATGTTTTTGAAATGAAAAAACAGGAATTTTAATATATTTTTCGAAACTCAAAGCTTTTTAGTCTGCCTTAAGAGCTGCCTCTGTTAATGTGTTATTAGCATACAGAAGGGCTATTGTTAATGTTAGTTTTCCAACCATTCATATAATTTTATTGCATTTAATAAACAACCTAAACAGCATTTGTCCTCATTGCGTGGGGGATTTAATGCTTATTTTACTCTGCATCTTTTTTCTGTGCCACTGCCAAGTGAATTTCCTTTTCATTTAAAGCTGGGACATTGGACATTTCTGCAGACGTCACTAAAAGCAAACAAGCATTTAAGGCTTGATTAAATGTATATCAGCAAATGTTTTCTAGCGACAAAACGAGGGGAAAATGCTTTAATTTGCAAAGTGTTGGCAGCACATTTCCTGCTGGCTATGTGTGGTTTCCTCTGAATCTTTTTCAGGGTTTTAGCGATTTTATAAGAGTATTGTTTATGCCAATTTTTAGCAGGAAAATAACTGTGTAGCATTTGTACTATTTTAGTCAAAGTGTGAAGGAGAACTGACTAGCAGGAAAACAGCATTGTTCACTGGAGCACCAAGAAGAGATTGCTTCCTTTGTGCTTTGCAGACAAATGTGTTTAAATACCTTTACAGCCAAAGAAGGTTGTAGTATAATCATTTAATAAAAGTGTTCACAGAGAGGTACTGTAAATATTTAATTGCTAAATCTTTTTGTCCAAAGGCGTGTGCAAATTCTAATCTTCATATGTTATCGTAATGTGTTTGGAGTTAAATAGAATTGAAAGGAACTTAGTCAGAATGAACTTTAAGAAGTTCAGAGGCTCTACTTGGCCTATTTCCACTTGGCAAGCTTCACATCAAAATGCTCTCCCAGCTTCAGCTTAGAGTTTGCTCTAAAACATGTCTGAAACATTTAAGCAGTCATTTTAAATCTGAGGGGGGTGAATTAAGGAAAAGAGGGTTCAGATTAATTGTGCAGTTGAACTGCCCCTTGCACTCTCTGAATATCTGCATGCAGGCTGATATCAGAGGAGTTCCTCTGACAAGCTTCCAGGTTTTGTACTGAAAAGACAAATAGTGACTCTGAGTCTATCCAAAGGATTCCTGTATTTATTTGAAAGATCTTTACACTTAGACGTCCAATATTTCTCTGGGAGATAACCTCTCCTTCCCCCTTGTTATATTCTGTTCTAATCATTATCTGGATCTTCATCTTTGCATGACACCACATTGACTCAATACCTTCCTCATACACTCTTGCACCCTTGTTCCCCCCTTGCTCTCTAATCCATCTCACTGTGACACCTCCCTTTCCTCGTTGTCCTCCCTCCATCAGAATGTTTTATTGTTTGAAAACAAAAGCGCAAAGCAGGCAAATACATTAAACCAGGACAAACCATGAAAAAGACTGTTGGCCTGTACGAAAACTGTGGCTTTTTAAATTACCTTCAAAGGCCATGAAAATTACTGCAAGGTGTTCAAATGCAGGTATTTAAAAAAAAAAAAAACAGAATTTTGAGGAAAAACTTCAATGTTTATGTATTCAAAAAGCCCATATACCCACTTAGACAGGTGCAGGGTCACAGTGATGACCGAGTCTATATCGTAGCTGCTGAGGGGGCAAAGGCAGGGTACACCCTGGACATTCTGTCAGTCCATCCATTAATGAATGGTTTACTTTTAAACTTATGTCATATACAAACGCACCAAACGACTGTAGTAACACATAAAAAAATGCAGTCTGACACTGGTGTGCGTTTGCCACGTTAGCTCATTTATAGTAACACTCAACCTTGTTTGCAACTAGCAAAAAACAGTCTAACATTTTGACAGAGCACCATCAGGTAAGACATTTCTGACATTCTCTCTGCTTTTGGAATGGCCTGACATGAGGAATGCCACATTAGTAGCCCATGTCTAGCATCTATCTGTCTGTGGAGGACCTTGATGCACTGACACCAGCAATGGCTCTACCCTTTTTGATGCTTCTTCCGGTTCTTGAACAGATTTCTCTTAAGGTTGTCTCTTGTGTTTTTCTGTTTGTATACTTGGAGACAGCACTCTGTGAACAACCAGTTTGTTTAGTACAAGACTTTTTCTGCTCCCCCTAGAAAAGGCTGTTGATGGTTGTCTTTTGGATATCCATCGAGTCAGCAGTCTTTTCCATGATTGAGTAGCCTTCTCCATCTGGGTTAGGAAACCTTTGCAGGTGTTTTGAGTTTATCCAATATTGGTTTTTTTTCTGGCATGTCACTGGCTATGATCCATATTAATTTTTAAAATCTGTTTTTGTTTGCTTTTTATTGACAAAAATACTAAATTTTGTCTTGATATTATTTTTTTAGATGCATCAACAAATATTATTTTAGTTAAAAACCATTATTTATTCATGTGTTTGTCAGTGTAAGAAAAGAGTACCTAATAATCCTTCAAGCTTTTTACAAGGTCAGCTCCGATTATATGAAAGCTTACCCCAAAAAATCTCATACTGGCTCATTACACAAAAAGAATACCTGCTGAAAGGTTTTTTTTTATACCACAATAGTGTCCTACTGAAAATATCCAGCAAACAGGAAGTAGCCAAAGCTGAGAACTTCCTGTATGAGCCCATCTAAAGACCAGCTCATTTTCTGTGGGCATGAGGGGTTCCTGAATGTGACTGTGCATGTGCTTGTAGGTGCGTAAGTGTGCAATTGCCATTCAACATTCCATCCTTCTGTTTCCTTCCCCCAGCTTTACCCTACTGATGCACAGCATCGTGGGAAAGAGTGAGTCACACCTCTGCACACTCTGCTCCTTCACTCAGCACATGCGTAAAGCATAACAGAAGGGGACAGATTTAAGGGGTGTTGTGAGCCAGATAGGATGAGAGATTGCACTGGGATATATTTTGATGTAAACATACGTGCTGGAAATAATATAAAATAATAAGTTCTGTTTTACTGCAATTCACATGCTCATTTGAGTTGTCTTTCAACACAATAAAAGTTCAAATGACTTTATCGTACTGTGTGTGAACTCATTCCCTTCCTTTCTCTATTATTCTTCGTAAACAGAACGAAAAAAAATCAGCTGTTGAACAACAGCCACGATTTTGTTTATGTGCATACGTGTGGTAATGAATGTGTTGTGGGACGTCCAAACATTGGTTGAGCCTGTGAAGTGTGTGAGAAACTCCTGAGGAAGAGGAAACCGAGAAGTGCATCCAGAAGATAAGTCATCGCTCCCGACAACCTTCTGGATCAGCTGCTTCCTGTTTATAGCTACATACTGATGTTGTCCTTTGACAATAAGGAGGCTTTCACCTTTGACCCCACCGGAACAGAAGCACATCCTGCGTCGGAGGTTACATTTTGCTGTGGCTTAGTACAGTAAAGTGGAATGCACTCGCATTTGAAAATGTTGTGCATCACATTAGATGACAGTATACAGATGAGTTAGAGTTACGCTATGAAGTGAACAAAAAAAATGTTTTTTTTTTTATATTCATTAAAGACCCACTCCAATGAAAATTGTGTTTTTTGGTCTTTTTAACATGTTCTTGTAGCATTTTTCTCATGATGGAGGACATTTATATAAAATAATTTAAGTTTAACTTTTATTTATTTAATTTAGGAGTGAAACTGTGTTTCTTAGTATTTCTTTATACAAATCGTGTTGGATCAGGAGCAGATGACAACCTGCAGTTTTAAAAAAGCTCAGTTTTGTAACAGCAACTGCCATTGGTGAACCAAAGTCTCCTTGCTCTGCTACAATTCTGATTATTCAATTTGCAGACTAATAGATCAATTAACCTCTTCGTTTTCCTCATCTGAGCTGCCATCTGGCTCAAAACTATACGACTGGATAGCTCCGACATTGCTCACAGCATAGCACAGCAGTAGCATGGTATTTGCTATGCTACTGTTAGCTTGGGTTTGTGAGGTCAAAGGGCAGCAATTTTTTAAAGGCGAATACTTTCAATTTTTTCACGTTTGGATACTTTCTTAAGTCTGAAACACACTGAAAAATGTGTCAAAAGGGTTATCACAGTTAACATAAAAGTTTAAAGACAAAAAGATTTTCTAAAAGGTCTCTTTTTAGGACAAAAATACATCAAGTACTAAATTACCACTTGAAGGAAAAAATGTATGAAAACACACAAGTAAGGGAAAAGAAAATTAAAACAAATTTATACTAAAATTAAATATTAAAATTACTCAAATTAAAACTACACAAGCAACAGGTACATTACAACAAACAAGTTAAATAATTAACACGTGAGCTCAGGTGAATCAATAATTAGGTACAAGAAGTGCAGTAATCTCATAAGATAAGGACTTGAAACTAAATGCATAATATTAGAATGACCCAAAGCTGCTGATATTCCTGAAATCTCAGGGTGGGATGATGAAAAGTGCCATGACAGGAAGTTCCTTTGTTGTGTAGGGGACTGAGCTTAGCCATGACGGTGAGACCTTAAGGGGTGTAACCGGGAGAAGAAGGAGGAAAAAAAGTCCCTCATGGCCAGATTGTTGTTAGGTTGTCTTTTCTTGAAAACACTGTGTAGACAGTAGGGACAGATCCTTTCAACAGGCAAACCAAAGTGATGATTGTCCTCTCTAAAAAGGGTGCCCTTGGGTGTAGTCTAAGTATAGATGCAATAGACTATTCAGCCTAGCAGAGAAAATACAGCCAAGTCCAGAATCTCAAATGCAAAAGACATAAATAGTTTTTATCCTGGGTTTGATTTTTTTTTTAGTGTCTGTCCAACTAAGTTTTTTTTTTTTTTTAATTAAAGTTGTTGATTTTTTTTGGTCTTTGGAGCTCTAAATTTGAATCTTTGAAGATCCATAGGGGCAGTGTCTGCGATGATGAAAGCTTTTTAATGTATAAATATTTCACTAGGCCTTTGTAATGATAGGGCCAAATGAAAAATGCTACAGGGTCCAAGAAAAATATCCAAAAATAATATTTGCTCAAATCTAAAGGGATTGTTTGAGCAGCACATATATCCAAAGGGATACTAAAACACGGTGTTGCTTTATTTGCATCAAAACAAGCAAACTGCAGTGGTTTCATAGGGTTAGGAACCTTTCCAAGTTGCCTCCAATACACCATTGTCCCTGAAAAAAGGACCAGACACAATTCTTGACAAAAGCATTGGCTCTCCTGGAAATGCTGGAGGAGGCCATCTCATTTACGGGAGAAAGTGGCTGAAGAATGGTAGGTACCTCTCCTCTGACTGTCATCTCTAAAACTTCATTCCAAACAGGTGCCTGGATGAACTAACTGACAGATGGATTGATAAATATTAGCTTTAGATGTCTGCACCCATCCGAGCTACCCCCTGTTCAAACCTCTGCCCTCCGGCAGATGTTACAAAACAACCAGAGTTAGAAAAAGCTTATTCCACAAGGACTCACTTTATTGAACACCTACAAAAACAAGCCACACCCAACACATACACACACTCTATTTGTCTGCAAGTGATGGGCTCCTATTTTTGTTAGTATTATTTTTATTCATATTTGCATTTATTTATTCACTCATACAGTTTTTGTATTATATATTGCATCTTTGCACACTGATTTCTTTTTGTTTCCTTGTACATCTCAGTCTCAAGTTGCTTTAATTTCAATGCACTCTAATCACAATAAAAAAAAAGATTCTGATAATTATTGTCAAGCCTCGAACTTCCATCGCCCCCTCCAAGCATCAGAGGGAGCCATCTCCAGAGTATTGACATTCTCCTGAGCCCCTTTGTCATTACATCTTCCATGAGCCTCATCTGGTAGTCAAAGGAACTCATGTTTAAGTCCTCCTCCTGCCAACTTCGATGTCTTCAAAACAATGTTCAACAGAGCGTCGCAACTAAGGTCCCCCAACGTCACCAGATAGCCTCAACTGAGATCATGCCTGAACCTGTCACCAAGCATCACTCTGCCCCATCAATATTGGGATCTGCAGGAATCCTTCAACAAACAATATGCAACACGACTCCCCCCTCATGGGTCCTATGACTGCGCCATAGAGTTGCTGCCTGGTGCCATTCCAGCCCGGGGGAGGGTGTCCCTTTGTCACAACCAGACACTGAAGCCACTCAGATCTGCATCCAAGAGGAGCTGTCTGTTCAGCCTTCCATGCCTCCTGCATCCGCAGGGTTCTTCTTTGTCAAAAAAGAAAGACAGCGGTCCTTGACCATGTAAAGACTTCCGCGGCCTGAAAGAAATCCCAGTGAAGTACTGCTACCCTTTGCCATTGGTTGGTGCAACTGCACCAGGCTCGGTTCTTCACCAAGCCGGATCTGCGCAGTGCCTACAACCTAAAACGCACCCGTAAAGGTGACAAGTAGAAGACCACATTCTCAACCACTACAGGTCATTACGAGTATCTTGTCATGCCCTTCTCCTGAGAACCCTTCTCATTACATCTCCCATCAGCCTTTGCTCCCTGCTCCCAGGTCTAACCAGCTGTTCTGCATCATGCAATCACATCTGTATTTTGGCGAAGTTTTGTACTCGACACATGACAAAAAAAACGTGTGAACAAAATGTCAAAACAGATCTCAGCTAACAGCAATTTATCAATTTTGCAATTTTATCTTGTAGATATTGTCTTTTTTTTTTAATCAGACAACAGAAAAATGTGTCCTTTTGGTCAAGAAAACACAGCACCTTAACTAACAAAGGTGACTTTAGAGCAAATACATTATTTTTTGCATTATTCACACAGTTTGAAATGGCTCTTGTGGAGTCATTTTACAGCTTTCATTTTGTCTTTTTTATCTATTTTTTTCAGTTTGGTAAAAGAATTATGACAAAGATGAGGCCACACAAATCAATCATAATAATAGTTTATCTAAAAGGGAAAACATGATTGCACGTGGTTAAAATAGCCAAAATTAGCAAAAGTCTAGTTTTAAGCTGTAGTCCCCTGACCAAAATGTAAAAAAGCAACATAAATATACAATAATACTAAATGCAAACACTTACTAAACATACAAATAGATAAAATACAACATCACAGCATATCACAACTTTAAAACACGTTTATATTTTAGTGTTGACAGCTATAGGTGTTGACAGGCTACAATTTTTTAATTGAAAAAAATGTTTGTTTCATTGAGAGGCTTCTGAAAGGTTCAATGGCTTTAATGGAGAGTAACATGGAACTTAAATTTAAAAAAAAAACATTTTTAGAAGGTCAAACCCAAAGATTTTCTTATAATGAAACTAATTTCAGTTTGGCTGTTTTTACTGCCCACTTCTAAAAAGAGATCCCAGTTGTACTTGCTGGGATCTGGTAGAGCCACCTTTCCAGTTTGGGGGTTGTAGCCCCAAGTTCTCCAATTACAAAAGGGTCCACTTTTGCCCTCATATCTTTTTTTAGCTCTTGATGTTTTTCCAACTTCACCTGTTCCTACTTCTTGATGGCATCTCAAACCCAGTAGCTAACTAAACTATTACTTGTGAGCAACTGTTTTATAAATGGAAGCAACAAAGAAGGCCAACAGAATTTGTTACGAAGTGTCAGGATGACCCAGATGCAGGACAAAATGGCACGCTAGAGTAAAGAAATAAAGTTATGTTAAAAAAAGTCCCTCTCTAGATGGGAACAACCCACAAACAGAACTAAAGACCGGCAAGGCTAAATAGAGCAAGAAAGACCAAGAACTAAAGGGAACACTCCGACAGTCAGTGCAGAAACACTACAGCTCAAACAAATTAACCTAAAGTGCAGGCAACAATTCGCCAATCCATGGAGAGCTACCATCCACTGAACTCTTCAGGCACGAGGTCCTCTTTGACACCCAGAGAATGGACAGAGTTGATCAGCCCAGCTACACTCCCTGGGTGTGGAGAAGGACCTGCTCTCGCTGTATATGGGGAGGAGGGTTTTGCCGCGAGGGAACGATGAGTTGATCAGCTCTACGCCTGGCTCTCTGGGTCCACTCCCTGGTTGTGGAGAAGCTGATCTTCTAAACACCCGCAGATCGGAGCGGGCTGATGAGCTGATTAACCCTCTCTACTTTGTGGGTGTTTAGAAGGGCCTAGTCAATGCATCAAGCTCTGGTTGGCAAACGATAGCAGACAGGAGCCCATTTAAACAGCCACAGATCGTAGCTGCCCACTACAATCTGCAGCTGTTTAGAAGTGTCCAGTGGCACCTGCTATCCAATTACTGGTGACCAGCACTCGGGAAAGAGCTCTGTGTTGGAGGCGCTATGAGGGGAGGTGCTGCAGAGACAAAGAAATCAGTTCTGGAAAACATTTTTTATTTTTTAAGTGTTTTAAAAATGCTTATTTAGATTTTTTTTGTATTAATTATTGAGCATATCTGTTTAAAGAAAGTGGGGAAATGTCAAGTTTTGCCAGATATTATTCACAATCTAAGTACGAAGCATCTGATAGAAAACTCTAATGGCCCAGTATTCTAGCAGCACTTAAACGCATCACTTACACACAAATCTTGAAGACGTGAAAAGAGTCTCACGTCTCATTTATGCGCAGATGCAATTTTGTGTGTGCGTAACAAGTGATTTGTGCATAATTTTTTAAAGATTTGTGCGTGTAGTTAGTTTCAAACTGTTGTAATTTCAAGTTGTACATGTGTAAATTGAATTTTGTATTTTTTTAATTCTGTCATTTTTGTACTTATTAAACTGATTAGTCTCTATTTTGGAAAGATAAAATGAACAATAAAGCCAAAAGCATTAAATTTCTCTCCACCACATTTCTAGTTCCAGTTTTGTAAGCATGTGATTTTGTTTAGTATACACAGTAAAACCTTTTGACCACCTAGGGAATTATGAATAACTGTGAACAGTTAACCTCAAGCTCTGTTTGAAGTTTGCAGTGTAAAGTGTTTCTTGGAAAAACATTGGTATTATAAAGAGTGCTATATGAGTTAGCCGGTACAAGTTGCCACCAGGGAGGTGTATTAGAATTTAAAACTTTCTTTTAATTAAATGCTGATTAAATGTGTACAGTTGAAAATACCCAGACCACAAATAGGCTATTGAGCTGCTTAGAGTGTTTCCTTCACAGAAGGATGAATGCTGTGCTTGTCTGTCAGGAGAGTATGATGAAGCTAAAGAGCTGATGTCTGCCATTAGAAATGAGACTCCATCTATTTTAGCTATCTGTTTTTAGGTGATGAAGTAAGTGGAGAACCACTTAAAGACTTTCACACTGCAAAACGCAGATGAAATTTTGAACCTGACTGTAGGATAAATATAATTGTAATTGTGTACGCCTAGTATGTCAAACTTAGATGTTTGCACGTTTGTACGTGCTTGTTTGAGCTCTTGTTTATCCTCTGTCCAAACCTTGAGACCTTATTTTATGCATAAAAACCCACTTTGACTTTTAGTGGACTTTTTGCAAAAAAAAGAGAAGAAACATGAAAAAAGGAGAAGAAGACACATACTTTTTTTCTATTTTCTTGTTACTTTAATTATTTTGAGAAGGAACACAAATTCAAGAAAGCTCATTTCATTTACACTCACTGGCTACTCTGTTCAATTCCTCATTAACACAAATTTCTAATCGGCCAATCACATGGCAGCAATTCAATGCATGTAGATGTGTAGACTTGGTCGAGATGATCTGCAAGTCTCAATTTCAGCTGTGACATTCAGATTCAGGGGATATTTCCTTTGCACACTTTGGGCCCCTTAGTACCACACAACACCACAGTCTAACACAGTTTACTCATCTTCTGATGGCTACTTCCAGCAGGATAAGGCGCCACGTCATAAAGCTGGAATCATCTCAAACTGATTTCTTTTAAATAGGAATGAGTTCACTGGACTTAAATGGCACCCACAGTCACCAGATCTTAACCAAACAGAGCACCTTTGGGATTTGGTGGAACAGGAGATTGGCATTATGGATGTGCAGTCAACAAATCTGCAGCAACTGTGTTAAAATATCATGACAATATGGACCAAACTCTCTGAGGAATGTTTCCAGTATTTTATTGAATCGATGCCACCAAAGTTCCAAAAGGCAAAAGGAGGTCCAACTCAGTGTGATGGAAATCATACATTTTGGCCTTCTACTTAATTCTAACGTCTTGACATCCACTCAGATTGATCTTTGCGCACAGTTTTCAGCTTAGATAGTTCAAGATTTCTTTTCTCTTTGTCAGCACATTTTGATTATGGCATTCACAACATTTTGACTTTGTCAGAACGTCTTGTCCATGCTAGATATGAATCCTTACGTCCATATCTTAAGTGTCTGGTTAGTTTGTACATAGTTTTCTGATTTGTTTGTTTGTGTCACTGTATAAAGGGCTTCTGCCCCTTCATCCCTTCAGAGCCCTGCAGACCACTCCATGCTTTCCTCAGCATGTTTCTTTTTCTTTGTTGAATAAATACTCTTAAAACTACTTAACGAATATTTCTTAATTTCATCGGATCTACGATTTTCCACCACACTCAGTACTTGCAAGGTGTACCTAATAAAATGGCCAGTGTATTGCACTCTAAACAGATATACGTCACAAAATGTTTCAGTAAACATACATGTCATTTGTTAATACAGGATAGTAATAATTTAATCTTAATTTTAAAGAGATTACGTTCTTTTGTAAAAAATCTCAATTGCTTCCCTACCCCTACATTGATCTCACCAAGTAGAGTGATATGGCAAATTAGTTTCTTCAAATTTGAACGTTTTCACTGCTCGATGATGTCATGAATAGTCACAGGTCATCTACGTTAGCGTGTATCTGCCAGTGCTCGGAAAATACATAATAATATCGTTTTTTTAATTTTACAGACATGAACGTTTACTTACATTTAAAAATACTATATTTACATTAAACTTCTGTTCTGCAAAGCACACCCACGTGAAAGAAATGCATTTCTCGTCTGTGCCACAAGCGTAACGCGGATCACCATGCCCAGCCTTAAGTCGCTACGGCTCCTTTTTAAAAAAACACTTTTGGACACCACTGCAGCTTCAAATCCCCCTACAATTGGAGCAATAGAGAGGAGCCAGAGGGGTAGGGAAGCAATTTGGATTCAGCCTTTGAATGGTTTCATGTTGCAAAAGCATAAAGTTGAGTGTAAAAAAATAGACACTCTTTTATCTGACAAAAGAAGCACTAACTACATTTTTATCACAGAATGTCTTGAACATTTAGACCGTTTTTGAACTTCATTTTTACTGCTCCTTGATGTATTGACATTAAATGTACAATTCACACAATCTCAGTTGGCACTTTTGTTCTCTGGCATATTGCTCCTTAAACACCAGCCCTCTCTGTTGTCAATCTAATTTATGTTTTTCCTTTTCATTTTCTTCCAGAGGCAAGGTTTAGTGCTCTCCTCTGAAATATTGCTCTGTACTGCAAAACCAGGCTGTTGGAGTTTTTTGCAGACCTGTAGGAAGATTAAAGTTGTGGCAAAACGGGTTCTCTCTTTTTTTTCTCTTGTTTTTGCTCTTCAAGGCAACCACGGCCTAATCCCTAAATTTTCCAAGCATTAGTCCAATATTATTTAATAGCTCCCGTTTTCATGTGCACACTCTTTAACTCACTAAGAACACATTCAACTGCTGTGCCCCAGCACGTAGAGACAGTTGTGTGCATGACTTACACGGAGTGGTCACTGTGTTTCCCATGGTTCTTTGTGCACACAGATAGCCCTAAATGGAAAAGCAAGGTGGGGTGTAGGCAACCACAAGCAGAAAATCTGCTTCTCTGCTTAGGAGACCCACCGGCTGTCCACATCACAGTAACCACGAGTTTCTAAGCTCTGTAATCACAGTGCAAAGGCTTATTTTAGTGCGCTCTGTCTACGGATTAAACAGAAAATTGCCAGGGATAGTGAATGTTTCCATGGCGCAGCTGAATGTTGCTTTTAAGAAATAATATAAATTAAGTTAGATTCAGATTAGATACGATGGCCTGGGAACAGTGCAGGATAGTGCAGGACAGTCTACTTTGCATGTCACTGTGAGATTTACTTTAAATTACTTGATACACAGAAGATTTTCATTCACTCAGCAACAATTGAGTTTTTGCATATAATGAAATTCGAATGGGTCTGTCAAACTTATGACTTCTTAATACACTATAAATCATTTTGGTGAGCTGTCAGTCTGAGATATGTGCCAATGCTGATGCTCTACAGAGCCTTCTCCAAACTGAATGCACAAGAGAATTTGTGGTTGGAACTGTCAGGGAAAGTTAGCTCAAAAATGACTTCCTATAATGAAAAGGAAAATGAAAAATCTGTCAGAATCCCATGTGAATTGCGTATCTGATTATTTATTTAAAACATGTGACTCCCCATTGGCTGGAAGGCTGCTGAGATGCACATGCAGAGCTGGCAGACAGCATCTAGGCCATCTTTCAGAGCATCGGGAAAATAAGCTATGATCGAGACCTTCATTAGGTTCATTGCTCAGCAATGACTTCAGTTCCTGGCCTCAGCGTTATTTCCTTGACATGACTCTATTTTGTGAGAGCTCGTCCTTGTCTGCCAGAGCAAAAACACAACTATTCTCACAGATTTCAAGTCTCGCTTCAAATTTTTTCTTCAGTTATGAATGAATACATAAGGAAATGTACTTTGCTTGTGTCACCAAAGTATGTCAAATCTCACCAGCAAAAGAAAAGACAAAAGTAAACAAAAAATAACATTTAAAACACAGATGTGAGCAAATTTTAAAATCTCAAAGGAAGATGATCTGACATAACTTTCTTTCAGTGCCGGAGCTAAAACATTGTTTATAATGGCAAATGTGAAAAGTGGAGTGGAAGGCCATTACAAAAGACGGTTCAAAAATCTGTGTTTCAAACAGTTGTGTTTTTGTTATTAAGGTGGGGTGCTGTTACTAATACTTTAAGAAGCATGAATGAATTCTTAATTTTTTTCAATGATTATACTAATACTGACTCCATTGTTGGGGGGGGACTTGGGGCTAGCTGCCCCACTTGCCCCCCATGTAGCTCCGCCCCTGCCTTCTTTGCTGATGTGTAAGAAAAGTAAAGTTTATTTAAAAAAGCTAACCCAGCATTAATGTTTAATGAGAAGGTTTAAAAAAAGACTGTTGAATCATAAAGTTTGTACTTCAAGTTCCAAGCAAAGAAAACTAGATGTGCTTTAACCCTTTGTCTACCAACACAAGACAAATCAATTTAAAAATGTGTTTTTTCTGCTGCTTGTTGCCTTGAGGGAGTAATACACACAATTGATGTTTTTAAGAATATGTTTTTTAATGTGCTCTACTGTTTAGTTGTTCAGGCAATTAAAGGGTCAATACAAAACTCCATAGTTTTTGTTTTGTAGAGAAATTGCAAGTTCCCAATTCTGACAACTGCTTTTACTTTTGTTACATTTACCAGAACCCTGTTTGCCTGCTAATAACCTCTGAAGTTAAACAGCACACAGTCACCTGTGCTCCACATATTCCTCAACATCAGAGGGTTTGGCAAACAAAGACAGGAAAGAGTTTGGAAAAGGAACGACTTTGATAGATATAAGGTTATTGTGGTTCGGTGAGCACTGAATCTGTGTGTGCAAGTATGTGTTAATAGAAATATGGGTGCCATGTGGGGCTGAAGGTGCGGCAGGAAGCCTAGCAGGCTTTGCAGAATATTAGATGCACTGCTGAAGGAAAATGTTCCTTTGATGGCTGTTTCGCCACCTCACTTTGTTCTCCAGATGTTCCGAGTGACCATAAAAAGACACCAAACACAGGAGTTCTTGTTCACACTAAAATAGTGGAACAGTGTTTCATTTGCAATACATCCACCATACGAAAAACTTAACTTTGTTGATTTCTTGCAAAGATTAACTAGTTTTTCTTCAGGATTGCAGTCTAATAAAGACTCATGGAAGCTGTGATTTTTACTAGATGCTTTAAATAGTCTGCACCTCTTAGTGGTTTTTCTTTATTTATCTGTGCTATAGATGCAAGCATTGTTTTGTTTTGAAGATGTCAGGTTTTGGTGAGCGGACACAAACGCAGGACAGCTGGCAGCTCCAAGAAAAACAGAGTCTTTATTGACTAAAGTTTCACAAAAACTTAGGAAGAGCAGATTGCTAAAAAAAAAAACAAAAGGTAAGACTCTCAAAGGCAAAAGTCCCAAAAACACTCAAGTCAAAAAACTAGTCCCGAAAATCCAGGCAGGAGAGACAAAAATCTGGTGACCCAGAGAAACGAAACAAACAGTGAGAAGAGGCAACTCGTGAAATACTGAAAGGGGAAGAGAACTGACCATAGGACACTGGCGAAACACATCAGAGAGGAGAGGTAATAAGCCTGGGGAGGCAAACACCCAAGAGAAAGACAACACCTGAAACAAGGGCAGAAAGAGTGAAACAAAAATAAGACAAAAAGCAAACAAACACCCTGGCTCAAACGGCACGTGACAGAATTAGACTAAAAGATACCTTAGTTATGTGGAAAGTACGGTGGCCCTGAAGTGCAACTCACACTGCTAAACACAAAAACATATTAAAGAGTTCAAAGTTCTTGTTTTTTTTTAATTTATCATTGTTAAACCCGGAAAGTTCCTTGAGATCCACTGATCAGTTTTCTAAGAAAGTCCGTGCCAAAAGGTAAAAAAGTTACACACACCCAAGACATTTCATATACATTTAAATACATTAAAATGTTAAAACAGCTATGTGTTAGGTTTTCTCTCAGTTTCATTTCATTTTCCTTTCATTTGAATAAAATATTAGTTTTATTACATGGTTGTTAGTTGCTTGTTTGCTTATTATTAATCAAATGAAAATCTGTGTTGCAATTATACACCCATTTAAAATAATTTTATGTACACAGTCAGTGTATGACTACATTTATTTATAGACTTGATCTGAACTCCTCCTTTCTTATGTCATATTATGATGCAAAGTAAAAAGGACTTCGTTTTATTGATCAAATTTTACTTTCAAGATTCTTTGAATTTTCTGTTTTGACTTCCATAAAAGAGAGTACCGCCACTTCTTGTTGTCCACTGATTACAAATGAATTTAATTCACCCTGTCTTTCATTATTATTGTCTCTAAGCTGCATGTGACTAGCAGTCAATATGAGTTTGCACTCAATGCACTCCACAGGGGCGGGATTGGGGGTGCATAGTTCACTAGACTTGCAGCCAGGGCCAGGCTTGGGCAAAGTCGACCTAGGCGGTAGCCTAGGGCACCATCTGCTGGAGGGGGCTCCAGATGACAATGATTAGGTTCAGGTTTTCTTTTTTGTTTTTTTTTTAAGTTTATGAAATTTTTTTTACAAGTTAAAAACAGATGGACACACCACCCATTTAGTTTAAAATAAAATAAAAAAGTAAAACATAAATAAAACAACTCAAAAGTTTGACCTAATTTATAACTTTACCCGATGGGACGCTACTGTCAGTGCCCCCCCAAAATCCTAAAGATGACAAAGCAGCAAAACAAGCCCTCAGGGACAGCTTTAAGGTTAAAAAAAGGAATGAAGAGGGGGAAAAACTAGCTCAAAGCAGAGGTTTGTCTTTTTTTTATTTACTAAGGCCTGCTGGAGTATACGTCCAGCTCCATTGCAGGGCATTTGTGCTTTCGATACATTCGATACTACTTAGTTTGGAGTACCTTCATAAAGTAGATTTACCAGAAGGGCAGGGCCTGTCCACAGATCCTCCACATACACTGCTCAATTCACGCTGTTTCCAGACCTTCACACAGCGCTGCCCGCTCAAATCGCACCGCAGAACGTCAATTCGTGTCTAAACCATTGACTTTACATTGAAACTGGCTGCTCGAATCACGTTTGGTGTGTGAGCACCTTCAAATGCTACAAACAAACTGTTGGCTGGAAAGACCTTCACAAACAATACAAATCCAGATCAACTCAAGTCTTTAATTTGCGTTTGTAACTTTCAGGTTTAGTGTGATATATGGGACACCAAACAGCCAATCAAAAACAACCTATTATTAATAGCCCTAATATTTATTTCTGTTTAAGTATTATTTTTGTCTATGTTTTCCAAATACTTTATTTTAGGGAATGAGTGGCAACCATGTGTTTGGTTGGGTGAGTCAATCAAGGTAAAGGAAGATTTTTTTCTTTTTTAAACAAAACTAATCTACATACTCGGGAACTGCATTTGTTGCACTAAAAACTGTTATAAATACAAGTCTGAACTGCTTTTATTTCTGGCAAAATAATGAAATTTTGTTAAAAAATCAATTAATTGCTGTTGAGTTTGCAAAAGTATTATTTTTCCTCACACCTAAATTTCAATAATCCTTTAAAAATACTGATTTAAACTGTAAAGAAAATATTTACCGTTGCTTAAATTGCTCAAATAAAAACATTGTTAAAAAAAGAATGTACTAACGAAATTTAGAACAAATTGGATAAACACGTGTTTTCACAGGACTTCACGCTGGTTCACTAATTGCCAATGTGGTTAAAAAGAAGGTTTGCCTTCTCTGTGGTTCCTTTAATGTTAGAGTGACTCAGGAAAGCCTCTGATTTACCCAGAGATACACCTCTCTTAATCAACATTCATGCTCTTGTGTGTATTTTAAAGAGCTTGCACCAACTAAATGCAATTAGTGAGAGCCTACTTAAGACACACATTGCTGTTAATATGCCCAAAGAGACTGTAAAACCTTCACACGCAATGAGAAAACTGGATTGATCCATTAATGTCTGAGGCAAATCATTAGAAGGAATAAAGAAATGAACATATAAAATAGAAGAATGAATGTTTTATTAGAACAAAAGTAAGTCAAGAAGGACAGAACAAGGACAGCGTGCAAAAAAATTTAGGATTTGTTGCAACCTCTTGCAAAAAGCATGACTGAATTTTCTCTGTGTATCACTTTCAAGTCTTTCTGTTCCCATTTTTCTCTGATTATCAGGCTCTGACATTTTGCCCCACTCCGCAGCAGTAGGCTGATTATTCTGGTGCACTGAAACAGAGCCAGGCGGCGGAGTGATTGGTGACCTTTTGTCAGCGCCGTACAGATGTGGGGGGTTGCCGCTCCTAAAGACGGGCTCGGTAACAGTCAGGTTCCAGCCATACCAGTAATGGTCCCAGCGTGATGACACTGGCATGCTGGACACCAGCCGTTAGCCCGACCCCTCCAATCCAGAACTAGATGGCAATCAATACAATTTACAATTTTAAGGGAAGCATTTGAAAAAGCAAAAATAAAATTGTTTATATATATCTGTCAGGCTTGTTTTTTTCTGTTTATGTTTAGCGTTTGTACGTTCGACTTTAATTGAAGCGTTGCTCCTCTTCACTCAGTTTCTGTTTGGTCCTTGTACCTTAGTTGAAATCCTTATCTCATTAAAGTCCCTCCCTGATCATCTTTTGATCCATTTTAAAGGGTTCACAGTGTTTTTTAATTATGCCGTTTTTAGCCCAAAATTAAATGGGTGGCTGAATGATTGCATTGCAAGAGATTATGGCAGTCTGTGGTTATGGTATGCATCGATAATTGTGGTTAGGCAATTTACATTTTTAATGGCTGCAGCTAGTCAACTCTCTTGAGTAAAATTGTGCAAAAAAAATGGAAAGAATAGGGTCAAAGAAGGCAGCAAGAATGTTATCATTCTGAATCCCTGACACATTTTGAAGCTGAGACATTTTTCTAATGGCACTTAACTTCGAATGTGTTAAATGGCTCAATTTATGCTTGTCATGTAGCTTATTGGCAAATCACTTTGGAGCAAAGCATCTGAGAAATGAATAAACATAAAAAAAGACCACAATCTGGACAGAAAAGACACATTTTTGGAATGAAGGATGACCCTGCAATGAAATGAAATCCAGATGGGATGGAGAGAAGATAACCTCAGTGATAAGAAAAGATCAGTTAGAAGTAGAAAAATGCAATAACAGAGAAAATTGTTGAAAATCCACATATTTAAAAGATGTTTAGTCATTTACCTATTTACTGTAATTCCAAAGCTAAATTTGAGCAACATGAGTTAAATAAAAACTAGATCACATTAACAAAAAAGCAGTTAGTAGTTGTGGTACATTCAGAACAGTACAGCCAACAGTACATCTGACAGAAGGATGAAGCTACTATTGCATTGGGGCATCTATAGAGAGTTTGTCCTGATGTATGTCCTCCAGTTCTTGTTCAAGTGGCAATAATAAAAAAATATTCTAATCTTGGCGGTGCTCTGGGATTATCTGTCTTTGCTTTTGCTGTTTCAAATCTCAGTTTCTCAGACTTTCTGAGTTGAGGTACTTTTTTTTTCTCCCCCGTGTGACCCAGTTTCTTTCCTGCAAACTTTTTGTACAGCCAAGTGACAATATATCTTTATTTCAAAAAGGTGAAACTTAGTCAGAGTAGTGCTTAACCCCTTCACACTGTATGTCAATAATTTGCTATGTACAATTTAATCCAAGACTCCACTTAATTTGGCATCACCATGAATAATAAAAAAAAAAAAAAACTCTGAAGAATACTTTTTCAATACAATTGTTAAAAAAATCACGTATAAAAGAGTTAAAGTCCTCTCCAATTGTCCTTGTAGCAATTTTAAAAGCATTAATTAATTATGATTATGCTGTTTTTAGCCAAAATAATAATAATTTTAAAAAAAGAATTGCCGTTTTTTAGCACACAGTTTTTGCAGAGCAGCAGCACTTCATCAGAAATTTGCCTTTGAGTTGTAGGCAGAACTGTTGGCGTGGAGTAAGCCCTCCCCCACTTCCCATCACTCATGTGTTTATACTATCTCTCCTGCCATCTTATAGCCCCTCAACCTAACATTGGTGGTGCAATAAAGAAGCTATCCAGCAGTACAGTTTTGTGCTAGATGCCGGCTCGGAACAAGAAAGCAAAGACGTACGTGGATTTAAAAACCTTTAGATTTCACCCCTTTCTGGATCAGACAAATCACCTTGAAAGTTTTCTCACATTATACTAAATGATCTCTTTCAGTGGAGCAGAAAATGTGGGTTACAGTGAGCTCTGTTAGCAGCTCTTTGGATCAGCATCAGAGATTGAGCCATTGGTGATGGGATGTGATGTGGTGTACTGCAGATGATTGCGCTGCTGATTCAGCTGTGCTTCGAAACCAAAAACCAAAGACCCCTCAATCCCCTGCCTCTTCTCTCAACCTTCCCTTTAATCCTCATCCACCCCATTGCGTGCCAGAGACACACAAACGTCTCCCACAAGCCCCTCACCCCTGGGAAAGTTGCGCAAACAATCATCACTGCTCACCACACCTTCATCTCTAATTTAACTAGAAACCAAATATTTAATTTCATGTGGCTTTAAACTCGATTTAAAGCCAGTGTCACAGTGTTACCTTACAATCCTGCTGCAGGAACAGATGTCAACACTCCAGGATGGAAATTAAAAAATTGCAGATGATCATCAAACGCCTTTTGGGTTTCCAAAGCCAGCCAGTTTACAAAGGCGCAGCATTTATAGTGAAAATTCATAAATATAATAAACAGTCTATGTTTTTACATTGCAAGGTGTCCCCTCCAGACGCAACTGAAGTCAAAACATCCCAGCTATGAGAAAATGTTGAAAACTGGGTAATATATATACATATATATATATATATATATATAGGGTTTACACACGATATTGTTTCAACAAGGGTACAGTAAATACACCACCATGAAACCTGGTGATGTGGCTGTAATGTGCACCCTGTATACTATCTGTCAAGCTGACAACAGTACTAACAAGGTGGAAAGTTAAAGGGTTCATGTTTGTGCATAAAGCTGAGCTTAACTTCACACTGGAAAAGGACAAGAAAGTTTTATCAATTTGGCAGCATTTTGTATAAAATATCATGTGCATTTAAGATTGGATGATGAGTGACACCTAGTGGCCAAATAAGCTCGTGCATTCGGCTTAAAATAGTCTCAAAAATTGCAAAGTGAAGAAAAATATTTGAAATTGGCTTATTTTTGAACAGTTCTAATGTCTTTAGTTAACAAATATGTGCTCATAAACTACTAACATTTGATTAAACAATCCACCGGTTACCACAAAAAAGATCTGCTTTTGTGATGAGTTTAATCTACTTTAGTAGAGTGCAAACCATGTGCGGTGAGGTTCACGGCTGGTGAGGTACTGACGTCATCAGTCAGATTTACAAACATATGAACCCTAAAAAATAAAATATTCACCATTTGATTGGCAGAAGTTAAAGGTGTGTTGTTTAAAATTTAATTTCAACATTTTTCTTCAGTTTACAAACTGTAGCAGAGAAAATAAATTCACCAAAACTGTTATTATTGACTTACTTTTGCTTATACATGAAGTCCGTGGTTGATCCTTCTGAAGAAACCCATTAATAACCAATTGAAGGCTTCCTTTTCTGTTTTAAATGTCTTTTTGTATCAGTGGAGATCACCACCAGTAACGTGTCTAAAAACAAATTCTTGAGTTTAGATGTTTAAAAATGTAATTCTCCATTTAGAAAATGATGCTAAAATGTGAAAGTGTAAATGGACGCTGAACTTGACTTACTACCGCTAATTCTATTTTTCTTAAGACCCAGTGTTACATTCTCTTGGCTCACCAGCGCCCTCTGCTCTGAGGCATGCGTATTGCCTGCCTCACCTCGTGTATTTCCAAACCACATTTTTAGCAGATAAAAAGACTAAATGAGTCACAAACTGGCACCAATATAGTTAGACAGATGGCGAGAAATAAGTAAATTAGGTAATTTTAAAATAAAGCATCTTTTATGATGATAAAAAGACCAAATTAGTAAAGTACATGGGTCAGATGCAGCTCCAGTCAGTGTGTGCGTCGCTGGGGAGGCATGAACAGCTGCTGCCTCACCCGCAGCTGTCACATGTATTTGAACAGGAAACTCATAAATTCACTGAAAAACATTGAAAACCCACAGAGAAAAAGGTAATAGCAGAAAAAGTATAGTATAAAAGTATAGTCACTTTATTTCATTTATGCATTATTAGGCAATATTTTGCTGGTGAGGCACAGCCTTACCTGCCTCTCCTGACTGCACATCACTGGTGCAAACACATATTGAACTAAAAGTGGTAATGTGTTGATTGTTTCTTGGAAATACCTGAAAAGACGCGTTTTATTTTTAAATAATTTTCTCTTTAGTTGTTGTTGAAATCTGGGTTTCTATCAGTGTTCATTCATTCATTTTCCAATCCGCTTTATCCCTTTCGGGGTCACGGGGTTGCCGGAGCCTAACCCGGCTACTCATGGGCGAAGGCAGGTTACACCCCTGGACTGGTCGCCAGTCTGTCGCAGGGGCCACAATCACACATCCACACATTCACATTCACACCTAGGGACAATTTACAGTGACCAATTAACCTATGAAGGTTGGACGGTGGGAGGAAGCCGGAGTACCCGGAGAAAACCCACGCATGCACGGGGAGAACATGCAAACTCCGCACAGAAAGGTCCCCCAGCCAGGACTTGAACCGGGAACCTTCTTGCTGTGAGGCAGGAGCGCTAACCACTGCACCACCGTGCAGCCCTTCTTCTATCAGTGTATTCTATAATTTTAAAATAAACACATCTGAAATCTAATTGCAGTCTCACCTAATTCAGAGATATTGATTCAATTCTGATTTACAAGACTATTGCTTAACTTCTGATGGTTATATAACTTTTTGAGAGATGCACAAAAAAACAAGAATATGTTGCTGGAAATTTTGTAATCCCAGTAATGTTAACTCTTGTGGCCTTAAGCTGTGGAATTTCAATTTGTATTTATTTAAAACATACTTTTTATGTATTTTTTAATTAAAGCAAATTTGACTAGTTTTCTACGCAAACATCAATATTTGTAAGAAAATTCACGATAACTTTGAACGGACACTTTATTCCCAATTTATGTTTGTTTTACTTGTTTCAGATATTTTTGAAGTGAATAAGGGAAACTTTTTCTGTCCTCATGCAGTTGTTTCTTTTCATAAATTCTTCCTCTTTTTGTGTTTTTTTATATTTATCTACAGAACAAGAAAGATTGAACCAAAGCAGAAAAACTAAAGGTAAAAATAGACACTAAAGGTAAAAATAGAAAAAAACATTTCTAATTAAAACTACATTACCACACTCCATACAAAAAAAGTATTTATAATACAAAGCAATGCATTTCTTCAGAAAGTGCTTATTTTTTTCTTCAAGTGAAGATTTTTAGAAATGTATTTCATACATTAACATTTGACTTTAGCATATTTCTTTGAGTGCTTACCAATCCAGAACAAAAGATCTTAGTCCTTTTTTTTTAGCATGGAGCATTCACACTTTACAGATCCAGTAAGACTTAAGCAGGTCAATTTCACTGCTTCAGGATTGGTCAGGTAAAAAGGAAAAATGGTTTATTTAAAATTCAAATGGTCACACTCCAAATACAACCCAGTAGAGTCAAACTTTCTTCACATCCAAACAATGAGAAAGTTCTGATGAAAGTGCATGGCATTAAGAAAGTAACATTTTTTTTCCAAAAAGTTTTACATTATAAATATTTTTTTAAATGAGGCAAGTAAATTGCTGCAAAACGTTTCCCTTGAGAAAGACACATCCTTATTTTTGAGTTTATGACTATTCTCTTACTTGTCAATGTAAGACAACAGTTTGTAACAACTGAATAACAAAAGTTCCTCTCCACAATAGGCCAATGATGGACTACTGTGTTAAAAGTGCAAACAAGTTCAATCAAAAACAACATTTCTCATTTCTACAATCAGTTTGCATGTAAGTTGTATGGAGTAAGACGGTTTAGAGACAGAATTAGTGGACAAATATTGCCTGAATCAGAAGAGTCAAGAATTTCAAATTAAAATTTCTAAAATGGCAATAAAGAAAAGGAAAGAAAAATACAATTGTCACCATATATATATATATATGAAGAGGAAATTTTTTATAATAGAGCTACAGAATCACTAAGAACTAAGATACAAATCCAAACATATTTGGTAAAGCAGGTATTAAATTCTCTTAATATTTTTAGACATTTCTGTCACTTTTTTCCCTTTAAATATGAATTTACATTCTCCTTTTTAGGGTTTATCTCTTCAAAAAGTATACATAATAAAAATCCTCAATGCTTGTGATGCAAAAAAGACTTCCAAAAATATTTAACACCACAAACTTAAAATCCAAGCTAAATGTAAGTGGTAAAATGACAGTGGCACAAAAACTGGAAACAGGAACGGGAATAAATGCAATGGTCAGAAACACTGAGCATCCCCTGTAATTTAACAATGTAAATACGTGCATATTTTGTCAATTTTGTAAATATATATGAATGTACAGGAAAATATGTGGTTGTGGTGTTTATGCATAGTTTCTAAATAATCCGCTATATTCAGATGCATCAGCTAAGTAAAGGCCGGTTTTCCTGATCTTCCTCTGCTGTTATTGCCTCTCCTGAGGTGAAAGTCTCTGGTCTTCTGATCTCAGTAGAAACATCTGTTCCAATCAGAGCAACCACCCTGAAAAAATGGAGAAGTTGCATTTCAGAAACATAAAAAAAAAAAAAGAAAAACATTTTATCTGCAGAGTCATGCTGTTTCAGTGGCCCCAGTTGCTCATGCTTCTAGAGTTACTTAAACAACAAGAGTTTAGTTATCTCTACATTGCATAAGCTATAATATTCAGAGATTTTTGTTATACATTGATTTTTGACTGGAAATGTATTGATGCATGTAGATGATAATAAAAATGTGTTTAAGCTGAAAAGTTACTTAACATGACTGAAAGTTTAATCGTTTCGTGACACCGTTGTGCCAACAGAGCATGACTGAAGAAGCAGAACACGTGACATGGACTCAGAGGGGATTTATGCTTCACTGTGCACAAAGACTGACTAAGCATTAATATTTGGTCCCTTTAATGTAGCCAAACAGAACTTTGCATGAACTTGCAGAACTTTTAACGTCATTTCAATATGCCACGGCATTATGGATAAATGCCTACTAAAGGATCACAGCCCGAATGTTTGATAAATCAAGTGTAGATTTAAAAATCGTTGAAGAAAGTAGGACATAAAAAATGAGGAATTGATTCTTCTTTTCTGGGAACTGGGGTCTAGGAAAGCATTCCTTTTTTTCACGCTACCATAGTCAAACTGACAAACAGTGACTAAGCAGAAAAGGATGTTTTTGTATTGAAAACCTATCCACAAAGTACAGCTGCACAACTGGACCCTGATCCCAATCTGGTTTAATTTTTTTCCATATTCACTGTCTGAACAACTTTAGACAACAACTATATTATAAAGTTGTTAAAATATGTAGTCATTCCTAAATATAAGCTTATTCTTAAGCTTATATTACCTTCAAAATTAACATTGGACTGAGATAAACCAAACGTGTCTAAACTGGACATTTAATATGGAGTTCTTAAATATTTATAGTTTCTGCCAAGCATCCAAGTGCTAATATTTTTAACTGATTAGTAAACATTAAATAGTTTACTTACCCAAGGGCAGATAAAGGAATAAAACAGAGCCCTGCAGATAGGACAAAGGCAAAGCCAGGGTACCATGAAACAGTGACAGCATAAATGCTGTTGAAGACTCCAGAGGACACATTATTTGTTAAATTCTCCAGAAAAGAAAGGCAGGCAAACAGAGCTCCTGAAAAAAAAGAGAAAAAACGAGAAAAAAATAATGATCTCCAAACCTCGTGATGCAAAAATAAGTTAGTGTTAGTTTTATCTTCTTGAAAGTTTTTTTTTTACTAAAACAAACAGAACTTGGAGTACTAATCCTTTGTGGCGCAAAACACACTTCACTGGACTCTGCTTCTGCAAACAGAGACATGGTTCTACAGTTCGTGTAGAGACTCAAAACCACTCACCCTGCTCAGATTTTGAGATATTCTTTGACATCATGGAGCGCAAAACAGGGAAAGGCATGATAGACAGCAACATTGGTATTCTCACTGGAAAAAAGTACAAAAAAAAGGGATTTCAAATCAAAATTTGCATAAATAACAACCCAAAAATTGTGCTTATAAAAAAATTCTTGATAGAAGTTATTTTCAAAGTTGTGTAATAAAGTTATTTATGGAAAAAATGGCAATAACTCTTTTGTCACAAGTACCAAAATTAGAAACTAATTAGTAATAAGATTTTATGACTTGTATTTATTACTCGTTTTATTTCCTCCTTTACTTATTTTATGACAATGTTTTGTGATTTTACTACTTATTACATATTTTATCTTGTTCTTTTATTTATTTTACTTTATTTTTAAACTCTTTGGTATACATCATACTTTTATTAAGAATGAATGAGGTACTGATCAGTGAGCATTTTAAATTTAGCTGAACAGGTGACAATGACTAATAAATCTATTCTGTTCTATTCTATTCTATTCTATTCTAACAACTGTGTAACAAAGTTGATAAACCATTTTTCAGACTGTTTCACACTCAATCAACCGGTCAATTAAAAAAGAAAGGGATTTTTTTCCTGCTATACTTTTTACTGCAAATATGCAGTTTACTAGTTGGTCAAATATATGTTATCCTTGAGATTTTATGTTAAATCAAGAAAGAAATGAACACAAATCTTTCAAGGTGGTCTCAGCTCATTTCCAATCAGACTGAGCTCCGGTTCGCTCTGAGTTTCTTTAGTCGGAACAGGCCCAAAGCAGAACAACTGGACCGCATGGCTATCGTAGCCGGTCATTATGGGATGTAAACAAAGTATTGGAGCAACGGTGAGACACAGAAACTCTTTAAAATTTGGTCGGATGAATGCAGGCTCGTTAAAATAATAAGTGAACTATCCTGACAAGGATTGCAAAACGTAGGACTAATATTATTTCATCCTCTTGTTGCACTGCCCCACCCTCATAAATCCTGGCCAATGACTAAAGAGATTTTAAGTCAAGTGGTTTTGTTTACAGGCTTTCGTTCGAAATAGAAATGTTCGATTGAAAGGCAGTCTGAATGCAAACCAAACGCAAGGTTCAGGACTCGATCCGAACCAATTTAAGCAGACTCATTCCAGACCAACTGACTTTTCCAGTCGGAATACACCCCAAGGCATTGTATCAGTAGTATGTGGGTTTTTTCCTTACCTATGAACATCAGAACAGTGTTCTTTGCAAACGACAACAGGATCATTCCCGATGCAACGGACAGGATCCCCAGCAGGACAATGAGAAGCTGTGGAACGCGGCAGTATGTGAGCACTGACACTCCCGCAAAACTTGTCAGGAACACCGTGGTGGACAGAGCTGAACCATAGCCGATCAAAACCTCGTTCCAGCAGAGGGGCTCGTTTAGCTCATACAGCGTCACCAAAGAAATGCCTCCAATGTAGGCAAAGGAGAAGCTGGTAAAGATGAACATCATGAGGGACAGAAGAATTTTACACTTAGGGCTGAGTCCTGAAAAGGTCTGGTAGACACCACAGACCATATATTTTAATGCAGATCGTCGGGGGGACTCGTCTAAAATGTCGCCTTCGTTGGGAGCTTTCACAGTTTCTTCAAGGACAAAAATTGCATAAAGTAGGGTCAGACACTGGCACAACACTGAGGTTAGAAATGGCCAGTTAAAGCCAGCCGCTCTTAGGAAGTAGCCTGTTGATATTGCAGCCACCCCTGATAACAGTCCGATCATCATGTCCACTCCAGCCATGCGCAAGGTTCTCTGACATTCACTCTTGCACAAGTCGGCTATATAAGCAAAGCAGCCTCCAAGAAATGTTCCCAAACCTCCAAATAGAGAGCTGAGAAAGGAGGAGCCAATCAGCAAATAGATGTTCAGCTCAAAGAATGACACCGTCAGGAAGGTCGAAGCATAGATCAGTGAGCCAATCAAGGGCATGATGATGGTGATCTTGCGTCCTCCTCTGTCGCTGTAAGCCACCAGCAGGAGTGTGACGATCAAAGAGGGGATTGTGGAGAGAAGCTCTGAATACATGGAGAACAGGGATGCCTGCCTCTGTACCTCCTGGAAATGCAGACACAGAAAACTTAGATTAGACTAAAAATGTATTATCACTCAGATGCCTGGATGCAACTGCAATGGTAATTCTGAAAAAGGGGAAAAAAAACTATTTGGTTTCTTTTTGACAGACGCAATTTATTCCAAAAACAACAAAGACAAACTAATGTGTTAAGAAAAGAAACAAAACATTGAGCACTTGCAGATGCTTTATGTGTTCTTTTCTTGTTTAAGAGTATAGGAACAAGTTTTTTTTCTCTGCGACATCTGCATGAGTTTGAATTTCAACTGTATTTTTGACTTCTGTTTTTCACGTCCATCCTGTAATTATGATTCTGTCTTAAAATAGTGCCTTACGTTTTTCTTCAAAATAGGATATTTATTCCAGTGTTGTTGATGTGTCACAGATTCAAAGTCTTGCAAATATCATCAAGTCACAAGACACATATAGCCTTGGGCTACAACAGCTCAACAGTTACACAAACACATGCTTAAAAAAGGTTGGTTTATTGATAAACGTATGTGTTTTGACAGAAAAAATATCTGGAGACATGTGGAGGCACAACTAAGAACATGTTTGCATCAATTCTATAGTCCTGAAAGCACTCGTCGTTTAGTGCCAAAAAGCATCAATACGACTGCGAGATAGTATAGTTTTATTCTAAGTAGAAATAATTCCAAGTCTGTTTGAAGTTGAATGTGAGATAAAAGCATTTTGAAAGTGTCTGATTGGCCACCGTACATGAATTTAATTGTTACATTAAAAAATTTTGTTTTTTAATTTACATTTTCTATTAATGTCTTAAATAGAGCAACTTTCAAATTACCCATTAGGAATGCTTCTTTCAGAAACATTAAAAGCTTCTTTGCTTTTTAACAAGATTTTTCCAATTTTTTGTCTGCTCCGGTTTCACAACAATTTGACAAAAGAAATACCCCAAAAGTTCGATTTTAAGCTTAATTTTCTTTTTACATAGATATAGAAATATATCTATATATATACTCCATCATGAGAACAATGCTACAATTTTGTTAGAGTGGACCTTTAAAAACTAACCTTATGGAAGTCTGTGTGGTTGCTGCTGCTGTTATTTGGAACACATCTAGAGCTGTTGCTGGAGATGGGATAAGTGGTGTTGGTCAGCTGCAGCCAGAGCCTGCGGTATATGTACTGCTGTACCAGTGGGTATATGAGAAAACTGCTAAAAGCATAAAGGGCCACCACTGGCTCCACAAGGTAAAGGCGCTTCATCTTGATGCTGGAGGATTCCCTTAGAAAATAATAATAGTAAGTAAACATTTTTAGAGATAATCAAGAAGAAAAAATGTGGAGGGTATAGGCAAAAACAGAAACTCTGTAGACAAGTACACCACATTTATAACATGATTTCCACCCAAAACCTTTAGAAATCTAAGAAATTGCTAATTTAAGAAAAATCAAATATACTTACTTACTATTTAAGTATGTTACTGATTTTAAAATACAATAGTATACATATAATACAATATAGTTGATAATAGTAAGGAAACTAAGTCCCTGTGAGAGGCTGTAGGGATCCTCAAGGTGATAACAATAATGGCATGAAAGTCTGTAAACAGACGTACGGATTTTTCGTTCTCTACCTTATTGGTCTCGAAAGTGAATTCTATTCC
Organism: Adrianichthys oophorus; assembly: GCA_036245035.1. Classification (NCBI taxonomy): domain Eukaryota; kingdom Metazoa; phylum Chordata; class Actinopteri; order Beloniformes; family Adrianichthyidae; genus Adrianichthys; species Adrianichthys oophorus. The sequence continues at coordinate 15,772,609 of BSAI01000201.1, read as the reverse complement.
TTTAAAGGTTTAAAAAGTCGTCTGGATCATAGTAGTCCCTGTCACAAACGCTCGCCCAGTGTCATGTTTACCAACTTTATCGGCTTCCTTTATAGACAACCTTGTAGCAGCAGAGGTTATGAAATCCATAGAGCCTGCCCTCTTCCGAATGTGATTGGACGAGGTTTTTCGGCGCCGTTCTATTGGGTAGAAGTTTCTGTCAATCATAGGTAACCATGGACACGAACATTTTGCGAATTTCTGCTTCAGCCAAACCGACTGTCAAAAGGCTACTCTTTACAATCTAAATGTCTTGTACTAGAAGCAATATTCATTGAAATTGGCACACGGTCTCGAATATTTTCCGCGTCTTATACATTTTCCCCATAAAAAAAGTTTTGTTTACTAGCTGTATTACGGTAACGTGAAGGAGGTGTGCTTTCAATGGGAACGTACCACTGTGCCAACAAACCGGGAAGGATTTTGTTGTGACAGCCGAGTATAAACCCGGCGGGGGTGAAGGTAGGACGAGATGATGTTCTTCTTCCTCTTTTGATTTGATGAAACCGGACGCTTCGACTTTATTTACACGCTTACATGTACTCCTATGCTTAAACACAATATTTGCGAGCTTTACTGAACTGGAATAAACCAACGGTCTTTCCACAGATAAAATGTCACAAGCTAGCTATGTGTGATTTAATCTAGCTAATTAAGCTAACAGCTAGCGCAAAATACGGAGGACACAGTGCACCTGTTTTGGTTTTTAAAATTATGTTTTTCTCGTTGTTTGTTGGGCCTTTTTTCACATGGTGTTTTTTAGGGTAGCGTTCAGTTTAGCTTGACCATCCGCAGTTTCATTCTGAAGTCGTGACTGCTGGAATGGGGTTGGATGAGATCTTAGTCCCCGGCCTTAACCGTTAACCTGCTCTCTCATAGTTGTCCTGCTACTTACAGAAGCAACCTGTTACTTTCCCTTTTTATTTAAAAGTAAAATAAGAAGAAATAAACTTTGAAAGCTGGGGTCTGTCTCATATCCCGTTGTGCCATATCCAGGTTTTATAATATTGTAACGTATTTCTGTTATAAGTTATTGCAAGGATTAAAAATGCCACAAACGGAAGTTCTCGTGTATTAGGTCACAATATTATCTTATCTTGTGCTAGCTTTTACTTTCTAAAAAGTAACAATTTCCAGGCATTATAGAAGAAGAACGGCTCAGACTTAATAAAATGTAACATGTCACATTGTAGAAGTCAGACTGACCATATGTGAAAATAATATATTGTTTTTGATTTTTTTATGCGCAGGCCACAACTTAGAGTTTTTCTCTTGGATCAGTCACCATGGCTTTCAGCAAAGGTTATCGCATCTACCACAAGCTGGATCCCCCTCCTTACAGTGTCATAGTGGAAACCAGGTCCAGGGACGAATGCCTGATGTTTGAATCAGGGGCTGTTGCTGTTCTGTGTAAGATTATTGTTTGATTACACAATTAGAAGATGTAATTTGGGATTTCTGCTAAAAAGAAAGTTAAAATCACCAAAAAAGTTTACCTATAAGAGCAAAAGGGGGCCACCCCTAACAAAGAAGTAAAGTGATTTATTTATTTTTTTTAAACTACCAAAGCTGCAATGACTTATAGATTCTTACTTTATCTTATAGCGGCTGCAGAGAAGGATGCCATTAAAAGTACATACACAAAGATTGTTGATGCCTATGGAATTCTTGGTGTACTTCGTCTTAACCTGGGTAAGAAAATAGCAAATTACGCATCTCAATTTTAATGGAGATTTTGAAACACACCTAGTCTTTGTGTTTATGTTAATATTTTATGTATTTATTTTTGGATAATTGGATTTGCCCTGTCTTTTATATGACCCTGAAAGCTCTTGTTGTCACAACAAGGCAAACAGAGGTTAGAGATAAATCTTAAAAGATTCTGGTTTGTTGAAATTTCACCGGTTGGTGAATTCATGTAATTAGAGGTATTATTATATATTATTTTAGAATGCAATATTGCAATATCCACCTCTTTCTCTTAGGTGACTCCATGCTGCACAGTCTTGTGGTTGTGACGGGATGCAGCTCTGCAGGCAAGGTGCAGGATTCAGAGGTTTTTAGGGTCACGCAGACAGATTTTATATCACTGAGAAATGATCCAGGAGACGAGGACAGAATTTCGGAGGTCCGTAAGCTCTTAAACTCAGGTCACTTCTACTTTGCCTGGTCTTCCACTGGTGTCAGCCTGGACTTGAGTCTCAACGCACATCGCAGGATTCTCGAAGATACCACAGATAACCGCTTCTTTTGGTAAGGATGTTGAATTCTTACTTTTTTATATGTGTTTGTTACAAGTGTAATGGTTTGGATACATGTTGCTTAAATTATCACAAGTGATATTGGTTGTTCTCCACAGTTATCAGACATTTTTCATTAAGTTTCGTTTTACTGTCACATGTTTGAGACATTTTATTGCCAACATTCTGAGTTTACTGCCGTTTGTAATGATAGGAACCAGTCTTTGCATCTGCACCTTAAACACTATGGAGTTAATTGTGAGGACTGGCTGCTGAGGCTGATGTGTGGCAGTGTGGAGATCAGGACCATTTATGCGGGGCATAAACAAGCCAAAGCCTGCATCTTCTCTCGCCTCAGCTCAGAGCGAGCTGGCACTCGGTTTAATGTTCGAGGAACAAATGATGATGGGCAAGTGGCCAACTTTGTGGAAACAGAACAGGTCAGTGTTGTATTTAATAGTTTTATTGAGCCACCATTTTTTATGTTCTATGAAAATAAATAAATAAAAAAAACTTTTACTGTATTTGTTTTATTTTCATTGGCTAAATGTTGTGTCAAGATTAAATGTTGTTTTTGGTCCAACCCTACCCGTAACCCCAATCTTTCCTCTGGGATCCATGTGGCTTAGAAAAAGTCCAACACTGGCCTGCACGTATTTAGAAAATGTTGTTTGAAAAGTCACTTTCTTTTTCATTTTCCCTATACTGATGTGGATCACTGAGATTATTTTGATGAGTCCTACAGTTTAGACTGTGTTTTTTTTCTTCCTTGTTGCTTTATCACAGTCTAAAATACATTTATTTGGTATTTACTTTGTTATAAAACTTGAATTGTTCCAGAGCATAACAATTTGGAATCATTAAAAAAAATTATTGTGGTTTTAGTTTTTATGAGAGGTTACGTGCAAGGTATACTGGACTGCACTTTTGTTTTCATTTTTTTATGCTTGACTGAACTCCTAATTTCATTTTAAACTGTCATAGTTTGCTCGTGCTGTCTATGTGGTACTGGCAGATATTTGTTTTTCCTTTTAGCAAAGTGGAATGCAGCCTGTCTGCTTCTGACACAATCACGTTTAATCTTTTTTTTTTTTTGCTTTGCATATTTGTTACTTCCTGCCACAAGCACTTCTGTATTTTAATATACAGACTAATTGCCATTGCTTGGATTTTAAACATAACAATTCATATTTTCAAGTTCTTTTGTGTCATTTTTGTGTATATTTTTGCTAGAATCTGTCAAGTTATTACATTTGTAAAGGAACCAGTTTAATAAAAAAAAAAAAAATTGTTTTTCATTAATAACAGGTAATTTTCCTTGAAGACAGAGTCTCATCCTTCATACAGATCCGTGGGTCCATTCCACTTTTCTGGGAACAGCCAGGAATACAGGTAATGGGTAATTGTAAACACATTTATTTAAAAGTTTTTTTTATATATAGCCATTTCATTTCTAAAAAAAAATAAACTAACATTAATTTATAAGCACTTGAATGCAACAAATCAAAACCCAACAAGCTTTTTGGAGATTTGTGTTTGTGATGCTGCAGCAGAAGCAAAGAAAACACCTCCTGTCATAACAGTGAATATTCTACTTTAACACCATTTCTTGCTGTATTCAGAAAAAGTCCGTTAAGGGTGTTTTGTTACACCTTAGTAAGAATCGACCCCCTAATGGACTGGATGAGAACCCCCACCTGGTATAATAACCTCTCTAGTAACCATGCTTATTTGTTTTTGCATAGGGCAAAGAGGGGTTTTCTTGCCTTTTCTTTGTCAGTGTTGGTGCTTTAAGTTGTTCCTCTGTGCAATGCCAAAGAACACGGATTCAAAATATTGCCTTTTAAGTTCTTATAAGCCATATCTCTCTTAGATTAATCATTTTGATCATTAGAAAGAGCAGTAATCACTTATTTTTATTCTTCAACACAAGCAATATAAAGTGCCCATGTCCTAGAACATTGCACAGACCTGGAAGTTCAGTCAGCTGTGGGGTAGGGTTGGGGGTAAATAATAGCAGCAGTGATTGGTAAAGGGCTTTTTTGTTTGTTTTTCTCAGCTCCCAGACTTCTTTGGTCAGGTGAGAATCTGATCTAAAAACACCCCCTAGCCACTTACCTTTATTCAATCTGCTAAAATTGCTAGAAAAGCTGCATTTCTTTCGAACGGATGAAACAGAGTTTCCTAATTTACAGTGGTCCCTCGCTATATCGTGGTTCACCTTTTGTGGACTCACTGTTAAACTGATATTTTTCTTTGTGCCATTTTTGCATGTTTTAGTTTTTTTATACATCACATTGTGATGTGCGTTTTGATTGGCTGTTAACCTTGTCAATCAATCTCCTCTGTGCACGTGTCTAAACAAGAGAAAAAGTGTCAAAATGTTCATGTATGTCTGAGAAACGTGTGTAAAGTGGGTTATGAGATGTTTTACAGCCTTAAATCTTCTATAATCTCTCATCTATTGTGGATTATTTTTAGAACATTACGAAGGACCACTGTTATTGTGAAACAACTAAAAGCCAAGTCCCTAATTGGACCAGGAGGCTTTTGGTTTGGTCAAAACTGAAGTTAATGGGGCTTGGGGTTGTTTTCAGACAGAACTATTCTTTGCCTGCTTCGAAAGCACCATTGTAGCTCTTGGCCCCTAAGCTAGCTGTTTCTTGTATGTCCTCCTCCCCCTTCCTCCATACTGTTCCTGAACAAAATCTGTAATTTTGCTTTATCTAGAAGAAAAGTTAGCTGCATGCGTCTTCAATCAGATATTAGAAAAATTCACTTTTATAGTGGCTGACCAGATATTCTCAGTTGAATAGGAAGTTAGAACAGTCATTGTGTTTGCATCCCACTAAAATGAGCTGCATTTAAAGGCCTAGCACAGGAGTTTAAGTCCCATTCCGGTCATCTTTTGATCTATTTTAAAAGCGTTCCCAGTTTTCTTTAAATTATGATTATGCTGTTTTTAGCCAAAAAAGATCAAATAAAAATAAAAAACGTAATTTTCTGGGACAAAGTCTATGCAGATCTGCAGTAGTTCATTAAATTTTCCTCTGAGTTGTATGCAGGACTGTTGGCACTGAGCCAATCTGACCCCTCTTCCAATGACCCGATTCTCTGTTTACACTCCCGTGTTAGCTTACAGCTCCTCACTCCTCCAGCCTAACATTTCCGGTGCAACAAAATGGGGAGCTGTATTGGGGCTATCCAGCCATAAAGCTTTAAGCAGCTCAGAGGAAAACAAAGACATACATGGATCAAGTTGTCTACAAGTGAATGCATCTGAATGTTGTGGAGCAGGGAGCTCATGGCCCGTTTAGCATATTTTCTACTTAACAAATACATTTTTTTAGATGGGATTTTAGACGGGAATCTCCCGATTCACAACAATTTGAATAAACAATTCAACCAAAGAAGATATACTTCTTTTTAAAAATTCCATAGAATTTCAACAGAACATGTTCCACAGAACATGCTAAAAAAAACAAAAACAATTTTCATTGGATTGGGTCTTTAAGAGATTGATTTGCTTTCAGATACAAACCCTTCACGAAACAGTTTCATAAGTTGTGAATGGTATTTACAAAAATGAAACAATCAAAAACAGATTTACATCAAAGACAAACGAATATAAGAATTGTCTAATTGTTGAAGTTAGAAGAGATGGGTTTTAAATGGTACAGGTACAATGTTAGGAGGTTTGTATTGTTGCTGTACTCCTGCAACCCGAGCAGTTTCATGTGGCATCTCAGGAAGTTATTAAATATTCATGGACTCCTCCTGCACAACCGAAGCAAAAACCAGAAGTGACATTGGGGTCAGTTTATCCCAGTCTCACACAGGATCAGCCAAGTATAGGTATGTGCAAACAACATAAGCTGCTGAACACAAAGCTAAGACAAAGATAAGTTGGCAGTAATAAGCTTAAGGAACACAGAGCTGATCTTTATAACACTCTCAGAAAAAATGGATTCCTATCTTTGAGCAGTTGAGAGGACAGAATACACATTTTTGGAATGTGAAGTATGAGTAGTACATTGTGTAGCATTAGTATTTACTTTATTTTGCTCAACTGAGGAAAAGCTAACTCCTTTAATAAAAAAACTTTGAAGAGGAATGAAACTGAGGGAAGGTTTTCCACAGAAAGTGTATTTGGGAAACCTAAAATACTTGTTGAAACATGCTGCATTAGAGAGCAGTTTTCCTTGGTAAAACCTTAGTGCCTGTTTGTTGCTAATCCTGAGTAGGTGCAGTCTTGTGTAAACATGCTAGCTCCTCTGGTTGTTTAATGTGGGGAGAAAATAATGTAAAATTTGGGGAAAAGAGGCTTTGGAGGGATGACCAAAAGATTTCTTTGCTCCTCAGTGCTTTTGCCTTCATGTAAACAGATTTCTCCACTATGCATTTTCTGATCTACTTATCCAGTCTCTTTGCATTTTTTGGACAATATCCCAAGCTCATCATTTTTCCAATTTCTCTCCCTTCCAATTTTCAACTATTTGGTGTTTTGCTTTTTTGTCATCTTTATAAAGAAAAGCCTTCTGGCTTGTGTCTCTGCAGGTTGGTTCTCACCGTGTGAAACTCTCAAGGGGATTTGAGGCTAATGCCCCAGCTTTTGAAAGGTAATCTGGATCTTTTGGTTCGCAGTTTCAGTATGTTATGGTTTTTAACTGTGTATCACCTCCCAAACAGAGCACCTAAAGTCAAAGCTATCATCAAAAGAAACCTTCCCTAAAGCTTTTCCTTATGCACTTGTTAATTGTTAGAAATATAAAGGTAATTTTAATGAAAGTTTAGCTATGATCCCTCATGACAGGCACAGTAAACTTTCAAATTAGGCACAGATGTTAATAAAAAAAAAAAGACACAAAATCTTTTACACAATTCAAGCACTAACACAATATACTTGTGATTTGGGTCTTGAAGTTGTTTTATCGGTAACTTTTTCTCAGACTTACCCTGTTTTTGTTAAGCTGTTAGAGCTGTTGAATGAGCGCCGTGTCCACAAGTTTATCTCATCAAAAATGCAAAACCATGACTCAACATGTTTTTCTCTCAGCCTGCTTTTCTGGGGCATTTTTCCTGCCATGCTGTTTACAACCATTTAAGGAATTTGTTTTATTCTGTTGAGTTTCCCTTTGTTGATTTTCCTTGTTGCTCTTTTTATCCATGTTTACGCTCTCTGCTTTTGTGCATGTGTCCCCTTTTTATTGGGTTCTTCGCTTTTCTCAAATCCACAAAAAGCTGAATCCACCAGCAGCAACTTACAAACATAACTGCTGATGTACTTGAATTTCAGATGTGGAAATGACAAAGCATCTTTCATTATTCTTAAGTTGCTTTGTAGCTGCCTAATTCCAGGCTTTCAATAGTGGAGTACTGCAGCATTGTGCCACACCACAATGTGCTTGATTTTATCAAGCTATAGCAGCTCCCCATGATTGGTTGTTGTTTGAGTTTTGGCCCATTTAACAGTTTTCTATCAAAAAATAACAGTAGGCTGATCGTTCTTTTGAGTTTTCAATATCTTGGACTTGGACTTTGTTTGATAACTTCAATATTGCCGAGCTCAGCATTTTTTATCACTTTATTTATAATTATGATGACCGTGCACCTTTGAGCCTTTCTAGTTGTGTAAAATTACAGTTGTGTTTTAGAAAGATAACCTTCTACTACTATGGTCAGTTAGCTGATACAATCTGTTGAGACTGGCTAGACATCTGCACGGTTTAGTCATGTTTCAAGTGAAATTAATTACTTACTATAATAACTATAATTTATTACTTTGAAACATTTTTTTAAATTTGTAAAACAATTATTTCTCAAACGTTGCCTTTATACATTAGTATCATACATAAGCATTTCTGGAAACATTGCTTT
>BSAI01000201.1:15420343-15764053 GCA_036245035.1 Adrianichthys oophorus | reverse complement strand
TAAGAATTGTTTAAGAAAAACAAACCAAAAAAAGGGTTGCATTAACTCTGCATTGCATAACAGTTAGGCAGTTTTCTCAAGTATTTGGCAATTCCCCCAGTCTTGGTAAAAAGTGACTAGATCACAGAATGAGTCACATTTTGATACTTTGTCTCTGTTTCCTGTTTTAATAATTTTACTATACAATAATTAGCCGACATGATATTAAACTCATTATACCTGCCTTTTTGGTTTACTGGATAATTCTGTTTTCATTTTAAGCTAGTTGGTGATTTACCTAACAGCTTTTGTTTTTAATCAAGCAAGAATGAAATAAACGGTAACTGATATCATGTGATGCGTTGTTTTGCAGACACTTTGCTGCCCTGCGCAGGTTGTATGGAAAACAGGTGATCATTAACCTACTCGGAGGTAAGGAAGGGGAGCACATGCTCAGCAAAGCTTTTCAGGTGAGAGAAACCGATCTTCATCTTTTAAGAAATTATATTTATTGAAAGGCATTTTTGATGCAAATTATGCAGTTTCCAAGTATGTTTGTGGTGCTGTTTAATTTGAAAAGTTCATCTTCATCACTTTCAGAGTCACCTGAAGGCGTCAGAGCATGCAGCCTCTGTGAAAATGATAAATTTTGACTACCATCAAAATGTGAGGGGTGGCAAAGCAGACAAACTCCACAGCGTTTTGAAGCCTCAGCTCAATAAGTTCATAGAGGATTGTGGCTTCTTTTATTACTCTGGGGAAACTGGCATTGTAAGGTAACACAAAAATTCTACTTATATATTTTTTGACATTTTTTAGGATAATCTTTTCCCTTTTAACCATTCTCTGTCTTTTTTTTAGTAATAGTAGTGTTTGTTTTGTATTTTATTTTTTTTAAACTGCTGTGTTAAGTAAGCGATTTCTTAACATTCCTTTCCACATGATGTTCTTAGTCAGCGAGCAAATTCCTGTAATGACCTGTGAAGCCTCACAGGCTGTCTTTGGACAACGAAGAGACGTGTAGTACTTGTTCCTCTTCTAGGGATTCAGTAAAAATGTCTCTCTTGTGTACAAAGCCATTGCTCTGCACAGCTTAAGAGCAATTCTTATTTTGTCATCTTCTTATAAGCATGTGGGATTAACTATTTAATCTTCTTGTGACGCTAAATATTAATCACAGATGATTTACTGAAGTGACTGAAAACATCTGTAATAGATCTTTGTCATGTCTTCTCAGGACTCAGGGGGGGACCATGAGGACTAACTGCCTGGACTGTTTGGATAGAACTAATAGTGTTCAAGCTTTTTTTGGCCTCGAGGTAGGAAGGCTTCAGTGTCAAATATTGCTTTTCTGTGACATGTAAAGTATTTTAACTGATATGTTTTAATATAATTGTCATTTATTACTCTTTTTTTTTTTTATCCTTAGATGTTGACCAGGCAGTTGGAACAAATGGGCCTGACAGAGAAACCTCAGCTGGTGGCCAGGTTCCAGGAGGTTTTTAGAACCATGTGGTCTGTTAACGGGGATTCAATCAGTAAGATCTATGCAGGCACTGGTGCTCTGGATGGCAAAGCCAAGGTATGCAATAAAAAAAGTAGTGACTAAAGCAATTGACCATTCAATAATACAAAAACATCATTATGCACTGTTGCTTATTAAAAGGTTTTCCTTGTTGGGAGTTTCTTTTATTTGTGAAATTCCTGTCAGTTATCACTTTTGGCTCAGAAAATTCATGATATGAAGATCTTGAAGATGTTTTATTTTTCCCCATCAGTATTAAACTGTAGATAAAATGATGGGACATAACAAAGGAAGGGGTTATATTTTGTGTATTTCTGCTTATAGTATTGAAATGAACCTTTAAACTGAACCATCATCTGAGCTTAAATTTAGTCAGCAACTTCAAAACTGATTAAAACAATTACCAGGCTTGTAAAAAAAAAAACTAACAAATAATTGTTTTCTTTTAATAGTCTGATTATTTTAAACATTAAAATTGAAAAATTGCCAAACAAAATGTTATCCCCCCAATTTGTTTTTTTTCTAAGGTTGAAAGTCCTTGCAGGCTTTCTCTTAGCTGCTGCTTCCCTGCAGCTCAGCATTTAAAGACAAAGATTGAAATGCATCAAATCTGCAGCAGACGTGACCCTAATTCTGCAGTTGTTATAATGCTATATATTTTTGAACTGTAAAAAGATTTAAACAAATCTTTAGCGCCTTACTTTGAACTTTAAATGGCCTATATTATGCTACTGTTAAGTCTTTCAGAGTGAATTATATCCATAAATATGACAATATGTTACATTTGGCACAGTAAAAAAGGACTTGTTTTGGGGGAATATGAGTTATTTTTGCGTGCTCCTTTTCCCACCCAGAAGTAAGACGTCTCAGTCTCTGAGGCACCACCTTTCACTCCTTGTGAGTACTGACCATTTCTTGTTTGCGTTTCTCTCACGAAAACAAACATTATCCGAACTTTTGTAAAGTTGGATGTGCATATAAAATAAAAAAGTGTTTTGCGGATCATTGCTAGCTCCGCAGAGAAAGTCGATGCATGTGAGTGCTGGCAGCACAGATTCTTCCTGGAAGGGGATGTTCCCCACTTTGTGACGTCAGAATATGAGGACCCGCTCGTTTTCGTGAACTGGGAGGGAGGGGATGGTGCTCAGAATGCAGGGTTTTAGAAGAATTTATGAATAGAGCAATAAACCACTTTGGGGTTGTTTTTCCATAAAATGATGATTGATTTTGCATGATATAGGCCCTTTAAGACTATATTAAATAGTCAAAGTGTGAATATTGAGCATGAGGTCACTCTCAGTCCAAAATTTGCTCGAGTTATTTTGTGTATTTTATGAGCAGTGGATTAGTTGAGCAGAAGCAGTTGCCCTGCTTTGCATAGCAAATGTTTCTGTTTGTTAACTTTTGTGTGCTGTCTCTTTTGGCTGTCCTCTGGACCTCTCTACCTGTGCGGTAAGTTGATAGCTGGTGGTTTATTTAATTCTTTTTTAAACTGTGGGCCTTTTTCTGGTGAACTTTTTACATGTCGTTGTCTTTGTAATAAATGAAGGTGATATTGATGGAGTACAGAGCAAAATCTTCTGCATTGTTATTTTTTCCCCTATATTTCTCTTTTTTCATCCTCATTGTACATGCTTTTGTTGAAGGAGCTTTGGAAGAACGTATTGTGGCGCAACAGAAATAAATAATTTATGCTTCTTTCATAAACTGTCTGCATCTGCTCCCTCTCTTCAAACTTGGGGGAATCTGTGCAAAAATTACACTTTTAAGTTGTATTTGACATCATTCTTGACATCATTGTAGTAAAGCTCAGTCTGGTTCAAGTTAAACCAAACAAAACAGAATTCCTCCAAGTTCTGAAGCCTTTGACTAAATTATCCTTTGTGGTTGTCTTTTTTTCATTCCTGCAATGGGAAAAAAATCTTCTCTCTGCCTGGAAGTAGAAAAATAATGTTTGTATTATTTTTTGTGACTTGATTATAGGGCGGAAAGCTTAAAGATGGAGCGCGCTCTGTTACACGGACCATTCAAAACAACTTCTTTGACACCTCCAAGCAGGAAGCCATTGATATCCTGAGACTGGGCTCCACTCTGAACAGTGATCTGGCAGACAAAGCTCGTGCTTTGCTCACCACTTCCAGTCTTTATGGTAACTATTGACAGCATCGCATATACATTTTAGATTATATTTAAATATCAATCATTTTGTTTACTACCTATGTAATTTTAAGCAGCTTAATCATTTTATCACCACCTTAATGGTGGAGAGTTATATTCTTTTCTCTTTTTTTGTACATTTTTTTAGTAGCGCTGTTAAAAAGCTGCTCTTCTAGCATTATCTGCTTAAATAATATAAATAACCTCTGCTTTTTTTCCCTTTTCTCCTCTTTGCTGTCCTTAACAATGATAGTCACTGAGCCTGTCTTACAATCAGGTACAGTAACTGACTGCAGTCAGTGGATAGATACTGTTTTCCTCCCCTTTCATAAAGCTCATTTGTGTTTGCTGTTCGTCAGTCATTTGCAGTCTATCATTGGTGATGGTTTAACCCGCTGTCAGTTGTCATGACACTCAGGTTTGAAAAAAGGAGAATTTTAGTGCTATTTTAGAATTAAACACCTTTAATTCTACAGACAGTAATAAACCATGACCAAACATTTATTCTGTGAAGGTTATCAGTATTGCAACACATTTGCGTTTAAATTTTTTCTATTTTTGTTGTAAATGCAATCTATTCTTTTATTTTGTGTTTCTGTTTGTTTTTTTTAAAAGAAAGGATCAACAAACTTTTCCCCATTTGTTGGTTTCCTTTCAAACAGAAAGTCTTCATTACTAAACTGCACAGTCTAATGCTAATCTTCTCCCTTTGGCAGCCTCTCCAAGAGTGTTGCTGGGAATGTGTCAAAACTACCACAAATACACGAGGCCGAAGCAAATCCGTGTGTGCGTTGGCACCTGGAATGTGAACGGGGGTAAACAGTTTCGCAGCATAGCTTTTCGCAACCAAACACTCAACGACTGGCTTTTGGATGCTCCGATGAAGGCCGGGCATCTTGAGTTCCAGAGTATGTTGTCATTTAATTTTTTCACACTGTGATGACATCGTTGTAAGAAAAAAATTCTTACAAATAACATCATTTTTTTCAGATTTGTTTCAGTTGTTCTTTTAGAGGTTAGGTATGTTTGATTTGTAGAACTATTAAGTTAAAGTTCATTATCAAAATTTTTATAGCACTTCTCTTAAAGAATTTGATTTTAAAAAAATGTAAGGAAAACTTAATTTTTCCACAGGTCAATAATTCATTTAAAACAGATTATAAAACAAATGGAAAAACAAACTTAAAATAAAAACATTAAAACATGAGATTTAAAAGCAAGATCCAATCTGCATGAAATCTTAAATCCCATTATCTGTAACGTAAAATCTTTACTGAATTGATTATTAACTTGTTTTATTTTTCTTCTTCAGACAGCAAAGCCAACCCCATAGATATCTTTGCCATTGGATTTGAGGAAATGGTTGAACTGAATGCTGGGAACATTGTCAGTGCAAGGTATGTGCATTCTTTCCTGAGATATAAAATCAAAACAAACGGTCATTTTTAAGGTAAAGAGAAAAGCATTTAATTTATTATCTGATGTTTTATACTGGATCTATTACGAAGATTTTAGTGTTTGCCTTTCTGTGTCTTTTTTTTTTCATGCATTGTTGTCTGTCGTTATTTTAGCACCACTAACCAAAAACTCTGGGCAGCTGAGCTTCAAAAGAACATTTCCAGGGACCACAAGTATGTGCTGCTTGCTTCAGAGCAGCTTGTAGGAGTGTGTCTGTTTGTTTTCGTCCGCCCTCAACACGCACCTTTCATCAGGTATCATCTGTGCGGAGGTATTTTTTTTAAAGTATAATTTATGTTTTCTGCAATCGATGTAATTTTTCGATTCCTCACTTCTTCAGAGATGTAGCTGTAGACACAGTGAAAACGGGAATGGGCGGGGCAACAGGTAATAAAGGAGGCGTGGCCATCCGTCTACTGTTCCACACCACCAGCATCTGCTTTGTGTGCTCCCATTTTGCCGCTGGCCAGTCCCAAGTCAAAGAGAGGAATGATGACTACAACGAGATCACGCGCAGACTCAGTTTTCCCATGGTAACAGCTGTTTACAGTGAATTTTTTTAGACTCTGTGGCACTTTTGTTTCCTAAACAGCATCATCCATCTCTGTCTTTCAGGGTCGTCTGCTCTACTCACATGATTATGTGTTCTGGTGCGGAGACTTCAACTACCGAATCAACATCCCCAATGAGGAAGTGAAGGAGCTCATCCGACAGCAGAATTGGGATGCTTTGACTGCTGGGGACCAGCTGGTGGAACAAAAAAATGCTGGAGCAGTAAGACTGTCAGACTCGAGATCTTACTGTGTTGTTGTTTGTCCTTGTTTTAGCCCCATTAACCAAAACCGTTGGGCGGCTGAGCTCAAAGACCCACTCCAATAATCTTTTAATCTATTTTAAAACCATTCCCAGTGTTCTTTTAATTATGATTTTTTTTTTTTTTTACTGAAGTGAAATAAACAGTGTAATTATCTAGAATATAGTTTCTGCAGAGCGGCAGTAGTTCATTAGAAATTCTCCCCTAAACTGTGAGCAGTACTGTTGCTGTGGAGCAACCCTGCTTTCCACCCCACCCCACCCCCATTGCAAAGGGGATCAGTGAGCTTGTGGCCCACCCAACATATTTTGAACTCCACAAACAAACTCTTTTTCAAACTTCTGCTCCTGATTCACAACAATTTGAATGAATAATTACTCAGAAATGCCATTTTAAGCTTAATTTGTGTAATCTAAGGGCTTCATTATCAGAAAATGCCACAAGAAAATGTTAAAAACACCAAAAATATGACTTTCATTTGAATGGTTCTTTAAGAATAACAAATAAATAGTTAAAAAAAATAATACATTTAGTGTTTAGTTCATTTGAGGAAAGTTTTTTTTCTTTTTTTTGTCAAATCCCATAGTCATTAAACAATTTGTGTCAGTATCAGAAAATATAGAATTTACATGAGTATTTTACTAGCTAGTTTTTGGTTTAGAAGAGCAGATATTGTAAAGGAGCAAGGATAGTACATAAAAGTATTTTTAAGTAAGTTTGTTTAAAAATATTCTTCCTGTAAGATAAAAATGCATTTATTTGGCCCACAAACCACTGACAGCATTTTTCTAAACTGTATCCTGCAGATCTTCAGGGGGTTTATTGAGGGAAACTTAGATTTTGCCCCCACCTACAAATACGACCTCTTCTCAGAAGATTATGATACCAGTGAGAAGTGCCGCACACCAGCCTGGACAGACCGCATACTTTGGAAGAGGAGAAAGTGGAACTTTAACAAAACAGGTTAGTTGCAGAACTTTTACTGCAAGAAAAAGCATTTTCACATGTGTTTCATTGTTTAAACTTGTCAAATTAATATTTTATTTTTTTGCCACTGTTGTTTTTGGGAGAAACAAAAAACATGAAAAGTTATAAGCTGTCTTTGTTTTTGGTTTACAGCAGAGGAGATGAATGTTGTTGGGGCACCATCCACTTCTGCAGAGAATGAGGATGATCCAGAATATACATGGAGCCCTGGCGTTTTAAAGTACTATGGCAGGGCTGAGCTGAAGACGTCAGACCACAGGTAACTATTGAGCCATAGATGTATCAATTAAGCATTTTATTTTGTGGATGAAAATGAGCTGATATCAATTGTTAACAAGTTCAAGAGTAAAAAGCAGATTGTGATTATATAGATATGACAGTGGTGAAGAAGATAATTAACAGTATCTCTAGGCCTCTAACATACATATGTAACTTATCAATACAAACTGGAAGATTCTCAAACCAAATGACAATTGCAAAAGTGATTCCTATTTATAAGAACGAAGCCAAACACCTGTTTACAAACTATAGACCTATTTCTCTCCGTCCACAATTCTCAAAAGTATAAATTAGTTTAATTTATTGATAAACATAACATTATTAATGAAAACCAATATGGTTTTAGAGAAAACAGATCAACCTCAATGACCATCATTGATGCTGTGGAGGAAATCACAAGTGCTCTGGACAAAAGTTTTCATTTACCTAAAAAAAAAGCTATTGACACTCTCTATCATGACAATCCTACTTGATAAACTAGAAGTGTATGGGATAAGAGGACTAGCACTAAGTTGGGTCAAAATCTGGTTAACATGAAGAAAACAATTTGTCAAGATTAATGATTTTACATCAGAGGCCAAGGAGACACGTTGTGGTGTCCCACAAGGATCAATTCTGGGCCCGCTGCTATTCAATGTTTACCTATATGATGTATTCAGTGTTTCAAAACTTTTAAAACTCATTTTATTTGTTGACGACTCAAATATATTCTACCCTACTGATAATCAAAGGGAACTTATCAATGTGGTGAACACAGAGTTATATAACATAAAATCATGGGTCGATTACGACTATCTTTGAATCTTGACAAAACCAAAGTGATGTTTTTTGGTAATTACAATGCAAATACAGAGCTTGCAATGTGAAGAAATGATTTTTTTGATTAATTTAAAATTGAATTCTGATGATAATCAATTAGTATTACATATCTGTTACATGATGTGTGATCCAAGTTAATGTTTACTGAACTTATGAAAGAAGGTTTTCTGAGATTAATCAATCATCAATATGCTCTCAATGTTGTTACATGTAAATATCCACACTTGATCTGATCATAAACGGATTATAAAAACTATGCAAAACTATAAAATGAAGTAACTGTTGTAGTAGGACTAAATAAATTTCCCACTCCTTTTCAAGCAATTAATCAAACTCTACTTGACTTTCACTAATTAATCACTATATTTAATGAATTAAATGTGATTTGAGTGAGTTCTAGTTTTTGTTTGGGTTTTTTTCTCTAACTTTTACTCAATGCCTTTCATTGTCTCTGTAATGAGTTTAATAAATCTGTGACTTTTTTCTGTCTTGTCTAATTTATGCTTGAAATAAACCAAACCAAATCAATCAATCAATCTTTGATATTTAATGTTATCTGAAAATATTCTCTTTATCTTTTAGGCCCGTTGTGGCATTAATAGATGTGGACATCCTAGAAGTGGACCCAGAATCTCGGCACCAGGTCTATAAAGATGTCATTGGCAGGCAGGGGCCTCCAGATGGCACCATCCTGGTGTCGCTCTGCTCTTCTGGGCCTGATGACTACTTCAGTGATGACCTAATTGATGAGCTACTGGATAAGTTTTCCAATTTTGGAGAGGTCATCCTCATCCGGTGAGCTTGACATTGCAACACAGATATACAGACTCTTACTGACAGTTTGTCGTTTTTACCCAGATTTGTTGAAGAAAAGATGTGGGTGACTTTCCTGGAAGGCTATTCTGCTCTGGCAGCTCTTTCACTGAGTGCTTCTACTGTAAGTTTTGCAGTTCTTTTGAAATTTCCTCACTTTTTATTGTTGAAAACGTTTAATTTAGCAGGTTTTCTTAAATTTAAAGTTACTTTTCACGCCTGCTCACTTAATTACTGTCTTTTTCTTGCTTTTTGGTTTTTTGGTTTATTGAAAACAAAAGTTTCAGCCTTAAAATGTCTGTCAGACATTAGTCAAAACTGAACCACCTTTAATGGCTTGTTCTGATTTATTTAGGGCACTTTTGTTTATTGTCTAAAACATTTTTAAGCTGTTGTGTGCATTTAAACCACTCACATCAGTTTTATTCTTTGGTTTATGTGTCAGGTTCTTGGAAAGGTGATTGACATCCGCCTCAGAAGCCCAGGCTGGATCAAGAGTCTGGAAGAGGAGATGAGTGTAGAAAGGATCTGTGGAAGCATTCCCACTTCTGCCAGCTCCACCCTGCTTGCCGAAGATGCCGATGTGGATGAGGATGAATTTGACATGGAAGGTGAGTTGTAACCAAGAATTAATTGCAGGAGTTTCCTTCTTTTGTTTTTCATTCCTCTCCTTCCTGCCAAATATTAAAGAGAAACATGTAGACCTTACAGTTTTTTTTTCTCTTCTACTTCTTTTTTCAGGCGAAGTGGATGAGGAGGTGGAGGAGATTCTTCCACAGCACCTGCAGCCCGGAGCCGGCTCTGGTCCTGGTTCTTCTCCTCTCCCCTCCCCCCGCACTAGTCCCTGTCCCTCACCCACCCACGGTGAGCCCACTGCTCCCAGCAGACCCAGTCGTTCCCAGCAACCCTCCCGACCATCACAAGGTAAAATCACTACACAAAAGAACAACACGTCACTGCTTTTATTTTGCTAAAAACCCACTTCCTTCAAAGTAAGTCTATCTGGAGGAAAATAAACTGTAATTTTCTTTTGTTTGTGGTATGTAGAAATGGAAATAAGTCCTTTGTCTCTGAGATTGGAATTTCCAGGTAATAAAATGTGTGGTAGTGCCATTTGTGTTTATTGTAAGAATATTTAATGTCTTACAATAAAATGTTTCTCTTAGAGAAATATTTTCTAGCCCTGGTTCTTTAAATATGTGCAAAGTGTGCTTCATCTTTTTCTCTTTGCCTAAAAATAGAATAGTGGTAGGAGAGGGTTTTAACAGATGGGGCTTAGCTTTATACTGGTGTCTAATCTTGTCTACATGGTACAAATTCAGTACTTAAAGACTACGGTTTTGCACTTTTTCATTGTAATATCTATATTCTGAAGTAGTTCAAATGTTTTGGTAAAGAGAGCATAAATTATTTAAAAATTTATGTTTGGAGTTTTATTTTCAAACATGTTCCTGAAAATATGCTCTCTCATATTTTGCTTTCTTTCAGGACCCCCTGTTGACTTCCAGCCTGGTGCGCCCCCATCTGGAGGCCTGGAGCCCAAACGGCCACCACCCCCTCGACCCACTCCCCCTCCTGCTAGACCTGCTCCACCTCAACGGCCGCCACCACCATCAGGTAAAACGCTGCCCTCAGGCTTTTTTTTTTTAGATAAATTTCATTTGTGGCTGAATTTTTTTTCTACTGAAGCATAATTGAGAGCAACAGAATAAAACGAATTCTGCATTTCAAGTTTTGAAAAACATTTTTAGCTAAAAACAAAGTCGAGAAATAATTGGGAACTTGGCTGTAATATGCTTTGGTTTGATTTCATTTATTAATCAAACTTCTGATGGAGGCTTCTGTCTGTCAAAAAGATAGAAGTTACAAAAATTGCCTGCTATTTTTCATCGCAGGAAAACAGCTGTTGATAAGGAACAAATAAGCCTTCTGATGTTTGAAGTCTTTGTACTTTATAAAATATATTTCATTAATTAAATCAGTCTGCATTTTAACAAAACTTTCAGCTCTTGTTTAAAGTTTGAGTTAAATAATAATGGTTATGCCACTTCACAGCATAGAGTTGGCACCTCTCGCATGAGACGAGGAATTGGTAAAAATGCTTGTTTTTATTTAATTTTATTCTGGTTTCTCAAATGTATGAAAAACTACATTTTTAGAGTCAGAATTTCAGGAATTAAATATTTACCTAAAACTTTGATACGTTTGACTTAGAGTTTCACAGCCTGCTAGCAGGTCTCATTTACTCCCCATGTTTTAGCTTTATACCTAAACTGGCATTATAAATTTAAATGTCACAATACATAGTTAAATATGTATTACTTCTTCTTTGTGTCTGTTTTTTTAAGTATAAAATAGAAAATATGTCTTTGAGAGGTTGGAAGTACTTCTTGTTGAAAGTCAAATTATTTTCTTTAATATGAAAACTAATACGTAACGTCTTAACACAGGTGTGAAGGTTTCTAATAACCTGGAGTGGTTGGAGGTTTTTAAATTTCTCTGTCTCAGACCAATTGTCAAGTGTTTTTTTTCCCTCTGAATGTTGGGTTTTTATTTGTTGTTTTGTTCTGTATTTGGCTAAACTTTATTTTGAAACAAAAATCTTCTGTTTTTCCTCTTAAAGACTGTGGTAGTGGTCCCAGCCCACTGCTTAGTAGGAGAGGCAGTGAAGGTAACTCACCGGGAGATAAGTCGATATATTTTAGAGCCAGCCATAGACATTGATATGTTTTAATGTTGACACATTGGCTTTACCGTCTGTGGTCAACATTTAATTGCTGTTTAAAGACCCACTCCAATGAAAATCTTGTTTTTGGTGTCTTTAACATGTTCTTGTAGAATTTTTCTCATAATGGAGGACATGTATAAAAAATTAAGATTAAAACTAGTTTTATGAGTATTTCTTAATTCAAATCGCATTGGATCAGGACCAGATGAAAACCAGATGTATGTATGATAAAGCTCAGGTTTATAATGCAGCAACTGCCATGGGCAGGCCAAGGTCTCCCTTTCTCCACTCCAATTCTAAATCCTCCACTTTCATACAAATAGATCCTCGTCTGAGCTGCCATCTGGCTCTAAACTGTACGGCTGCATAGAGGGAGAGAGTGTAAACAAAGGAGTGCTGGGAAATTAGCTAGGCTAACTTCCTACTAACGGTCCCGCCCACAACCCAAAAGCAAATTTCAGATGAGCTCCTGCTGCTCTGCAGAAAATCTATCTTAAAAACAACACAGGCTTTTTGAATTTATTACCACTGTAAACGATTTTACAATAAAAAAAAAAAAAAGTAGTTGGAGTGGGACTTTAGGTTTGTGGCAGAGATGTGATTAAGATTATCTTGGCAAAAAAAGACTAATACTGTAGAATTAAGTATTTATAAGATCTGAGATTACAACTTTTTTGTTGTGAATACAAGATGTCCTTACTACCTTAAAATGTGTTGCTGTAGTCTGTTGTTTCTTCCAGTGATAGATGGTGTGGTGGCTGTTGGTCAGTAGAATAGAAAAAGGTTTTATTGACCTTGTGATGTCCACCCTGAGACTGGAAGGTTGTGAGTTCAAGTCCATGGCGGACTTACACCAAAGACTCTGAAAATGGAATCCAATGCCTCCAAAACATTTGATTGACAGATTCTCTCAATCTCACTTTTAAGTGGTAGGGGTGTGGCCTTCCAACAAACTCACTCCTGATTGGCTAGAGGTATTGTCAAAGAAATGTTCTCTCTCAGACTGACTCAGACCAATCGCTGCTTACTGACATTGTTTGGCACCAACTTGGCGACGTCCGTATAGTGAAAAAAATGGCGACTGTCATTTTCTTTGGGTGGCGTCACACTCACTCGGCCCAGTTCTCATATGCAGTGTGTAATTGTAAAAAAAAAACCTTTTAGATATATTAAAAACATCTGAAGAAACTAGAGTCTGTATTGACTGATGTAACTTTACAATCTAACAAATTAAAAAATGAGTAAATACCTCATAGTTTTAAAGCACTTCAATGAATAGATTAACTTCCATTTTGTTACCTATTGTTAGACATAATTTACTGCTATCATAACTATTGTAAATAAATCAAGGAAGAATTTGTTAAACTAAACTACATTTAAAAATGCATTTAATGTATCTGTTGTCAATGCATTCTCCTTATTAAGTATACAGTGGCCCTTTGTTTGTTTTGGGGATGTGTTCCATAAATAACCCGCGAATGGTGAAATCCGAAAATCAGGCAGTAAAACCCTTCACCACACACTTTATACATAACAATGTGACACTTTTCTTTAATGTTGAAACTCTCAAATTACAAACTTCCATAAAAAATAAGTCCTGTGTTATGGAATGAAAATAAAAATCTGATCGCAATAAAGATTTATGTAAATGACAAGTTGCATGTGTCTTGTCTCTGTACAGAAGATGTGGCACAGAAGAGATCGATTGACAAAATTAACCGTCATTCAGGGTGCAGAACACTGTGCACTGTTAAAAAGAAACAAAAAGCATGCATAGTTAAACTGAAAAAATCAGCAAAACAGCAAGACTGAGAAAGATGAGCACGGTACTCTGTGTTCTGTTCTTTAGATTCATGTCTATATATTTCTCTAATCTGGTCGTTAATATTGTGAATAAAGTGGGCTTTTTGTTGCCGGACGCTCTCTTTAGACAGACATATTTAGACTCACCATCTAAGTCATAAAGGTTGGTCTCATTGGAAAGTCTTACATCTTGCGGCTCTGTTATAACTTTATGTGTAACTATGCTGTGGTTTGGTTTCCTTTGTGCTGCAAAGGACCAAAAAGCCCTGCTCTTCCTCGACCAGATCCTCCTCCAGGTGAGTGCCAAAAAGCATGACGTAGGCATATTTGACATGAAATGCCTCACTGGAAGATTGTTTGGCTGTGGCCTAGGTATGTTCTTGCTCCATGACAGTTTTTGTGCGACTCTTCTTTGTTTCTTTGTTGTATATTGACAAGATTATACCTCTCTTCTTATTATAATCATGCCTTGTGTCCCAAAGCTCTGACACAAAATATGCCTGTTCAAGGGTGGAGAAATGGGTTTTAGTTGTGTAGCCTATTGGTGACTTGTCTTCACCTGAGCCCCTTGTATGGCGTCTGTGGTTAACTGATGCCATCTTTTACAGAAAGGGGGTGTGTGCTTATCAAGTGACTTTGCAATGATAATTATATAGAGGAAGACATTTAAGTGGTGTGGGAAAATGTTGAGAACAGTGGAGGAGATGTTTGAACTGGAACTGCCTCTCATGCAGCTGAGAAGTGGCTGGCATGATTGATGACGTTGCTAGTCTTAGGAAATGTGCTCTGTTATGTGCAATTCAAGGAAAAATATACACAAATAATTGAGAGAAGCTCTTAAGATGAAAGACACCTTATACAATCATTCCAAATGAACCAAAAGACCTGGGTAGGTGTGGCTCAGGAGGTGAAAGTCTCTTAATTTGAAAAGGTGGTGAACCAGACTGCATTTTATTTAGGAGTTCTGGCAAGATTTTAAACTTTATTTTTACTAAAGTTTTTCCCAAATTGTAAATAATTTAGCTTGACCTCAGTTTATCCTGAAATGTGTTTGTTTCCTCCTAGGTCGTGGACAAGCTGCTGCTGGAGCTCCAGGACCTGGTGGAGCTCCCAGACCTGTGAGCTTATATTCAATAACCACATAAATTACAAGTGAAACTTGAGTTGGCATCTAATTTCTTTTTTTCATTTTCCAGAATATTCCCCTTCGAGCTGGTGTGATTAGTATGCCTCCTCAGTCTCGCCCGCCACCTCCCTCTCATCCTGGAGCACCACGGCCCATCCCAGAGGTGCATCCAGGCGCCCCTAGGCCAGTTCCAGACACTCATCCTGGAGCCCCACGCCCTGTTCCCAGTGCCCAAGCCAAACCACCAGACCTTCCTTTGGGTAAAAATAATGTATTCTTAAAAATTTGGTGTGCCGCATTGTGTATATGAGGTTATCAACCAGAGGTCATGTATGATTTTAGAAATTTGCAGATTAGCAAATTAGCAAGCAGGGCTGGAACAAGTATCTTAATACTCTAAAATCCTTAATCTATTGTGATCAATAGCTGCATTTCCATAGACTATGTAATTGCTTGCCGCCCATGGCCTGAATGTGACGCCGACCTCTCCTTTAAATAAATGATGATGAGCGCTAGTGCCGTGGCAGAAATTTGAATATATCTTGTCATAGGGCTGAGCGATAAAACAATAACTATCGATATCACTATAGTACTTTTTCTCGATAGTAAAGAGAGCCTGTCGCGATAGACGTTTACTTTGAAGGGTCAGAAATTAACACTCGCCAGTAGCGAGCATTTTCTATACTATGCTTTGATGCTAACTAGCTGTTCTGTGTATCCTGTGCGATCACAGACCGGTTTAAAGTCGTACAGTATTTTCATAGACTGGCCTGTAAGACGCAGAAGATAAATACAACAATATTATTTCAAAGGACATTCATAAAAACTGTATTTTCTAAATAATAACAGAACTGAATCCACTGTTTTAGCAGCATCTGTGTCACACAGCAGTCTGTATTACACTGAAAACTGTGACCTGTCAGATGTTATGCTCGGTACTCCCGCCTCCATAAAGCTACAGCTTTCAATAATTATATATAATGAAAATAACCCAAAACATTATACTGTTTTCAGGTGTTTTTTGTTATGATTTGTTATAAAATGTGATCACCTGGTGGTAGAATAAGAAAATCTCTTCTAAATCTGTCCTTGTTTTCTCAGCATGTTTGAATTTGAGTTTACAGTTAGATGAGAGTAAAGATGAGTTCATGCCATTACTTTTATGCAAATACACTTTCTAAAAAAAAAAAAAAAACAGAAAATATTCAAACAAGTAAAATGCCCTATGGTATTTCTGTGTAAAAAGTATCATAATCTGGCCAATAATAGATTTTTGGACGGTAGATTTTTTAATCAAACAGTCAACTTTGCCAGTGTTTCAAAAATTCAAAATTCCTTCTAAAACTGGAAATACCACCAACCTTTTTTATCACCTGAAGCAGTGCCACCGAGCATGCTCAATCTCAGACTGAAATAAACAACAATTATTTTTTGTTTTCTGGGGGAAAAACTGTTGCATCATGTTCCTTCAGTGCATCTGTTATGTTTAAAGAATGATAGGAAATAAATATTAAAATCTAAACAACCTGCTGATGATTACACATTTCTCTAATGAGCCACAGAGCATTCATATTAAACAAATATAGTTATTTAATTTATATTGTGATGTATATAGCCTGATATGAAGAAAAAACAATATCGTGATATAAAAAAAATATGCACTGTCGCCACCTAAGTGAATACCTATCACCTACCAGCAAATGTGGAAACAAAATGTGTGCAAGTAAAAATCTGTCAAAGTTACTACATGCTATACAAATGTAGGTTATTTTTAAGAAAATTGCAATTTTGCTGATATTAATTACCAGTTTAATGCTGAGAAACACCTTTTTTCAGACCAGACCATTGAAGCATTACAAAAGTATCTGTAGTTCTCCTCAGGTCTCAACAGACTTTTCCTGCACTCTTGTTTCCTCTCTCAGGTCCTCCCCCCTCGGGGCCCCCTCCTGCAGCCCCATTCGCTTTAAAACCCCAAACTCAGTCCCCCCTACAGCCTCAGCCACCCTCATCCTCCACTCAGTCACAACTCCCACCACCCATTCAGCCCACACTTCCAGCTCCTCTACAGCCACAGCCAGCCAGTGCTCCTCCAGCAGCAGCTCCACCAGTGGCAGCTGCTTCCTCCACCACTCCTGCTGGGGCTCAGCAAGGTCTAGCCTCTCCCAAGCCTCCGCCCCGTTCCCGCTCCTCTCATGCTCTGCCGCCTGATGCTGCCAAACCAGAGACAACCCCGGCTGCACAGGTTGGTGCCAACTTCCTTTTATCGAAGTCCTGGAATATAATCAACTAAGAAAATACCACTGCAAAGTTTTTTTTTTTCCTGATTGCAGATAGACACGGGCTGGTATAATTTTCCAACAGTTTAATAATCATCCACAAATATATTATATTATATGTGGACAACTTTAATTTTTTTTTTTTTTACCTAAAAGAATTTAGTCCATTGAACACTATTCAAATGAGTTTTACAAACAATGAAAATTAAAAGGAAATATTTACTATGACCATTTCAGAAACCAGACCGTGCCTACTGCAAACAAACTAACTAATATAGTTTATGCAAAAATAAAAACTGATGCTTAACCTCAGGTATAGACTCAAACTAGATTAGCTTAGTTTTCTGTTTTTCTTCCTGCTTCTGTCTTTCTGATGTATTTGTCTCTTTCTCGCAAGCTGGAGAAGCCATCAGGGTGAAAGGTACTTGATATAAAACCACTTCTGTCTCGTCCCATAACACTACAGTTCCTCATATTTCATACTTTTCCTATAATTCGCTCATTAACCACACTCCATAAGTTTGCAATGGTTTTGCATTGTTTTAAGTGAATGTGTTAGATCAAAAGCTTTTTGTGTGTGTTTTTTTTTTTTACAGAAACCTAAAACGGCCTACCTTGCATTTTTTGCCCATTTTCTCGTGATTACGACATCTACTATCAAATGGTCCCAAGAAAACGAGAGAGTAGATGTCATAACAAATTTTGTAGATGTCATGATAACGAGATAACAAAGAATATTATAGCATCCCTTTCTCACATTGAGACACCAAGATGTAATCCGTTTTACGTCTCTTTATATTGTGGTTACTGTAGGCCATAACCAATGTCTTACAGTTTGCATCAACAACTCTGAAGCTAAAAAAGAACGCTCCCCAAATATCTTTGTGCCCTAAATTGGCCCCCTTTTTTATCAGTGACCAGATGAGGGGACCAGGCCGTCTACATGGTTACAGAATGACGCAGAAAGATGCATGAGGTGCAGGTTTGAAAGATTGTGTCTATCAGGACTTGGTCTGTTATCACATGAAAAAAAGCTTGTTTTCTTGTGATAACGAGATATCAGATGTCATTATGATGAGAAAACGGGCAAAAAAAGAGCAAGGCAGGCCGTTCTCGGCTTCCGTATATTATGCCTCACACCATTGTCATTTCTTTTGATTTATTCTGTCATGTGGTCACTGATTTACAGTGAAAACGTACATGAGTGTCTTTTTAATTTAAGTCGATTTCTTTCTGCCAAACATATTTTTTATTGGTTTTACCTCAAAAGTTTTCTGGAAACTTGCTAGAATAAAAAAAAAAATCACTGAAGGGTTTGAAACAACCATAATATTTTATACGTCTTTACACTTTATTTATTAGGTTTTTTTTTACATTGTGTAACAATATACAGTAGATTATCTCATTTGGATATCCTCAGATTCTGCTGTCAGACTGATATTTCTTTCTGTATTTTTGTAGACAAATGGATTGAATGGAATCCAAAGAGAAGCACAACGGAGGCCCAACCCTTTCGACAAGCTCACATTAGACTTCCACTCGTCCTCG
This sequence comes from Adrianichthys oophorus, assembly GCA_036245035.1. NCBI lineage: Eukaryota > Metazoa > Chordata > Actinopteri > Beloniformes > Adrianichthyidae > Adrianichthys > Adrianichthys oophorus. The sequence continues at coordinate 15,745,741 of BSAI01000201.1, read as the reverse complement.
ACTCCCTCCTGGCACAGCACTCAGTCACTGAGCAGAGGCTCCTCCCTCCGTGCGCCACCCTCCATTCCTCCATCGGTGTTTTCCTCCACAACGCTGCCATCGTCCTTCTCCCACCAATCTTCTCCTCTGTCAGATCTCCAAGCGCTGGAGTCATCATCCTCTTCCTCACTCTCTACCCTGTCGCCATTTGCCTCCTCCTTACTCCCGCCTCCTCCGATGCCATCTCGCAGCAGGTCGCAGGAGATGTTGCGTGCCTCCCCAAATGCTTTTATGACTGACCCCCTGCCAGCCCGACCCAGCAGCACCAATCCTTTTACAGGACCTCTGACTCAGCAGCAGCACCACCGCCCGCTCACCCCAGACTTCAGTTTCCAACATCAAGCAAGCCTTCGGAAAACCGCGCCTGTTGTCACTCCACCGCTTGTTCCGACCCTCGCACCAGCCACCCAACTCCACAAGACCGAGTCCCTGTTTGGACCATCATCTAATCAAAATTCCACACCTCTACTTTCCTGGCTTCCTGAATCAGCAACTGCCCCTGTTTTGCCTCTGGCTCCACCTTCCTTCCTTGCTCTTCAACCCCAACCAGCTCCCTTAGGAGCAATGTCAAAAAGGCAGTGGGTGACTTTTGATGATGAGTTGAATTTTTCATCCCGAGCTAAAACGCAAAACCCCGTCTTCCCATCTACTTCCATTGGCTCTCGAGCTCCATCCCAACCCTCTCGCTCTGTGCTTGATTCCGAATCCGAGTGGTTATCTTCTGCCCCTGCTTTCCTGGTACCTAAACAGCAGAACCAACCTTCTTGCTCTGTGTTTGACTCAGAACCCGAATGGTTATCTTCTGCCCCTGCCTCCGTGACATCCCAAAAGCAGCTCCAACCTTCTAGTTCTGTTTTTGACTCAGAACCCGAGTGGTTATCTTCTGCCCCTGCTTTCCTGGTACCTAAACAGCAGCTCCAACCTTCTAGTTCTGTTTTTGACTCAGAACCCAAGTGGTTATCCTCTGGTCCTGTCTCCCTGGTGTCTAAACAGCAAAACCAACCATCTCACTCTGCGGTTGTCTCGGAGCCTGAGTGGTTATCTTCTTCAGCAGCATTTTCAGCCAACTAGAACTGTAACCAATCAATCCAAACACCCACAGGAACGGTAACAGCTGCTGCTTCTTTGGGGAGTCCTCAGAAAGATAATATTACCCTTTATTATTAGGGCCATATTACAGATATGTATAGATCTATGATAAAAGCATAACTGTGTGTGTGTGTTTGTGTGGATGAACAAAAAGGACTGTATTTTAAAAGGCATAAATCAATCCCCTCTGAGCCACAGAAATAAGGCTTCCATCTTGGGGCAGAACTATGGATGGGTGTTGCAAACGCTATTTTTCCTTCATCGCTCAGATTCCCTCTCGCTTTAAAGACGAATTGCTTTACATGTATTTATTGCAGCAAATATGTGCCTGTGTTTACAGTGTGTTCTATCAGTATATCTAACACGTGCAATATCAAGACACTGCATCAGCTTTGGAGGTGCTTCATGTGATGACTCAAAGCCATCCTGATCCATCACTTTGACTCATCTCCTCATCAGAGATGAATCTTAAGGTTATATTGACATTTTTCTTTTGATGTTTTCAATGTGTATCAAAGATTTGTTCTGTTTGCACTCTTATGTTGTTACAAAGTGATGCTTTTTTTTTTTTGTCAGTTAATCTAAACCGCCGCAGGACTGATGCTCTGTAATATCATCCGATTGTTGTTCTCTCCATTCAAGTCAGCATTCTCTGTCTGTAGGCCAGTATCTTTGGCCAACAGTATTTTCGGGGTCCATATCTGTGATTATACTTGGCATTTTAAGTATTGTGCAACACTTTCCCATGTAAATACTTGCTAGAGTACGTACAACATAACCGATATGCACTGACGCGCTGTGTGCACTGTCCTGCTCTTGTTTGCAAAGCTGATTTAGAGGAGATGCTGCAGACGGAATAGACGAGCTCCGTTGATTTAATTCTTGGTTTAGCTGAAACATCCCAGCGTATAAATGTAAACTGAGGTCAAAGCATGTGTGTGCGACTGTGTGTGTGTATGTTTATGCAGTCAAATGATAGCGGAACACCATGTTGCGCAAAATGAAGAGGGCACTTTGATTTTACTTTTCGAAAACATTTATCATTTTTAGTTTACAGATACTATAAATATATAATTGTCACTGTGGTAGGATGTGATGTGCTGTATTTACAGGTGCAAATTTGTCTGTGTTTGAGCGTGTGCAGATTCAAGATTGGACCAGGGCTCAAAAGTCTCTTCTCCTTAACCATACGCTGCGTGTTTCCTTGCAGATTTAAGAATTCCACCCACTCACGATACCACACGATAACCGTTCCAGCTGCAGCTGGCCCATTTGCTGTTAATTGGCAATCTGAATGTTTAAATGTCTTAGATGACTGTGAATTCTTCTGTAATGGCATGAAAGGACAACTCTCCACATCCACAACTTGATGTATTTTATTTTCTTCAGTTGGGAAGAGTTGCCAAAAAAAACCTTTCCAGTTGACGGTTGTCAGCCACACTGCAGCCAACATTCCAGTGGTGAGAACTGAGTCTTGGGTGTTAAACTCCTCCATGTTTTCAGATCCTCCTGTGATATCTAACCACAGCTGTTTATTCCTGTTTAGCTCATTTGTCACTCAATATTTTTGCTGGAAGTGATGTCAGTATTTCACTCTGTAACTTTTCAGATACTATTGACTTCAATTAGATACTATTGAATTCTATGAGCAAATGATGTCTCCATCATAGCACACAAAAGTCTGAGAGGACATTTCCCCTAATATTTGGAACTATCTAATTTGATATAATGGATCGCAAGGATAAACTTATCAGATTTATTAATATACCAGCCAAGTTTTGCTTTTGTGCTATTTATTCATCACAAAATAGTAGTTTACTTAAACAAAGCAAATGTATAAGGCTAAATTTATCAAATTTTGCATTTGTTATTTACATGTGTGCAGTAGTTACTGTAATCAGCAGTAAAAAAAAAATGAAATAAAAAAAAGACTAGCCAGCGCTTTATGTCATGTCAGATAAGTTTTAGGACAAATTTCTCCTTTAGTGAGGTTTGTGTCCTCTCTTATGGCTATAACCCATGGTAAACAAGAGTCTGTGTTGTGAACTATTCTGTATGTATTTAAATACATAAAGTTGTAATTCATGTTAATATTCAATGTTCCATACTTAATGTGCAAAGCTGATGGCACATTCATGTACGATGCAGTTTGTGTTGTATGTATGCAAAAATAAATCTGTCAAATTGCGACAAATTTTCACTTTTCCTGCTTGCTTTTCTGCATTAAAAATGGTCTTAAAATGCACAAAAGTTGACTTAATTGTTAAACAAGCAGAAATGAATAAAATATAAATAAAATAAATAAATACCGAATTTTAATTTGTGAAACCAGGTTGAACTGTACTGCCCTGCAATACCACTATGTACCTTTAGAGGGCGGTACGAAGCTAAACTTGTGCTCAGTGAATCTCTCCTAACAGAAGAAGAAGAATCAGCAAAGCAAAAAATGTTTACATTGATTAGAATTATCAGTGTAACTGTAGTCTGATTGGTAGATAAATATTTGTTTGTTTCTTTTCACCGAGTAAGGTTTTTTTCTCGGTTTTTTGTGAATCAATCATTGAAAGTTATCCATCTGCCTTAGAACAACTACTACTAACCCCGGTTAGCTGGATGCTAGTATTAGCTTTTTGCTTTCTGGAAGTGTCTGGGCTTCGCTGTTGCCATGGTTACACAGCTACTCTGAAAACAGACGCGCACACCTGACCCAGACACGAGTTTGTTTCTAATCAATCTAACGTTTGGAAACGTCTCTTTTTAGGGGTGTGTTTGTGAACATGGTGCAGCTGCACGTGAAACTCGGGGAAGAAAGCCAATTTCTTTTCAACACTACTGTAGAGGCGCCTCTGGAAACCCTCATCCAGCAAGTTACAGCCATTTACAACGGAAGACTGAAGGTGGAGAGACTATGTTCAGGTGAAAACACCCTCTTGCTTACATAAAAGAATCGTTTTAGCCCAAGTATGGTAGCTTGTGATCACACATTTGCGGAAGCTACAGGGTATAAATAAGACAAGCTGTTGTTGTTTCCCATTGGTCTTGCCACGAGTGACTTTTCTCTTGAGTTTCATACAATAACATATTAGCAGTGGCATTTGTCTGACTTTTATCAAAATAATGTCCTTCTGATCACCCTCAGAGATCTTAGAGCTTGCAGATCATGGCATCATGCTCCCACCCAACATGCAGGAACTGTTAGCTGAGCAGATTGTGGAGCTGAGCCTGAAGGATGAATGGGAAGACAGGTGCATGCCCAGTGGAGGGGCAGTATTCAAAAAGGATGAGATCGGGAGAAGAAATGGACATGGTGAGAATCCCTCTTTACATTACAAGCCAATCAATAGAACTGATTAGAATTTTATTACAGACTCGAAATGCAGTTTGCCAAAACCATGAAAAAACATGACATGCAGAAGAATTGAAACACGAGTAAAACATAAATTAAAAACTTTTAAAAAGTGCCCATACCACATCCCCATTCAATTGATTATTCTTCATCTTTTGTGAGTGTGTTATAAAATGCTCTGCCAATTTAAACCATTGTGTCCCTCAATTAGCTCCTAATGATAAAATGAAGGAGGTGTTGATGAAGACAGTGGAGGAAGCTAAAGCGCTCGTCTCAAATGTAAGTCTTCACTTTAAAGACCGACTCTGATCCACTTTTCATCTATTTTCAAAGCGTTTCCAGTGGTCTTTTAATTATGCTTTTGCCGTTTTTAGGCAAAATAAATATATATATTGTGTTGTTTTCTAGGACATAGTTCCTGCAGAGTGGCAGTTGTTCATTAGAAATTTACCTTGGACTGTATAGGCTCAAGCAACCCTGCACCCTTTCTTCTCCCCTTTGCTGAGAGCTCTCTATTTACATGCTCTTCCGCTAGCTGCACCTCAACCTAACATTACCAGTGCAGCAAAAATGGCGAACAATATTGGAGATATCCAGCCATACAGTTTTTTCACAATGATTTGAATGAAGAAATACTCAGAAAAACGCTTTTGAGCTTAATTTTCTTAATTCATGTCCTCCATCATCATCAGAAAAATGCCACAAGAACATGTTAAACACACTATTTTTATTAGAGTATGCGTTTAAAATATCATTGTCTCTTACCAAGAGAGAAAAATCACTCATGACATTCTCTTGATCTTGCAGAAGCAAGTTCAAGCTAATGTGTGTGTCACCATGGAGATGGTAAAGGAAGCACTGGATCAGCTGAGGGGTGCCGTCTCAATTGTGTACCCCATGGGCTTACCTCCTTATGACCCTATAAGGATGGAGTTTGACGACCTAGAAGATCTGTCAGGGACTCAGGTGACATATGAGTTCAAATTCTGGTCAAAAACTGGCTTCAGTCAGTTATTGCCTGGTTGTTACACAGAACGGCTTTTGTTCTTGTAATAGTAAAGACATAAAAAGTAACTATTTCCAAAAGTGAACTTTAAGCAGATGAGCTGAAGCTTTTTTTTCTTCTGTTCCTTCCAACTCCTTAATTTGTCTTTTTCCTGTCTTCTTTAGGCGTCTCAGCAGGTAATCACCGAGGACGAATGCCAGCTGTGGTGGGCTGCCAAAGAGTTACAAAGAGGAAAAAAACTGCATGATTACATCGGCAAAAATGAAAAGACAAAGCTTGTGGTCAAAGTCCAAAAGGTTTTTTTTTTTTTTTTTTTTTTTTTTTTTTGCTGTAGTGACTTTTAGGAATATTTATTACCTTTGTTTTGATTTCAGAAAGGACATGGGCCACCAGCGAGAGAGCCTTTGGTCACAAACCAGCAGCAGAAAGAGATGATGATGCATTACTACAGAAGGCAGGAAGAACTTAAGGTGAGAAGAAGCCAGGTGATTTATATGTTCAATAGTGCTGTTTGTAATGTTAAAACTTTCCTCTCAACTTTTTCAGAAACTAGAAGAAGCGAATGACGACAGCTACCTGGACTCAGAGTGGGCAGACAGACAAGCGCTCAAGCGGCAGTTTCAAGGCCTCACTAATATCAAATGGGGGCCAAGATGAGCCAATATAAACATCTTATCATACAGCTTATTGTGATTAGAAATCTGTTTTATTTTGGTGTTACTTGTGGTGAAATTTATTTCCTTCTCATCATATATTCCATCTATCTTGATGTTAACCTTTGAAATTACATTTGTACTATGTGAAATAAATAAAAGAATTAGCCAATTTGTTAAAGCCTAATGCAATTTTGTAACTCTTAGAATGCAGGATCAAGGATGCCATGCCCTTCCTTTCTTTGTCTCAAAAAATAACCGATGTTGAAGTCAGATCAGATCTGGCTCAGGAAGTTGCCACATTGTGGTTGAGTCATCTCAGCAAAGCTGAGAAAAGGGGAGCTCAGATTAGGTTTCCCACACTGGAGGGAGGGAAGCCATGGAACCTGAGTGAGCTGAACTTCTCACTCAGAGAAAAAAAGTACATTACAGCAGAAAGTGTAGAAAAATGTAAGAAAGGATCTGACAGGTTTTTGACAATTCATTTTATAGAAACTTTCAAGAGTTTGGATAGATTGCATTTACCAGTTTTATCATGTCTTTTAGGGGAAAGAAAAATAAATTTGATCCAAAGCAATTCATGCTCTAGTTTGGCAGTTTGTCACAGATTTAGTGGTCAATAGTGATTTATAAAATGCAATTCCATTTTTATTTGACCCAAATGGAAAAATACTATTTATTTTTGCAAAAAAAACTACAATACTTATTTTTTTATTCCTACTCAGAGTATTAGAGCCACAAACAAATAAACATAAGAATATATGAATAAAGTCATTTAATTATGAGGGGAAAAGTTGCAAAATTATTATTTAAAAATACATTTTCTTTTGAGAAAAAGTTATGTTTCTGAAAACAAATCTGTACATTTACAAAAAAACAAATGTCAACTTTTTACTCATTAAGGTCTGCAATTGTGTGATTGTTTTTCTTGGAAAATTTGGACTTTTCTCAATTCCACATTATTCTCATACATATTTCCACATTTTTCATAATTGTAGGACTGTCTTCTAAAGAATTTGACTTTTTCTCCTCATTTTAAATCATTCTAATAAAATTGTGACTGTTTTCTCTTAATTTTACTACTTTAATCTCATAAAATTTCGTTTTTTTATAATTGTAGGATTTTTTTCTAAAAAAAATCACTTTTTCTCATATTTTAACTTATTCTAATAAAAAAATGATTTTTTTCTCATAATTTTACAGCTTTCTTCTCATATATTTGTTATTTTTTATTTTTATGGCGGCCCTAACATATTGATGTAGTCAACACAACCCAAGGTATATATTTAAATTAATATTTTAATTACCCATTACATAATATAGTATTCAAGCAACTAATACATTTTTTATTCAACTTTGTTGATGTATTGCAAAATAATTTACAATCTTTAGAAAAATTAGAGCTACTTCACAAACTAAAAAGGTTTTTATGGTATGAACCATTACATATATATATATATATATATATCCAGAAAAAACCTGTATGGTTGATGGGATTAACAGGAGCTGCCGTTCAGGTAAGAGTTCATCCAAATCTCTTGAATGATCATCTCTCGGCGCTCGATCCTTTCAGCCATTTCAGCTGCTTCGCTCACATAAGTCACGTCCTCCCAACTGTATATGTCTGTCCTTTCTGCAGCGGAAAGTACAGAACCCTCAGTGACCGTGTCATCTTCCTTTTCGGCTCCATCATCATCCTCATCGTCTTCGCAGCAAACAGGCTGGCTTCCAGGCTTGATTGATGTAACTGGATGACCTCTGAGCTGTTGCCCTCTGCAGGTCACACGCACCGACAGAGCCAGCAGCGTAAAGAGAAGCCCGACGCACACGCTGGAGATGAAGAGCAGAGCTGCCATTTCTGGGTGCTCTGTGCAGCAAAAGAGGATGACAAAAGGGATACATTTTCCATATGTGCAGGAGGATGCAAACTTCCAGGTTGAACGGCTTTACCTCTGATGTAAGTGTAGGTTAGGAGAGAGTTGCTCATCATTGCTCCTGAGTTTTCTGGCCTGCTTGACCCTTTGGAGGAAGGCTCTTCCAGGTCTGCAGAAGAATCAAGCCCTTACAGGTTTGCTGTAAAACATTGCTGATGCAAACAGAATAGCATTGTTACCTTTTTTTGTGGTTGGAAAGGGTGTGGAACTTAAAAAGCTTGGATCTGCCTCCTTTAATAAAATCTCTGGGACTGTTGGAAAGAGAACCAGTAAATTTGTATTGTTGCACATTTGTCCTCCATGTCCAAAATGGGCCTACAATGGAATCTCAAATAAGGAATACTCATTCTGGGATAATAATAACCTACCCTTAAAGGTTAGCACATTGTTGTGCTTTAAATAGAGCCAAAACTGCCAGAGTGAGGAACACATTCAGTGCTTTCATTCCTAGTTCTGTAAAAATCAGAGATATCATTTCCTGCCGCTGTGTTTTTGGGTGTGAAGGAAAAGAGCGGTGGGACCGGCAGATAAGACCTCACAGTCGGAGCAACAAATGTGGCATAATCAAAAGAAGGCCAAAACAAAAGCTTGGATGACGTAAGCCAGTCATAACATCTTGAGAGTCTGCTCTCTTTTTGAAGTCCTTCTTGAAAGTATCGCCCTGTGATAACAGTTTAAGAATGAGGAAGCAGAGTAGGATCCCACCACAAGAATAGAGAACGCTCAGGTACTTCCTGGTTCCTGGAAAGCAAGGGTCCCTAAAGGTCTGGTTGCCGACGGTAACAGCACACTTTTGTTTACTGTAGCAGGACTTGGACACCATGTGCAGGGCCTCATGGTTCAAGCACTCTGTCAGAGGAGCAAACACAAAGGAACTGCATCAGTGTGATTCCTTCAATCACTGGGGCTTCACTGCTACTTAAGAAAAAATGTTGATCCCCTTTTTTCCTAACCTTTTATTTTTTTTAATCCACCAATGTTAAATAATGTGTGCATGTAGTTCAAATATGATTGCAAAGCTATAATTTGTCTAAGGCATAAATTACTTTAAATCACTGTGTCAAGTTTGGCTTAAAAATAAAACAATATTTCCTCGTTTTCTTGGACGTTTAGCTGAAAAAGCACAGATGTACTCTGAAATTTGAAAGGAATGCATCCACAATTGATGGTGCTATAGTTCCAGTGCTTTAAAAATCAAGAAAACTGGTGTTTTGGCAAATATTTTTCCACATTCTCTGCAAAAAATGACAACTATCTCCAGTCACTCCAAGTGCAGGAAGGCATTAGCGGCATTCCTTTCAGCTGCAGGGGCTGTTAAATGTATGACTCCCTTTCAGACGCTGCTGTCAGTACTTATCTTTCTTTGGAGCGGTTTAACCAGATTCCACATGAGACTTCTCGGTGACTCACCAAACGGGGGTGGTCTTGAGAGGTGAGAGGGGCAGGTGTCCGTCTGACCCAGACGTCTGCCGTAGACAGCTGCGTAGATGTTCAGCACCCTGGGAGGCTTGCAGTGCAGGACCATGGTCTCTCCCTCACATACCAAAAGCCTTTTGTGTTCGGCTAAGCGAAAAGAACGATGGCAAAATTAAGGAGCCAGATTTTGAGTTTTTTGTAGAAGTTTTTTGCCTGATCTCTAGGGATTCAGTTAAGGAAACAGGCACAGAATTAGAATTAATCTTTATTTATAGCACATTTTATACCAGGTAAGTGTTGTACACCTGAATAAATAATGTACGACAAGTAAATTAATTTAAAGTCTCACGTCGATCATCTTTTTGATCTATTTTCAAAGCCTTCCCAGTGAAATTTTAATTACAATTTTTCCCAAATCAAAAGCATATGTGCTTTCTAGGACATAGTTTCTGCAGAGCATCGGTAATTCTACAGAAACGTTCCTCTTAGTTTTGTGCGTGACTGTTAGTCTGACTGTAAGTCTCCCTCCCCTTCCCATCATCCATCTGTATACACCCTCTCCCGCTAACTTTCACCCCAAATCTAACATTATGATTACAGATTTGAGACAGACACCAGCTCGGACGAGGAAAACGTACATGGATCTAGTTGTCTATAAGTGGACACAACGGAATGGAGTAGAGCAGAGCAGGGAGATTGTGGCCCACCCATAGTACTTTGTATTTTCTACGTCACACCTACAATCTTTTTCAAACTGCATGGTTAAAGTACCAGGTTTACACTTGTATTCCACGTGGAGGTATTTGGTGGTGCCAGGGCAGGGGTCCTTCCCAAACATCAGATGATTTACAGGCAGTTGGCAGTCTCTTTGGCTCTGACACTCCGATAAGAGTTTCTACACAACAAATTCAGAGGGTAAAGTCAACTTCAAGTGATGCTTTCCTACTTCCTACATTAAAAAGACTTAAAAATAAGCAATGATGACCTGTGATAAAATATAAAACAAGACCTCTGAGCTTTAAATCCACTTGCTCCTGTATCCTTTTCTGTCTCAAAACTTCATAAGGTGACAAATGTTTCTTAAATGCACCTGAAGAGCAGTAAAAGCTGAACAGCTGTGGTTGTGGGGTCTGAGTGGAGGCTCTACTCTACACGGCCACACCTCACCGCTCCCATAGAAGGCCGACTGGATGGAGATGGTGGAATGGCGAGGGCAGTGGAGCCGCAGGGGCGTCCCATCACAGGCGTGGGCAGAGTGGCTGGTGAGGATCCTGGACAGGTAGTCTGTCAGGAGGAGAAGTTTCTTATTCGGGAAAATAAGGAGCACTTTTTCCTTGTAAAATTAAAACTTTTAAAGCATACATTTGTATGACTTTACTGATGAGTTTTTTTTTTTCGTCCTATAATTGTATGACTTTATTCTCACAATTTTACATCTTTAATCTTGTAAAACTTTTATTCTTTCTTTCATAATTATACCACTTTATTCTCATCAAATTTGACTTTTTCCTAATAATTTCACATCTTTAATCTTTTAACATTTTGACTTTTTCCCCATGATTTTACAACTTTATTCACATGGAATTTTGACTTCTTTTTTTAATCATAATTTCACAATATTAATCTGGTAAACGTTTTATTTTTTTACTCACAATGGGACGACTTTAATCTTGTAAAAATTTTGACTTTATCGTAATTTTCATCTTTTACATTTTTGACTTTTTATCTCATAATTGTACAACTTTAATTGAATAAAATTTAATTTTACTACTGTATTTTTGGACATTTTTGTCTTTTTATCACAAATATTTATGTTTTTGTAAATAGATGGGGAAATTACTTATTTTAACATTTGTATGCAAGACCAATAGGAGTGTTACAATTCATTTTAACACACTGGAATAATTGTTATACTCTCAAGGATATGAACTTCCATAAATCTGAATGAAAACTTCTGTCAGTTTAAGAAGGTCAGAGTGTTTGACCTTTTCAGAGCTTTGGGGGTGTCATGTTGCTGCAAAAGCTTTTAAAGAGCTCTCTAACTGAATCTTCTCTTCCTGGGTGGCAAATTACAGCAACTGGCTTTCACCCAATTTGATCACTCTTGGCGGCAAAGTCAGTGAATGTGATTATGCTGTGATGAAAGAGCTCTGCATTGTGCCTGGAGGGGTTTTCCCTTCACTATCACCGTGATATAACTGTGTTGTGCAACAGTCATGTCCTCAAATCACCATCACCTTACTTGAAAAGTCAGAGAGCCCATTGACGCGCCTGGTCCAGAGGAGTAAAGTGAGGCAGATGAGGCTGCGGATCCAGTCCGGTCCGGGACATGGACGCGTCATGATTCGCATCCCCCGTCCCTTCGGTCATAGTAAAAGTGCTCGGTCAAGTCCACGCTGACGCTGTCCTCTGTGAGCGCTCCGATGTCACGCTGCATCCACGAGAGCTGCGATGGAGGTCAGAAATAGCAGCTGCGCAACAAGTTGATCAGAAGTGGCAGGGTGGTGATCGGCCGCGCGCGCGCCCTGATCCATCCGCCAATCACCACCCTGCGGTGTCCGCGTGCTCAGCAACGAACAGTTGTGGATTTGTGAATGGATCCATGTGGAAACTAAAAAGAGACTTAACAGTGAGAGTGAGTGGGGATTTCAGAGTGGGCGTGGCACGGAAAACTATTTTAAAGGGAACAGGACCGACGCACTGATTGGTGTGTTTGTGTTTCCTCCTTTCTTCACACTTCCCCCTAAAAGTCACGTTAAGTTTTTTATTCTGGATTTTTCTGAGCTGAATCAGTTTTACAACAATTAAATGTGTGCAACCCCCTGTTGCTCATTAAATAACTCATTTTGTAGCTCATTATTGTTACACAATAAAAACCAGTGAAGATTGTTACCCTTCTTTAAATACATCCAGACTGTCAAAACAGTTTTCTTTTAATTGAGGTTAATTTTTAGTATTATATGAATGCGGATTATTTACTTCTGAATGAATGATATTGAAAAAAAATGTCAACAATCTGGAATTTTTTTGTCAACAGATCATTCTTTTATGATTTTTGTTTTTGGGATAAATGTAATTTTTCTTCATCAAAAATCCATTGCTTTGCACCGTGGGTCTTCTGTCAGGGGTAGTGTACATCTCATAAGGAAACACTGTATACAAAGTATTACTTTTTCTAATGACAGAGTCCTTCTAGGAAAAATCCTAACATTTCAAGTTGGAAAAGGATAGGTTGTATTCTTTTGAAAGCCAAACATGGCATTGGGTCATTTTTCAACTGCAAGACAACACAAGGGTTAAAGAAAGAGAGTTAGCAGCACGACGTCTGTTTGAGTCAAGAAAAAAGACATCTTTATTTGCCCTGTTGATGCCCACATTGTAAAATAGTTGCTGTGGATTTTACAGTAACTTACTGGCAGCTGGATGCCAGTAATTCTTGGAAAGCATTCCACAGTTTTATTACTGTAAAATGAAATACCGTAGAATTTCAGCGTACTGTACTTCAGTTTACAGCAGGCCCGGCCCTGGGCTGCATTGTTCCCTGGGCAAAAAATTATTTTAACTTTTAAGTTATTTTATTTATTTTTTTATTACTTTTTTATTTTTAAACTAAATGAGTGGTGCGCCTAACTGCCACAAACTTGTAAAAAATATCATAAACTAAAACAAAACCTTAGCCTAGTCATTGCCATTTGGCGCCTCCTCCAGCAGATGGCGCTCTAGGCAGCCTCCTTGGTCGCCCATGCCTAGGATCGGCCCTGTTTTGCAGTAATAAAGCTGTAAGATGAATCACAGTAAGCTGTACTCTACTGGATTTCATTTTACAGTAATAAAGCTGTAAGATGAATTACAGTTTCATTAGTGTAAAATGAAATGCAGTTGTTACTGTCATCCAGCTTGAGTAAGTTACTGTAAATGTTCCTACAGTAATTCTACTGTGCTTCCTTTCATGATAATATTACTGTTTCTTTCATTTCCTGCTTACTTATCTTAAAAAATATGATCAACGAAAAACGCATTCTGTTCTTTTATGACAACTTTTCCAGCTGTTTTGAATGAAGGCCATTTTCACCTCTTCTCTTAGTTCATTACAACCACTCTTCCAGCTGTTTTTAGCCAAGACCACATTGACCTTGAGCAAGTTCTTAGATCAATACAGCACCAGACAGAGACATGCAATCTATTAATTTTACATCACTGAAAATGTTGCAAGTCAACTTGAAAGAAATTAACAGATGCACAGAGAGAATATGCAACCTCAACACACAAAGGTTCACTGGGACTTGGACTGAGGACTTCTAGCTGTGAGGGGAAAGTGCCAACCACTGCACCACAATGTCAACACAGTTTCAAAAGACCTATAATTTCGATGGCGGGGACATTTTGCGTTGGTGTATTCAGTTTTGAAAACAGTTTTAACAGCTAGAATTTGGTTTTGTTTTAGCCTAATTCCTAAAAATAAAAGCCTTGCAATGATTGTTAAAGGTATTGATACATTCAACTAGCCTTTTTTTCCTCTTCTTTTCACGCACATGACAAGTCAGCACTGATCCTGCTTGTTTTACATTAAATGTATATCTATCAATTCACAAGTTAGTTGTTTTGTTTATTACAATAATTTAATGCTTGTTGAAAAAAAAAACATGTTGTTTTTAGACTGAATAAGGAAAGCACACAGTTCTGTTAGTAATTGATCCTGTGATCTTGTTGTGAAGTCACAATGCTAGCCACTGCACCACCATGCTCTCTGAGTATATTCAAATTGAATCATCTTCTTCCAAAATTGCAAAAGATGTTTAACTCTCTCTCTTAATGATATGTACATTTACCACTCCTGGTTACACCTTTACCTTACTTCACTAGACTTTAGTTATTAATCACTATATTTAACGAATGTTACGAGTGTGACTTAAGTGCATTGTTTTTGTTTGTTTGTTTGTTTATTTTTTTCTTTTCTTTCAGTCATTGTATTACATTGTCTCAATAATGAGTTTGATAATCCTATGTCATTTATTTTGTCTTGCACTGTCCAATTCATGCTTGAAACAAACCAATCAATCAAACCTTATCTGGGTGTAAACAGTACTGTATTTGAAGTTTCTAATCAACGTGTGGTCAATCAGAAACCACAAAATGTTTTACTGCAATTGGTAAAAGAAGCACATTTTCCAAGCTGATATTGTTACAACAGGGGACTAATTGTGATTAAGCCTACTCTCACCTCACATAGCAAAGGCCTTGGTTCAAATCCCATCTGGATCCTTTTTGTGAGGAGTTTGTATGTTCAAATGTTTGCATTTTCTCAGGAGCTCAGCAGCTTCCTCCCTCATTCCAAAGTCACGTTGCATTGGTTGATTGGTGACTCTGAATTGACCCTTGATGTGTGTGTGAGTGATTGTGTGGGCCTGCAACAGACTGGTGACCTGTTTAGGGTGTACTCCACCTTGCCCAGAAGCTGGGTTGGCTCCAGCAGCCCTGTGACCCCAAAAAGGACAGTGTGTAATGAAAATGGATAGATGGAAGACATTATTGCAACAGGCCAAAGAAGCACTGATAGCTTAAGCATTAAAAAACATAATGCATGTAAGAGCTAGGGTTGATCATGTCTTTCATTAAAGAATGTAAATTTTAATTTGAAGCTGATGTTTTTGCACTGAGATTTATCCTTTTTTTCCCCCAGATTTTCATCCAAATCAAATGCTGAGAGTCATCCTCTAAACTTGTGGCTCAATAGTCTTTTACTGTGGAAATCCAGTTTTGTCAAACATGAAACACTAAGTCTGTTAATGAATTACAATTTGTTAACACAAATTCCTAGCGGGAATATTAAAGTAATATGCTTGAATAATAAAGCCTTTTTGCCAATTGTTAAAACAAAACATACAGCTTTGACTTAAAGACATGCGCTGATGAAGTCAGATTTTCAAATTAAGACAAGCAAAACTAAACTAATGCCTTCAGTTACTTTGTTTATACATTATTTATGCTCAGTCCTGTTTTTAAAGGAAAGTTTAAAAGCCAGTAAAACATTTTTACTTGTTTTTATTCATAATAATGTTGAAAAACAACAGTACTTTTGAGTTTGACAGGTTTAATGTCATCAAGTAAAGCAGCTCTGCTGACATTTGAGCTCTGAAGTAAAAGTTTGTATATATTAAATGAGGAACCAATTTTTTTACTTACTATCTCTCTCTCTCATACAAATAACCATTTTAACGGTTTCAATTTTAAATGTGATACACACATCTTTAACAGGGTGTAAATGTATTACAGACAAACATTCATTGATTTTTTTTTACATTATATAAAACAGCAAGTAGCCTTTAAAAAAACAAATGACAATAGATGAGTTTTTTCACCAAAGTTTTGAAAATCAACAAAACTTCAAATTAAGTTGTGAAGTATTTTTGGCCCCTGCGACAGACTGGCGACCAGTCCAGGGGTGTACCCTGCCTTCGCCCATGAGTAGCCGGGTTAGGCTCCGGCAACCCCGTGACCCTGAAAGGGATAAGGCGGATTGGAAAATGAATGAATGAGTATTTTTGGGTTTATGAGAACAAGTCAACTGAGTACCTGTCATGTCAATAAATGTCAAGATTTTTGAGCAAATACTCTTTTGATTCTCTTTCCTTTCTGAGACTATTGTTACCCTCCTCACATGGTGACTTTCAATGAACTTGGGAGCCCCACAGGGAAAACTGCTCCCCAGCCCACATCCGTCACCCGCTCCATGGAAACGGGCCGATATCAATGTCAGACTGGAGAGCAGGCCTACAGCAGTCAAATCTACAGAGACCGCTGAGGTCTTTATGCTTAGCTCCAGGGACAGAGGGGAGGAACTTTGGGGTGGTATTTTGCATATGGACGGGACAAGTTGATTCTGTTCTCAATGGGAATTAGCTTCAGGGATCCTGGGACAGGATTTGGAACTCTTTTCATGTGCCCTGTCAAAAGCCGGAGGATATTTTACTGCAGAAGTCAACACTCTTCTTACTTTTTTTTTTTTATTTTAAACATAGGCATGTGGCCCAGCTTCTTCAAAAATTGCGTGAGAGCAAATGCAAATATTTATAGTTTGAGATATTGTCACATGGCAAAGTAAGTAAGCCACTGGCAAAACAGGAATATTCAGTCAACACTCCTCAACCACAACAGTTATTAACTTCCAGCACCATTAAGGATCACGAATCCCCAAAATACATCTGGTCTAAAAAGGGATTTTTCAAATGAAGTATTGTTAAACATACTACAGCTGATGAAGAGCACTATCTATTAGGTGAACAACAGACAAAACAGTTGATTATTGTTGAAGTATCTTGCAACAAACAGGAAAAGGAGATACAAACATTTCCACTAAGGGGAGAGAGAGAGCCTGATTTTCACTGAAAAAGGAAAGCCTGACTTGCAAAGTCAGTTTGAACTGATTGACCTCAAACGTACTGTAAAAACGTAAAAAGAATCAGAAAAATAATGATTTTTACAGATACTTACAGCTGATGCGTTATTTAGAGCAAAACATAACAAAAGAAAACCTCGAGGGGCCTGAATTACTGATTATTAAAATGTTCATTTTATCATGCCAGTCAAGTTTGGACAGGAAGGTTATCTTATGCAGGAATCGAGAATTTGAAGAGACATAAAAGAATAATGGAAAAAGGAGGCATCAATAGCCATATCAATAGAGGAATGGGAGGTAATCTGTGAACAACAGTGGAATACATCATGTTCCTTATCCTGGCCAGAGTTTAGTTGGAGAATATTTTGTGACACTTGCACAAAAAACAAACTACAACATGGGATGTTGGAGAAAGTGTGGGGCAGGTAAGGCTGACCACCTCCACATTTTTTGGGACTGCCCATTGATAAAACATTTCTGGCAGGAAATAAAAAAAAAAAACACATGGATGAGGTATTAAAGTTAAGACTCCCACTTACATTTGAAGTGTTGATTGACAAGTCAGCACATCCAATCATTGAACCAATGATTGGATGGACATTATTCAAGACATATATGTAATGGAGAGGCTAACTTACTCTCTCAATGGAAAGGGATAAATGTAATTTTATTTGGAGAGAGTGGAAGAAATGCATCAGGCCAGTAAGACTTTATTTGAAAATACTGGTGTGAAAATGTACTGAGTGATAAAGTCTTAATCTACAAAAGGTAACGGTGCAGGTTGTAATGAGTATGTAGATATATGATAATATGTGGAAAAATGTTCATGGGAGTGCAGTCCTTTGGGATGTTATTTGTTTGTCATCAGGAATTTCAAGGTGGAATTCTGTATGCTCCACTACACCATGTACTGATGTAAAACCTGCTTGAAACTTAATAAAAAATGAATATAAAAAACAAACCAAAAAAGTAAAGTGAAGAGAAGGATGTACGGTGCACCTTAAACTGACAAAAATCACTAATAACCTTACATCAATGCGATGACCATACAAATATGTAAACAGTCTTTTGCTTTATTTTGAATAAAAAGTTTAAAGATTAGATTTGGCATTTTTCTCATGGTGGATGACATTTATTAAGAAAATAAAGATTAAACTTGCATTTCTGAGTATTTCTTTATTCAAATTGTTGTGAACCAGAAGCAGAGAACATGCGGTTTGAAAAATAAATTTACGTAAAAAAATATGCTCCTTTTAAAATGGCTCAAAAATGATCTGAGTGGGACTTCAAAAGGAAAACGTTTATTTTTAATAATTTTGACATTTGACATATTCTCAATTGAAATTCAAATTTTCCTCAAGTTGAGAATCAATTGCATCCTGTAATCAAAGAAACAAAACAAAGAGTTAGAATTCACACCTGCTTCATAATCATAGTGTCATGGCAGACTCTCACCAGTTCTCTTTTTGCTTCTTCTATTTTCACTTGTGCCAGAGACGGGCTCTGTGAACAATAAATTTACACCACATTCAAAATACTTGGAAGAAATGTACAGTAGCTACAAATACTTCTTTTTTCCCCAGAAAACAAGACATACATTGTAATAGTACTGTAATTTGCAGGAAATTGACTGAAAATAAAACATACTGGGCTGAGGTCCAAGTATGACTCCAGTTTTTTTTTCAGTGGGATTACTTCTGTTTTCAGGGCACTGACTTCCTGTGGAGAGACGAATAAGACATGTTTCAAATACTAAAAGCAGACAATGCAAGTTGTTTATTTCCGTGGCAACAACTGGGATGTATGTGGGAGGAACGAAATACCTCAGCCAGCTGTACAATGGCCTGGTGGGTGATGGACTTGTCCATGTTCCTGGATGCAAGCTGAGCCTGGAGGGTTGACACAATGAAGGCAATAAACCATAAAAATATATTTTTAGAATCTGGTCTCTTAGAAATGTTGAGATGAATTTTAAACACTGAATCATGTCTCTGGCCTCCAAATCCGGTCTAGAACAGGATTCAAGTCCAATACTCGAGTCAATGTGTTGGATTGGACCTAATTTTGAAGTGAATCAGATTAGGTTGAGATGAGGTGCATTATTTACGTAATATATTTTGATCGATTTAATCACATTTTAATTTATTTCCTTGTTGTGGAATCAGTTAAAGTTCTATCTTCTTAAGTTAAAGCTAATCTATTTCACAAAAAACATTCAACTTTAGCCTCTTTAAAAAAAAAACAAAAAAAAAAAACTCAAACTAGTATGACTTTTCCTTTACAGGCCAAACCATCTTCTGCAAAGTTTAAAACAGAAAGATCAGACTAAACAAAAACTTTTATTTCACTGTAATAAGATGATTACGGAAGACACTCATAAGCAAATACACAATAAAAGTCCCTAAAAGTTAACAATAGCAGCTTTAAGAAGAGGCACAGGAAATCTTTTCTCTGTATTTTTTAATTTAAACAATTTCTTCGCTGAATTTTTAAGTCTTTTTTCACAAATCCAGATTTACATTAACTCTATTTTTTAAAAAAGGCACAGTCATTGTCATCAGCTGAGGTAAATTTGAATGCTAAAAATTAGAAATATATCTGTGAAAACTCATTCATCCAGGATGGTTTCATTGTAGAAGTTTTAATCTGGTTTGGTTAGCAAAACGCATTCACCTTAAAAACCCAGGGGTGTGTCTGATTTCACTTACTACTCCCTACAACCCCTAAGACTATATAGTACAGGACTATCTAGTGACCTGGATTTAAGGCATTTTGGACACATGTTCCCTCTTTTTTTATTTTTTTTTTATTTTATTTTTTTTTATTAAACGGCAAATATGACACCACCGATTTTCCGAACTATAATAAATACGAAAATTTTACAAAGACCAAGAGTTCTGATGAGGAAAACTTTATAAAAATAAATTACATAATTTTTGTGCACATGTAGGTCTTTTTCTGAGCACACTTCCTCCCACAGTCCAAAAATATGCTTCATAGGTTGGTGAAAATAAATTGGGTGCATGAGAGAATGGATGGTTGTTTGTCTATGTAGCTCAGCGATGGACTGGCGAACCATCTGGGGTGCACCCCATCTTTGCCCAACGATAGTTGGGATAGGCTCTAGCAATCCCATGACTCCAAAAGGATTATGTGGATTAAGATATTGAATAGGGATTAACTTTTTTGCTGTAAACATTTTAAAATGTTTACTAAAAAAGGGACAACTTCATAACAAACCTCTGATCTCTTCCATTTGTTAGTAAGCTCTCTGGTCTTTGCCACCACAAAATCCATGGTTAGCAGCCTTTCTTCTGCTTTAGAGCCCTCCACTGCTTGAGATTTAGCAGTTCTGTCAATATCCCTGGAGAAGGAAGACATACATGTCAGAAAACTTTAAACATTGAAGTTCTCAATGGTAAGCAAACATTGAAATTAGCCTTGGCTATGATTTTGCTTATTTACAACTTTATTAATTTAAATTAATATGACTATGCATTGTCTGTTTGCAAATTAATCTGGATATCGATGTGCAAACATCTGTTCTTGCAGCCCTGCTCTTACTCTTGCAAGTTTGCCCGTAGCACCAGAGTGGAACCAAGTCTCTCTCTGAGAGCTCCGAGTTCCCTCTCGAGTTTTCTATTAGACTTCTCCACTTCCAGAAGTTCATTGGTGAGCCTGTTGATGGCTGGCACAAAACTACACAAGACAAAAATTAGCCATGCTTTGTGATACTCTTCATAAAACTGATGAAATTCACAACAAACAAACATTGGATGGCTGTACCTTCCCAGTGATGTGTCTCTTACTCCCAGCACCATGGCACTGTCCACTAACGCAGACACATAGTCTGCAGCTGGTTTTGACAAGCTTGTGGGAGAGAGACCAACCCCTTCTAGAAGAACATCCTGCAGGTAAATAGCTGGGTGGATAAACACCTTAGTTTAGAGAAATGTTCCAAGTAGCATAACACAGTATATAAAAACCACCTGTCTTGAAAGTCAGGCTTTGTTTTCAGTAATTCAAATGAGGCTTTGTGAAGTCCTTGTCTTATCTGAACAATGGTCAGGGCTCTCTTAGTTTGGAAAGCTCAATTTGTATGGCAAAAGGGGTTCCTCTAGTTTGTGTGTCATTCTTTATTTATGTGTCATTTAGATTGTGATTTGTGTATCTGATTTAAGAAGTTTTGACAAATTCCAACTCTTACTTTGTGCCAGGAATACATCTTGGCTCTCTGAGATGAGACCATGGTGACCGCTGTACGTTAAAGATAAAATACTAACAACACATAAGACTACCTATTAAAGTCCTTTAACATCTTTATGTAGTATATTAAACTTGCCACACTAAAGATATGTTTTCTGGTCACAATAATAGTAATAATGAATAAATCACGACACTTCTGCTAGTCCCCTTTCAGCTGTAACAATGGATATTTTTATTGTTGCAATATCTACTTTTATTCAGAGCTGCATTTTTCCTCTAAGAACTCTAGTGGTGAAGTTATAGACAGCTGTATAATCTCCTTGACCACAAGGCTATTCAACAGGGTTCATTTCTGATGTGGCCAGTCCATCCATTCATCTTCTAATCTAAACCCAATACAGATAATACAGATTCCTGATTGAGAACTTTTATTTTTCTATTGTTTTAATGAAGATGGCGACAATTTATTCTTGAAAAGCAGTGTTGCAACAATAACTCGAAGACTTTGTGCATCTGTTGCATGAATAAAAAGTAAACTGTAGGTATTGAATAGGTGGGCACTGGCTTAGATTCAGCCCTTGACATTAAATCATCTATGCAAGAAATTTGCATTTCCAATAACATAGAACGATCATTTACTGCAACTCACCCTCAGTCTGATACTCTGACGTCTTCTGTTTGAGGTCTTCTACAAGCAAAGCGGTGTCACTGCACCGGGCTTCACTGGTCTGTGAAAGCTGGTACAATATGTCCAATGTTTTTGTATTTACCTCAAACTGTGGCACCGGCTGATCACCAAACACTGAGCCGAGCCAGCTGTTAACCTGCGACACAAACAAAACAAACTATACATCTCGACGCTCAAAGCATTCATTTGAGTTCGCACAGTTCTGGAAATTACCTTTTTTATCCTTTCACACATACTGACTGGCGAGCTAAGAAAAGCTTTGTAGATAAGTTTAAAAGAATAGCATTTTTAACTAACTCAAAAGACCGCCGTTTCGACCACCTGATTTAGTGTAACAACTTCCTGGTTATCAACCAATGAGAGAACGAAAAATTTATCAACGTAGCACGCTTTGTTTTTCTGCACATTTATGAAGAAATTATTATTTTTATTAAAAAACGAAACGAAATTAATTATTCGTTTAAAATCAAAAGAAATGATTTGTATTTGTTGAATAACCACTAGCCAAAAAAAAAACAACAGAAAAAAAAGAACATGTATGGGGGATAATACGGAAGTCCCCTCTTGAAGTTATCGCGATGCTTTGACCAATCCTTAGGCGGGAGGTTTAAAACATTTGGGGCAAATAAGAAAGAAAAGCAGGAGAAGTTAGCAGTAATGGCATATTGGACAAAAAAGAAAATGTGCTATCAGAAAAATCTTAATAAGACATTTGAAGGCGGGAGTTTGGACTCCTCCACTGCTAAAGAAATTCTTTTTGGTCACGATAACCATGTGGAGGAGGAGGAAGACGACGGTTATGACGGACCCGTCGTCTTCATCTGTGGGAAGTGCAGGCTGCCTGTTGGGGATTCACTTTCATGGGACGGAAGTGAATACGGAGAAAACCAGATCAAACTCAAACGTGAGTCTGAGGTCAATAAATAGGATAGAACATATATGATTTACCGCCGCGGCTGACATACTATTATTATTATTATTATTTAACTGCAGGAGTTACTGACAACGTTCTAGTTGGAAAAGAGCATCGTCTGTTAGAAGTAGGAAAGCGTTCTCTCTGGTAAGACTACTGGAAAAGCTTTTGAAAATTAATAATTTCAGTTTTCAAACTTTAAAATCCAATAGAATCAACAATCTTCCATTATTTATAATAAGGTAATCAAAACTGTGAATAGTTTGCTATTATTTTTGTTATATATTTATAATTTGAACTTTTAAAACGTTAATCTATTCTGTGCTCTCTCTACCCACCCCCCACCCCGTACAGTATAACTGTAGATCTCATCTGTCGAGGTTGTCATGTTCTCCTTGGCATGGTTTTCACATCCACCCCCAAACAGCTGGACCACAAAAGGTTTACATTCTGCTTCAACGTAGCAGACATCGACAGGTAATTTTGATTCCAATAAGGTATTTTTGTGACATGTAATGTGTTTGTTGAAGTAGAAGACAGTCTTATCAATTTTACGTTAACAAGATGCTGCCACAGATGTTTTTATGCTACACGATTCTAGAAAAAACTTTCTAATGTTACAAAATAAAAAATAACAATAAAAACTGTATAATGGGATTACTAGAGATATCAGTTCCCATTAAATAATATATTAAATAATCAAGCAAATTATGTAGTTTTGGGTAAAACACGTTTCACTTGACATATGTGCTTCATTTTAATTAAAAATCATCTTTTTTTGTTGTAAGAATTTTATTGAGAACAAAGCATCCTCTTGAAAATCACTTTAAAGCTTTATATTCAATGTAATAGCTTTGCAAACAGCTTTTATTTGTAAACAAAAAATGAGGCAAATTATATCTCTCAAATGTATTTTTTTTTAGAGAAGAAACAGTTGAAATCAACCCAGATGCTAAAAATTAACAGAGGAAAAACCCACAAACAAATAACAGAGCATTAATTAACTGTTCTTTAGTCATTTATTCCTTTGACGGTCCTCCTGAAGAGGATTTGCTGCAGTTAGGCAGACATCTCCTTGCGTTTTGCTAATGCTGCTTAAGCTTTTGATTTCCAGCTATTATGAAAAAGATCACCAATATTATGAATAGAAAACCAAAACACAAGCAGGGCAAAAAGTTGTCTTCGCTGGATGGTCTTGTGTAGTTGCTTTGGTTGGAGAATGAATATGCTTGATAAACATCTCTGGGTGCATTTCCTTGGAGTTTAGCTGGGTAGTTAGCAGCTCTCTGTTGAATTTCATTCAAAGAAAGTCGCGCCAGTTCTTGTAACACTTCAGCAGTGACTTCATAAGTTTGTTGAGGATCATAATCTGAATCATAAAAAATCCCAGTATGCTGTGTAAGAAAGATTCTATCTGTTAGCCGGTTGTTCTCTTTTCTGACTGTAACTATGATTCGAACCTTGTTCACTTTGTTATGAACGTAATATGGAAATGAACCATCATTGATATTGCCAATGGTGAAGTACTGGTACCCCCAAGGTAAAGTCTCCAGTAAGCCCTCATAATTTCCATAATAGTGTGAGCCATAACTGCCTGTGCTTGGGTCAAAGTTCAGCCAGATTCCATTGGAATAGATGTTCACATTTTGGGCAAACCAGTATAGCAGCGTAAGAGCGTCGGTGGGCAGGTCTGCAACACAGTTAACCCGCCTTGGTACACCTGCAACAGCTGCTAGCATGAGGTAAAGAGCAACGCAGAAACTTGTGATCTTTCTTGCCATCTCTTTTCCCTGGGGAAAAAAAACAAGTTTATTTATGAACAAAATTCTGATTTTTTTATATACAATGTTTGATACATTAAAAAAATATATAAGATTATTATTTGTAGAAGAAGTTTATTTTTAAAAAATGCCTGATCTTTAAAAATCTGAGGGAGTGCAACAGTCAAGCAGACTGTACTATTGCCCAAATCTTTCATGTTTTTCATTTACGTTTTAAGTTTCATTTTAGTCATCACATCAAAAATTTTAAACTATATCAAGAATCCAAACAACCAGAAGGTAATAAAGCTTAAAGTTTAAGAAATTGTCTCAAAGTAAAGTTTAAAATGTTTTAAACACTGATTAATAGCTTACCAAACACTTTATCGTAATCAATGTGAAAGTTTTTTCATTTTAAGAGACCCAATTCCCTACATATTATTTTCTGTGTCCTTTTATCCACAATAATACAATTCCTACTAAATTTGTGTTCTATTTGAATACAAATGTACTTACTGCTAAATTAATACTTTTTCAATGCACTCTCTCATACTGAAACACTGTCCTTTTTGTTGCTAATTTTCAGAGTTTAAAGCTTTTTTTCTCACAGTTTCTTGGAAATTTAAAGCTTTATAATCTTGAAAAGACTGTTTTTTTATTCTCGTAAATGTACAGCCTTATCTTCCTTGAATATTACCTGTTTTTCTCAAAGTTGTACCTTTTTTTTCTTTTTTGGTGGCACTTAAACTGTCATACATTTACTTTACCTGCACAAAGAATAAACACAATTTAAAAATGATTGCATGACAGAATTTGTACCGCATAAAAAAAGCAGAAAATATTTTCATGAAGGGGAGACGTACCTGTTTAGTCAGCTGCTGTAGGTATCTGACTTCTGCTTTGAGAGGAGTGGCATTTCCTTGACTTTTAACTTGCCGTTCATAGAATAAATGTGGTAGAATAAAATTCTGTTGAGTCATAGAGTTAGACAGTTTAATTAAGATGCCGGAGATTCCTTATTTGTTAAATAAGTGAATAGTTTGAAGAAAAATCTAAGAAACAAGGAAAAACTTACCTACAGTTGTTGGAATAAATACATTTTTCAGTTTAAAACTGTCTCACAGACATTGTTATTTTTTAAATTGAAAAATAATTTTCTTTTAAATGTAAATCCTAATAGTTCTATTTAATACAGAAAATATGCAAAGTCTGTGATCAACACTTCCTGATTTTTTTTTTCTTTTTTAAACAATAGTTGACAAACTGGTAAATCAGGAAGTTGAAGGCTGCACCATGGTGTAGTGGCTAGCACTTTCCCCCTGGTTTCGATGTAACCTTTTTTTAAATTCCAATCCATTCAATTTTGGAATCCCTGCCATTATGATAACATTCAATGTTATGAGCTAAAAATGTTTTAATCTCAGATTAATTTTTTTAGATTATTAGATTTTCTTTGTTGTCTATTTTGTTTTTAAAAAAGTACATACATTATTTTCCTAAAGACCCAGTCTGATGACAATCGTAAATCTTTTATTTGGATGTACATCATTTCTAAATTCCTCATATGTTATCCATACACTGTATAGTCACAACTGTATGTTTTGACTGTTTTACATAATATAATGCAAAACGTTTGTAAAAACTTTCTTTTTTAAACAGAATTGGCAAAAAATTGAATCTAAGGCTTTATAGATTATTTTTTATTTTGCAAAAGCAATTTCTAAAACTATAATAAATGCTATCAACATCACACAAGTTAAGCTGTTGCATATAATTATTCTGGCAAAGGTAGAATCTGTTACACATGGTTTAATTGGTACTTCCGAATTTTTTTGTTGTGATCCCTTTTTCAGCTATGTGCTCGGCTCTGCAAGCCAGATGATGGCAGCAGAGGACCCAGATGAGAAACCAGTTACACTGGAGTACAGAGGCTTTGTTGAACAACAACTATCAGAGGTAAATAAGTGCTGCAGCTTTTCTTTGTCTGGCTTCTCTGTTTTTCTTGGTTACTCTGTTTTGTCAGCATTTTTTATTTTAAAATTTGTTTTTAAAGCACGACCATCTTTTTGTTTCAGACAAAACACTTGTCATTTCTTAATTTATATAACTTTATTTTACAGTTACCATTAAATAAAGTAGCAAACCCCCTCCCCGGCCATGGTGTGCTTGTAAGAGTTCTTAGCATCAGTAACCAGTAACAAAGATCTGGTTGCTTTAGGTTGTCTCTGTTGTGTGTGTTACGTATGTATAGGTTGTTCAACAGCAGGAATGACATCAGCTTAGTTCCAGAAAACTCTCACTAGTGAGGCGAGCAGACCCCTGTGCGAGACATTACCTCATGTCTCCATGTCATTTCCTGAAAATAGTTTTTTTAATTATTAATATTATTTAACAATTATAAACTCAGGTCCTGAGAAACTAGATATTTTCTACTACAGCCTTTTATTTCTTTTTATAAATGACTTTGCAATAATATTAAATACTTTATTGTTTGGAAAATACACTAATATTTTTTATTATATCATCACGTTTTTTGTCATAATGGTGTGTTTCAGCTATATAGGTGAACTAAATTGAGTTCATCTTAATCACCCTTTGTTTAGAAAACATTTAAATACGGGATTTGGCCAGTAGGTGGCAAAAGAGCGCAGGAACACCTCACAGCTCACCCACACTCTTGCACCAGGGACAAAAGATGTGAAGGGGTTCATGTTGAGGCATCTCTGTTGGTGGGAAAACAGGTTTTTTTTCTTTCTTTCTTCATCAGGTGTCTTTGTGGCTTAACATGGTTCCAAGCCACCTGTTTTGAATAATTAATCTTAATTCATTTAAATGACAGGCAGTCTGTCTTATCACAAGGTTTGATCTGAGAAGCATCTAAAAAAAAAAAAACGGTTGTTCTGCTGTCGAGGCGTGCACAGGTAAATATGACATTGATCTAAGCAACAGAACAGAGTCGAGTGTTTATGAAGACGTTAGAGACCTAAACACATTACATAAATGATTTGATCATTAAAAAAAATGCACGTTTAACTAAATGAAAACATAAAAAACAAACCTCTTTAGGTCTTCACAGTGTAATCTGCTCTGAAATTAGATTTAAAAAAAACATAGACTGTTGTGAATGAAAAGGGAGCTTACGCTTTGTGCCCAGTTTACCATTGATTGTTTACTGTCTGTCTGGGTAGGCTGGCAATTAATCTGACGATTGCACACTAGATGTAATGTAATTTTAGGAGATTTATCGCCATAATTCACCGTCTGCCATCACTGCAACAAGATTATGTTTATGTTTGACCAGGTCAGGGATTCAAATAGTTGTACATGCTTTTAATTCATACAATTAAAAAATTCTAGGTGTATAAACATACTTTGAGTCAGATTTTACTAATTTAGATGGATAGTGTTAGGTTTAGAGTCAGCAGTGTTTTCTTAAGAGAAACCACTCACTGTGGAGCTTTGTTTAAACATTAAAACACATTAGATCCATTACGTGTCAAATCTTGCATTGTACATGTTAAATCTTACAACATTTTCCAGTGATTCATCAGGTAGAAAGCTTATTTTTTAAATAGTGTGATGTTTTTGTTTTCCATCAAACTTGCCTTTAGCTTTTCTTTTTTTTTCTTTTGCTGATTTATTTGATTACATTGATGATTTTATTCATCACCTCTGCTGCTGTAGTTAATGTATTTTGTCTATCTAAACTGG
This sequence comes from Adrianichthys oophorus, assembly GCA_036245035.1. Taxonomy (NCBI): domain Eukaryota; kingdom Metazoa; phylum Chordata; class Actinopteri; order Beloniformes; family Adrianichthyidae; genus Adrianichthys; species Adrianichthys oophorus. The sequence continues at coordinate 15,717,584 of BSAI01000201.1, read as the reverse complement.
AGACTTATGACCTGTCCCCTCCGTTTTAGAACTTTGCCCAATCGAAAATCCACCCATTTTTGACCACCTCCTCTCTGAGTTCTGCCATTCCTCCTCACTAACTCCCTTCTCTAATTAATCCTTCTCCATTTTCTAACTCCTTCCTGCTGCTCCCTCTGCTTCGCACCTGTCCACGCTTCCCTTCATCTCTTCCCCGCTGTGACTTCTGCATCCTCACTTTCTACTCATTTCTCTTCTGTTCTACTTTGTTTTCTATTTTCAAATGCTCCCTCTTGATCCCCCATGTTCCTTTCAGATGAAAATGCTGGTGGTGTCCATGGCACAGAGGCTGGAGGAGATCGAAGGTGGCCTTCAGGATGGGTGTGATGAGGCCTGATGGATGCCCGCTTGTGTTGTTAACACACAGATTCTGCATTAGAGCTCCTCACCCTGTATGAAACAATATGCCTTCCCACCTGGAATTCCATCTCATTCCTTCATGGATACATTTTGTTCCACAGCCTCACCTTGCTCTCATCCCAAGTACAACTGCTGTAACAAAGACTGCCGGCACTCATAATCAATCATCTTGCCAGCTCGCCTCTCGTGGCACCGCCCTCTCTGTGGGTCTCTGTGTGTGTGCCACGAGAAGAATGTTTATTTGTGCAGGATTTCATCATGCAGGCTGCACACTCAGCACAGCGCAGTATTGATCTTTCTGGCTGTGGCCACACACACTTCTTCTTATATCTTTTCAATAGATAGAATTCCCTTTTAGGTGTGGAATTTTCCTACTAAGGCCGCTCAAATTTCTAACTCAGTTATCTCAATATCTATCCCAGAGAAACTACTTTGGAGGGGCTGAAATACTTTTTTTATGTAAGAAAAGCTGTAATTTTTGTTATTGTATTAATTCTTTTTTGTAAGATTTCAAATGTTTTATATCCAATAAAGTGCACGCCTGTTCCAGCATAATGATTTGATTTTAAACCATCGACAAAGTTTTCAAGATAATAGTTTTAAAGCGTTCCTCTTTTCTGCTGAGATTTCTAAGGATCATCTCACCCTGCTGTGCTTTCCAATCAAAACTACCTCTTTGATTTCAGAGTTAAACAGTAAGTTTAACTCATGAGGGGGTGGCAGGCATGATTAAATATTAATACCTCAATGTTTGTTTACTAGCTGACCTCTAATGTGCCTAGCAACACTTTCCTTCCATAAACAGCAGCTCGGTGCTGTACCGCTTGCCCGCCCTCACCCACGAGGTTTCATCAGCCTCACAGAACAACAACAGTTGAGGATGGCCAACCAGCATGCTGTATCCAAGGGCAGGTTGTGATGGCAACTGAGAGCACGTGCTACGCTGAGGGTGCCTGTTGCCATCTCGTCATCTCTTTCAGCGCTGAAGGAGCAACCAGCCCGCTCACTGGCCAGCGCGCCTGTCAGTTGAAGTTATCTCTTACGCAGAGGAGGAGTTCTGAATGAGAACCCCCCCTCCCCAAACTCCCTAATCTCCGCAGGATGTTTTTCTCCAGCTCTAACTCCACCCTTTGCCTCATCCTCCTCCCCTTTCTCTCCTTCTCTCCCCACCCTCTGCTGTTGTTTGGAAGTAAAAACAACAACAAACAAACCCGCGTGGTTCTTGTTGTTTTTAGTGGTGTAGGTGTCAGACTCCCTCCTGAGGATGCGCCTGCATACATCACAAATGCAATCTGTTGTCCAGGTGTGTATATGAACACCTCAAATAAGAATTACTTTTGTTGCCGTCCGGTATTTGTCACAAGTATCTACCTGTCGGCTGGCTCACTTACTGCTCTCCCAGCTCAAGCACCACATTTATATATAGGCATGGTGTTGCTGGATGCATTGCACCACTTGGTGTAATTATTGCACCGGTTTCACCCCATTCAACCCTCGTGCCTGAACCAATCACTGCCACCCAGACCAGGACAAACATAGAAACATGCGCGCACACATCACTCAGTGCATCTACTCATCCGACAAGCTCTCGGGGACAAAGGATGAATAATGCAGCGGTAAGAGTCTGAGTGAGAGTCGCCTCCCCCTTTTCCCTCCTTTTTCACCTTCTCTAAGCAATAAGGAAGCAATGTTGCCATGGAGTCAATGAAGCTTCGACACGCTGGTAGCCAATTACAGCCTTTGCCGAATGAAACAACAGACCAATGGTTGCTTGGGCTGATGCTGCTGCTACCACAGACGCCTAGATCCTATAGGCTGAGCACTCCTTTGATTTGAATGCTGAGGTGTTTTATTTTTTTTATTTTTAGGAAAATACATCTTTAGGAGTGCCACCTGTGTGGCAACTTAGGAAATAAGGTTTTGGGAAACCTTAAAAAAGCAATTTTTTAAAATCTCTTTGTTAAAATAAAGAACTGAAAGGCACAGTGAGAAGCACTTGTCTTAATTTTTTTTTCAAAAATGTCAGTTTTAATCATTTGTATTTGGGTTTTTTTCTGTTTTCTTATTTCCCCCCTCCCAGTAGAGCCACACCTAACCATTGCAGATGGCTGATCGGTGTCAAACTCAGATCATCCTAATAGTATACTTTTTACTGTCTCTACTCGTAAATGTGGTTGTTTATCTCGTATTTTTCATGTGTGTGGGGGTGTTCATTTACATCCAAGTTCATAAGGAAGCCTTGGATTTTTGTATCTCACTCGATGGCAGCTTGCTTCATTTGTGGGCTCACATTGTTCAAATTAATCTGTGGATTCAGTGTACTGTAACCTTAAATCTTTGGGAGGTTTCTTTTGTAACTGCTCTGAACCTTCTAGTTTAATTAATCAACTTCATCCGGTGTGATTGGTTGAGCTGTATTGCTGGCCAGTTAGTCCCCAATGAGTGCTGAAAGCCTCCTGCTTCATTAAAAACACTGCTTGTTTGACACTCCTCTTCTGCAACAGCTTCATTTCCTTTGTGAGACGGCGCCTGTCTCTGTGAGACTGACCTGGGATGTCCAGTTTTTCTTACCCAGTGAAGCCACTTTTTTTTTCTTCTCAGACAAAGGCTCGTCTCATTGCCAGTAACGCCCTGGCGTGAGCCTGTATATGTGACGAACAGGGGGCAGAAAACAGGATTAGTGTCATCAGGATCTAAGCCTGAACAGACTGACAGAAATTAAAGTCCTGCTGGACAGTAAGTTGACAGTTCGGCAACTCTGTAAAAACAGATGTGTTTTTATATATATATAAATGACTTTCAAACTGTAACATCTTTTTTTTTTTAGTTACTGGAAAAAAATATTTATGTCTTTATTTTTCACCAATCTGCCACATGAATGTGATTTGGCATGACATTTTACAATATAATGCAAGAGACCTTTTTTTTTAAAATCTCATGTTATTTTTTTCAAAAATAAAGTAACCCTCACATTGAATTTATAAATTAACAAGTCAGAATCTGCCAACATGTTCCTACTGTAGTTTCTGCAGTGAAAATGTGCTCTTTGAAGCCCTATGAATGGTTAATAAGACATATTTGTAAGAAACAATTGTAGGAAATGTCAGTTTGAGGGAGGATGTTTGGAATATAATTATGCATCGATGTTCCCCTGAGATAAGCGACTCCTCTTTGAGCGTCAGGTGTGAACATAGTGTTGCTCCACACTAGTGCAGGATTCTCTGTCGGTGTCCTGAAGCATCCTTCTGCTGTGTTTAAGCCTCAGTATTCATGGCCACAGGCTGTTTGTCTCAGCAGTGCGCCGAGGGATTTTAACCAACACTCCGTGTTGTCTTTGCAGAAACAAAGGGCTCTGGCTTTTAATGCATTTTAGGGCCCACCTTGCCCCTCTGCTTTTATCAGCTTAGCCAGGCCGATTAAATCGGGCGTCCCTGTTCGTGTCACCCTGTTCGTGTGTTTGTCTCAGAGCCCTGGAGACCCGCCCCCCTTCTTTGTCTCGACATGGCAGTGTCACCCAAAGATGTTTATCATGTGGACAGAGAGCCACAGCTGAGTAGATTAGTGTCTACAAGCTGCGTGTGTCAGCGATGAGGGAGGGGTTGTGGTATCAGTGGGGTTTGGAGTGTTCCTGTTTTAGGACACACCAGTGACTTTAAATGAGACCCAGTAAAGGTGTCCTTTGGGAAAACTTGTATCGGATGTGAGACAATTGGGATAAAGTGGCTGTAAAGTAACCTAAAAGCATCCCCAAAGATGGTTTCACTTCAGGTTCTACAGAAGCTGGAAAATTATCAATAACTAAATAGACCTGAGGCTATGTGTTACTTGTGTATAAATTACATAGAGAGCTGGATTCCACGGAATATAATTAAACCGTTTTCTTTATAATTTCATGTGTATTATTACATTTTTACAGCTAACAAAGAACTTTGTTTACTCAGTGTGGAAATGAAGACGGAGGAGCAGCAAACGGCAACTGAAAGATCACACAGACAAGGAGCTCATCACAAATTAAAAATTTTTTATACAGCATAGAAATCTCTCGACACTCAAACAAAACCAACCGTTACAAAATCTTACAAAAGACTCCCCCTCGAGTCCGTATGAATCTCCGTATTAGCCAGAAAACAAGTTTAAAAAAGACCATTTCAAATGCTTGACAGTACACTTAGACTCATGCAACTTTTCATGGACAGGAAGAGTTTTTTTTTGTTTTTAACATAAAAAAAAGCCTCATCATGTGCTTGTGGAACCCTTTGTTCTTTCTTTTTAACAATTTTAGAGCTCCACTTGAACATGGCGAACGGGGTTGTACTGTTATTTACAGGAACAGGTTTCGTGTCACTGAAAGAGCTCGTGACAAACACTCATCATTCCAGTTGACACTTAGAACTATTGCACAAACTACAAAGTTAAGACAGAAGACGCAAAATATTTTCATGAAAGTTAAGTTTTTTTGTCTCATTCCCTCAGCCATTGTTGAGGTGTGTTAGTTCTATAAGGCTTTTGATCCTCTTTTCTTTTAAAAACCCCCTATAAACTGGAATGTCCTACTGTGTAAAAAGTGGATTCTAAGATTTTTTTCTGTATGAGTTTCCCTGTAGGTCTTAAAAGTGATGTGACACTTGTATATAAAAGTTAGAGAACTAGAAATATGAGTTATTAGTGACTTCAAAGTTAGTATGTGGCTGTATTCTTTGTGAATACTTGATTCTATCCTTGCGCGCTGTAATGCTGCGGCACCATCTAAGAAAGTTGTACTTTAGTGCAGTGAGGTAAAAAGACGCTCCAACACCATTGTTACAATAGGTTTTGGTTTTCAAGAGCAGTGCAGTTAACTTCTTCAGCCAGCATTTCCTATACAGTGCCAGCTGGCTGGAAGTCAGAGGCTATAACACAGAGTTACCAAATACACAAAACATTTATACTTGTACTTTAGGTAAGGGGAAAAGTTGGGGTCACTTAGCTGGTGTGAATCAGTATACGGGTCAATCAGAAACAAGTTGTAGAAATATTATACAAGAGAATACCATTGACTTGGTCTATGATACATTGTTTTATAAGCATGAATGTGTGTGGGTTCAATGGCAAAGGCCCATAATACATTGTGTCCCAACTCCACTCTTCCTCTAGGACAGAGCAAGGTTTAGCTCAGGGATCTGACTTCAATCTCATCTTCTCAGTGTCACCCCCTGGTACTAATTCACAGGTCTGATAACAAATGAGGTACCCTATGTGAAATTCCAAGTTTTTGTAAGAGTTGGGTGTCATGAAAAGTGGCTCAGTTGCAATAAAGGGAGAGTTCACAGTTCAAAAGGCCGCTCTGGAAGACCTTTCCTCTGAGAAGGGCCTTGAGTCAGTCTATCTTACTTCGTTTTCTTCTGCATTGTAACCCTCAACAGAGGGTCTTTAGTGCACCTGAAGCACACAAGAGAGTCTGCATGGGGTAGGGAGGTGGCGATACCACTTCTTCTGTGACTTGTTCAGGTCGAAAAGTGAATGGCTGCAGCTGGACCTTCTTCTTCAGGATGTGTCCGATTCCCATGGAGGGAAACTTGCTGCGGTGTGTCGGACTCTCTGGGTCGCCGCTTCCACTGTTGGATGGGGGACTGAACGCTGATGCGGGGTTAAGTGGACTAAAGGCAGACTTGGGTGGGCTGAAAGCCGATGTTCCTGGAGGGCTTCCAACTGTGCTTGGGGGGCTACCACTGGTGTCAGAGGAACCGCACCAATCAGAAGAGTTACTCTTCTTTGGCTGTGGGTTCACTATGAGAACAGGTGGGCTGGGGATTGTGGCCTTTTTTAAGTAGGAGGAGTCAGGTTGAAAAGCAGAGACATGCCGTGGCGGCGACAGGGTACCATTGGTCAGCTTATACCAGGGTGTGGAGGGTGTGTCCTCAATTTCCTCAGCTTTGCAGAGTGACCCAAAGGAGTGCATACCAATGGGTGATGGCGCCGGTGGAGCCGGAATGCTGTGTTCTGGACTCGTGTTAACTTGTGGGAGGGTGGCCAAACGCCTTCGTTGCTGCGGTGTCGTAGGAAATAGTGGGTGGATCTCGAGGTATTCCATGGACGAAGATGCAACGGTGCCAGGCGGCGCTAGCGGTGAATTCCGATGGCCACCAACTAGGGCACGCAAGAGCCCTGAGGAGAAAAGAGACCTGAGTTTATATACTTTCAAAAAAAAAAAATGCAAAAGTGTTGTTTGACTAACTGACTACAAATGAATAGTACAATGAGGATTGCAGCTACTGTTTTAGCTGCACTGCTTGTGAACCTAAGTTATGGAACATTAATTATGACAGAATGTGTGAAATGCACAGAACATTCTACCCTGACTTTAACTTTGCAAGTACTAGCTCATCTTGACATGAGCCTGTGGGACTTTCTTAGTAAGTCTAAGCAAAAGAGAATTGAAAGCTTAAGCTTGCCCCTGGGATGTGTCTTTTGTTTTGCTATCAGGGGTAAAAGCTGACACAGAATGTATTCTTTCTGACAGTCCGAACTTTTTCACAACCTTAAAACTTACACCAATCAGTGCTTACTTCAACTGTCTGTCAACAAGTAAACTTGTTTAGAATTAAGTGTTAGTGTCTTGCCCCATGATTGATTGATAAGTTGTCCAGGATGTGTCCTCTCAGGAGATTAGTTGAGTGGGTGGTTGGATGGATGTACAGACAAACAATGGACGTGATGACAGGGTAACTACGTGTGTGTGAGACAGGTCGTTGCTGTACAAGAACATGCATGCTCAGTCAACCTACCCTGTATGAATAAAAATAAATGAAATAGACACAATAAGTACAACTGTACTTTTTTTCTTAAACAAGCATAAAGCATTAAAAGTGCTTCTCACCTGTTCGGTGTTTCTTCTCCTTGCTGCGCCCCTTGCTGACAGCCAGGTAGACGGGCGTCTGTTTCGGGGGGATGGTGAGTTTATCGACATGCTTCCTCCACTGTGTCTGGAAGTATTCATTTTTCTGCTTTTCTCCTTTCTTTTTCTCCTGGAACTGCATCTCCTGTACAATTATAGTACAAAGCACTTTTAGAACAGGCCAAACCTGTTGTGCAGTTCCATTTTAGTACCTCATAATTCATCCAAAAACGCATAGCGAGCAGCAGTTCAAGATGTTTCCATTACTCATGTGATAGGTGATAAGTTTGAGGTATGCTTTGTTGGGAGGAAGGAGGTTGTACATACCCTGTACTCTTTGGAAAGTCTTTTCATTTTCTTGTTCAAGAGAAAGTAGACGGTTAAAGTATGGCATGCGCGGTTGGTGAGGACAGCACTCAGCACTTCGCTGTGCTTGTAGCCCATCTTCTCTGTCATGTGCCGAACAACCGTTTGGTTCATTTCTTCAATGTGGATTCTAAAATTAAAAGATAAGACAGAAAAAAAACAAAGTTTTAATTTTAAATGAATGGGCCGTGTTTCGTAAAATGTGTTTCGTATGTTAAGCTACCTGTTGAGGTAGGGAGCCCCGGTGTTCTTATTGGCCAGCTGCAGCCAGGAGTCAGCCATCACCTGGTGGATATTTGGACGTTTGTTGGGGTCAGGTTCAAGAAGCTTCTTCAACAGACAGAGAGCACCTGAGAACACAGAAGAAAAAGAACTTTAATCCTTGTCTTCACTCATGCTAAAGAAAAATCACACAGAATATGTTTTCACGCACTAATTTCTTTTACCTGTTTCATATAACAAGTTATTTGTGTGGTATGATAACTACAAAAGAACAGATGTGTATAACCAGGAATGAGAGCTTGGACTCTCCTTATCTTATTCATAATCTTTCTCAACCTTCAGTCAGTTGCATAACAAAAGCGATTTAGGATACATACATACTTGCAGAAGCAGGTTAATCCATTCCTTATGCATTTGCACATTAGCAAGTGACACTGTTATGACTTGAAAGAGTGACACGGCCTCTAAGAAAACCAATAAACCTGCCTATAAGGCTGTCTTACAAATTTTACAGAGACCTTTTGCATTTGTGCACCCAAAACTCAGATATTTTCTCTTTTTTTTCCATGGGAAATGCTTTGAATCATTTCCTAAATTTAAGCATTTCAATCCAGTCCTGTCAACTGTTTTTCCCTAAAAACATATTTCTAAGGAAGGCATTAAACTGTCACTTCAGCCTCTTTGTGTTGCCCTTTTGTTGGTAACTCAGGTATGACTGATTCATTCATTCATTCATTCACAGAAAGGTCCCCCAGCCAGGACTTGAACCGGGAACCTTCTTGCTGTGACGCAGGAGCGCTAACCACTGCGCCACCGTGCAGCCAGGTATAACTGACTTTTTCAATTATCTAAAAACCGAAGCAGTCATCCGTTCCCTGGTTTTTTACTTTGTTGGCAGGTAAGAATGTTGTGGAATAAAGAAGGGGGTGTGATAACATGTTTAACAGGACTTCTTAAGAATTGAACCAGCCTACCTCGCACTCACACCACATCAGACCTTTCATCAGAATTTTATCTTAAGACCAACTGCAAACTAAAAATTGATTGAGTGACAGCGCCTTCAGGCGTTACCAGCTGCCTCTGTGATAATCTTTCACATACCTCGCTCACAAACAAAACAGCAGTGTGTTGGCCTGCAATTCTAACCTGCTGACTGTAGCATTTACACGCTTAAAAGTCATAAATGCTGTTTCCATGTTCGTAACTAATATTTTAAGATGCAACATTAAATTTCTTAAGTCGATGGACGTGCATCTGTTACATTAGGAATCGAATTTCCCTCAAATTCTGTCAATTGTAATTTTCTTTATTTGTGAGTAATAAGCATAATGAAAGCCTCAAACAGTTACTTCTACTTTTATTTTTCAGTTGTGTCATATGAATAAAAACAAAAAAAAACAATGACAACACTGCAAAAACTGAATCTTAAAAAAGTCAAAAATACTCTTGCTTCAAGTTAAAAACTGTCTTATTTTCTGTCTTGCTATAAAAAAATCTTGTTTTTCAATAGAAAAATAATCTTAGTTTGAGAAGACATGTCTTATAAAATGTTCTTTTTAAAATAAGAACTCTTGGTAGGACCATCATTTTTTAATTTTTAGAAAATCTTTAAAAAACGTTTTAATTATTTCTAGGGGACCTGTTTTTGAACTTTTGAAAATACAACTTTTAAAGCCTTTTCTTGTGGTTTTTGTTGCACACATTAGTGTCTATCTGCACTTTTGGTTCTTTAAATTTTTACCTGTGGAAAGCCAAGGAGGTAGAGGGTTCATTTCCTTATCGACCATCTTCTGGTGCAGACCTCGAAGGCTGAACGGATCCACGGTAAACGGGAGACTTCCAGTCAGCATTGCATACATGTTCACACCACTGCAAGATCACAATAAATAAATGAACTCTGGGTGCCTCATGGGTCATTATATTGCACGGACACATAGTAAAAAATAATAAGGAAACTTACATGGACCAGACATCAACCTTTGGCCCATACTTCTTCCTGGAGAGCAGCTCAGGGGCAGCATAGGCCGGGCTCCCACACTGGGTGCTGAAGGGATCTGAGTATCCCAGGATGCCCGCACAGTTGCTTAAACCAAAGTCTAAGGAGAGACGGAGGCGTTGGGATGAGCGTCATTTCGGGTTTTATTAGTTTTCTTTACAGTCGGACAAACAGAAGCAGATTAGTGCTGTGGTGAGAGCTTGTAAAGGTTTTAACGGGATGTTTAGTAACTCTTGACCCTTCACCTCATTATGGACACTGTGGCACTCAGAAAAACGTTTGCGCTGCTGCATCAAGCAAGGCTGGGTAAAGTCTGCATCTATTAGTGACTCAACAGCACAGAAGAATGAAAAAGCACAACATTTAAGGGACTTCCTGCTCACCTATTAGTTTTATGTTGTTCTGCTCGTCCAACAGGAGGTTTTCAATCTTCAGATCCCTGCAAGACAGAGGCATAACGTATGTCAGCGCTTGCAAAATCTGGGTGAGAGAACCTGCACTAAGGTGTCATCAAAGTACAATGCAAAAAGAAGAACAAAGACAACCCTAAGACATACTCAAGTAAGCCTCTTATTGGTGGTCATGCTTGTTGATTTTCAGCCTATTGTGTACTTTCAGACACCCCCCCTTCAGTCTCAGAAATCCCGTTACTGTTGTCTACACAGACCACCTCATTGTGACAGGCTCTTTAGGAACAAAGAGCAGAATATTCCCAGGATCATTAGGCCTTATGAAACAGTAATTTTGTTGGTAAAATGCATCTGCTTTGCAGTAAGCTAGAGTTTAAGTGTTTCCTTTGTGATTTAAGAGTATGTATAAAACTGGGGATAATCAGAATATAGTATGGATCTAAGATAATAGAACATCGGCATTAATTTGAAATGTTTAATTGTTTTTTTTTTCCCCATTATTTTACCTGTGAACCACACCCGCCCTGTGCAGGTGCTCCACAGCCAGCACCAACTGCCGGATGTACTTCTGCGTCTCCCGCTCGTCCAGGTGTTTCTTGTCGTAGATGCGATTCATGAGGTTCCCGCCGGGGCACAGTTCCATCACAAGGTAGTAGCTGTTCTCTGTCTCCAGGATGTCCAGCAGCTGTGCGATGTTAGGGTGGCGGATCATCTGCTGGATGTTGCCCTCTCGACGCAGGTTCTTGGTTACGTACGAGTCCTTCTTGGCTTTCCGCTTGTCGATGACCTTCACTGCCACCTAAGCGGAAAAAAAATCAAGAATCGGGAAAGGATGAAGACGAGGTTAGCTGAGTTAAAACCTTTAGCCCATGCAGTACCGTAAATGATACCCAAGGAACGTGGTACAAGCCCTGCATCGCTATGCGTTTTAAGGTCAAATTTCAGTGGTCTTAGTGTAACAGGTGATGAACCACTTAATCTCAGCTGAAAGATGTATAACTCAACACTACCATGTCACTCACAGCTGTTGTCAGAGTGTCGGTGAGGCAAAGCAGGCACTTAACAGACCCTGAGGCTGTGGGGAGGGGTGACTGTCTGAGTGTGGGAGAGTCAAAGGGGTTACTGAACCCCCGTAAACCAATAAGAGGCAATTGTTATCCTATATGCTGAGAAGATGCCAGACCAAATGGGCAATTAGTGTTCCCACCATTTGCCACTACATTACACCGATATACAGACAGTGTTTTACAATTGAAACTGCAATGGAAACATTAGAAATGAGGGGTTATTATTATTTAATGTTTTTTTATTATTATTATTGAAGTGAAAACTTGAAGAATGTCTTTGTAAAAATCCAAGAACATGTCCTCAACTCAATGTCAGGACTCTATTCGATCAAAGGAAACGCATACTCTATTTAATTCTTTCTTCGCAAGTCCTTGTATCCTGTCTAGACTGAGTTCAAGAACATGCCCACCTCACAATACAAATCATCTCAAGGAGAGCATGGACAGACATGGGCAGGCATGACAAGTGGAACTAATAACCATATCCATTAACAATATGGTCAGATGTTGTCCGCTCTTTCTTCTGCCCTTCAGCTTTGCCTTTGGTTTTTATGTCCACTCTCACCGCTCTGATCATCGATTCCCTTCTGAAATCCTTTTTACGGCTCTACTTCAGCCCGACCACATGCCCACACTTAGCTGTTATGGATGGGCCCTGTTTACATCACTGGATGAGAGAGGGGGCACTGGGGATCTAAGGGGTGGGGGGGGTATTTACAGTGAGGAGTGGTGGAATGGGGAAGGGGGAGGGGTACACTCTGCCAGGGGGGCTTTTCGGGGGCTTCGGTTGTTTATCAGGCACCCCTCAGACAGAAGGGGGGATATAGAAGGGAAAGTGGGTTACAGACAGTAAAAACATATTCATGTGACCTCTCAACCAACCCCTCTGAGACTGTGGAGGCGGCACCCCTCACCTCTACTCCACCCTTTTTTTTTTGTTTTAATGAACCACTAGATTGTTATTCTGTCTTATAATCAAGAAAAAAAGGAAATTAGGAGGTTAATGTGTTTAATTTCCTCTTATTTGAATGAACTCAATGCCCTACACTCCCTCCCACTGTCTATATTCAGTGAATGAAAAAGGTTGTGAGTTTGCCTCAGCTTGCATCATCCTCAACAAAGACTGAAGGAGAAGGAGTGATTCCTCCCCACAGCAACATAAGAGGAGGTGGCTGACTTTATAGAGCCTGGCATTAATTTCATTCCAGGTATGTCTCAGGCATTAACGCACATGGCTCAAGGCGTGCGTGTTTTTCTAATATGCAAATCTCCTGCTGGCTGCTCTTCAAAAAGAAAGAAAAAAAACACCCTGGAAAGCCAGAGACAAAGGCATCCAGTGGCCAATGGTTGGCCACATCAAAACCCTGCGCTTTCGGAATCCCAATGAGCCCTTAAGCCCATTTATCAACTACACAATTTCATATGCAAGTAGATACTCTGCTCTCCTATAGGGTGGACAATTTCCCTCTCTGTCCCTATCACCTCTGTGCGCACTCAAGAGGAGGTGAGCTCACCGGCAGACAAAACAAAGGCTCACAAAGCAAGTGAGCGCACATCCAAACTCTCCTCTCCTGTTCAGTCCCCTTTTAATGTTGAATATTTATTTTGATCAAAAGTAGCTCCAGGACGCATGTTTGAATTTGCTGCAGAAATTGTTTATTTAAAAGTTAACAAAAAGGTGCACAGAATGAAATGGTAAACATAGCCAGGAAAGCGTGCCATGTACACTGTATCAACACCTGGTGCTGCCGTGAGCCCATTAACAAAGGATCTTACTGCAAAGACGACTGAGCGCTTTCTCCTACACGACCCCAATAATTAACTTAACTAACTAACTTAACTTTTATTATGATTTGCACAACAAAAATAATGCTTGAGAAAATGTGAAATTAAAAACCAAAACACACGTTCTGATTGATTTGTTTTCTCTTTTTGGATGTATTTAAAAAAAACAGTCCAAACAGATCAAACTTTTTCCCAATAATTTGCAACAACATGCGCACTCACCTTTTCCCCAGTTGACACATGCAGACCCTCTCTAACTTTGGCAAACGATCCTTCTCCCAGCTTCCTTCCTATTAGGTAGTTCCCGACCCGTTTGGTGTGGTAAAAGTTTTTCAGGATGTCCTTTGCGGGGCTGGACAGGGAAACGGGGAGGACGCCCTCGTCCTCGGCGCCGTTTGGGGTTTGCGCCTCACATAACGGGTGGCTGTTGTCCACGACCATGTCTCTGTCTGCTACTGCCATCAACCCTCCTTTGACAGGTGTCCTCTTTTGGAGCTCCAGTCTCACCCGCCTCTAAGCTCTGATAAATGCTCACTGGAGTGGGGTGCGTACGTAAACTCCGGTCGGCTTGCGCCACCTGTTCACCCAAGCATCCAGTGCGCGCACTCAGCAGTTTCCCAGACGCGTATCAGCCAAGATTAAAGTGACACTCAGTTCAAATAAAAGCCAGACTCGGTAATGGAGAGATAATACCCTAAGTGACGCGATCTGTCTCATTAAATGTGCGGATTTACGTCGGATGCAGCCGCACTCGCTTCCACTTATGAGCGGACACTGCGAAGGCAGCGTGCTTTCTAGTTTGAAGTGACTTTCCCGGTCCTCTTTGTGGGCGTTTTCTCAGCCTGAAGTGTGTGTGTGTGTGTGTGTGTGTGTGTGGGGTGGGTGGGTGGGGGGGGGGTAGAAAACAAGCTGATGGTAGCTGTGGTAGTGCTTCAGCCCAATCAGTGCGCGCGGGCGGAGCACATGTGGGAACAAGGGGAACAACAACTGTACCGGTACCACCGTGCCGCGGGGTGCGCCCATTTAGGCAGCCTGAAACAAAAAGTACTGAAAAGGGACTGCGACAATTTAGCTGTTAATTTGTCCAAATACCTTTATCTAACGTGGATGCGTGCCTTTTTTTTTCTTTACCTCCAAATTCGAAGCTTTTTCGTGCGTAAAACAAGCACGTGGTCACACAAAGGCACACCGAAACCCCAGCACATACGCCTTTCTAAACAACACACCAATACTTAAAAAAAAAACAACAATATTTACTTGTTTTATTCGTTAAATTTGAGTGTTTAGAGCATCGAAAGTGATCTAATGGCCAAAAAGCTGCAGACAAAGCTCAAGTCATGTGACGCGCACTGGCCTAATTAGGATCGTCCCCATAATTGGGAGAAACATGGAGAGTGATATGCTCAATCTTGTTGCAATTCACCTCACTTTTTTGGCTTATTGTAAATTTTCTATCGTAGAAATAAAAGAGAGAAACATCATAAAGTTGTCTTTTTAAATGTAAGCATATTTGAAGCTTTTATGTTTATTTTTCACATGCTTCTTTTCAAAAAGCCAATTCACCCTTGTTTTTTTTTTTTTTCTTGAATAAGGTTCTGTATTTATTTCTTCCTTTGCTTATAGTCAAATGAGATCTCAGTGCTATGCATAGACTGGCTTGACTGATGGACCCGTCTTTCCAGACCACACCACTTTAAAGCAGTTATACAGAAGTGCCCTCTACTGGTGATCATTTGAACTACAAGAAGACTGCCAGGTTTTGGCTTCTGGAACTTATATATTAATATATTTAATTATATATTAATATAAATATATTTGTGTTGTTTTCATTATACAAAACAATTGACGATAAGTTTGGCAATTTTTAAGGTAAATATTGGTATAATTTTTTATTGCAAAGATCTTATATGTTGAAAGCTGTTGCATGTAAACCATAAACTTGATCAACCATATGAAATAATGATATGGTGAAACAATTTTCAGTTTAAATTGGATTTAGACTGGCTTTTATTGTACTGTGTTAACAAAAAACAATATCTGTCTAAATTTTTATTTGCATTGAGGATGTTTAAATTCAATGAAAACTAAAAAAGCTTGTGTTTGTATTGCCACCCTATAATTATTTCTACTAAAAATGATCAAAATTAAAATAATACAAATGCAATGTTTTTTTTTTAGCTTGCATAGAGTTTAGACAGCATTTGTATTAACTGTTGGCCAAACTGGTAGCAATACCTTTATTGACAAAGCTGAAAACAATAGTAATTTTTGAAATTATCAATAACAAACAATAAAAACAATGAAAAACAACAGACTGATAACTCTCACACAGAATTACAGTGGAAACAGATTTTTAAAAATGAAGAAACTAAATAAATAACTTTCACTGCTCTACCAGAAGAAGAAAAAAACTAACCTATGGGCAGACTATTGTAAATATGATTGTTTTAGATTTAAAGAATATGGTTTATACCCATATTATGTTTGACTTAAATGAAATGTTAGAGCCTGACAAACAGGTCTATTCTTCACTGAATTCAGTCGGCAGTCATGAAAGAAACTCTTCTGCCCTTATCAGGCAACTCAGAGTCATTAGTTTTATTATAAATTGCTTTTGATGGAGTGAGATGATGTGCTCTACACAATTCAGCTGTTATAGTTTGGTCACATGCCAGACTCTCCGTGTGAAAAGTCACCTCTTCAAACATAACCTCAAGCATTATTGTCTATTCCCTCTTCTTCATGGTTCCAAATATTTAGGCCTTTTTGGAGTTGAAGATCAGACAGGAAGTTTTGAAAAAGCTTTTATATGTACTGCAGTCAAAGAAACGTATTTCATCATCCATAGTTTTTTTTTTTTCCCAATTCATGCTCCCTCCAATAAATGGTACTATTCTTCTGACACCAATGCAGAATGGGTTTTTAAAAGAGATCATAAAATGTTTTGAGTGTGGTGGAAACTAACAATTGGAATGTGGGAGGCAGTACTTACTAGGGATGCTACAATTCACAGTTTAAAACCAAACCAAATATTACAAATCGTGGGAAAGGTGATTTGTTGCATCCCTACCCGTATGTTTTTGTTAAAAGTGTCAAAAGCACGAGCTGTACTAAATGTAAGGATTTGTTATGTATTGTTTTATTACATTGCACCAGGCCTAGAATAAGCCATCTGAAAGGGTTTTCTTTATTGTTAATTGCATGTTAGAAAAAATAAGGATTTTTCTGAATTTTAAGTTTTTTGTTGCTATTATTTTGTTAATTACTGTGCAACAACCCGACAAGATCAAACATTTGGAACAACAGTGTACACATCAGAACACACACACACTGCCAGTTACACACATTGTTTGCTGCAGAACATTTGAATGAAACTATGCGTATGCCATGCAGCATGTATTTTATTTTGTAGTGTTCTTTCTAATTTGCAAAACTGCTATAGTAAAGTCCTCACATTAATGGAAATGTGCATACTATTGTATGGGACCTTTGAATGAAATCTGTATTTTTATTTTAAAGAATACTTTATGTAATAAGAAACTTATATCTGTCAAAACAATACCTTATTTTCCTGAAGTTATGGCACAAAATGCTTGATAAAAAAAAAGCATAATTTTGGATATATCTGAGAAATAAAACCATAGTTCTGTAGTGGCAAATACTGATGAGCTGTATACATTGATAAAAATTAATAATTTGTTCCGAAGTGTCATCCAGGTTGTTTTTACCTAGATCTTTGCTTGTATATTTGCTTCTGATTTTCTATAAATAGTTTTTCCCAAAATGACTCATATTTTACCCATAATATTAAAGACATTTTATTTCACAGTATTTGACAGACTTGGTGAGTAGCACTCCATCTAGTGGACAAAATGTGAAACACCAACTCTAAATCCCGTCATGCTTTGCTGTGCCCGCCGACCCGAATGCTACCAATGTTAGGCTAACTGGTGTTAGCTACCGGGAGCGGACATGTTGTGCCGACCCTTTCTTGAATAAACATTGTTGTACACCGGAATTTGGGAGATAAGGGGAAGGCCCGGAGCTACTTGCAAGGATGGATGCCGTTAACGCCTTTAATCAGGAGGTAAGCGGCCGCGGGGCGAACTGGGAGCTGAACTTACAATCTGGTTGTACTGGTCATGGTACCGCTGTGTTGCACTGTAGCTAGCCGAGAAGGTCGGACCAGTGGGCCCTCTGACTGTGCGCACCACCCCTTTAATCTTAGCAAAATTTAAATTAGCGCATTTTTTTCTTCCTTCTGAGGTTAAAACAGTTTTGTTAAAATTTTTGGCGCAATGTTGCGCTTGCTAGCAAGCTGACACGAGAAAACAACCCAACGCCGCACGGTTATATGTGTGCTGGTTGCTAGCGTGGGTATGTTATGACCATTGAAACATTGGCTTTAATTCAACATTAGCTAACAACAACTTGCTTTAATGGAAAGATTGCTGCAGCGATGCACCTTTGGCACTATAAAACTCACAAGTTAATGCTGCTGTGGCGCCTTAGTTAGATGCTAGCCATGTGATCACGAGGAATGAGGCAGACCACAGTACTGTTAGGCCCTGGAAGTTGCTCGTTTCTTCTGTGAGGCCAAACACAGGTCAAGTAATGCATTAGCATCTTAGGATCATTTTGTTTTGGTATGTAGTACGTTGGCCTTCACATCCGGGTACTTCAATTAAGAGAATAAGTTAGACCTCCTGGTAAAATTAATGGCGCATTTGCTTTGTAGTAGTAGGCAGTCATCTCTTGGTTGAGTTTTTACTTCATTCATTCCATTTCCAAGCCGCTTTATCCCTTTCGGGGTCACGGGGCTGCCGGAGCCTAACCCGGCTACTCATGGGCGAAGGCAGGGTACATCCCTGGACTGGTCGCCAGTCTGTCGCAGGGGCCACAATCACACACCCATACACACTCACATTCACACCTACGGACAATTTTGATTAACCAATTAACCTGTGAAGCATGTTTTTGGACGGTGGGAGGAAGCCGGAGTACCCGGAGAAAACCCACGCATGCACGGGGAGAACATGCAAACTCCACACAGAAAGGTCCCTCAGCCAGGACTTGAACCGGGAACCTTCTTGCTGTGAGGCAGGAGCGCTAACCACTGCGCCACCGTGCAGCCCGACTTTTTACTTGTGGTTTTATATGAGGATTACTTATTGATCGATACAATCATTAGTTTAATGTCACATGTGTGCAGTCTTACCATTACCAATAGCTGTTAGGATTCTGATGGGGGTTCCGAAATGATAGGAATTTACTAGTTTGCTTCATTTTTATATGTGCATCACGGAATTACATGCTTAAATACAAGAAGTACATAATATTGTTATCCAGAAATATATTTATCAACAGGAAATTGTTGAAGTTCCAACAAAATACATACTGAAGTTTTAAAAATGATTTTTCTAATGTAATTTACTGTGGTAGTTACCTAGAAATAATTATATTGCTTTTAAAAAGTGTTCACACACACACACACACATATATATATATATATTGAAATAAAATTATGTTTAGTAGAGATGGGTGATGTATCAGTGCCAGTATCTGTATCGGCCCATAGTTGCATAATTTGAGCTTATCCGTATCGGTTGAATATTTGAAAAAAAAAAATCCACTGATATTGTTCACTGTTTTCAGATTCACTTTATTTTTTAAATTTATACTTCTTCCTAATAGATCTCTGGCAATGGAAAGCTTATGGTTTACAGTTATGTCTAAAAAGTAAATGGTCTGAACGTTTTCAGATATATTGTCAACGGTTTGAAGTGATACTTGTTCCTATGAGATCTCTTGCTGTATGTTAAAAAGGCCAAGTACAATGCCATAGTACATTAAAGTAAAAGTTGTGCATTTCTAATAAACAAATAGGAAATCTAAACTTTGTGTTATTGTAGACACTTAAATATCGGTTTCTGCGCATATTGGCTATTGGCCATAGTTGTAGGGGAAATATTGGTTATTGGTATTAGCTGAAAAAAATGATACCAGCCCATTCCTAATGTTTAGCGCCTACTAAAAAAAGCCAATGCTGTAGAAGATGGATATATAATACTCCGAAAGGTGTTAAGCATTCCCTTGTTTATCAGATTCTACTCTCCTTCATGTTTGTAGCTCTTCTCATTGATGGACTCCAAACCCCCAATATCCCGTGCAAAGATGATCTCCATCACTAAATCTGCCATTAAGGCTATGAAAGTAAGAATTACATCTTTTGTTCTTGATTCATTGTCCTTCTTACACCTATTTTTTTAATTTTCCATTTTATACAACTGAAAAGTCCGTCTTGCTAGGAGATGCTCATTCATTTCTGTATTCTTTTAGCTTTACAAACATGTGGTCCAGATTGTGGAAAAGTTCATTAAAAAGGTGAGTTATATATGTCAGTTAAGAACAAGCCTATTCATATAAATATTGCGAATGCTTGATATAATTTTATTCATCTTTATCGTTTAGTGTAAGCCTGAGTACAAAGTGGCAGGCTTGTATGTGGTGGATTCCATTGTTAGGCAGTCCAGACACCAGTTTGGACCAGACAAAGATGTGTTTGGTCCAAGGTTCACCAAAAACATCACAGGAACCTTTGAGAACCTCTGCCTTTGCCCTATAGAGGATAGGGTAAGAATGTATAACATTTTTTGATAATATGTGGATTGTTTTCTATTTTCTTTCATACCAAAAGCAACCCCTTTTTGGTGGTTTTATTTCTGAACCTGTTTTGTATTTTCCTACATAGAGTAAAATTGTACGCGTGCTGAACCTGTGGCAGAAGAACGGTGTGTTTAAAATTGAAGTTATTCAGCCCCTCTTGGATATGGCAGCTGGTTCTGGAAGTGGTGCCGCCTTTGAAAGTGCTAATGAACCAGGTAATGATCAAGAATCGCTCTACATAAACATTTCTTTGACACAAAAGTACAAAAAACTTCTTAAGAAACTCTTGAAACTATAGGAAATATAGCTGTTAAAATGTGGGACATTTCTCTTTAAAAAAGGGCCATTAATTGAAACAATGAAATTTGCTTGCAGGCAACTTGCAAATATGTCATGCATTATATATTTTAAAATTGGATGCTTAAACGCTTCTGCATACTCCACTAAACTTCATCCAGGTTCTTCTCCACCTCCGGCCAAAGAGCCAGTTACTGTGGTAACGGCCAACTCCAGCACCACATCTGTTCCTCAGCTGCACAACTCTGATGCCTTTGCTGCTGTGGCGCAGCTCTTTCAGACCTCGCAGGGTCAACAGGTGGGTTTAAATGCAGATTAGTATTAGCTTTGTCTTAAGACCCACTCCAATCATCTTTTGAGCTATTGTAAAAGTGTTCCCAGTGGTCTTTTAATGATGATTACAGTGTTTTTAGCAAAAGAAAAAAAAACCTATGTTTTTCTAGGACATAGTTTCTGCAGAGCTGGCAGAAGCAGGCAGGTTAATATGAAATACACCTCTGGGTTGTGGGCAGGACTGTTGGCGTGGAGCAACCCCACACCCCTTTCCCTCCACATTGCTGATAATACTCTGTTTAGGTGGAGCAAGTGGCCCCCCCTAGCTAATTCTCCTGCATCACAAATAAGCTCTTTCCCACACTGTATTTTTTTTGTCCTCCGGATTCACAGTGGTTTGAATAAAGAAATAGACAGAAATACAATTTTAAGCTTAACTTTCTTTGTGTGTCCTCCATCATCAGAAAAAAGACTATAAGAACATGTTAAAAACACAATTTTCACTGGAGTGGATCTTTAATTTTCTGTTGATGTCGTCAAATTTTGTACAAATTTTTCTCCGTCTCTGGCATGTAGCTTCAACAAATGCTTCAGAACTTCCAGCAGCAGCCTTTGAAGCCCGAAGCCAACACTCAACCACCCCTCCAAAATGTCCAAACGCCAGTCCAAAATGTTTCAGTTGCATCACAGCCCCCTGTTCCCATTCCATCACCCCGCCAGCCCACTCTGTCCACTCAGCCCTCCCAGCAGAAAACAGCTTTTGACAAGGTGATAATAATCTTTCAATGATGTTAAAAGTTGTATGTTCCATCAATAATAACTTAGTGCTGAGTCATGCTGTTTGGACGCTTTATTGGACAGAGCTCAGCTATATTGTCTTAATTCTAAATGCAACATCCATTATGATTTTTGTTTGTTTAGAAATTGCTGGATCGTTTTGATTATGATGATGAACCGGAGACTGGAGAAGAAACCAAGAAAGATGAAACCTCCTCGCATGCCCCCTTGTAAGCATTTAACACATTTTGTATTCCATTTTCCAAAGTCATATGACGTTGCTTGCTTATTTTTTATTTCCTACAAGAAGATTAAAGGTCACTTTGTGTGTTAATCGTTGCAGTATGCAGCAACCCTCAGCTTTCCCCCAGCATGCAGAGCACTTTAATGCACACGCGATGAACATGTCGCAAGACTTCTCGCAACAGGTAACGGCAAAAAACTTGATTTTTGACATTAAAAAAATGAGTAACTGCTTTGCAGAATTCTGCTTTTAGAGGACAATGTTGGATGATTTTTCTCTGGTTTTTGTCCCACTTAATGTCCAGGTTCAACCCAGTGGTATCCCATCAGGACAAAATTTTCCGTTCACAATGCCCCCTATGGGCCATCCAGGGCAGCCTCTTCCTGGTTCCAGTGGGGCTCAAGCCATTACAGGAGTATACCCTCCCCAAAATGAAGCCCAGCATAAAATGGTGAATTTCAGTTTAAAAGGAAGTCATACTACTTCAAAATCTGCTGAAGAAAACCTGTTTAGCTAAAATAAATTCCTTTACATCAAGGTTTTTCATTAACCTAAAAATAAAGAACATTGTTTTATTTAATATCACATCGCTCTTTTTCTTGTTCTATCAGGATTTATCAATGGAAGCTGACCATTCCTCTATGAGAGATGGGAGACATGGTCGAAGATCTCGCTCAGGTTCCAGGTCAGTCACTGAAAATAGCACGCCACACGATCGCCTTCCAAATCCACACTCGAATGAGTCCTTGCCATTTTGATTATCTGTCTTTTTGTTTTAGATCCCCAAAGAGGAGAAGGTCACGCTCCAACTCCCGTTCACGCCGATCGAGGCACAGGCGATCCCGCTCCAGGGACCGCCGTCACCATTCCCCGCGCTCTCGCTCGCAAGAGCGCCGAGAGAGGGAAAGAGAGAGGGAGCGGCGACAGAAAGGTCTTCCACCTCCCAAAAACGAGGCAGTGAGCAGTGAGTCATATCAACAAATGATAGAAATGATTCATTGTGCAGGCTTTACTGGTTTGGCTCCATATTTATTTATTTTTCAATCATTTTTAATATCTTATTATAGTGACCCTTCCTTTTTTTCTCAGTTTGCAGTACAACTCTGTGGGTGGGGCAGTTGGACAAGAGAACACAACAGCAAGATGTTGCGTCCTTACTGGAAGAATTTGGACAAATAGAGTCTATCAATGTAAGCGGATTTATTTTGACTCATCTTTGACATTTTGTAAAAAACACTTCTAGGTTTCAAATGCATATTTTTATTTAAATAATGAAGTATATCACCTAATATGTCAAACAGGAGGTTCTTATCCTCCACTTTTCTCACATTTTGTGTGTAGAAAATACTAAATTGCTGAGATATTTTCAACTTAAATATAATTCAGTCTATGTGACAACAGACTGATAACTCTCACACAGAATTTCCTTGGCTACATTGAAAATTATTTAGTTAAATCTTTGCTCTCAAAATCCACATAAAGTTCTACCATTGTGCATCTCAAAGATCCACCAAATACTTTAAATGATTTGTGTCTGTGTGAGTTATTAAACTGCTCAAAATTGTTTTTATCTCCACTGGGGAACCGCACAGCAATAACTGAAATTCAAGAAAGTAAATACAGTATTTTTGGTCTTGCAAGAATATTAATTTACTCTAGAAAGTTTTTCTACTGCGAAATAATCTTAGTTTGAGAAAACATGCTGAAGCGACTAAGATCTTTTTTCCCTAAAATAAGAATTACTGGTAGGAACATTTTTCTTATCCCATTGGAAGATTTATTTATTTATTTTTGCTTATTCAATGGAAATCTGTCAATGAGTTACAAGTTTTTGACTTATTTCAAACGAGCTTGTTTTTGCAGGACATCTGTGGGGAGTTCTCATTTTGTGCTTCTTTGTGCTTTGTGTGCTTCTTGAGTACGGGATAAGTTGATTGGTGGTTCTAAACTGCCTTTAGCCATTACTGTAAATAGAAATTTATATTTATTAATCTACCCATTAAGACCCACCCAAAGTGTAGCCCAATCTTTTCCCAATGGCGTCTTATTTGGAAAGGGCTTTTTATCTGTCAGCCTACTTAAAAAAAATTATCTTATTTAGTCAAAACCATAGTTTACTTTTATGGCATTTAATGTTTATTTTTCTGTTTTAAATGGGTGTATATCTACCATGTTAGTTGAATAGTGAAGAGTAACTATTTCAAGTATTGCTGGATTTGTTGCTATTTTTAGGAATAAATGGTTGTTAAAAAGTTCTGTGTTAAAATGATCAGCTGACCTGTTGTCATGTTTCCTGCATGATGTGCTTTTAAGTTGTTTTGTCTGTTTTTTCCCCTCTTGTGTTCAGATGATCCCACCTCGTGGCTGTGCTTATATTGTCATGATACATAGACAGGACGCCTTCAGGGCTTTGCAAAAGCTCAGCAGAGGACCTTATAAAGTTAACCAGAAAGCAATCAAAGTGAGTGAGCATCATAGATTTATACGCACCCTGACAAAATGTTCAAATACACTCAAACATTTTTTTTAACTGACAGATTGCTTGGGCTTTGAACAAGGGCATAAAGCCTGAATTCAAACAGTACTGGGATGTAGAGCTGGGTGTCACCTGCATACCTTGGTCTAAAGTCAGAGAAGACCAGTTGGAGGAGCTAAAGGAGGGTGGGATGCTGGATTCAGATACTTTATCACCAGGTAAATATTCTTAATCCAGTTGCAAACAGGGATTAAAAGCCATCAAAATTCGATTAACTAAATCAGGCCATTTCCTTCCCTCTAATTTCAATGTCTGCCTTTCAGAATGGATTAGCTTACGAAAGACTTTAGACCAGTCAGAAGAACTCACTCATAACGGTCGCTCTGAGCAACAGCAGAACGAAGAGATGCAAGCGTTACCCGTTTCTTCTGCAGTTGCTGCTCCTCCTGTTCAGGTAAAGTCAGCTCAATTTGTGTTCAAAGTTTAAAGATTTAATATATCTTCAGCTTAAAAACAAGGCCTTCGATGTGCAGTGTGTTTTGTTACTTTGAAACTCTTTTACTGTTATTAGAGTTACTTTTTGAAACTTCTCTATTTTCCTTATTTCACATATAATTCATAACTTCTCAGGTTCCTCCCATGCAGCAGCCAGTGGTTGGAATGGGTTCTCTCCAGCCTCCTGTCTTTCCCGGCCCCATAGGCATGCCTCCACCTTCCTTCACTCCAGGCGTCCCCCCTCCTCCTTTTGTTAGACCTGGCTTCAATCCCATGCAAATGCCACCAGGTAGCACCTCTTACCACTGTTGTTCTACTTATCTCTTTAACACTTAAGCGTCGTTTCCACTGAGCGGTATGGTACAGTCTGGTCCTGTTTAGAATGGTCCAGGCAAATCAAGTGAGCCTTTCCACTCAAAGTTGTACCGCCACGGCTCATGAGGGGTGAACCAAACAACAACAACAATGGAGTTCATCCAGCAGCTCAACTTTTTCCACTTGAGAGAGAATAGTAGAAATGATCTAAATTTACAGATTTCTGGCTGATCAGAAAGGAATGACAAAAAAGAGAGACGACAAAATAAAAACGTTGAGCTTTGTGGGTGTCTACTTCAATTTTAATATAAGAATTAAAGCGTAAAACAAAACGAACATACCTAGCTGTTTTTATTTTCTACATTTGGGCAAATAAACAGAAACAACATAACATATTTTTGCCCCTAATATTTAACCATTCTGTTTAACCAGATGATTTTGGTAAAAACACATTTTATTTATTTATTTATTTTTCTTGCAGGTTTTCCTCCACCAGGACAGATGTCCTTAGGTCCCCCGCCTGCTTCCAAAGGTCGAGTTGATGACCCACATCTGGACCCAGCCGGCCTGGTCAATAAGAATAATGAGGAAGTCCTTGAGAGTTCCAAAATGTTCAACAACCATATGTCTACCATGGGTCAGTTTATCTTTGTTTTGTGTTTTTTTTTTTTTTATTGAGCAGGGCACCTTCTTTTGTATTTTTGTCGGTAGCTTATACTGATACACACACCTACAGTGCCCTCCAGTGGTTGTTAGTGGGAAAATGACAAACACGAGCCAATTTATTCTTTAAAAAATCCCAAAAGTTGCATTCTTGGCCAAATTATGCCAAAAAAGTGCAACTTGTACTCCAAAAAATACAGTACTTCTTAATTTTGCGTTGTGTGTTGTCGAAACAAGGAGGATTTGGTGACCCAAGGTAGTGTTGCGTATCTGAGACAGCCACCATTTCCTCCATGCAAAGTAGACATGGAGCACAGCAGCAAGTCTTTTTAAAAACATATTAGTTCCTACATTTGCAAAGCTAACACTAAGACTGTTGACATTTACAAGTTACACTCCGCGCTATACAGGCTCGTAAACAGTCTCAATGTTTAAAAATAGTAACAACAAATGAAATGCAGTGGTCCCCATTTATCACAGCAGTTATGTTCTAAAAATACCCCACAGTAGATGAAATCCTTTTAAGTAGGATTCTAGATGTTTTAAAGCTGTAAAACGCCCACTACACACTGTATATACTTTTCTCTGACAAGCATGAACATTTTCACACTTTAAACTTTAAACTGAGTGAAAACACTGTGGACGATTTATGTAGATTTGGCAAAAGAAAGGATTATGTACTGAGACACTTCATAGAAGAGATTGACAATGGTCTACAGCCAACCGGGATGCAGAACACAATATCCTGTAAAAAAAAAAAAATCTGCAACATGATGACACTGAAAGGTGAACCGCAATATATCGAGGTAACATTGGACTCAAATCCAGAGTTTGGTAACAGTGTGACTTTAAAACAATATTCACTGTTTGTTTGTTTTTTCTGTTTTTCTGCATCAGGCAACCAGATTGGTGGCCCTCCCGGTGCACCTTTAGCTAACCGACCTCCAGGCCATCTAGTTGGACATCCTGGAGGCCTTCCCGTCGGTCCTCCAGGTGGCCCTCCAGTTGTGGGACCTCCGGGTGGCCCACCACTTGGCCCTCCAATTGGACCTCCAGGTGGCCCTCCAGTTGTCCCCCCAGGTGCCCTTTCAGGCGGTCATCAGGGAAACATCCAGTCGCTCTCTGGTGGCCTTCTGGGTGCACGGCCTGGCATAATCCCACTTCAGCGTCCTCCTGTCCCACCACCACAGATGCAGCGTTTCCCTCCTCCCCATGGACCAAGACCTCCTCACCCAAATATGCCACCCATCCCTCCACAGATGATAGCGAGGGGGCCACACCCTCAAATGATGCTCCACGAGCCGCCGAAAGGAAACTTTGGGATTCCTCCTCCACACAATATGAGACCTCCTTTTCCACACGGGCACGGTCCTTCTTCTTCTCAAGGACCTCCTTCTCAAGGTCCTCATTCTCCCTTTATCAGACCCGGGGCTCCGAGAGGCTTGGAAGGGCCAGAAGAAATAGAAGAGAGACCGTTTAGGGGTGACAGGCCTGGATTTAGAGATCGTGAGCAAGACAGAGAAAGAGACTGGGATCGAAACCGGGATCGAGAGAGGGACAGGAGTTTTGGTGGTGGAAGGCGTCCGTTTGCTGACGGAGGCAGAGGTAGCGCTAATGATAAAATGGATGGGAGGGAGAGGCTTGGGGGCTGGCAGGAAGATGGAAACAGCCGCGGAGGAGGATGGGACAGAGAAAGGGATCGTGACAGAGACAGAGATCGGCGGGATTGGAGGGAAAAGCGAGGCAGCCTCGACAGAGAGCGAGGGAGGGGTGATGATGGGGAGAGGGATCGAGGGAGGGAGGAGGGCGGAGATAGAGTCAGAGGAGAAGCAGGGACTCGGGAAAGAAGCAGAGGAGACGATGGAAAAGTGGACAAGCCAAGGCGGTCAGAACGGCGAGAAAGGACCACGCGGTGGGATAAAGACGATCGATTGGCCGAAATAGAAAATATGGACAGATTTCGGACATCTAACAACAAAGACCAAACTAGTGTAAATCCTGTGGAGACCACTAAAGTACCAGAGGTAGTACCCTTTCAAAAGAAGGAAGAATCTGAACATTTAGCTCTTCCCACAGAGTTAACCACTGCAACAGAAAATCGAATGCACTCAGATCCCAACCTTTCAGCTCAAACAGAGTCTACAGAAACAAGCAAGGAACCCGGCTTATAGGCCTTCAGACAGAAAAAAAAGGAGACAAAAAGTTTTGTTGGTTATAATGTCCAAGATCAACTGTTCGGTAAATTATTTCAAAACAAAACCTGTTTTTCAGGTCGGAGTAAATTATTTCTGGATGAAAAAAATGACATTTCCTGTTAACAGATCGCTCCAACACACTTTATTAGATGGGTAGCTTTTTTTTCCAGCATCAGTGTGATAGAATTCAACTTTACATCTCAAAACAAATGACCTAATTGGAAAATAGCTGTAGTTAATTATTGGCTACTAACTCTTGTTTTTCTTCTTTAATTTTTATGTAGCAGTTGCATAAAAAAACGTTTTCTTTTTAAACTCTTTTATTTCTTTTCTTTAGTTAATATTTTGAGAAAAAAGTGGCTGAAATGATCCGAGTCATGTTTTAATGGGGGAAAACGTTTTCAAAAAAGTTATAATTTTTTTTTTTTTTTAGAAAAATGTCTTTTTAATTTGCCAAAATGTCAAACACTGAATATTATCTGAAAACTCTAGAGGCTCCATTGTTTTTTTTTCATAGTTGTGTGTTTACTGTTAAGTATGATTTTGTCGATGCAGTGTCACCAATAGGAAGGCAATGTTCGAAGGGTTTTTTTTGTTGCCTTTAAGCTACTAGTACATTTGGCTATTTGAAAATTAGAAAGGGGTTTTAAAAAACCAAAAATCAGAGAAACGAAGCTAGTATCGGCACAAACGGGGAAATGCATACTTCTGTATGAGAATTTCACACTTTGCTTTATGCCGAAGTGGTTTCCTTTTATGTGCTGTTATTCTGGTTGCTTAAAAATCGGTCGTGGTCAACTGAGGTCCAAAAGTTTTTGTTTATGATCCACGGTTTTATGCTAAGTAGTTGAATTACATACCCACCAGTATTAAAAAAAAAATTTCAAACAAAAAAAGGTAGATTGGAAGCTTTTTCTGATAGTAAGTATCCTTTATATCAATATGGTTGTAAACATTTCTTTTGCCATTTATAGCACATTTTCAGTTTCATCTAATGATTTTCAAAAATTTTTACTGCATCAATACAGCATCTATGATTCATTTTTCTTTTAATTTATATTTCCTAATGACATTTTCCCTAAAAATGTTTGATCACTCACCAATTTGTATAGTTTTAGGTCAAACTAGCCTAGAGAAAAGGCTACATCTATATATTTGTGCTTATACAGTAAAGTGGCATTTTACTTGCATGAAAATTGGAAAGAACAAAATGTTGAAAAACCTCCATGTTCTACAAGTGATGAAGCATTGCATTATATAGGTTGTTTTGGCAATTGAACTGTGCATAGGTTTTTATGAAAACAAATCTAATACTAAGTGAAGTGCAGTCAGAAACGATCTGGAAGTCGGTTTTGTCTTATCACATTTTGCCTTGTCGGTTTTTGGTTCTTCTATTTAGGAAAAGTGAAGATGAAGTTATTATCTGGATGTGCAAAAATACAAGTCAGTTTGGATTTATGGGTATTGTCTGCATCCTTTTACAGGTTTATATTCTGAGTTAATGTTTAGGTCTTGAAGAAACTTTTTCCCCAAACCCCAAAAATGCTCTGTTTATTCTCTCACCCCCCATGTTCCCTCAGGTTTATAGAATTAGTTTGAAGGACATAGTTCACAGTTCTCATATTCAACATCTTTTTGAATCATTTAATATGTTTAAATCTGATCACCAGAATTATAAAGAAACCTCTTCACTAACCTAACACAAGGGCAGCAAGGGTGGAACTACTAATTTGATGAATGGAAAGGTATTGCCTTGGACACTGCTGTAAATATGCTTCTTTCACTGATGACTTTAAAGGTGTTATGGTGATTGTTGTTAATAATGTTATATGTTCAATCCGAGATGAAATGATGCAGAAGAAACAACACGTTCGTTTGCTTTAACATTTTTAAATCCTAGTGGTTTGAGAATTGACAGATGTTTTTACGGTTTGTTTTAAGTACAGAGAGACATGGACATAGATATGTCAATGTTTCAGCCACAGGAAACTTTTTAATAAACTATTTTTGTACCAAATTGGTTTTTGTGTCATGAATTTAACCCACGATTACATTTCGTTGTGCTTCATCAGACAAAACCATCTGTGAAAAATGGGTGACCAAAGTGTTTAGATGATGGTAAGATACATTTTTTGAAGTTATTTTAATTTTGCACTTATCTATGTAGTAAAATGTACATGCTGGGAAATAAACTTATCGGAAAACATTTATTTTATTGGGAGTCCAACAAAAACTTGTTTCACACGCAAATACTTTAACTGAATGGCTGAACATTAGAAAGTAGTGCACTAAATTAAAATATTTTTTTGAGTTATTGTTTCTGGAAATCATTAAACATGTTTAATTTAGAATTGTTTAATTACCTGAAATGACCATAACCTTTATGAATTATCTTTTTAGGAGTGTTTTGAAAATGCCACTACGCTATATGCCTCTGATATAAAGAAAAAAAAAAACGTATTCCTATAGTAAAATCTCTGTCGATATATTTATAAAATGTGAATTGTTATATGGTAATAATTTAAACTTCGTGTGCACTTCATACTCCCATGATTCATAGCCTTTTACTTCTGGAATCATCTTCCACAGTCTTCAACCAATCCAAACAGATTTTTATGGAATCTGATTGGCTATTTCCAACTTTAGCCCGCCTACAAAGCCTTGTCTTTCATAACAGTAATTGGTCGTCTTTTGCTAGCAGTGTCTTGAGAGACTTGAGCAAAAATGGTGCTGAAAGCAGTTTGTGTGTTGAAAGGAACAGGGGAAACTGACGGCGTTGTTCATTTCGAGCAGGAGGTAAAGTTTGATACTAAAGCCTTGACAGTGTTTCACTTTATGTACCAAAGTTAGCAAAGGTCGCCTTTATTTAACGGCTATTCCCTTCGCTTATTTAGTTCTTTTATGCTAAGCTAGCCAAGACACTGAAATATTATCCAGTACGGAAATATTTTTTTGTTGTTGTTTTTGGAATTTGACTTTTAATTTATTATGTTTGTCAAAACCTGAAACGGCTTGCAAGAATACAATAGTTTCATAATAAGAATTTATATAATTTATACAACGAGTCAATTGCATTTGCCGTTTAGCCGTTCCATGCTATAAAAACAAATTCAGACAGGAAGTGTTCGACCTTGTTCAAAGCATGTTGTCTTAGAGTAATATTACTGATAAGGTCCGAATTTTAAATTGTACAACCTTTACACACTCTACGGCTTTGGGTTTTGTAATGATTAACGGCTCAACTGCCTGTTGCGTAGATGTGAGGTCTTTGCGTGTTGCTCTACACTGAAAAGCAGAATGGCGCCAGTTTCTTTATTTTATTTTTTAAATCTAAAACCTCAATTCAAAATATATATAACCTATCAGCCAACCCTAAAATACGATAAAACACCCCAATGTTACTGCGGAGTCACGGCAAGCCCACCAAGTTGTTCCTGCTTAACTTGTTTGGCCTCGCTAATAACCCGGATTAAAGGGAAGTTTCTGAGTTGCTGTCAATATTCCAGTTACATTTTTCTCAAAGTTTACTTTTACATTTTAATTAAATAATGTTTTAAATTGTTAATTGTTGTTGTTTGGACGTATTTTGCAGCCACTGTGTTTTGTTTGTTTCAGAACGATGCAGCCCCTGTGAAGGTGTCAGGAGAAATCAAAGGCCTTGAACCAGGAAAGCATGGCTTCCATATCCACGCTTTTGGAGATAACACAAATGGTGAGTTCATGACTTACTGGGATTATGGAATTTGCTGTACTTGACATGTAAAATTGCCAACTTTAATCAACTAGCTTGCACATTTTAGTATTTTTGAACATCTCCTATTCAAGGGTGCGTCAGTGCGGGGCCTCACTTCAACCCAAATAACAAGAACCATGGCGGTCCTGAAGATGCAGAAAGGTGAGGGTCATGTGGTAAAGTATGCAAGTAAATCCAAAACATAGATTTATAGGTCATTCGTTTTCACAGTGATTTAATTTTATTTACCCCTCCAAATTAATTAATTAATTGGGGCGCTTAAAGACGTATAACTTGACAGTTTAGAAAACTTGACGACTTCTTCTAATTGTGTGTAATCTCGTTGGCTGCCTGCATCACTCACTGCCATTATATTCACCCATCAGAAGTGTGACCAAATAAAGCTTGCTTACTTGAAAGAAGCTATATGTTTAGTTTTTAGTTGTTTTGTCAAACAAATCAGCTAATTTCTGACATTTTGTAAAAAGGACCGTCCCATTTTCATCCAGGCACCCAAGTGTAGGGATTTGCTGTGCAGTGAAATAAACTCTCTTTCCCACCTTAGACGATCATTTCTGCTGCACCATAAACAAATATGGCTGCCTAAAAGTTTGTTGACAAAGAAAACACCATGACCTGACTTGAGCAACCTTCAGAGCATACTGAGATGTAAAGCTGTAGATGACCTTTTAGGGGGGAAAAAAATGCAACTGTTGGCACTGAGACCAAGTTAATGTCCTCCTCTTAACTTTTGCACGTTTATTTTCTCCATCTTTAACACCCTTATATTTAAACCACTTTAAGCTGATGTAGTTGTTGACAGTTGGGTAATAAATCAGGCAAGCTGGGGAGGCGAAGGTTGTTAAAACACTATTATGGGATAAAAGAAGTAACGCACACTTGCAACGAACTATTAGTACAAAACTTTGACATGTTTTTAAGCAAATGGCTTTTCATTGGTGTGCTTAAATCTTTGAAAAAGTAAACACTTTGAAATGAAATGAACTCCACATCTTGTAATGGCAGCCCTGAAAAAATATTACCAGAGAGCAAAGTCTGACACAGCCGAGCGCTCCAATCGAACTTTAGCGTGTGTGGGTTGTTTGCACTACTGACATTAAAAGAGGCGCTCTACATTAAGCTGAGATATTGAAGGCTAATATGAAGAGCATCTAGCCTCAATTTGTTTGTTGTGGTAAATTATCTTTACCTAGTTCTTCATGCAGTTAATAAACAAAGAATGGCGTCCACTCTTTTATTTATGGTTTTATTTTCTTTATTGTGAGTGTTAAGTACATTGTCTTTAAGTTTGACAAATTTTTATTCTGTAAAACACTATCCATATGACAAGTAATTTCAAAACAGTCTGATTTGATTCATTTGGTAGTTCTTAAATGGGATTATTTTTTAAGAAACTATTTAAAAAATGTCTAGGCAGTCTTTCAGACTAATGCATCTTCTCCCCTCCAAATCTAAAAGTCAGAAGTTTTTATTCTAATTTATTTGATAAATTCATTTTTATTGTCTTTCTTTTAACAGACATGTTGGGGACTTGGGAAATGTCACTGCAGGAAATGATAAAATTGCCAAAATAGATATCACGGACAAATTTATCAGGCTCTCAGGTCCTGACTCTATTATTGGCAGAACTGTGGTGGTAAGTTGACCTTTTTTTTTTTTTTTTTCTTGTACCACTGTGATTTCTCAGTTTTTTTTTTTTTTTTTTTTTTTTTTTTTTTTTTTTTTTTTTTTTTTGCTTCTTCTAACTTTCAAACCTGTTTTTCGTTAAAATGTAGGTCCATGAGAAGATTGACGATCTCGGAAAAGGTGGAAATGATGAAAGCCTTAAAACTGGGAATGCTGGTGCGCGCTTGGCCTGTGGCGTGATCGGCATCACTCAGTAAAATGTTTAAAATAGCACTGAAAGCCGCTTCCTCCCACGCCACTTAAAGAGACCAACATAGCTACTTAATGTAACATTTAATCCTTAGTTCTGTTCTTCTGGACTAATAAACTAGCTAAGATATGCTTTGCCATTGTTTCCTTAGACACTTGTTTGTGTGGGTTTGATTTTTAAGCAGTGATCCCAAAGAATTGGAAACGCACAAGTTATTTCTGTATGTCTTCAACTTAAAAAAAAAAAGTTATCTTGACTGTGATTGTCTCATTTGTGCAGTGAGAATGAGTCTGACTAAATCCTGGGTATCTAAGCCAAAAGTGTGAGGATGAGATGAAGTTTTTAAGTCTTATTTGGTCACAGATACAATTTTAACCCTTGAAGTGATGTGAAATCCCCTAATTGTTTGTCACATTTAAATGTTTCAAAGCATCAAACAATAAAAACAAAGTATTAGTAAAAGATTAGAGAAAATGCACAAATACAAAATGACAAATGTTAAAATAAAAATGCTGTTTTCAGTTGCAGTCAAGCATTTACAATAAATGGTAAGGAGACTCTCAGCACTGTGGACTAACAGAAGTTATAAATTGTCCATGTCAGAGGGTTTCAGAACAGAACTGATGTTTTGAGATCATGCTTTACATCCTAACAATCAGATTTTTGTAAAAGTCTTTACTGAACTACAAAATCTTCATCTTGTTCTTAAGCCATCCAGAGGAGACTTTGGTTATTGGTCAGGAACCTAGGCATGCTTGAACTTAAGGCCACTAAAAGAGTACATTCATTGGGATTTAATCCCTGATCCATTTACCACAGGAAGTCCTTCAGACCAGTAATGATAAATTTCAAGTTTTGCAACAAGCAAATGTGCTAAACGTTTTTTTTAATTATGTAGCTTGATATCCTGGAGGAAGGGATCACACTGTTATTTGATTCTGACAAAATTCCTTGAATACTATGGAGTCAAAATAACGAAGCATTTATTTACTGGAGCCTGTTTTTGTTAAACACGTGTTTGTGATGCTGATTGGAAAGACTTTAGAAAGCTGCAATGCTTTTATATTCCACTTGAGGGCGTTTTAATACTTGGAAACTCAAGTTTTACAGGATAGTTGGTAAATTGACCCCTTCCTAACTATTTAGAGATATACTATTTCTGGTATAAGCTGTGGGAAATTACGTTTTCTAATCTAATTGTTTTTTTTCCTTTACAAAACATTTGTTCTTATTTAATTATAGAAAAAATGTCAGATTTCTAAAATAATTCAAGATTTATTTACATAAGTTCATTAAATCAAATGATTTCCTGGATTGAAATTTATTTCCATTTAGATTTTAGCTGTGTGTAAACCTGAGCCAGAATTTACGTGGGCTTGGTCTATTTTTTTAAAAGAATTTTCCAAAAACTGATTATTTTAATCAATAAAACAAGGATTAGAATATTTCAAAGAAACTTTCACATTATACCAGATCGTCTTCTGAGTCGAAAGAAGTTTTTTTTTGTATTTGCAAAAATACAAATGAGAAAAACTGGAAGAAAATCACAGTGAGCAAATGTTTTGAGAGGAATGATGCTTCAAAGCACTGAGGGTGAGGATGAGGGAAGCCAGCAGGTTTCTGCTTTTGTTAATTTTTGTTAGTCGTGTTACAGCATCAGACGTGCATATTTTGTTTGTGAAGTTGCATTGAGAGATGTTTGATTGGAACTTCAGTACTTTGAAATACAGCTTAAATGAACCACATTTTGACATTCTGAGAGATTTCTTTCTGCTGCTGCTAGCACGACAGCGTACCAAACTCTCTAATAGTCTTTCTTTGAAAAATGTTTGTAATAAAATATTATGCGGTAGCCTTAGTGCTTTTGCTGCGGTACTTGGTATGCACCCGAGCTTTCTCAGTTTCTGTTGTGAAAGTTCACCTTGTCTCCTGACATTGCAGGAATATTTTAGAGACCAAGAGCTATAGGTCAAGGGTGAGATTCCATAAATGGCACCCTTGCTATAGGACATGATTGAGTACTAGACAGACTAATTGGAAACCCCTTTTGACCTAACCTTTGGCCTTTGAGCTGCATGTCATGGGGTTGTTAGGAAGGATTCTCTTAAATACTAAATTTACAAGTTATTCAAGTCCTTTCTTACATTTTTTTTATTATTATCATGACTCTTAAAAATTATAAAAAATGAAAGTTGTCATGTTTCACATTTG
Organism: Adrianichthys oophorus; assembly: GCA_036245035.1. Taxonomy (NCBI): domain Eukaryota; kingdom Metazoa; phylum Chordata; class Actinopteri; order Beloniformes; family Adrianichthyidae; genus Adrianichthys; species Adrianichthys oophorus. The sequence continues at coordinate 15,682,223 of BSAI01000201.1, read as the reverse complement.
AGTTACCCACTGTACAATAGATTGTTGGACTGCAGGGCTGACTGTGAACTTTGCCACAAGCTTAGATGTTTCCGATTTCTGATTATTCAACAAATTAGATTGGCAAGACTTGGAAGCCAAAGGGCAATAAGCGTGACTAAGCATTAAACAACTTCCATTTTTCCTCTGGTCTTTGGAAAAATGTTTTCCCAAAATAGAAAAACGGCTAAAGTTACTGCAGGATTTTTGTCTCATCGTTCGGCATTTAGGCGCTATTTTTTTTTGTGGAGAAATTATAACTGAAACAAAGTTCATCCAATCTTTAACAAATTTTATTTAGGTGACTATGTTAATACTAAGACTTAAGAATGTGGTTCCCTAGCTTCTGTTTAAGAAATCAGCCACCAAATGTCAATGCATACCAGGTTTATCATCATCTGGAAATCAGAAATTATAATCAAAACAATAATGCTAAATATTAACAAATGAAGACCTTATAAAAGAATCCTTAGTGAGGTGTGACAGAATTTGAAAGTTTATGGAAACAATGTTAGTCTTTTTTTTTTTTCTCTGTGTGATCCTGTTACAGACAGGTGGTCCAAACAGCAGAAACTGTCGTCTCACTTAATGGCAGCTTTGACTAAAAACATGAACATTGATGGCAGCTGGGGAAACAGAGCAGGTCACAAGAAATAGGCGGTCATGTTTCATTCTCTGCCCCCCCCCCCCCGTCTCTTTTATGTCCCCAAAAGAATATTTCAATAAGGAGAGATCCTAGGGTTGTGAGTAAAGATTTGTTTGTTAAATAGAAAGATGTGCTTGAAATAAATCTGGAGCTTCTACTGTCCACATGATAGGAAAACGTTTGATTCACATGCACTTATATATATATATATATATATATATATATGTATATATATATATATATATATATGTATGTATAAAAGCATTTTGAGTTCCTAGAACTTTCATTTATATACAGCAGTTTCCAGTAGAATGTTTGTACTTTTTATAGTAACAAGGATTCCTGAACCACTATCGTTTGATGAATGTTCATTTTTGGGTAGGTACTACATACAGTACATGGGCTAAGCTGCAGCTACTCAACTATTTGTTCATTTTGCTTTTAAGTTCAAGGTTTTTGGGTTTTTGCTGTCTTCTGTTCCTCCTGTTATACATAATTAATGTTTAAGTTCAGATGTTTTGAGATTGATTGATTGATTGAGCCTCATGCATCACCAAATCCTGACAGACTGACCGTTTTCATCAAGGTGTTTAGTTCATCCATCTTTTAATGTTTTACACTCTGAAGTCTTTCTTTGCAGGATTATTGCAGGCAGAATCTTATATGTTTTCATCGAATTTGCTGCGTTCTTAAATAGTTTCACCGTTAATATATTTAGCAGTGGGAATCGCTAACAATGACCAAAATGTTAATAAAAGCAGATTTAAAGCAGATTTATTTGCTAACATAATGTATGACAAATGAAAAAATGCAATTTGGTTTGATTCAGATTTTTTTAATCAACAATTAACTTTATTAACAGTTTGAAAAAAGCTTTTTATCTTGACCTGACTTTATTTTTAGTTCTTTACTGTCCTAAAGCTTGCGTTGTGTCCACTACAACATACTTCTTTTGTTTTTACATTTAAAACTTTCATATGTGTTTGTGAAATGTGCTGCATAGGTGTGAATTATTCTCTGGTTCTTTAAAGAATAAAGACCAATGTGTTTGTCTTTTTTGCAACAGCTTGACCTCTACATTTTTTGAGACAAAAGGGTAAATAAGCAGGCTGAAAGCATATGATGCATTCCTTGAAGAAAACGTGCCCCAATCTTTATGCTCTGTTTAATATTTTGTTCAGTATTTGTCTACTTGTAGGATAAATTATTCAGAGATTTTAAACTGTTGTAAAATGAGCCACATCTTATCGTTATTTATTTTTTTGTCTAGAAACATTTAAAGAAATATATATAAAAAAAAACAATGTGGATGAAATATCATCATCCTGTTCAAGTGTAAAGTAATACCAACAATTATTATTAATATACATAAGCTAGAAACTAAAATTTTTCAATAAAATGTAATCATTTTTTCATCATCACAGAAAATATTTGAGTAAGGGGCATTGTTTTAATCCTAAATCAATTTCCTTTTCTAAAAAACTGTTAAATTCAAACAGATTTCAAATTAAAACATTATTGCTTCTCCATTATTTAGCTTCTGTCTTTTCCTTTTCCATCTCTTTAATTCTGTATGAGAAGGCTTTAGGACTTTAAAGGCTGTGGGACATATAATGTTTCAGTTTGCATTTCATAATTGCACAGACATTTATTCGATATTTTTTTACTTCCACTGAAAAACACAGTTTTAACTATAAATATGTATATAATAGTCATTTAGAGTTAGGAAAAAAGACCAAGATATGATATTCTTATATTATATGTGATTAGGAAGTTTATCGCTGTAATCTACAAACATATTTACTATTACATATTCAGCATTCTCTCTTTCATTATTAAAACCTAAATGTTTTTTAAATGCTTTAAAACACTGTCTGAAGTGAAGGGCGAGCTCAAACTTGTAGTAGTTGACCTTTATCTCCCGCTTTACCAGAATGCTTCTTAAACTCATCGATGACTGATCATTAACTGTGTCCCTTTTTCTGTTTGCTTGGTTAAAAAAACAAGAAAGAAAGGAAGTCAAAATGATTGGTCTCTTATTTTGAAAAACTGATAAAAATACTTAAATTGCAGAGCAACACGTTGTTTTCTTTGTGCGAATAGCCTGATGTCTGACACACATATGCCATATAGTTGGGATCATAAGATACTTATTTGATTGGCAGCCTCACTAAGTCTTCTCTGTCTGCGCCTGCTGTTGTCTGAGTCCTTCTGGATAGTTTTCAAACCGTTCCAACTTGCCAAACTCCACTGTAAAAACCCAGCAAAGCAATCATGTCCCTCCAGACATCGTATAAAAAAACTAGAACCACCAGTGTTTACAACCAACCCTATAATTATTCAAACCTCCACATTATCATGACATGAAATCACTTTAACCAACACATTCCTACTTTATTGGAAAAGAAGAAAGGTATTTACATAATAAGATTTATAATTCAAATACCACAAAGAGCTTTACAAGGTAAAATCAAATATCCATCCATCCATCCATCCAAGCAGATTTGTTTCCCATGTGTGTGTATTCATGTGTGTGTGTGAAACACACATCTGTCTGGGTGTATCTTTCTAAGTGGGAGGTAACTGTTAAACTCTTCCATTTGGTGGGATTACTCCCCCAGTCATTCCTGGGGGAGTAACCATCAGGCCATCATCTTTAAGCAGAGCACTATGCCTTCTGATGCTTTAATCCCCCTCTTCTCTTTGCTCCCCTCCTTTTCCCACACTCAAACCTCTTAACCTCATCTCACATTCTCTCTTCCGCCTTGCTGGGGTTGCCAACTTTTAGCTGATGCCGATAAAACTGAGGACACACCAAGAGTTTTAATCATGGCATAAAAAGTTTCAGGGTAATACCAATATACTGTCTTTATTTATGGCTATGCAGCTCTCTCTATATATGTTTCATGAACCAATACAAATAAAAAACACGAATACAACATCAATTTAACATAGAAACATTTCAGTAGCTCAAAGAAGTAAGTTGATGTTGATCTGAATTGGCAGAGTGTCACAGAGATAACCTGAGCGGGCCAGAAAAGTTCTAGTTCTGTCAATTCTGTTTGACCTGAAAACGCCCCACACATGGAAATTTCTGATTGGCCCCACCACGTGGTGTATTTTGTCTGCACTTTGCAGTGAAACATTTTGAGAACTGGAAATCACTGTTTAGCTGCACAGGAAAGCTATAGATGATTAGATTTTGTGGTTAAAAAGTTATTTCTAATTATTTAGCATAATCCCAAAAATAGCAACATCTTTATGTCGAGTAAAACCATTGCCAATTGGGAGCAATATATTTAATACTAGTTTTTATCTCACTTAATAAGATGGGGTTTTCCACATGCAATCAGGCAGTAAAGTCAATGACGAGCTTTAGTTTTTATTCAAACAAAATATTTTTAGGTTGTCTGAAGCTAAACATACAAGTCTTTGTGACCCTGTAATTATTTAACCTCGTGCTACGTTGCTGATAGTAGCAATGGAAGCAAGATGGATGTGCATGTCTTTATTTTGTGGCCATGTGAGTAATGGAGTGAGAAGTGTCTACCCATGAGCTCATGACAGCAGGTTTTTTATTTTTGTCTCCACAAAGTCCAAGCACTGCAACATCCTTTCTTGTCTCTCACTCTTCCTCTTCCTGTTTTGGCCTTACTTACACAAACAAAAGAAATTCAATCACTCTTCAGTTCACTTAAATAATAAAATAGCTGAAGTAGGAAAACAATTGAAATCCTGCAAAACTCCCACCTCCTCCATGTGCTTGTTGCTCAAATTGTTAAAACACAGAACTATAACTATTGCTTCTCTCTGTTTATGCTGAATTGGGTTTTCTTTAAAGAGTTGTATTAACCCTGCAGGTTAAATAATGAGTGTAAACACATCTCTATTTAATTTGTTTGATTATCTTTTTTTTTAAAGCGCTCAATACCTTCACTTCCAATGAAAAGTCTACATACTGTAAATTCGCATGTATGCGCGTTTCAGATTTTCCCCTTCTAAACACGCGAGTTTCAATGGTTGTTTTCAGCAGGGCCGGCCATGGGCATAGGCGACCTAGGCGGCTGCCTGTGTTGCCGCTGTTAATGCTTCTTTAAAACTTAAAGGATGAAAAAGCAGCAAAACAAGCCCTAATGGACAGCTTTAAGTAAAAAAAAAAAAAAAAGGGAAGGCAGAGGAGAAAAACTGGCCCTGACCCTCAAAGTCTCATTCCTATATGTGTGTGCAGATGTAACACACCTCAAATAAAAATTATTATTATTTTTTTTACTTTAATTTTTTTTATTAGATGCATATACCCAATGCTGGAGACAGTTTGAGGGAATGAAAAAAAGAATCTGTTAAAATCTTGTAACACTGGAGCCTCAGTTCCAGTGTTTTCATTCTTTCATCTATCGTAACTTTCCAACAGTTAACGCTATTACTGTAATTCCAGCGGATTCTGAAACGGAGTAAACAAGCTTAGCGCTGATATGCAGCACTGTGCAGTTATGAATTATTGCGTAATCCACATTTATCAGCGGATACTAACGCGGAGAAAAGCAGCTTTACGTCGCAGCACTCCACTTTAGTAATTCGTTGCATATTGGTAAAAAGCCAGAAAAAAAAGTCGCTTTTCTCCACATCAGAATCAGTTGATTCAAGGCGATCGTGTGAACGGTTGAAGATTTACGGCAAGTCAAAAAGGGTTAACTATGGTGTCCCTGAAGGTTAAATCACGCTAACAAATCCATCATCGCAAAACGCAATAATGATCACAATGACATTAACTTGAAAAAACTTATTTTGCTTTCCCACTCCCCTCCGGGGGAGCAGAAGAGATTCCAGGTGGATCGTCTGTGCTCCTGTCTTTGACTGTTTCCCACAGTTTTATCTGGATGAAGCCCATCTGCTACACAATTCATACATGTAGTTGTAGAGTTAGATAAGATAATTCTTCTTTAACAGTTCTAGCACATCACCTGTCCGTCCTGGGAGAGGATCCCTCCTTCATGTAGGCATTCCTGAGATTTATTTATTTTTTCCCCCCAAGACAGTTTTTTCTCACTGAGAAGGAGGGTCTAAGGACAGGGATGCCAGTTTAGCTTAGTCTGTTTAGTTTAGTTTGGCAACCAGCTACTGTTTATATTTTTATGATTAACTTTATGTTCTTTAAATACCGGTGTGAACCCCATTGAGACGGCTATGGTTGTGAGATTTGGCTAAATAAATAAAATTGAATTGAATTGAAAAGTGCACCGTTCACCATAAACCTAAACATGCAACTCCTTGATTGCTACATACCACAAATCTGCAATACAAGCAATTTTATAAAGATTTTTTATTCTTCTTCTCACTGGTTTTATTATTATTGACAATAAAACCATAGTAAAACAAGTTCCTTCTTTCTGCAAGACTCATATTGTGTAACAGATTCATATTATGCACAATCTGAGGGAGAATACAAATCTGTTGAGGCCTAATGTCTTGCTTAATGAAAACTGACATTTGACCGTTATGTAAAACTCTGTGAGATTCACTGAAGGAGCTATTTCTACTCTTTTAATCAAATATTATCATCAACGTTGATCATAATGACAAAAGAGCACAGCCTCTAATGTTTTTACAAATTAATTACTTTACTTGTAATTGCTGCAGTGATATATATTTTCTGTGTCAGACCTAAAAGCACAGGGGCAGTGCATGCTCAGTGGCCATCAGAGAAAAAAAAATTACATGGTAATAAATGCAAATTGCTGGTTCTAATTTTGCAACATTGCAGCTATGCCCAAAGGGTCAAATGTCCCATTCCTTAGCAGTAAGAGATTGGCATAATAACAGGCCACATGTGTGCAGCTGTGGCTTGATTGCAGGAATATGAGGGTGACTATTATAATGCACAAAATAACAATAAAAAAAAACACAGTGTCTCCACATTCATATTTATTAAAGTCAAAGGCATTGGGATAATTTGGTTTTATGTGAGCTTGCAGACAAAACAATTGGACTGTATTTAAACCAAAGATTTAATAATATTTTGTAGCTATAATTAGCAGCCTCAAAATAAATCATTTTAGCATCTTAATTAAGAAAACACAAATTAGATAATACAATTAGTTCTAGAATTATTTGTAAAAGATCACTCAAAAGTTGGAAGCTTTTTTTTTGCAACTGTTGTTATTTGCCAAAGTGTAGAATGCCTATTTATTCAAAAAGAAAGTCTACTGTTTACTACATTTGTGATGAAATATATATAAAAAAAAGATTTTAAACAACAAACATTTTTTATTTTTCTAAAAACAAGCATTTATTCAGCTGTTTCCTGAATGTTACCATCCACTGTTTTTTTTTTTACACCAAAAATCTTAGATGTTTTAAAGTAGATGCTGTTTAAGCTAATGAAGAATTACTCATTTTCTTATTTAAAATAACTAAAAGGGTTGCAGGACATATTTCTTTTTTATTTTATTGTACACCTCTATGCTTGTGGGAGTATTCATGCTACTTCATTCCAGTGCCGACCACGCCTTTCTGCTGATGTGAAAACATGTTTGGTATGCAGAGCCCAGTGTTTCTGCTTTTTGAAAAGCAAGTTAAGAATATGAACTCATCTAAACACAAAATATGCTTTTGCTGCAAGGAAAAAAACGATCCTGTTAGGCTTGTTGGTGCTCAGAAAAGCCCGACTCTGATATCTCACTGTAACAATCGGATAAATTCAAATACAAGGAAATTGTACAAAACATTTTCTGCTAATGCTGTGTTTCTCTTGCTAAATAAATTGCTGTATATCTGCATAACTATAATTGAATTCATCAATGAAATAAATAAAAATCAATCAAGAAACATTTGGCAGTCATTCCTTGGAACTCACATAATCTTTTTTACTTAACCTTTTAAAAAAATCTATGTATCTTGTCAAACCCTTTGCCTCCAGTAATAACAGAACCAGATTTGTGATTTTGTCCGATGGATTTCCTGTTAATTCAACACACATTTGGCGTCACTATTAATGATTTCCGGTGTGTTTGTCTATAAATCTTTCCAATTTATTTTCCTATCAGGAATGTGTCCTTGTGCTTCTGTATGTTCACATGATTAGTGCACAAACAGTTGTGCGTGCCCACACACAATGTCATGTCGAGCTAATGGAAAATCTAGTGTTAGACAGGGATTAACGGATATAATTCAAAGCACTTGGAAAATACAACTATCAGAAGGTATCTTGCCAGGGGGTGTGTATTGTAACCCAGCGGTGAATACATTATTCATTAGCTCTACTCGCATGGCTGCTGGTGGTTATTTTATCAAATATGGCATGATAGGTTTTTATTGGCTGGGGAAAAGGGCTATCCTGAATTGTCTGGTTTTTTTTCTTTCCATTTTTTTGTCAATTTTACTTTGTTCGCCAGTTTCAATGTAGCCTGCTCGGTGTCTGAAATGGCAGGGAGCATTAAAAAGTAAATCAATCTTGTTCCGTCAGCTATTTAGGGATGCTGCCACCCCCCACCCTCCCATGCACACTGTAATAACATCTGATAAGGATCAAAAAGGTGGAGTCCATTGAGCAGGAAAGCCGGCTCAGGTGTGCTGGAAAAGAGGAAGAAATAGTGACACTGCCAGCAGAAATCAACAGATAACAGAACTGGTGAGTTTGTTTTGATATTACTCTACATTGCCTTTTGCTTAATGGATAACTGAAGCGGTGAAACCTTTGGACAACAAAGCATGCAAATTAAAAAAAAATCCAGACAGAGCATTAGAATTTTCCATCTTTCCTCTGTCTGCATGCAAGTGTTATCATTACCTCCTCTGTGTTTTGCTTGTTAAAACTTGTAATCACATGTGTCACTTTATAAGTCATTTGTAATTGCATTACAGGGCAATAACGTTATAATGTTTGTGTAGGAGTGTGGGAACTGTCTGCCGTTCATCGTTTCCTGTTTCACCCGCCTCAGAGCACAACTTTCTTCATCTGAACTGTTAGATAATCCGCAGAAAAAAAATTAGATACATGTATGGAAAAAGGAAGGTGAAAGGCTGGGAGGAAAATTAGGACAAATGATCTGACAGGTGCTAGGCAACGACTAGACAGGTACTGTAGCAGATGTGCACCTACATCTACACGGCCTTTGCACAAAAGAAATGAGATGATAAGAAGCACAGCAGTGGTATTGTCTGAGCAAGGTGCTGAAATACCATCATGAGCCTGGGGGTGAAAAGCTGCAAATGTGTGTGTGCTTTGTGTGTCTGTGTTCACAAAAAGCGCTGAGTTTGTGATGGCCTGCCTTCTCTCCCCCTGCGGAACCTGTGTCAGGTCGCTTTGTTGGGTAGATCTATTACAATGCCTGCCCTTTTTCTTGACATGTTTGCCCCGATAAATATTAAACATCCAAACATTATTCAGTAACTTCAATTTGCAGCTAACAGTCACTACAGAGACTATCAGTCTGTTATGTAATACTACTTTCACATGTAGAAAGGGCAAACGTTTGGTAAAGGATTTGCATTCTGTGATATAAAATACATTTGATGAATGAGTACATGCTTCTTTTAGCAAATGTTGTTCACCTTTTGGCTTATCTTTTCACTGCTTTGCACAGGTGGTTTGGCAGAGATTTTAGCACCAGATGCCCTTCCACGACCCTCTATTTTACCCGGGCTGGAGATCAGCACAGGGAGTCCCAAGGCTTGGGATCCTTGTGGCTACATAGTCAGGCAATAGTGCAAAGTGTCTTGCCCAAGGACTCACACCGGATGAAGCCCAATGCACACTTTGGGAACTGAACCCTGATGTCCTGTGTGCTAGTCCAGCACATAACTGACTAAGTGACCAGTTGCAAGGGCGACTCTGTTTTAACTTCTGAATTAATATTTTTACTTTTCATGTTAGCTAAATAATTTAATTCATTCATTTTCCAATCCGCTTTTCCCTTTCGGGGTCACGGGGTTGCCGGAGCCTAACCCGGCTACTCATGGGCGAAGGCAGGGTACACCCCTGGACTGGTCGCCAGTCTGTCGCAGGGGATTAAATAATTTAAGTGTGCTAAAATTAATGTCCCCTTAAGTGACATATTAAAAAATATTATTACTACTAATGATACATTTCTATTTGAAATGAGAAAGGGCCATTGGTTTTACAGCGCAAATCTGAAGTAGCAGGAATGTTGTTTAAACTAAAAACCATTAATTACTGTATTTTTTTAACTATAAGTTGCACTTATGGAAGAAAAGTGTAACGCTTCTGAACAGCAATTCACACGTCAAATTCATGTCCGCTACCTTTATTACGTTGTGCGTCAAATTTAAAGCTCAATGCTTTTCCAAAAATGAGTTCATATAAGCTGAAAATATGGTAATTAAAAACCAAATAAACAACAATAGCCCAGGCAAAAACTTTAACAAAAGAAATAGGCAAAAAAAGGCAATTGTTTAGTATTAGTATTTTTGTTTACTTTCTTCAAGAAGGGTTTCTCTTTTATGAGAAAAAAAGTTTAGCAGACATATTATTAACAAAGGAGTTTCAATCTTTTGCTTTCTAGTTACTTTCAATTTTTACTTTTTAAAATTATTATAAAAATGGTTTTTCCGCAATTATTTAAACTAATATACAACTATTTTGCTTCACTCATAAATTTAATTTTGAACAACGGTGAAAATGAATCTCCATTTTCCCCCACCTTTTGTCATGACCTTTCAACATTTGTCTAGACATTTGGGTTGTGTGTTTATTTTGTTTCTCATTTGTAAATTGCCTCTTTTGTATTCCTCCTAATGTCACCAATGGGTGTCAGCTGATTGGAGCCAGCTGACCTTGTGCTGATCAACTGGAACACTGTCAAAAGGCCAGAAATCTCTGGAGCAAGCAGAGCACACTTGGGATAAAGCAGCACTTGGATAGAAACAGCATATAGATTAATTCTCCTCTGTTAGAGCTCAGTACTCTTGGCTGATTTCTTTTTTGAAGTAGATTAACATAATGCTAAATTAGTATTTATCTGTAAATAACATCGGTCACTTAAATCCTGTGGTGTAGTTATTCTGATAAATTCGGATTCCAGAGGGGTTTATTTGTGCAACGTTCTTCCTTGGTCTTCTCTGTTTTTGTATGTCTTAGTTCTGTCACAATTATTCAAACACAATATCCAAAATTTGGTTGATATCTCTAAAAAAGAGAAATGTCTATATGCCCTACCATCTCAGATGCAGGTAAGCAGAGGAAAGAAAACCTAGAGACCATCTTTAGGGGAGGAGAAAACAAACACCCAGGCCCCTCAGAGCACATGTTGTCCAGTATAAGAGACTTGTGATAACAGGTTTGCAGAAAGGCAATCTCCCCTCCATGAACCGGCACCTTAACGTGGTGGAGGGGTTTGAGTGCTCGAGTGATCCCAGGAGCTATGCTGTCTGGGGCTTCGGCTCCTGGTAGGGTCTCCCATGGCAGACAGGTCCTGGGTGACGAGCCAGACAAAGAGCGGTTCACAAACCCCTTTATGAAAATAAACATCACAGATCCAGTTGCGTCGCCCGGATTGGCGTTACCGGGGCCTCACCCTGGAGCCAGGCCTGGGGTTGGGGCTCGCAGGCGAGCGCCTGGTGGCCGGGGCTCCTCCCACGGGCCCCGGTCGGGTAAAACCCGAACGATCAACGTGGGATCACTCCCCAGTGGGCCCACCACCTGCAGGAGAGCTCAGAAGGGGCCGGTGCGATGTGGTTTGGGTGGCAGTCGAGGGCGAGTGCCTCGGCGGCCTAAACCCCGGTCATGGAACTTGGCTTTTGGGACATGGAACGTCACCTCTTTGGGAGGGAAGGAGCCTGAGCTTGTGCGAGAGGTTGAGAGGTACCGGCTAGATATAGTTGGGCTCACCTCTACGCACAGTCTGGGCTCTGAAACTCAGTCTCTCGAGAGGGGTTGGACTCTCTACCATTCTGGAGTTGCACATGGTGAGAGGCGGCGGGCTGGGGTGGGCTTACTTGTGAGCCCCCAGCTTAGCCGCCAAGTGTTGGAGTTCACCCCGGTGGATGAGAGAGTTGCGTCCCTCCGCCTTCGGGTGGGGGACAGGTCTCTGACTGTGGTTTCGGCTTATGGGCCGAACAGCAGTTCAGAGTACCCAGCTTTCTTGGTGTCTCTCGGAGGGGTACTGGAAAGTGCCCCAACGGGGGACTCCATTGTCCTCCTGGGTGACTTCAATGCCCACGTGGGCAATGACAGTAGCACCTGGAGGGGGGTGATTGGCAGGAACGGCTTCCCTGATCTGAACCCGAGCGGTGTTTTGTTGTTGGACTTCTGTGCTAGTCATAGTTTGTCCATAACAAACACCATGTTTGAGCACAAGGGTGTCCATCAATACACGTGGCATCAGGACACCCTCGGCAGGAGATCAATGATCGACTTTGTAGTCGTTTCAGGAGACCTTCGGCCGTGTGTCTTGGACACTCGGGTAAAGAGAGGGGCAGAGCTGTCCACTGATCACTACCTGGTGGTGAGTTGGATTCGATGGCGGGGAAGGAGGCCGGAAAGACTCGGCAGACCCAAACGTAGTGTGAGGGTCTGCTGGGAACTTCTGGCTGAGCCCTCCGTCAGGGAAGTCTTTAACTCCCACATCCGGGAGAACTTCAAACAGGTACCAAGGGAGGCTGGTAACATTGAGTCTGAATGGACCATGTTCTCCACCTCCATTGTCTCTGCTGCTGTTCGGAGCTGTGGTCGCAAGGTCTCTGGTGCCTGTCGTGGCGGCAACCCCCGAACCCGTTGGTGGACACCGGAAGTAAGGGATGCCGTCAAGCTGAAGAAGGAGTCCTATCAGGTCTGGCTGACTTGTGGGACTCCAGAGGCAGCTGACAGGTATCGGCAGTCTAAGCGAGCTGCGGCTCAGGCTGTAGTAGAGGCAAAAACTCGGTCCTGGGAGGAGTTCGGTGAGGCCATGGAGAAGGACTATCGGTTGGCCTCGAAGAGGTTCTGGCAAACCGTCCGGCGCCTCAGAAAGGGGAAGCAGCTTTCTGCAGGCACCATTTTCAGTGCAGGTGGGGAGCTGCTGACTTCGACTGGGGACATTGTCGGGCGGTGGAAGGAATACTTTGAGGATCTTCTCAATCCTGCTGACACGCCTTCTCTTGAGGAAGCAGAGGCTGAGAGCCTTGGGGTGGGGCTGTCCATTACCCAAGCTGAAGTCACAGAGGTAGTTAACAAGCTCCTCTGTGGCAAGGCACCGGGAGTGGATGAGGTCCGCCCTGAGTACCTCAAGTCTCTGGATGCTGTGGGACTGTCTTGGTTAACGCGTCTCTGCAGCATCGCGTGGCAGTCAGGAACAGTACCACTGGACTGGCAGACAGGGGTGGTGGTTCCCCTTTTCAAGAAGGGGGACCGGAGGGTGTGTTCCAACTACCGGGGAATCACACTCCTCAGCCTCCCTGGGAAAGTCTATGCCAGGGTACTGGAGAGGAGAGTCCGGCCGATAGTCGAACCTCAGATCCAAGAACAACAATGCGGTTTCCGCCCTGGTCGTGGAACTGTGGATCAGCTCTACACCCTGTCCAGGGTGCTGGAGGGTTCGTGGGAGTTCGCTCATCCTGTCCACATGTGTTTTGTGGATTTGGAGAAGGCATTCGACCGTGTGCCCCGTGGTGTCCTGTGGAGGGTACTTTGGGAGTATGGGGTCCGGGGAGCCTTACTCAGGACTGTCCGGTCTCTGTATGACCAGAGCAGGAGCATGGTCCGCATAGCTGGCAGTAAGTCAGACCTGTTCCCAGTGCATGTTGGACTCCGGCAGGGCTGCCCTTTGTCACCGGTTCTTTTCATAGTTTTTATGGACAGAATTTCTAGGTGCAGCCAAGGTCCGGAGGGGGTCTGGTTCGGGAACCACAGGATTTCCTCTCTGCTCTTTGCAGATGATGTTGTCCTGTTGGCTTCATCGAACCAGGACCTCCAGTATGCATTGGAACGGTTTGCAGCCAAGTGTGAAGCGGCTGGGATGAGGGTCAGCACCGCTAAGTCTGAGGCCATGGTTCTCGACCGGAGAAAGGTAGTTTGCCCTCTCTGGGTGGGTGGAGTGCTCCTTCCCCAAGTGGAGGAGTTTAAGTATCTTGGGGTCTTGTTCACGAGTGAGGGAAGATCGGAGCGTGAGATCGACAGGCGGATTGGTGCTGCGTCCACCGTTATGCGGTCGCTGTACCGGTCCGTCGTGGTGAAGAGAGAGCTAAGCCAGAAAGCAAGGCTCTCAATTTACCGGTCGATCTACGCCCCAATACTCACCTATGGTCATGAGCTCTGGGTCATGACCGAAAGAACGAGGTCCCGGATCCAGGCGGCTGAAATGAGCTTCCTCCGTAGGGTGGCTGGGCGCTCACTTAGAGATAGGGTGAGAAGCTCGGTTACCCGGGAGGAGCTCGGAGTAGAGCCGCTTCTCCTCCAAATCGAGAGGAGCCAGTTGAGGTGGCTCGGGCATTTAGTTCGGATGCCCCCTGGACGCCTCCCTAGGGAGGTGTTCCAGGCATGTCCCACTGGGAGGAGGCCCCGGGGAAGACCCAGGACACGCTGGAGAGACTACGTCTCTCGGCTGGCCTGGGAACGACTCGGGGTCCCCCCAGAGGAGCTGGAGGAAGTGGCTGGGGAGCGGGAAGTCTGGGCATCTTTACTTAGACTGCTGCCCCCGCGACCCGGTCCCGGATAAGCGGAAGAAAATGGATGGATGGATGGATGGTTGATATCTGCATCATTCACCTTTTGGAAAAATGGTAAATCAGAAATGTTGCAATTTTCAAGGCCAAAATTTTGTAAATCATTTGCTGTTATTGTTTATTAGTTCTTGTAACCTCTATTCAAATGATTGAGATTGTTGCCTGAATACTAGTAAGTTGCAAAATATCACCTTGTTAACTAGTGAGTGGTAGTGTGGTGCAACATATTCACTAGAATCGTAACTGAGAGCAAAATGTGTCATAGTAAAGTAGAAACTGAAAATGCAAATGAGGATGTGCTCTGGAAAATCAAGTAAGCATTTCCAGTTGATTCTACAACAAGCAACAGCACGTGGCAGATGATTTTATTCACAATCTTCATTTTCATGTACCGTACCTCATAATGGAGGGGATGTTTGAGAACTGGATCCTGAGGACTACACTTTGATGGACTGAGCATGGAAACATGGAATGTCACCTCTTTTAATGTGGAAAGAGGCTGAGCTTATGCAGGAGACTGAGCTGTACTCACTGGAAACAGTTGGGCAAGCCTCCATGGACAGTTTAGTCTCTGAAACCCAATTCCTTGAAAGGGGTTTCTCTGGAATGGCCCATCATGAAAAGTAGGTAGGCTGGTGTGGCTCTGCTTATAGCCCCTCAGCTCAGCTGACATCCATTAATATTCACCCCAGTGAATGAGAGGGTCATGTCCCTTGCGCCTCTGGGTTGGGGACAGGTCTCTTATTGTGGTTTCGGCTTACAAACCAAACAATAGCACAGAGTGCCCCACCTTTATGGATGTATAGAATTGATAATAGACAGTGCTTTGACTGGGGACTCTTGTTCTACAGGGAGATTTCAACACTCACTTGGGTAATTACAGTGATACCTTCATTGGCATTATCAGGAAGGACGGCTGGCCTGATCTGAAATGGACTTCTGTGCCAGTCATAATTTGTCTATCAAGTCGAAGCACAGGGGCGTCCATCGTTGTACAAAGCACTAGGACACTCCAAGCAAGAGGTCAATGAGCGACAGTTGAGTCATCTGGTCTTTAGCCATGTGTCTGGAATACTTGGATGGAGAGAGAGGCAGAGTTTTTAACCCAAAAAACATGTGGTAGTGTGTTGGATTCACTGGCAGAGGAAGTTGGACAGATTTGTCAAGTCAAAATATATTGTGAAACTGTGCTAAGAATGTCTGGCTCAGCCTACAGTCAGAAAAGTATTTAAGTCCCACACTTAGGGGAGTACCTATATAGGGAGACATTTAATCTCCCAGGTGTCAATACAACTGTTTGAAGCTATGGTCATAAGGTCCATGGTGTCATTCAGGACAGCAGTCCACAAACCTAGTGGTATTTACAGGAAGGTAGGGATGCCACCAAGTAAAGAAGGAGTCTCATCAAGTCTTGCTGGCTTGTGGGACCCCCAAGGCAACTGACAAGTGAGCAGTTTGAGAAGTAAGCAGTGTGGGCTGTTGCATAGACAAAAGCTTGGGTCTGGAAGTAGTATGGGGAGGCTATCGAGAAGGCCTGTTGGTTGTCCTCAAAGATATTCAGGCAAACCAGTCAGTGCCCGAGTCATAGGAAGAAGTTCTCTGCCAACACTGTTCTTCAAGTGTGGGTGGTTAGCTGTTAGTATCAACTGAGGACAATGCTGTGTGGTGGAAGGAATACTTAGAGTTTCTACTGAATCAACATCGACATGCCTTCTGCTGAGGACATAAAGGCCTCTAGATCCATGACATTGCCATCACCTAGAGTCGCTGCTTATCAAGAGATGCCAGTTGAGTTGGCTCAGTTTTCTCTTTCAGACCTATATCCTATACCTTCCTGGAGAGGCATAGCACTGGGAGCAGACCTCAGGGAAAAACCAGGACACTGTGGAAGAAGTTTAGGCAAAAGCAAGAACACAATGTCCACTGGATGGTAGAAGAGGGAAACTACAGACAATTGTAGTAATAATAGTAACAAGAAAAACATTGTTGTTTAACCAAATTAACTAGTAAATTTTGTTCTTAACTTTTATTATTGTTTGCATATAATTTTCAAGTGCTAGTTCGTTTGTAAGCAAATCATTTTGCTTTCCCAGTAAAAGCTGGCTGATGTAATACATTTTGAAAAAGGCTTTCCACACATTTGTCATGCTTTCCGCTGTTCAACCTTTTCACCTCTCCACACAAACCACAAACGTGTTCTCAGCTCCCCCCATTCTGCAAAGAAGATATTTTTAGACTGGTAACTTTTTAGACTGCTGATTGTTCTCAGAAAAAGAAAATCATGTTATAATCTTGTGGTTTTTTTCTTCTAGGCACATGTACTTGTCCTTTTGTACACATGTACTTTTTTGTATCTAGTTTTTGAAAATTCATTGAATTTTATTTTCATAGCTTGAAGCAAAATCCACAACCAATTAAACAGAGGAGATGGAAATCAGAGAGCTCAGAAGCACAGCACAACATGCTGGCAGGCGATTGCAGAGTCAGGAAAGGTGAATTTAGAAGAGAGAAAGGGAGTGGAGATGGGTTGAAGGAAAGGAGGTGGAGGGATGGCTTGAGTGTGTAAAGAAGAGAAGCTGGAATGAGAGAAGAGAGGGCGGGCTTTGACAGAGGCAGTGCACACACACCCTCTTCTCAGACCACAGTCTGAGTTAGACATTGAGCAGGCAGCATGTGTGAGAATGGGCTCTGATGTGTACAGACCGAAATGCTTCGCTGGAGTCCAAGAGTAGTCTTGCTGGTGGAAAGAAGTCTTGCCGTTTTCTTCACTGGACGCGTGTTGATTGTGTTTTAACCTTTACAAGGACTCTCACAAGAGGAATTAGGAAGTTCATTGAAGGTAAGCACATAATTTTTGTTCATTTGAGATTGTATCAGGAGCTTAAGAGAAAGTATAGACCGAGAAGTTATTCTTGTGTAGAAATTTACTCTATGAGTTGTAAGATTTTACACACTGAGGCTGTGAATGTGGCTGCCACTTTTCCACTCTAACATACTGTTAAGCGGCATTATTATATTTCTTTTAGGCTTATTTGTTGATAATCTCCAGAAATTAGGAAATGTATGTACCAGGTAACAGATTTGCATCAAAAAAAGCCTCACAGTTGATATGTTCACCTGCCACTTTGCATGGGCCTGCATGTGTGTGTGCAGATGAAAGGAGTTTATCAATCATTAATGCTTTCATCTGGGACATTGCCTAGTTCCTGTCAGAGCTTGTTCAGTGTTAAGGGAAAACCTTAACAGCCCTGTGCTCTGGCAGCACCTAACAATTCCTCCCACTGAAAAAACGGGACAATTCAGAATGGAAAAAAAGAAAAGACTATTGCTATTGTATGATCATTATTTTCACACAAGACATAGAAAATGGAACCTCAACTACTTAACATAATGTTACACCTCTTAAACTAATCAAGTGATAAACAGCTTTCCAGATTAAAAAAAGAAGATAGAAAGCCTCTTTTCTGTGATGCAACAGATAAAAAGGCAGTCCTCAAAAAATGGGATCAGAGAGAAGGATTTTCTACAAAAAAAGAGCAAATCCGTCTAACTTACTTTACTTTGTGCATGTTGTGGTTTTGCGTTCATTGTGGCTACATTTTAGATAGAATCTGGACGGAGGAAGGCCATGCTGACTGAATGGGTTCCTCAGGATTGCAGACAGCCTTGAGGGACCCTATTACCAGTCATTTTTACTGAAGAGTTAGAAAAAAAACAAAAAAAAAAACCCAGACTAAAGTAAAAAAGATTGGAATGAGACACAAGCAGTAAATTATTGGGAAAATAGCCGGAAGGATGGCTTTTTTTATGTCAAGCAATTTTGTGTTTAGAGGAAATAAGTCCACCTTCTTCTGCTCCTTGTCATTCATAAGTTGTATTTGATTTTCCACAGAAACTGACATTCTTCTATTCAGTTTTATTTTTTATAGTTTGTAAACTAATGAAATTTAATGATCAATGAAATTAGAAGACGGGGAGATTTCTAGAATTCTGACAGCAGCAGAGTATTTTTGATCATAGGGTACAATATCGGTAGCCTATATATCTATATACTGCAAATATTTTTATTTTTGCTCCTAAATATTTATGATTAAAGAAAAAAAATCAACTTTTTTGTTAGAATAAACGAAACTTGAAAAGGTACATTTTTGATTTTTTCTTTTTTGGTGTTATAAATCAGTGCAAGTTTCTGCAGCTTGTGGTTTCAATTTTGTTTTGACATGCAAAAGAAATATTCATCTTGTAAACTGTGAACAGACCTGGCGTTTTTGTGGCCAAAAGATTTAGGAATTACGCTGAACCTTTGCTCATTTTCTTTTCATTGTTTATGTGATTTGTTTCCACTGCCTGAGAAGCTGTGACGAAGAAGTTTAACATCGGCAGAATGTTTTGAGGAAGTGATCTTTGAAGGAATTGTAGTGACGGAGAAAAAGAGGTGCTCCTGAGTGTGTGTACACACTTTCTACACTAATGAAGACTTTGTTATGAGTGGACAATGCACATGCACTGTTTGATCTTTACGTCTCAGTTTTGTGTAAATGTGTGCGTCTATACAACCATAGTTGTGTACAGCGAGCTTCTATCACGTGGAACTGTAAAGGGAGATGGGTCTTTGTCAAATGAGCCTTGAGTTTTATGTGTGCTTCTACTATATGTACACTGACCCAGATTGATACGCTGCTCTCAAACTAAGTCAGCTCACCTGCAGGGCAGATGTGAGCTTTCCTTTTATACCCACATCCGACCTAACATGGTTACCAATGTCCAAACACTTAAAAGTCTCCAGGGAAGAGACAGAATTCACTTAAAAACATTCCCGATCCAATCCAAGGCTGACCCTATCCTGAGGAGGAGAGCAAAACAAAGTGGGGATCCCCACGTCAATGACTAAGACTCCTCTGACCTTTGTGGCTGAGCAGACAAACAAACAACTGTAGGTTCAAGAAGCATGTGCGAGGCATGATAAAAGGATAATGTGATTAATAATGAAACGGATGAGCGCTCCTCACTCAAACCCTATTCTTGACTATCTCCTCAGTGTCTGTTGCCTCTCTCATTTCTTAATTTTAGATTATTGTATCATCAGTTTTGCTTTTTTCTATTTGCAATCAACGGATATACATTTTTGTGTTTGTTTTGAGTGTTTTTTTTTTATTTCACAAGCTGTTGTCTTAAGACATATATGGATAAAGTTTGGTTTAAGGAGGAAAAAAAAAAGCTACCTTACGTCTAAAAATAGAAATTTTGTCGTTACATTACGTGGTCACTATGTCATTAATATTCAGTAAAATTATTTTGGAACATTGTAAGATGAAATTGAACGCAAAGAAGACTTTGTGCTAAAACAAAACAAACAAACAACACTGAATTTCAACCAAATACTGCAGTTTGTAGATTTTTGATCTTAAAAACTCACACCAATCATATTTTGATATATTTTAAAGTTTATCCCAGTACGTTTTGAATTCCTGTCATGCAATTTTTAGCCAAAATAATAATAAAAAAACAGTAGTTTTCTAGGACATAGTTTCACTTCCCCTTCCTGTTGCTGACAGCTCTCCTGCTACCTTGCAACCCTTCACACCCACAACCTAACAATAAAGAAAAATGGCGAGCAATACTGAAGCTATCCAGCTGTACAGTTTTAAGCAAGATGCCAGCTCAGATGAAGAAAATGAAGACGTACATTACCCTAGGTGTCTACAAGTGGATGCATCCGGATGGACTGGAACAGGAAGTTTGTGACCTGCTCAGTGTATTATGCTGTTAAACATTAAACTTCAGAAATGAAGTTTAAAGGACCATATTATTCTTAAGCCTTTCAGAGTAAACTATATCCATATATAAGATAAAATATTATCTTTAGCACACTAAAAAGTAAAAAAAAATGAAATGAGTTCTTTCTGTGAGCTCTTTTCTTACCCGGAAGTAAGATGCCTTTATCTCTTAGGCACCGCCTTTTCGCTCCTCGTGCCGTCAATTTTATGATGTCAACTTAGAGCCGGCCTCGGCAGCGTGTCTGCGTTTCACCCACGAAAACAAACATCTGAACTTTTTGCAAAGATGGATGTGCATATTGTGCAAATATAATGAAAGCGATTAGCTGATCACCGCCAGCTCCACCGAGAAAGTGTGTGTGTGTGTGTTGTCCTGGGGCGGTGCTAACAGCGCAGACTCTTCCGAGAAGGGGCCATTCCCCACTTTGTGACGACACAATGTGAGGACCTACTTGTTTTTGTGAATTGGGAGGGACTCGTGCTCAGAGCGCAGGGTTTTAGAGGAACACTCAGAGATGTGTGACTGAATCAAAACACCAGTTTTGTAATTAGTGAGTTATTAACATTATAATACACTTTTCTTTATACATGTCTTCCATCATTAGAAAAATGCTGCAAGAAGATGTTAAAAACACAATTTTAATTGGAGCGGGACTTTAAGACAAAAATCTGTCTTAGTTGACCTGTTCACGAACTTTATGACATAAGATCATTTGTTAAAGATAAAAGAATAGTTTCAATTGGTTAAAATACCACAATAATTAATGATTGCAATGTTTCTACTTGTGGGATCTCAGCACATTTTGGAAACAATACAGCAGAGGCTTAATGAAACAGTAAGAAAATGAAGTAACTCTCTTTTGTGGTCATGCACGCCTGTAATGTCACCAGTCTGGTTGAGCTGGACTGCAGCAGTCAATGCGAGAGCGTGTGCTCAACACAAACCTCCTGAGAGCAGAGATATGAGGCAGAAGAAGCAAGAGGGGATGCCTCTAATTTGTGACGGGGTCCACAAATGGGGGAGGGGTGTCTGAGAGCTGACATGAGCTGGCATGTGCCCTCACTCATTTCCTTCCTTTTGTCTGTTCTCTGCCTATTGATGATTCGGGAGTTTCTTCCTTCCTTCCTTTTCTTCCACCCTCTTTTTCGTTCAGTCTTTTTTTTTGCCTCTTTCTGGCATCCCATCACTTTTCTCCCTTCCCCTCTTCTTTACTCTTCCTCCTGTCATGTTTACTCATTATCTCTGATCATCGTTGTGTTCTGGTCAACGTCGGTTGTGGCTGCTAGCTGATGAGGCCAAAATGCTGCATACAGGATGTCGTATTTTCTTTTACTTTCCGCCAGCAGCTTTGGTGTGAAACACAAACAACGAACGAAGGTGAACGGCCCTAATCTTCCACACTCAGTGATCAATCCACACAGGATGTGAGCAGTGCAGACCTTAGCAAGCTGGAAGTGGAGGTTGGGGTAGGGGCACAGCAAGTCATTAACCTGTGTCCCCCACTTAAGCCAACCTCCTGAGCCCACATGGCTTTTTCAAAACCCTCTCCTGCATGCACACATCCATGTATTTTAGTAATTCAAGTAACCCTGGGATTTTTTTTGCCTGGTGTTTACCTAAAATCAGGAAATTGTGAAACTTTGTGTCTATTCTAATGACTCGTGATTTTTAGTCCTGTATCAAGGGGTTGCTCATCCTAACACTGATTTTCATAGTATATGCTTTGTGTCACGCGTACAAGATCGCGTTGAACCTAGATTTTAGCTTTTAGCAAATGGTGTTGACACTGGACTGTCGCTACCAGATACTAGCGCGTGTCGGCATACCTACAGAGTCTTGTTGCGAAATGTCGAAGCAGTGCAAATCTTGCGAATCTTGATCCAGGCTTTTTTTTTCACAGTCCTATTCTGATATATAGCTTCCCTACCCCTATGGCTTCTCCCTATCCCTACATTTATCCCTCCCGGCAAAAAAAAAAAGTGTCTTTAAATTTGGACGTTATCTGCGTCGCAATGTAACTGCCAGTGCTCCGAAAATGCATATGCTTGTGGCACCCTACCCTACTGCCGGAGGGTTTGCTAGCCCTCATGGCTCCTACATAAAAAAAAAGAAAAACATTTGGACACTACTAAAGCAATTGGAGCAATATGGAGGTGTCAGAGGGGTAGGGAAGCAATTCAGATTCTACCTTGGTGTCATATAATTCTGACCGGTAACAAATCGCAATTATTGCCTCCTTCTTGATCAATTTTCAAATGGTTGGCACTTTGGTACATTACATAGGACACTTCCGCTGTGTCACGGTCAAATCCGAGTCCCTGATTGGTCAAAATTCAACTGGTCTAGCTTTCCACACTCTTAATGGTTGCGCATTTTGCACTTAGATCCTAAAAATTGTCTAATAACTTGTGTAGTGATGCGTTAACTTAGGAATTTTGAACACAGAAGCCCAAAATGCACCTATCTTTGCTTGTTTTAAATAGACTTTTCAAAGCGTTTGCTTGAATGTTTCCCAGACCGGTGTGAACGAAGCATTAAAAGGAAGTTGCATCAACTTAGACAAAGCTGATGGCTTTTCTCCTATTTGCTAGATCAGTGGTTTAGTTCTTGGTATTGGCTTCCCTAGATAATAAATTGGTATTTTCCATGAAATCGAGCTAAATGAATACTTGGAGAGAATAAGATGACTTGTCATTCTAATTGGAAATTGTGATGGATGCTGTGTTAATGTGCAAATAAGGCTTGATGGGAAGAATGAAAATAAGCCCAACAGAAAACTGTTGTAAAGAATCTCAGGGTGAGAAAGTCATAGTTGGATGTGTGTGTGAAAGATGCCACGCAGGGTTTATGGGAGGAAGAAAAGAGATGCAAAAAATATCTTCAAAGATTTTGTTTATCCTTTGTTTGCATTGGGATGATCTGACCTTCCTTAGATCTCTTTTTTTTTTTTGCTTGAAAGTGTTTTGGTCTCCTTGTGTTTAATAGGGTTTTTACATCCATAGGTTATTAAAAAAAAAAAACAACAAAAAAAAAAACAAGCTTTTAAGCTTTTCTATTCCCCTTCTTTGTACTTACATAAAGGCATGCTGACTTAGTTGGCAGCTTAAAGCTCATAATCTAGTCACACTTTGCGCTCCTGCTTGTTGACCTGGAAGAGATGCTGTGGGACACTGCAAGGTGGTCTAAAAGTGTTTGTTAGGGTGCAAAGCTGTGTGAATATATGCATGTGTGGGTGACAAAGCAAGGATGAAGGCTTGGAGCAAAGTTGTTTTGATTCTTTTGTTCCTTGGATTGGCTTTATGTGGGGATTATAAAAAAAAGTGAGGCTTCTATTAGACTGTGCGCTTTTTGTTATTGTCCTGTGGTGGTGAGACACATGGATGTGTGTTTGCAGGCAGCTTGTCTTTGTCGTCCCGCCTCAGGCCTGCACTCAGATACAGAAGTCGCGTGGAGCTAATACAGGTCACTAATGCACCAAGAGGGCGAACTCAGTTCATTCTAGCCTCTCAAATCCCAAACAATGAACTCCAGCTCGTTTCGACACAAGAGATCAACTTAGAGAAAATGGACTCATTGACCTAGATCCAAACAGTCCATTGAAGAGAAGCCACAAACAGTAAATGACATGCTGCCATGCTTGTTTCTTGTTGTGTTACTTTGTGTTGTGTTACTTACGAATGATACTATCTGGTAGAATTTTACCATTTTATCAAATACATTTTTATCATATTACCACATTTTAGCTCAACTAAAAGTTGAATAAACATAAAAAAAGAGAGAGGGGTCAGTATTCTCAAATAAAACTGCCCATAAATGATTTTCTGTATTGACAAGCTATTACATTGATTTATACTGACTGAATTATCTTAAAAATGAAAGCTCAATTAAATTACAACAAGCAAATAATTTTTTTTTTCATATTGGGGTTAATAATCAAAATGAACAATAACTTCTATGGAAAAATAATTTAAAATTAGTGTTAAGCCGAACCTTGGTATATTTTCTTTGGTATTCCTTATAAGTGAATTCCTTCATCAAAATGTGCAGAAAATTGGTGCATCATGCGGGGGGAATATGTACTCTCCTTTTGTAAAATTGTCAAATTGCACATTTATGTTTGCACAAAAAGGAGAAGCATGGGAAGAGTGAATGTATTTTATGAAAAATCCCTTGTGAACCATCTGAATTATGTCTGGTCAGATCTGTCATGTAATTTCTCTGCACCTGCTATTGCATTTGCCTGTATCTAGGTGCTGTAAGTTGGAACAATCACAGCTCATATTAAAGTCACCATTGTTGGTGCTATGTGTTAAGACAGAGACCCATTTGTTTGTATGTTACATTCCTTTTAACTTTTTTTTTTTACAACCCCCCCAGCTTACTGCAGTGCTGTGACTCTTTTTTTTATCTCCTTGGAGGGAGCTCTTTGTTTGAGATTACTGCTGTTGACTCAGGTGTCGGTATGTACCAAGATAACTTCCTCTTTCCACATCCCACTCGTTCCCTCCCCCATCTCCCACCAGACTTGCTGTGTGTTGCCCACTCTTCAGCTGCTAACACCTTTCAAAAGCCTGAAATTTGGCAGGTTAATAATCAAATGAGGTGTTAGACTCTTGCATCTCTGTGACACAGCTTTTTTCCCCCCTCTCTTTCTCTATCTTGAAACTGACGAACGATGGGACCTCTTGCTGTCTTGGCAGTGCTCTTGATTGAAAAAGAATGAACAATAATGGTTTTCATAATAACACATTTGAAAGAGTGGAGGAAAGATAATGGGCAATTTCTTCAAATGAACCTCAAACAAACAGAAAGCACTAGCTGGGAAATTATTTCAAAAGCTAACGTAAAAAAATACAAAATACACAAAAGTATTTTTTGATTGGATGATTACAAAACGAGGAGCAGGTGTGCTAATTAGAAGCAGGATGCAGGTGTGATATACAGACAGTGAGCAAAATTAAATCTTATGCAACTTTATAGTTTCAGAGTTTTGATTTGTGTTCAATCGCCCATCAAACATGTCTTTAAACTTAAGGACTGATGTATTTTGGAGTGCGTTTTTTAATCCAGAGCGCTTTATACGTGGATTAATTATAGTCATACACACTGATGTTGAAGCGATCTTGAGGGGTACACATCACTCTGTCAAAATGGTTGGTTGGGTGTTAGTGTGACTATGCTAATGCAGCTGTTTTTTATGTTACTAACACAGTTTGGGAGTTGGTGTAGTCACAGTAACACTTGTTTTAGCAGTATCAGTCTGTTTTTTTATGTGCTGCAAACAAGGTTGGGAGTTACAGTATGACAGATAGGATTTAGAATCTCATGTTTTATATCATTTTTTTGCTCTTAAATACTTTTCAGCAGTGACATTTTCTGGACTTAAGTTTGTTGCTTCTTCTTGAATCTGAGATTGCTACATCATCATGGACCACTGAATGATTTACTATTCTTACCATGTAAAAGTGGTTCATCATGATTCAAATATCAACTCGATTTCTGGGTTCAGATCCAGGTGCTGTTCCCACATTCCAACATTTAAAGATTTTTGTACTCACATAGGTTTATGAACAGTACAGTTAAGGTCTCCTGTGATTTTCTGACAAATGGCTTCATTGCTCACACCTGAATATGAACATAAATTAAAAAACGAAACCACTTTTTTGTTTTGTTTTCATTGTTCCCATGTCATAACGGAACTGGACACAAATCAGGCCTTTTCACATCTGTCTGCCTATGAACTGTCGCAGTATCCCTCTCTATCAGACTCTTGGGATCCATCAACACCACTCCACCTCTTTACCTCTTATGTCTCCCCCACCTCAGCATACATCATACATCAACCTACCTGTGGCCTAACACTCAATTCCACCAGCTCCATGCTGCATTAACAGCCTCTCATCCCCCTTAAAGCGCTATCATCTGTTTTTTTTTTTTACTCTCTTGCCATATCCCATCCCCGGTTTCAATCTTCCACCTCAATCAGTCTACCTTAACCTAAAATCCTCTTTTTACTCTCATTCATCCACCCAGCCACCATGTTATTTTAATACAGCTTCAGTCTGCAGAGAGTAAAAAAATGAGGAATTTTCAGACTATTTGGCTCTTTATATTGTCTATGTTTTTTTTTTTCTTTTTTAGCAGGGGTTGTTATTTTGGAAGGGTTAAGCTATCACACATTTGTAAGGATTGTGTCCTGTGATAAAAGCTCAAATGAAAGATTATTAAAAATCTTTTTGTTTTGGTAAGACAAAAGAAAAACAGCCACTCCAACTTTATACTTTTGCTTTAAAAAACAAAAACAAAAACAAACTACGCTTATACATTATTAAAAACACCATGCAGTAAACAGGGTCTTTCAAGCTTCACTGCTCTAAACCAAAAGGCGCATCCACACGTCATTACTTCATTGCCATGTCAACCAAACTGAAAAGAATATCTTTCCTCAGATAAAACTGAAAAACAGGACAATTTGTACACATCACAGCACAGACTTAGAAGAATTTTGCAGGCTGAAAAAACCCCCCACAAAACCAGTGTAAACTTATGTACTGTAATGACAAAAAAAAAGAAGGATACGTGTGACAATAGACTAATCTGTAGAAAATGTTTAAGCAAGAATAAAATACTTATAGATTCAATAGTGAAACTAAAATAAGATTGAGTTTCTGACTTTCATATTCCGGTCTTCTGTTGTAGTTTCTGCACATGTGGACCTAAGAACATTTTTATTGGTGAGACTGGGGAGACTCTGCTTTTGGGAATAAGGATTGATGAATTGATTAATTTTGTTGTGCATAGTATAGTGTGACAGTGTTGTGTGTGATAGTGTCTGCTTACATGTTGGCACCTGTCCATAGACAGACTTCCTGCATTGCTGTTTGTCTTCCTCTGTTTCTCTGTTTATGTCTCCCAGCTGTCCAGCAGAAGTATTGCTTACCCTCCTGAGTTTCTTAGAGACAGCAGCCTCATATTGGTCTTCTCTCTTTCTCCTGATTCATTGTTGGATATTAAGTGTGTGTGTGTGTAGGGGGGGCATATACAATTTTTTTTGTCTTTTCTTTTCTTTCTTTGAGAATAATGCAGTCTCCTATGAGCAACAGATAGGAAATAGCACACAGCACAAAATGTTCCTACTTGCTGTTTTGAAGCAGACATTTAAAAAGAAGAAAAGATTTAGCAAACCTTAAAACCTCATAAACTCTTAAATCTCAATTAGTTCTTCCAGTTTTTCATAATCTACATTTTGTTTTTTATTACCAGATGAGTTTTGTGCTTTTCAATTCATGCTTTTGATGTCAACTCTTAACCAGTCTACAGTCTTGTTGCGTTTGTGGTTTTTTTGCTTTCAGTTCTTTGTGCAGTTTTGATTCATCCTATGATCCAAATGATTGAGTGTGTGAGTGTCTGCTTCTACTTGGGGTCTGTACGTTCAGACTTGGTTTATTAAGGAGATAATATGTAGGTAAACAAATTTTGAAAGATTTGCTGTTAGGGACATGCGTCTAGAGAATGTTTTTTTCCTAAACTTGACCCTTTGCCTAAATCCGTGGTGAACAGCAACCCTGCTCAGAGAAAACGCTTCGGGATATAACCCACTATAACATTTGAAGCTTGATTTTGGAGTTTTCCCAGTTTTACCGCAATTTAGTAAACCACTAAAAGCCGGATTTCTATATTTTTGCATTCATTTTATTTTATTTTATTTCCCAATCCTCTACATTGACCCCTCCTCTGATCATGCAGAAACAACAGGTCACCTACCAGTTCTAAAATCATCTTATGGGCTTCAGTTGAGCCACTTTGGGACAATTTCTGTTCTTGCCTTCCTTTATACTTGACTTCAAAGATGCCTGCTTAGGTCGGGTTTACCACCACAAGGGTTTAGCCTGACCAGGCTACGAATTTCTTTAGATCTTCAAACAGCCCTATTATGATGGAGGAAGTCTGTTGTAGCTGTTCTTAATTGCTGGTTCCCAAGATTAGGGTTACTTCACAAAGGATCTGCATGACGAAGCCCGGACTGACCCTGTTACTCTTCATGGGTTCTCAGTTCTTGCTAAGACATAAAGAGGACACATCATAGCGATAACAAGACAGGACATCCGCACCAATGAGTAGGTGTATCGTCCACTATAACCTTCTTCTAGTAGTCGTTGTCACATTTAGACGCTGCTCAGCTGGGGTAAAGATGCTCATTTCCTGACCAGAAGATTGGAAATGTGAGTTACCATGTTTTAATCTTGCTTGCACATGCAGTATCTTGTTTTATTGATGCAGAAGTGGACTGTCCCGCTTCTCGAGTCTGTGATGGACAACTCTGCCTCTCAACTTCAAATGACCAGCCATCTTTGGGATGGGTTGCTGCCAGTCGTGTGCTCAAGGGCAAGCAGAGCTAGGTGTTGATCCTGGAAGGACAAACTAAATTCAAAGAGAATTTCTATGTTTGAATTTTTTTTACTTTCTTTCTCTAAGCACACAAAGAGGAATAGATTTGCCTTCAAAGAGAGCATTTGAAATGTG
The DNA here is from genome assembly GCA_036245035.1 of Adrianichthys oophorus. NCBI lineage: Eukaryota > Metazoa > Chordata > Actinopteri > Beloniformes > Adrianichthyidae > Adrianichthys > Adrianichthys oophorus. The sequence continues at coordinate 15,653,602 of BSAI01000201.1, read as the reverse complement.
TCCTTCTGTGAAAAAAGAAATGTGCAGTTGAAGTGTAACGCTGTTAGTCATGGACCTACTTTGGAATTTAAATTCCAATTTATAAATTAATAGGCTCAGATTTGAACACGGAAAGTTTCTACCGGTATTTCTACATTTTTATTGCTTTAAGACGAGTATAGATTAAATTATTGATCAAAAAAAGGACACAAGTTTCTTCACAGGTAAACTCAAAATCATGACTGAACCTGGTGACAATGTTCAAACAGAAGAGTTTGATTTTCTCAAATGGAGCCTTCTATAGAAGAAATAGTTTTTATACACATAGAATCCAATTACGTATGTCATTGATACATCCGTTAAACCCAGTCTGATGAAAACTGTATTTTTAAGCATGTTTTGTGGCATTATTCTGATGATGGAGGACATACATAAGAGAAAATTAAGCTTAAAATGCTATTTCAGAATATTTCTTCATTCAAATCCTTGTGAATCAGGAGCAGGCGAAAAAATGCCATTTGAAAAACTGTTTTTTTGTGATACAGAAAATATGCAGGGCGGGCCACAAGATCCCTGCTTTAAGTTTACAGCAACGGGGAGGGGAAGAGGGGGTGGAGTTGCTCTGCGCCAACTGTCCCACCCACAACTCAGAGGTGAATTTCAAATGAACTGCTGCTGCTCTGCAGAAACTATGTCCTTGAAAATGACACAGGTTTGGGAACCTTGGGAAATTAGATCAAAAGATGATCAGAATAGGTCTTTAAGGTGCCTAAGTTGAGTACTTAGCTTGCACATAATTGAAGCCCCCCCCACCATCTTTTGTCCTAGCATCCTTTCTACTCTTTACTCTGCTCTCTTTTTCCCCCAAAAGCTGTCACTTGCATGATTTCTGCAGTTATTTCCTTGCTATAAAGCATAAATTCTTTTCCACTTCTAATGGATAATTAATCACTGCATTTTTTTCTGTTGCTCGCTTGTTTTTAAAAAGCAAATTCCCCCATGAACATTCTGTTGATTGGCTTCTATGACAGTGAAGGCATTAGCCGTGCAATCATTGTTTCATCAGGAAGTAAGTGGGGTATGACAGGAAATAGATTATTTATCAGTATTTAACAACAGAAAAGTGTAGTTTTTCATTAGTAGGGGGCTTTAATTAACAATGCAGGGACTGGTTTTGACCTTGCAAGAAGAAACGTATATTATTATTAAATTACATTCCACTTCGATCATCTTTTGAGTTATTTCAAAAGCATTCCAGGTGGCCTTTTAATTATGATTAAGCCGTTTTTATCCAAAATCAAAATACAAGGGTCATTTTCTAGGAAATAGTTTCTGCAGAACAGCTGTAGGTGATTAGGAATTTGCCTCTGAGTTTTTGGTGGGACCGTCAGCGCAGAGCAACCCCGCCCCCTTGGTGAGAGCTCACTGTTTACATGTTCTCTTCTTAGCTTGCAGCCTGTCACACCCCAAACCTAACATTACCGGTGCAACAAAAGTGAGGAGTAATATTGGAGCAATTCAGCCGAACATTTTTGAGCCAGACGCCGGTTCAGGAAAAGGAAGACGTACATGGATCTAGGATTGGAATGGAGCGGAGCAGAGAGCTTGTTGCCTATCTAGTTTGTTTTCTACATCACAAAACTGTTCTTTTTTAAACTGCTTTTTTTTATCTGCTCCTGATTCACAACAATTTGAACAAAGAAACACTAATAAATAAAAATTCAAATTTTTAACTCAATTTTATTGATACATATCCTCCGTCATCACAAAAATGCCACAAGAACATGATAAAAACTCCAAAAACACAGTTTTCACAGGATTGGGCCTTTAAAACGTTCACACTGAAACACGCAGCATTCTCACTTGTAACTGGACAGATGTGTTATGAGGTTTCTTGTTTGAATTCTCACTGGGGCTGCAGGTAGTTAAGGTCTGTCAAAAGCAGTAGTGACTGAGTTGAGCTTAAGAAGCTGCATACACCCATTGATTCTCTGAGGCTTTTCCCTCAGTAGAGACTTACGGTAGAGGCAATCTTCTTTAAAATATGGTAATCCTCGACTGCAGCGCGCTGCAGACACAGTCAGCTGAAATCAGAGTTAAGGAACGAATAGTGTAAGCTGCTAAAAAGAAAGTTGAGGAGTATTTTTCAGTGATGTTTGGTGACACTAGAAAATCTAACTTGGAGTAATTGGCCGACACTCAATCCCTCTGCCGCAATATTTAATCCTCACATGACACTGGCCTCAAAAATCAGAATCTTTTATTTTGTGAAGGACAGGCTGCTCTGTCAAGAATCCAAGCTTCCTGTTTTGTATGTGAAATGTAGCCTACTTATTTATGTGAATGCCCTAATTTTTTCTTCAAAAACGGTTTACATTTAAGTTGCTTGTACTTTGGAAATGACAAATCAAAACATAACTTTTTAGGCTTTTTAAGTAGCGGGCCTCAAATCCTTGTCATCATCTTGGGAAGAAATAGTTTTTTTTAAAAGAAATGAATGTGTCTTGTGCTGAGACTTGTGCTCACAAGCACACTGTTTGCGGGTGTGTGTGTGTTTAAGCCAAGAGAAGGGGGAGGTGATGTGCGCGTTGTCAGATCCTGAAAGGAAGAATAAGAAGCTAATCTCCCTCTTCCAGGGGATTGTGTGCCTCAGACAGTCTTCTCTCAGTAGGACTGTGGGAGTGCAGTGGAGTGTGCGCTCTCATCTTCACAGTGGGATGTTTTCGGAGAGTATCTTGCTCTTGTCTCTTCATCAGATAAGTGTAATCCCTTCCTCAAGTGTAAAAAAATAAAATAAAAATGCATACACACACCCACCTGAGTGTAGTCATTCTTTAGGCTTTAGTTCCTAAACCAAATTTTTGGAGATAGCTCTGGGCTTTGTCTGGTGTGACAAATGCTGAGTCCATCACATCTGGTTGCAGCTTTTTTTCTGTGTGGTCATTGTCTTTGAATTTGCGTGCTTGGACACATGTATTTCTGTTGGCGCACACAGGTGAGTATGCAAACACAAAATAACGACTTTTTTTTTTTGTTTACTGTGCAATTCCGTTTTCATTTTGCTTTCAAATCATTCATAGCTCTGATGATTAGGAGATAGCAAAGTGCAAAATTTCCAAAGGTTGTGGAGGAAAACCCAAAAGAGGAGTGAAAATCTTCTGTGTGAAGGTGCTTGATCGGGGCAGTTAAGGTTTGAAAGCACAGTGAAGGTTAGAGAAGCTAAGCTCCTTTTGTTACAAGTGCAGATTGAACTTTTCCCTTCATGATGATCATGAAAACAATCAGATAAAGATTAAAAGAGGCAATTCAGTGTGTTTGCAGATGGAAACAAAAAAATATGCATCAAAAATATGCATGCATTTATCCCTTTAAAACTGCACAATCTGAACCCTATTTTCCTTTGCTGAAGTAAGAGGCAAAGCAGAGGGATGTTTCCTTGTTAGCTTTTGCGCATGTCTGTCAGTAAACCAGATTAAGAAAAAGCTGCTGCATGTAAAAAAAACTTGAGGGGGGGAAAGAGAGAGAGAGAGAGAAAGAGAGAGCGAGAGAGAGAGAAGATCCAAGCAGTGCACAGGAGGGACTCATAAATTAGGGGATAATATGAAAAAAATAAAATAAGGATTATGGTGTCCAAGTTGTCTGAATGCTGGTTCAGATTGAGATCAGTGATGCTTCTAGTCATTTTTAAATAAAGCAGGCAGTCATTTGTTTTTGCAAACTCGTCATAGTTTGGAAACATGGCTTAAAGTCCAACTCTGATAATTTTTTATCCATTTTAAAAGCGTGGTCTTTTATTTATGATTATGCTGTTTTTAGCCAAAATCCACAAACCTGCGTTGTTTTTTTAGGACATAGTTTCTGCAGAGCGGCAGTAGTTCATTAGAAATTTGCTTCTTAGTTTTGGGCGGGACTGTTGGCGTGGAGTAAGCCTGTTCCCTTCCCATCATCCATTTGTTTACATGGTCTCACCACTAGCTTACAGCCCGTTACATCCACAACCTAACTTTACCGGTGCAACAAAAATGGTGAGCAATATTTGAGTTGCCCTGCCAGCTCAGACGAAGAAAAAGAAGACTTACATGGATCTAGTCATCTACATGCTGATGCATCGGAATGGCGTGGAGCAGGGAGCTTGCGGCTTTGCGTAGCAGCTTCGACATCACATCTAGCATTTTTTTGACTGCTCCTGGTTTACAATAGTTTGAATGTTGAAATACTGAGAAATGCAATTTTTTAACATTTTTATTTATGTTCATCAGAAAAAATGTCATATGAAAATGCTAAAAAGAGCAAATACACAATTTTCAAATGAGTTGGTCTTTAAATGATGACGGCTGCTATCAATAAAGCTGCGACACTGTGACTACTTCACAAAAAAACAAACTTTTTAAATTGTTTCCTTTGGGGCTAGAGTATAAAACAGCATTATGAAGAAAATGTAAACCACCATCGGATAACGAATGACACTTTTGCTCATTGTGGTTTGTGACCAAACAAAACGCAAAGAGACTCGTGTTTTTTCAGCTCCTTTATACACAGCCCTGTACAGTAAGACATCCATGCTGTGTACTGTTGGAGTCTTCAAACTGAGCGATGTGTCATGTTAGGGTGGAGCTGTGAGACAGGTGCAGAGATGAAAAGACTGGCAGGGGGAGTATCGGGTGTGCCTGCTCCTTGGCTGTTCTGACAGGCCTTTGGTATTTTTCCAAGGAGTGCGTGAGTAGGAAAACCTGCTTCTTTTGGGATTGTGCAGGTGTGTGTATGTGTGTGACAAGAAACCGATTTGCCTTCCATGAAACGTCTAGTTTCGGGTGCATGACAAATGTGAAAGCCCAATGTGGTTGATTGGTTTTTTATTGCAGTTGTTGCAATGTCACATTAGTTTCCGACAGCTACAGCGCAGATGTATTTGTGCCTCTTTGTGGGTTTTCTGCTCCCAATATTTTGTTTTGGAACAAAGTATTTAATAAATAATATTATGTTTAAGCTGTCATGTGAAAGAATTGTCTTTAACTTGATCAAATCTTTCTTTTTCTTTCCTCATGGCAGAGTTCTTTGTCCCCTCTCAGCATGTGCAGGTGGCTGTGTTTCATTTGTGAGTGGGCATGTCTGCGAGGCTAACAGTGCTTCATCTGCCTTTGTGCATGCTGTTGTGTTACACGCTCTCAATGTGTTGATTTACAGCTAGAAAGAGAAGCTGAGAGAAGAGAGTGAATAATTATGGTTGCCCCCTTTGTCTTTCCTCTCTCAAATAAGCCAGAGGAGAGGCAGATGGAGCACACCGCCGGTTAAGTTAAAGCCCAACAACAGAAAGGCCCCCCAATTTTTGCAGTTTTCCTATGTTTTGTTTTTTTATCTCCTCATTTTTCCTGATCATACTTGCATTCATTGCACAGCAGCCCGATATTTCCTCTCTCAGCGTCCTCCCACCTCGTGCATTTCTCCTCCGGCTTCACCTCACCTCTCGCCTCTGTGTGGGTTTAGAAGAAATCTCCCCACCCCTTCTTGTTATCTCTGCATCTCTTGTGCCTTGCTGCAGGGCACTCTGAGAGGAAGAGACTAAACATTTTAGTTGGTGCTTTTGATTTCCCCTGTGTGGTGTCAGGTTTGTTTGCTTGTGCAGTTTTCCATACCGACTAAAAAAACCTTCCGAAACAAACCAATCTGTATGGCAGCAGTGAGGTGCAGTCCCGGTGAGGGTCATCAGCAGTAAAATCTGTACTTGTTTGAGATCTTGTAAATCAAATGTTTGTGTGTGAACACCTGTTTTTTTTTAGGTGCAGACTTTAGCTATCCATCATTTGTGTGTGCCATCCATTTGTCCATAAATCAAGAGCATTGTGCTTGTGTCATGTACTTGTTTCAGGGGGTGGGTGGACAGCACGTAGGCTGGCCTCTTCAAAAAGATGAACTAGATGAGAGAGGAGGGATAAAAGGCAGAATGAAAGGCAGAGAGAAGACAAGTGTGGAGGTTGAGTTTGGCTTGTCCATTGCTTTCCAAAGCTGTGGGGAGATGCCTTAAAAGTTAAAATATTTACTCTAACAGTAAAAAAATGAGATAGTTGACTCAATTTTTCATTAAAAATGATTTAAAAGTGACTTCTCCTTAACTTTTGCTTTGATTTATATAACTTGTTACTGTATTTCAGCTCAATTTTTAATGTAATGCATGTTATTGTTGCAGCTGCTGTTCAATTTTGGTTAAAGAAGCATTTTATTCAGTGCTTCAAGGAACAAACTGATGCTTTTTTGCATAAAAAAAGAGGGAAGTGGTTCAAATGCCTGATTACGTTGAGGATTCAAACTGAGGTGATGGTCATTGACCTTGCATCTGATAAAAGCCTTTAATCTTTCTTGAAAGAAAGCCTCTCTTTCATCGTTTTGCTGCTTATTGGCTTATCAGACTACAGTCATATCTGATTACTGTGTTTATACTACAGAAGGCAGCAACCGGCCTTACAACTACTGCAGCATCAGATTACCTCTGCTGACCAAACAGGCATAATCTTTCTTACTTACTTACAAAATAAAACTAAATTGGTTAAAAAAAATGTACAAATATTTTCAAATCCAAACAAGCAAGTATGATTCTGCTTGCATACTTTTTCACAGTACAGTGCATATTGCATTATATAAAAATAAATAAATAAATAAAAATCTTGGTCAATCCCCCAACCAGCTCTGGGCTAGCATTAGGGGAAATTAGGTTGTGTTGGCAAGAATCATTGAATGAAGTCTTAAGCGCTATAGAGTCTACAGCTTATTTCGTCTGCTGTCGATTTACCATCAGCGTGCACATGTGCACACATTCTCCTTTTGTCTGCAGGCGGAGAAGGGGGTGTCTTTCAAAAATGCTTGGTGCACATGCCTGCGCATGTTTGTAAGGTTTTGGGTGGGCAAAACATTTCAGGCTGCCTGCAAATCCCCCCCTCAGGCACAGAATATGTAAAATCTTTGTTTGGTTTCTGGTTATGTTTCTTATCTGATTAGTAATAGTACTTTTTTTTACCCAGTTGTATTGACACAATTACTACAATATGGAGTTTTACATATTTTTTATCTAGTTTGCCAGCTTTAAGCAGTTTTCTAGCATCTTGTACTCTCCAAATAGGCCAAAAATTCTTTAGATTTTCTTTAAATAAATTAAAAAAAGAACAATCTGTTCATGGGGTAAGAAACAAGTCCTACCAAGAATTCTTATTTTAAGAAAAACATTATTGTTACTAATGTTAAGACATTTTTTTCCTGAATCAAGGGTCCTTTTCTGTTTTTGCAGTTTGTTTATTTGATAAGTTACAGTGAACCTGTGAAAGCCCCACTGAATCACCTTTTTCCTTTCACTTCTAGTTTCCATAAAGGTATACTGATCTCAACCTTTTGAGCCCACCTGAATGATGTGGTTGGTAAAATGTGATGGCACAGCAATGAGAGCAAGATAATGATGTCAACATATACCCACAGGTAACCACCTTTTTCTTTTAAAATCCTTTCAGGATAGACACTTTTGGAATTCCGTGGTTAGTAATTCCGACAATTGTTGGCACATTCTTTCAGTCAGTATTTTCAGTTTAAGCTCACACTGATGGCTTGATGACGTGAGTTTGATGATGCGTGACTCACAGAGGACAGCCCGATTTGTCAGCATTTGTCAACAGCTCCACATGCTTATTATAAAAATGCTATTATAAAAATAAGCTGCAATGACGTTACATTTCTAAAGAATATTGATTCTATGTTTGTCTTTTAGGCACAACTACATGAAAGGTTTTTATTTTCTACTTCTTTCCTGTCTTTTTCTGCGTACAGGTAAAAGTCATAGATTTATCTACCTTTCTAGAAAATGTAATTTTCTTCCCCATTCTAATATTTACTTATGTGTGGAAAAATAAATGCACTTAGCTGCTGCTTTTTGATTGGCTGATCAGAAATGTGCGTCAAAGTGCAGTTGAACAGGTACCGCTGTGAATGGCACAGGAAAGTGGATGTCTTCCATACCACAACAATAACTGCAGCACCAAGTTTGTTTTAGATCACTATTTTAAGATAGTGTGAATTATTTTGAACTGCATCTGAAGCTCTGAATGACTTTTACATTTCCACTGTTCCCATTTATTTTAAAATACAAAAAAAAAAAAAAAAAATCCCCAATCAGTTTGTAGTGATTTTTGTGGAATTGCATCCAAAGTCTATGAGTTACCAATATTTGGCATGTCAAACTGTTATTACTAACTCAGTAGTCCTTTTTTTTTGTTCAAAACGTTCTGTGTTTGTTCATAAGAAACCCCTGAAAATGTAAAGTATCTGTGCAGCTTGTACTTCATACTAAACTGCAATAGTTAGTATCTAGTGGTATCATACCTATCCTGGCTGCAGACAGATTTCCCATGATTCATTTTAGTTCTATTGCTCTTTTTAACAGAAGATAGAATTATCTGCACAAGATTTCAGTTATTTTACAGCTCTTGCCACTCTTTATAATAAACATTTATTTGTCATTTGGACTCAGTTTAAAAAACAAATTAAGTATTTTTCTTTTCACTCAGACAGGCTCAAAGTAAAGTTCAGTTTGATGGATTTCTATTGTTTGTTTCCTTTTTCTAAAAGCTATGTTCTTTTCATCAGCTGATCTGATTTCTGTCTATCTTAATGCGTTTTATAGTTTTAAAACAATATGATTTTAATAATATAATAAAATTAACTCACTCCAATCATCTTTCGGGTTATTTCAAAACCGTTCCAAGTAGTCTTTTAATTACGATCATGTCCTTTTAAAGCAAAATCAAAAAACCTGTGTCATTTTTGAGGACATACTAGTATTTGCAGAGCGGCAGTAGTATATTATAAATTCATCTCAGAGTCATGGAAGGTACTGTTGGCATGGAGCAATCCCGCCCCGTTTTCCCCTCCCCGTTGCTAAGAACTCAGAGAATGTAACTTGTGTGTTTTCTACGTCACAAATAAGCTCTTTTTCAAACAGCATTTTTTTGTCTACTCCTGCTTCACAACAATTTGAATAAAGAAATAATCAGAAATGAATTTTTTTAACTTAATTTTCTTTGTTTCTGTATACGTCGAAGAACATGTTGACAACAAAAACACATTTTTCATCGGGGTGCGTCCTTAAACAACACATACTGAATTGGATGTAACCTTGCTGATCATTGGCTGAGAGTTTAGGAATTTATTTCAATATTTTCATTTTATAAATATTCTTTACAACTGTGACGAAGTTTAGAAATCAGAAAATATATGTCTGAAAAGTAACTTAACTCTTCAGTCTGACTGAATTGCTTGTTTCCTCTTTGCTCCATAGCTAAACAATGGGAAACGTGGAGAGCCAAGATGGGGTCAGAAATTATTATGGTGATGGGGCAGGACATCTCTCCCGCAAGCGTACATCCCGCTCATTCCGCCTTTCCAACACGCATGGAGTCCCTCGCCGCCCGAGGCAGTCTTCATCAATGAACCAGGAGCACAGAAACTCTGCAACCTCAACTCGCTCCTCCAGCACCCCAAGCATCCCACAATCCTTTGCAGAGAACGGGTTGGAGCCTTTCAGCCCAGCTGATGAGTTAAGCGAGTTTGGGGTGAACCCTCACTGGACACAACGCGTTGCTATGACAATGAGGCCTGAGTCCTACCAGCAAGATGACGACCCCTTGGTAACACCGACCCCTGAAACCTCAGAGGCAGACAACGTTCCTCGGGATGGGGGAGAAGACTCAGCAGGGGAGGGGGAGGCTGCAGGAGAGGAAAGGTACCTCCAGAGAGTGACTGAGGGCTCCAGAGATGGAGGAAACTTTAAAAAGAAACGCTCAAAGTCGGCAGACATGTGGAGAGAAGATAGCCTGGAGTTCTCCTTATCCGACCTGAGCCCAGAGCATCTAACCAGCACTGAGGAGATGATTGATGGAGGAGAAGAAGAGGAAGAGGAGCAGTTTACATGCCCCCGAGGTAGTGCAAGTGGGATAGAAGCATTTATTATAATCAGCATGTTATTCCTTATGAACACCAATTGGAGAACGTGTATTTATTTAAATGCATTGTCCTGCAAATTATGTTTACATTAATTGTAATTCCTAACCGGTGTATATTTTCTAATGTCAACTATTTGATGTTGATTTATCGAACAAATATTTTTTAAGAATAAGCTATAGTGCATGCACAAGTAATAATGGCGGTTGATTTCCTCTATAGTGAAGCTCAAGGTGGTACTGAGATTGAAAAAAATTGCAGCCACTTTCTGTGTAGAGGAAATTATTAAAGCAAAATGTGCTGAATGAAGGTTCACGTCCATCCATCACTTCCAGGATATCACTTGATCACAGCCTTGTTAGTCAAACGGGTGCCGAACAGGAGCTGGAAGGCTCCAGCGTGACAGCATGCAGTGCCTGCTAACTTAACTGATTCAGGTTAAAGTGCTGCCAGAGGCGGTGGGATGGTTGAAAGTAATTGTGGATTTGCTGCAGGCACACCTTCACACATTTAAAATCAGTCACAAATAGCACACTCATTCAAAACCCTTTGTGTATGTCCCAGGTTCTGAAAGGGCATCGTCTTTGGACCATCTGTGCAGCCAAAGTCCTGGCCTACGGGGGCAGAGGGGTCGGTATATTAAAAGCCACAGAGTTCAGTGCAATGGAGATGGACAAGAGGATGGTTTGATGTCTCCTAATGAAGAGGACAGCGGCGGATACGAAGCTTTTACGCTCCCTTGTCGGCGCTCTCACTGCCTCTCTGAGGGCTTGTCAATATTGGGTATCCCGAACACACCGTGCCCTGCCTTCCAGGGGCGACGGGCACAGACCACTCAGGTTAGATTACAAATGGACTCTTTTCCCATTTAAAAGTGTAACTTCTCAGTGCATAGGACTACTTTCTAAAGACCCCTCGCATGTGATGTCACAGCGCCTGCATGAGCGCCCTCTAGTCTCCGCCATTTTAGGAGTCAAATTGTGGGGTCGATTTCATTTTAATTTTTGCTGTGTCATCTCGACTGTCTCCTTTTGATCAGTTCCCTCTGTGTTGACAAAATAAAGGGCTGCCAGGTCTGCCACAGAGGAGAACTGATGTCTTCTTACGGAGCCCCTCGCACCTACATTCAAACACAACACAGAGCATAGAGGCCATGAGGAAAAAAACTTTGCATATCATTAGGATATATTCTTATATATCCTTATTAATATTAAAAAAAGCATCCATATTACAACCATGAAATGAAATGATAATAAAGCATTATAAAGAAATATTAATTTATCATCTATATGACAAGGGTGAAGATAACACAGACTGACAGAGAGAGGCAAACAGCTCAGGTACATTCAGACTGTCCAGGAGATGCTGCTTCCTCTAATTTGGGTGTTTTTGGGAAAAGTTCGTGTGTTTTATCTGTTATTCGGTTACCGTTAAAAACAAAAGAAAAAAGTACCAATTCCAGTCGGCGTCCTTTCAAAAGTAGCTGATTGGCACCGGATAAAACCCAAGTGGTACCCATCCCTAAATATGTATCACTTTTGAGAAAGAAAAAATGTGTAACTATATGCTTAGCTGACACAAAATGTTCACTACAGTGTCATCTGTAGGCTGCCACCCTTCCTATTTGACTGCGGCAATCCATCGTTTTCTGCCTGAAATCGGTAAAATGAGACGCTTGAAATTGGAGATTTTCTGTTGTGACCACCAGCAACACAAGTACCATGATGAGATTTGGTAGCTTTTCCTCTACACCAAAGTAGCCGATTTTACCTGTTGGATGTATCAAAACAATGTGTGTTTGACTCCCAAAATGGCGGACAACGTTACGTGTGTGACATTAATGCAAGGGCTCTATAGTTTATCTGCAGATAAACTTGTCTGTTTTGCCTCCTTTGGCTAAGCTTACTGTGAGAGAAGATTTTGTTTACCAGTGTCCAGGAAGTTCAGGGAGTTCAGACATCATGGAGGACAGCAGCCAGTCCACCAATTAAAATCTTGTTAACAATCAGGGGCATCCATGTCCGAGCTTGTGTGTGATTCCATGCATTCACGTTGCTCTTTAACAAAGAAACATAAACTATCCATAAATAAACATTTAAAACAATCTTGCTTTATGATTTAATTAATTTTAAGAACTAAAAATGAGTTAGTTGTAGTGATAGATCATAAGAGCTGAAGTAAGGCCATTTGAAATCATTTTTATGACTCAATGAATTAAATAACTCAGTGCAGAAGCAGGACTTTTGTTCAGATCATTCCCACAAGTCCCCAGCACCCTGTAAGCGCAGATCACCCTTAGTGCTTATTATTATATTATACATTCATCCGTCTTGGTGGAAGAGGCTGCCAGATATAAATAGACTGACAAAACAGCAAAACAAAGAAAATAAAGAATGGAGGGAGCCCCTCTTTGGTGAAAGGAAGGAGCGCTCCCCGTTTCACGTGAAAAGCTGTCTTTCATTGAAAATTTTTGGAAAAAACAAGCGCAGACAGATTTTTCCAGCAACTTTTACTTCATATGCACACCATTGTCAGCCCACAATTCTCTAGAGAGGCTGTCATGTTGACTGGAGGGAACTAACTGTATAATTTAGATTGACAGATTTGTAATTCAGGTCAGTCATTGTTCTTTTTTGTAGCTACTCCTCATCCATTTCATTTTGTTTAAGCTTTACAGTCCACATGTAAATCAGTTTTTTTTGTCTGTCAGAACATTTCTGGTGTCTTGAGTGAGGGGAGCGAGTATGACGACAGCGGGATTGATGGCGTTGCTGCAGATGGAGATGGAGAACTGGTCGGGCGGAGGTGTAAGGCCATGTCAGCCTCCTTCTCGGTGTACTCGGCCACAGAAAGTAGTATTTTTAACGGAAGTGACAGTGGAAGCAGCAGTGCAGGTGGAGGAGACGGACGAGGAGGAGAAGGAGGCAGGGGAGGGGTATATGAGAATTACCGTAAGGAGTTGAACAGTCAAGTCTGGGTTAGTTGCATTTCAGTGCTTGAATCTTTTGAAAATCTGCGTATTTGTGATCTAGTCAACGTTATTTCCTTGTTTTTTTACAGAGGAATCAGGGCCCAGACTGTCTGGAGGAAGCAGGCTCTGCTGTTAGTGATGAGCAGAGCAGTGGCACACTCAGCACTGCTTATCCATCTGACGCTGTGATTGGCTGTGCACAGGGCACAGTTAGAAAAGCTGGGATTCTGGCCGTGAAGAACTTCCTGGTTCATAAGAAAAACAAGAAAGTGGAACCCGCAACATGGCGCAAGTGGAAAAACTACTGGGTATCTCTGAAGGGTACTGTCAAAACATTTTTTAGACTCATTGCATACACACTGCAAAATTTATTTTTTTTTATATTTCAAATTCAAAGCAGTTCAGTATCTACTCCACGCATAAGATACTGTATAATTTAGCGGTTCCCTCACAGGTGTAAAGAAAATTCTGATGTTCTACAGACACACGGGTTGTGGTTGCAGCTAAACCACAGAGAATAGAAGAATACATAAGTCCTTATCCATTGCCAAACTGCAGAACAAATGATTCTGAAAGAGTAGCAGCATTTAAGTAGCAGGGGTTTGTTTTTGTGCGTTTACCTTTTGATAAGTTGCCATCACTTTAGAACTGGGGTCTCCAAAACTGCAGCTCCTGAGCCACATGTAGCACTTTTACCCCTCTATTGTGGCTCTCTGGTTAAAGTTATTTTACATAAAAAATGTGCTTTGTAGGCTATATATTTAGTTTGTTATATTATGAATATATACAAGATGTTGATGTAACAAAAAAAACATTGCTCGTCTTTTTAAAATTCCACTACTGACATTATATTCTATCATGACGCCTTGTGTGAGCTACTATAATTCCACCATGCATACATTTCAAATGCTGAGCAAAATATTAGGGAAAAGTTTAATCTTCTTTACGCTTTACTTATGATTAGGATATGTCAAAGGCATATTATCTTATGGTGCAAAAATGTGTAGTTGGTGTTCTGAGGGGAAAGAAGAAAAACATGTATTTGTACATATGAAACAAAGTAGATTTATACAAAACACAAGAAAATGCCTATTTGTTTAAAACTTTTTATTGAACAGATGTAGCACAGTGTGTTTTATTTTGAAAGGAACTTATATGGGCCTTTGCCAAGAGTGTGAAGAGTGTGTGTTTTAGAAACTTGTCACTTCTCACCCATGAAAAAAAACAAACACTGGAAACGTGTGGCAGCAGTTTGTTTTCCCTAGTATTTGGAGTGGCAAACATAATTGAAAGAACATCTTCCAGCCACACTAACATAAAGAAAAGAATCTTGCCCCGACCTCTGCACGTTTAATCTCCCACACTCTCACTTCTATTAGACTGTAATTACATCGGACTAAACACATTCCATGCCCTTGGCTGTCAACCTTGCTGTCCTCTCTCGCACTCCTCTGTGGTCATGCATTACGTCTGCTCAGCCTCATTCCAGTTTAATTTTACACCAGGATCCGTACCTAATCAAATGAAATGCAGCATCTGCAACCCCATCTCTGCCTGCTGCTGCTGCTGTTTCAAAATGAATGATAAAGCCAAATGTGAAGCTATGTGTGCTGCTTTTATACATCTTTAATCATTTTCTTCATCTTTTTCAAGGCGGGACCCTTTTTTTGTACGAGTCAGATGGTAGCTCAGGTATTGACAATAACAGTGTTCCCAAACATGCTCTTTGGGTGGAGAACAGCATTGTTCAAGCGGTACCTGAACACCCTAAGAAAGACTTTGTCTTTTGTCTCAGCAACTCGGTTGGAGATGCCTTCCTGTTCCAGGTAGGGAAAACATCAGTTTCTGGAAATGTAACTTTTGAATCCTTTTTCCGAAAATTTGGTGGTTGAAATGAACATTCTGTGAAATACATAGTACAGGGAAAGGTTTTTAAATTTCTTTTTAACATTTAATAGCATCATTCATAGATGAATGGACTGTGGTTTTAAAGACTTTTTGTGCAGGAAATGTGTGCATTTTCCTGACACACAAACTCATGACCTTTATCTACATGTTAAAGATGTGCCAGTCCCCTGCCTGTGTGCTTGCTTTATATCTGACATGTTTAAAGGCCACTCTGTCACACTGTGACACCATTTCTGCAAAGCAGCTATTGTGTAAACAGAAATGTATCCAAATTAATGACAGCTTTCCACCAAGACTTTCCAGTTCTGAATGGAAAATATAATTAGCAAAATGATAATGAGAAAAAAGTGGCTCCTCGAAAGGTTAAGCTATTTGACTCACTCTGTGTCTTGTCAGACATCAGGCCAAACTGAACTGGAGAACTGGATTACAGCGATCCACTCTGCGTGTGCTGCCGCTCTTGCCCGACAGCACCACAGGGAGGACACCGTGCGGCTGCTGCGGACCGAAATCCGCAAGCTGGAGCAGAAGATTGACATGGATGAAAAAATGAAAAAGATGGGAGACATGCAGCTTTCAACAGTCACTGATGCAAAGAAAAGAAAGACCATACTTGAACAGGTGCACAGAAACTCTTAAACTGCCAAAGAAAAGTTGGATCAAGGAATACAAACATAGGCAATATTTTTCATGCTTTTTTTAAAGAAAAAAGATAAAAGTAGAATATAAGTTTTTTTTTGGCCTTGCCCTGTAAATCTAAATAAATAAACTCTCAACACATCCACACATTTTTACATGTATGCTAATATGCTTACATATTTACTTAATGTGAACTAAATCACACATTTCCAAGAGGTGAAATTGCATTTTGCAAATCCCCCTCAAACAAAAACATTTTTCATCAGCATAAGTGAAGTTTGTTCCTGTGAGTGTGTTCCACCTCCCACGGCCCGACCCATAATGCACTGCACACAGAACAACAGGTCAGCAACTGTTGGGGGTTGAGCTGGTGAGCAATACCTCTCTTCAGGGCCTCCAGCACTCCATCCCATTCCTCCCACAAGCCAAAGAACCATGTATCACCAAGTATTCTATTATGCATGTTTAATTTTTTACCACTACTCAATTTAGTGTTTTTATTTTTTAAAGCTGAAACCAGATTTATTTCAAAATTGTGTTTTTAACAAGTTCTTGTGGCATTTTTCTCATGAAAGAGGACCTATGTAAAGAAATTAATGATTAAAACTGCGTTTTTGAGTATTTCTTCATTCAATGAATCAGGAGCAGATGAAAAAAATGCAGTTGGGAGAAGCGTGTAGGTGTGAATCTATAACAGCTCTGCTCCATTATGATGCATCGTCTTGTAGACGAGCTGGATAGGTCCAATATTGCAACCATATTTGTTGCATTAGTAATGTTAGGGTTGGGGGTGTAAGGGGCCGTAAGCTTGCGGGAGAGAGAGTTAACAGATGGATAATGGGAAATGGGGTAGAGACACTCCATGCCAACCGTCCAGCCCGCAACTCACAGGTGAATTTCTAAGGAACTACTGCCACTTTGCAGAAACTATATCCTAGAAAACTGTAAAAGTTTGTTGATATTGGCTAAAAACGGCATAATCCTAAATAAAAAGCCATTGAGTATGCTTTGAAAATAAACCAAAAGATGATCAGAGTGAGATTTTAGTACCTTTTAAAGTAATGTTTGTTCATGTTTCTTAATATCTACAACACTTTTGTATTTGTCGCCCCTGTCAGATTTCTCTGTGGGAGCAGAACTTGGAGCGGTTCCACATAGATCTCTTCCGATGTCGCTGCTATCTGGCCAGCCTTCAGGGAAGTGAACCTCCCAACCCCAAACGTCTTTTGGGTTTCGCTTCACGTCCTACAAAAGCGGCCATGGGTCGTCTGAGCATCTTTTCTGTCTCTTCTTTCCATGCACTGGTTAGTTTTTTTTTTTTTTTAAATCTCTTTCTCACACATGTTCTTATACATATTTGAATTCAAACAGTCCAAATGTTCTCCAACCTGCTGTGCAGTAATTCTAAGGCTTCCGTTGTCTGAACTCTTCCTCGCATGTTCAAACATGTTCCAGTAGATTCTGTCTGTTAGTTTCCCAGCTGCCTATCCTCAAAACAGCACAGCTTGGAGAGTGGGTGTGTTTGTGTTGCTCTGACTGTCTTGTCACCTACGCCTACTAAAAGCAATAATTCCTGCTTTGCCTGACTAATATTCTAACTAATTCACCCACCTTACTTAAGTATGGAAAAGAGTATGTAATGTGGGTATGTTTTCACGCAAGTTCCCAGTAGAAACAGTGAAAAACAACTTATCTTGGCCTTTTTTTTTCTGCAAAGAAATCCCTGCTTAAAATAAATTTCAGTAAATTTAAAGACCTACTCCAATGAAAATCATGCTTTGGTGTTTTTAACATTTTCTTGTTGAATTTTTCTCATATTGGAGGTAAAATAATTTAAGATTGAAACTGCGTATCTGAGTATTTTGTTATTCAAATTGCATTGGATCGGGAGCAGATGAAAACCAGCGGTTTGAAAAAGTTCTGGTTTGTGAAGCAGCAACTGCCAAATACAAGGGGCCAAAGTATGCTTTCTCCACTACAATTCTGAAGCATTCACTTACAGACAAACAGATCTATTAACGTCTTCATTTTCCTTGTCTGAGCTGCCTCTGGCTCGAACCTGTGCCTCTGCCCTGTACTCCAGCTCTGATATTGCTCGCTGTTTATTTATTTTTTTGCTATGCTAATGTTAGCTTGGCCTTGTGAGGTGCTATAAGGTAGCAGGAGAGGGTGTAAAAAAAGGGGATGAGGAAAGATTAGCGTTGACTACAGTCCCGCCCAAAACCCAGATGAAAATTTCTGATGAACTCTTGTATTTCATCAGAAAGTAAGTCATAAATGGCAGGCTTTTTGAATTTGGCTAAAAAATTGCATAATTATAATTAAAAGATCACTGGGAACACTTTTAAAATAGACTAAGATATAGTTGGAGTGGGACTTTCTTGACATTTTTCCCCCATACACATAATGTAGTTATACTATAAGCTACTGGAATGTAAAGTTAATTTTGAGATCGATACTTTTCAAGAAACCAGGAACAAAATGATAACATTCTTTCGCTTTGGTCTCCCACATTCTCTATTCACACTGTATGCTTGTGGCTGAAAGTCCCGTTGGCTCTGTGATGCATGTTAGTATCTAAAACCTTTCAAGAATGCACAAAAGGAAAGACAAACATAAAAGGAATGATGTGAACCGAAAGGTAATATGAATAACGCTGATCATCCAGTCACGCTGCATTATTCAAAGGAAATATAAAGGGAAATGAATCTGTGAAACAGCTGAGTGCAATTGTTTAGACCATCTTTAAATCGGAAGCTATTGTTAAAATCTCCTGTTTAATGATTAACAGCAGGGAGGAAAATGTTGAAGCAGCAGCAGTGCAGGGCAAAGGCTGTCCACTGTGGTTCAGCCCCACATAAGATATCACACCTATCAAGACATTGTCAAAAACTGTACACATCTATTGAGTGTGGCTTCATACCCTGATGACAGAGACCTATTTTAGCCCAGTCAGCCTGCAAAAATAGTTAATGAATCATTTAAGGAGAGTGGCTGAGTTCCAAACTTTACAAGGTTTTTTTTTTAAATGTATTTTTTGGTTTTGCACCTGCTGATCTGAAAAACAAGTTAAAGACCCACTGCGACAAAATTATTAGTATTTTTAACATGTTCTTGCTATATTTTTCTCATGATGGAGGACATATATTAGGTAAATTAGGCTCCAAATAGCAATTCTGAGTATTTCTTTATTTGAGTTATTGTGAATCAGTTCAGAAAAAAAATGAAATTTGAAAAGGATCTTACTTGTGATACAGAAAGCATTTCAAGCTCTCAGTAACAGGGAGGGAAAAAGGGGCGGAGTTGCTCCGCGTCAACAGTCCCACCCACAACTCAGAGGCAAATTTCTAATGAACTTCTGCTGCTCTGCAAAAACTATGTCCTAGAAAACAATGCAAGATTACAATACAATACAAGACTAAAAACGGCACAGTCATGATTTAAAGACCATTGGGAACGCTTTAAAAATAGAATCAAAAGATGAGTGGTGCTGTAGGATTTAGGATTTTTAAATTCTTTAGGATCCAAATTCCCAAAACTGTGACAATTAATGTGGTAGCATTAGATATTTTTTGTTATGATTTGGGGCTCTGCAAAATGTTCTCTCGGAAAACGAGCAAAGAAAACATTTTGTAGAGATGCATCTGGACTACATAATGGCAGAGAGCCTGCGAGAGCCGGTCGAGCAGCTTCCCCTCAACTTACAAATGTGCACACAAAAACACAGCATCCCAAATCGACAGTGATTTTTTTTGTGTGTGTGATTGGTGAATCGATACAAACTCTGTTAGTAAGCGGCATCCCTGAGGCACTTTCCCACAAACAGGCTTAGCCCTCTCTGCCCCTTGCCCCTCCTTTACTGCCTATACTCCTACCTCCTTTGTCTGTTTGTCTCTCTCAGTCTCTTCTGCATTTACTTTGTCTGCTTTATTTCCATACAGTTTTCTTTTCTTTAAAAATGTCTCACCATTTATAACCCTTGTTGCTCCCTTGTTTTTTTTAGCATTTTTTTTATATATAAAAAGTAAATCTTTGTCACAAAAAACAGCAAATTACTTAGATAATTGAAAAAGGGCCACAAAAATGTTTAAATTATCAGACATTTTAAATATTTAAAAATGTGCTATTTTTTAATTGCCTCCCTTATTCTGCTTAACATAATTAAATTTCCTATGAAAAAGTCGACATTCCAAAGCAGACTGATTATGTCAGGCTCCTACAGACAGTTTGTCTGCCAAGATATAGCAGACTGGCACATCTACTGTGCAGAAAAGTATTTGCTGTGCAAAAAAATACAGAACAAGAGCTAGTCACAGCCTAGCAACCGAGTGTGAATTAACCCAGAACTGCCAGAGGCTGTTTGTCAGTGCTTTTGTGGCAGGTCAGTTAAGATAAGAAGCTGAAAGGGTTCAGTCCGTGCATTAATACACGTTTACTGCAACTCACACAAAAGCTTGTTTTCTAAAAGGAGTGGTGTGCAAAAATGTGTCACAAACAAATAACTGATTTAGAACTAGAGCTAATTGTGTTGAAAGCAGCACAGACTTGTAGTTGTTTTCGTTAAAAATCACATGGCGTGCTTTCACATGATGAATATGAGATTACTGCATTTAATGATTTACAAAGTGCCAATCATGTTACTTTAAACTCTCTTTTTATCTCTCATTATTTTGCGCAGTTAAGGTGTAGCCATGTTTGATACGGTCATATCTCTCACAGGTGTCTGCCCGCACTGAAAGCAGCATGAGGAGGCGGAACCAGCCCTTGACTCGCACGTTCAATAAACGGCGTAGCCGATTCTCCTCCCTCTGGGGTCTGGACACCGCCTCCAGGAGGAAGACCAAGGGGCGACCTTCGGTTGACCAGGTTTTTTTTGTCATTGCAGTCGTTTGAAGCCACTTTAGTGAATGACAAAAACAGGATTTGGTTTAAAAAGTGAAAAAAAAAATTGGATGCATCTGAGGCGTCTTCCATATCTTCTTTCAGGTGTTTTGTGATGAGAGGGAGCTTTCCAAGAAACCTTTGGAGCGCATGTTTGAAGATTCTGCCAGTGAGATATCTGTAAGTCACCCGAAGGCTGTATGAGCTCAACAAAATAAAAATCCTCCTCTCAAACCCAGCCTCTACTAGAACCCAGACAAGACAAAGAATGCAAATTGGTATAGAGTCACAGTAATGTGTCAGACTTTTGAGAGAAAAATATTTTGATATTTTGCCAACTAAGGATATCCTCATAATTATGCAGACCTCCTTAATCTTTCCTTTTTTTCAGCAAATGCTCAAAGGCCAGAAAACATGACAACACGGGTCTCAGCCTTTGATTTTAAGGTTAAAAAGTGGACAAAGGGAAACCTCTGTGTGTTCTTTTTTGGGGGCAGCACATCCCTCTCCCCCCCCATCTGGCGCACCAGCTTACCTCGTGGTGTGTTACTGCAAGCGCTGAGTGCATCAGAGAGCCACTTTGTTCCCTGTTTTCATGATTTTAGTCCTGTTTTTGACCATTTCAGGGCATAGTTTCAGCAGGAGTATTTCAGTGGAAATTTGTCTCTGGGTTGACTGTTGCTGTGGAGCAACCCCACCCCCCGTTCCCATACCAGTTGCAGAGCGGAGCTTGCCCAGCGTATTTTCTATGTCACAATTATTCTATATCACAATTAAGCTCTTTTTCTCGTCTGCTTCAAATTCACGATTTGAAAAAAGAAATACACAGAAATGCAATTTGAAGCTTAATTTTCTTAACAAATGTCTTCCATCATCAGGAAAATGCCACAAATACATGTTAAAAACACCAAAAACACAATTTTCATCAGAGTAGGTCTTTAAATGCACATGATTGTTCATGCAACCCCTTCCGCTGTTTGGCTTTGATGAATATTTTGCGTGCCTTAAAGGTCGGTATAGCTGACAGCTTCACACAAAAATGACTGCAGTCGTTGTTCCAATTAGAAGACGTTGATACAATAAAAGAAGACAAATTTCTGCTCATTTAAATACTTTGGATTCTCAAAGGGAAAGATTTTTGAAAAGTAGGTTATCAAATATTCAGGGTTGCCAATGCACTTTTGGATGATATTGAAACAGTAAAGATGGTAAAAGCCCAAATTTTATCTTTTATCTTCTTCTTTTCAACAGTCAAAGTTTGTAAAAGTAGGAATTTACTTTTTAAATCCTTTTTCTTCCCAGCGTCTTTCTTTTTTTGTGTAGCATTCTGTGGCAGCTTATTTGGAACCTTAACCATTGCCTGTGACCCATTTTGATTGTTCCTGCGAGAGCCTTTTTGTCCATCCTCAGTGCAGACACAGAGTGTTCAACTGCCAATACAGTAGGTGTTCATGGGATGGTTTCAGTTGTTCCAGTAGCTCTCCATCTCTGTGCTCACCGTATTCTGTTCACTGTTTATAACTTCAATATAAAAAATACATCTAAAATCTCTAAACAACACAAAATTACTTATCTTTGCTTGAGGTTCAAACAGAAATAAAAGGTATGGAGTTCCCAGGTTCTGTTTAGATTCATCCATCTACCATAGAAGTTGCTCAAATCATCATGCTTAGTTTAGAGGAGCATTTGTCCCTTTATATGATCCCACCACTTTCTTTGCAAAATAATTATTTAGCACACACCTACTCTGTGGCTGGATGGCCCAGTTGGTTCAGTGTAGCACCAGTTTGCAGGAAACCAGGATTCAATTCCCAGGGTGCACAATCAGATTTATCCAAGACCCTTCATGCTACTCCTTAACTATGTAGCAACAGGTATGGGTCTCCCTGTGCTGGTCCCCAGCCCATCTGAACTATAGAGTTGTGTCAGGAAGGTCATGTGATGTAAAAACTCTCTACTATGTGAAAGCTGATTCGTTTTGGCAAGCCCTGGTGTGCTGAAAAGTGAACAACAAAAATGTCACATCCATTCTGCTGTTTCCCCTAGCTTTTATACGCTGAACAATTTTCTCTCCATGTGTGCAAACCCCACTTCTGATCTCTCTTACTAGATTAATAAAAAAAAGTCTGACTCTAAGACTATTAATCGGTAGACACACCTACCAGGTGATTGCCAGAAATTCACCCTAATTTTCAATGCATGATTTTACTGCTTCCAGTGGGATCCAGCATGGAGCTGTGTTGTTTTGTTGGGATTCTTGCTGACTACTAGAACATTCCCATGTATGTCTGCGAACAGCAGCAGACAAATTACAGAGACTCCCAGGGCTGTTTCAAAAAAGGTGATTCTCTCACCTTTTTAGCATCTGATATAGAAAGTGAACAAAGTTTGCTTCTGGATTCCTTCCTACTCTTTCCTAATCTTGTTTTTGCTTTAGCCGACACCAGCCCTCCATCCGTGGAGAGTTATTTGATCTGACTTATCATAGATAGCAAACTAGGTTGTTTTCCTGCAGAAGGACTGTAGCCCTCTCTTAATAAAGCTAGATCTCAAACTTGTGAATCTCAGAGTCAAGTCCATGCAAGCAAAGTGATAAATTGAGATGAAGATGTGTGGAATATGCTAGTTCATAGAAGAGTAAGAACTGAGTCATCTTAAGTCTTTGTAGATGTGAGGAGTTTATATTCATATTAAAAAAAGAAAGACATTTAATGCATTTCATAAACTAATAACACAAATTTACTTTTGACTGAAATGTCTATTTTGTAGATTTAAATATTTGGAGTTTTTCATAGCTTCATATTACAGTATATTATTATTGTTATAGGGCTAAAAACTGTTTTCCATTCCTTCTGATTTTCTTGTACCCGATGCTACAAAACAAAGCAAAATTTAAAAAAAAGACAGTCTTATGAGTGACATGCCTCCTAAGGCTAAACACAAAGCCTTTTCTTAATTTCTCAGAGTGACATTCACTGCAAAGAAATACAAGTCTTGGTGCTGTAGGCTAATGGCATGTCATTAAACGCCTCACATACAAACCTCAGGAGAAATCTCCAAAGTATCTGATGAACCTGTGTGCTTATGAAATGGGACAATAGCATTTTAGCCCCCCAGCTAGGATTTTTGCCTCCTTTCATGAAACAAAGATGTGCTTGCTGTTCTGGTTCTCAATTTGATGAGTTATCTGATGGACGTGAAAAAACATTGCCGCCTTCTGCACCGCTGAGCTTTTCTTTGAGGTCACTCTGGAGCTCTTGGTTTAATAGTTTCAGACGTGCACTTTTGCTTTTCTATGTGGAGTAATTGGAGAAATTATAGTGGTCTTACGAAAGCTTAAAACCATCAGGCATTATCTTTCCATGTCTTTAAACCGTTCTTCTTACATAGTGCATCTTTTGCAGCTTCAGCATCTGCAACTAATGCAGTACATGCTTTTTTTTTACTGCTGTTATTCTGCTTGATCAGCAGAAACACTATTATTCTCACTATTTTAAAGGTATTTTTCTGATTAACATTACCAATTGGTATGAGCTGGATGAATGCTTTCATTTGCCAACTAAGATTAACTCAGATTAATTCAGTTGCTTGTATATTATTGCCAACACGATGCTTCTGTACAAAAGACACTGCATCTTGAAGGTCCTGAAGTTTCACATGCTCCAATGTGTCAGTTATACTGAAAATGATTTACTTAAAATCATATTTACGTATATTTACATTCAATAACGTCTCTACCATTTACAGAGGACCGATAGCAAACACTAATTCACTCAAACCAACATTTTTTTTTTAGCAGAGAACAAATTTTTGAAACATGAAATCACAAAGCATGAGGATTGATGGAGCTGACAGACACATAGATAAACTCAGACATACAACAAATTTGCAAAAAATATAGTTTTTAGAGTCCAAATACACACAGAATCAAAGCAACCAGAAAACTGAGCAATGCTATAGAGTCTTTGAAGACCCACTCCAATGAAAATTGTGCTTTTGGTGTTTTTAAGAAGTTCTTTTTTTCATTAAGTATTTTTTTCATGATGGAGGACATTCTGATGCATCCACATGCAGACAAACTGATCCAATAATGTCTTTGTTTTCCTCATACGAGTTGCCATCTGACTCAAAACTATACTTGGGCTTGCAAGGGGCTGTAAGCTAGAGGGAGCTAATGTAAACAAAGGGATGTTAGGATATCAGCAAGGCTTACTTCCACGCCAACAGGCAGAGTCAGAGGCAAATTTCTGATGAACTCCTGCACAAATTTTGTCCTCAAAACCATACTTTGCACAAAAATTGCATCATCCTAATTAAAAGACCACTGGGAACACTTTTACAACAGATCAAAATATAATTGCAGGGAGAAATAAACTAGGATGTTTGTGCCAAGTCATGTTCAAAATAATTCAAATCTTTAGAGGACATGCTGTATTTTGTTTTCAGCTCGGTTTGAGCTAAAAGAAAATTTGCAGTGGCTTACTGTAACAGTTAAGGCCTTATTAGCATAAAAAAGCAATGTGGAAAAGTTAGTCTGCACAGTTGGGAATAAAATACAGATAGAAAAAAAAAATCATCATTTCAAATAACACTTTGTTACAAAATATCCAAGCTTTTTTTTGAAAATGTTTTTGCTCTAACTTTCCCGGATGGATTTGTTCCAGTTAGGACCATCAGTGCCGGGGAATCCCATTGTTAGCAAACAGAGCATCAAATAACAGAGGAGTTTAATATGCCTCCTGGAACCCTGTCATCTCTCCAGCAGAGGAATCCTAGATAGACGAGGAGGGAAGCCAGATGGTGCCGAGCGAGGTTGGGAGGACAGGGAGTTGGGGGAGGTACTGGTTACAGACCCCCCAGTCTGTTGTCTGTCTGGGAAAATGTGTGTCTGTGTAAATCTCTGCAAATGTAAAATAAGCCATGCTTTTCTCATCTTCTGATCACATTTGTGTCCCCTCAAAAACAAATTTTACCACGCATATGTATAAATATAAAAACACAAAGACATTTTCATGGGACTCACGGAGCGTGATGGCTAACCATTAGCAGATTGAGTGATACGAATGAAAGATTGGGAGGGGGGAGTTGATGGGGTGATGCGCAGATAGGGAGAAAGGGCACCAGAAGGAGAGGCAGTGCTTAATAGGAGGGTGGCCGTTACGGAGGAATGAAAGAAAAATGTGGATGCTGTTACTTGATAGAAGGCAGATACGTTTCAGATAATGTGAGGTCAGACAGAATTGGATAAGTCAGAGGAGAGGTTGATATGGAAGCCAGATTGTTGTTTAAAGGTAATCTGACGGGTTTAACGTTTACACACCATTTTGAACCGAACACACATACTCCTGTAAAAATCCAACTCTGTTCATGCATAATAATTTTACAAAAATGTTGCATTTTCAGAGAAAAACTGAAGATTCTGCAAAAAGTCTTCCTCAGCAAAACACAGACAACGATATTTGGGTTCCTGATTACTTGAGGCCTTCCTGGGTTTGTTTGCCAAATGATCAGCCTGTTCTTGCCATTGTACAGCCTGGTGAAACAACGCTGGATATCCTGAGCTCTGTATGCAAGGTAAGCCGTCAGAATCCGATGCTTGATAAAAAGTGATCATTTCAGATTATAAAACAACACACGTTTGACAGTTTGCTCAACATTTTTCCTGATCAGCACAAAAGTATTTTGCAATTAGTAGCATACGTTCAAGCTTTTAGTGGAGCTTTCTTTCAGGTCTGCAAAGAACTTGTCTTAACTAGTATTGCAAAAATATGCACTTAAATTACTGCAGCCATGTTCAGTATTTGAAAAGTAGTGTAAAATCTTCACATTCTGTTGCGTACTGACAAGCAAAAAAATGCTTTTTAGAGATATTTTTTATGTTTAAGCATTTGAGACTGACTATATTAATAATAACTGCTGATGTTGTTCTAAAACTGTATGCGTATTTGTACCTGACTGCCATGAAACTGGAGCTACAAACCCAATTTAGAGCAGCGTGTCTTAACTGATGAACATTTTTTGAAAAATGTCCTTTTACATAATAGTTTTACCTTGACAAACACTACAAGCTGCACAGTATTGTGATCACTGTCGAGAACCACTTCCTTTTTATTGATGGCCTTTAACCCTGCCTTGAATTAAAAAAAAAAAAAAAGACTTATGTTTTTTATTTCAAGGTCATTTTGGAGCACAAGTGGTTTGATGCATATTTGTATCAATAGGCGTCAAGGGGTTGAATAAGATCTGTCATTTATGCCTCAAAACTACTTTTAATGTCACATTCCTTAAAGAACAAAGTTTCTTTTTCAATTGGTTTTATTTGGGTTGAATTTTTTTTAAAAGTAATGTATTCAGTGTTTATGATTGTCTTATTTGGTGGTTTCATTTTCTGGTTGTTTCCTCCAGACCCATGAAATCGATCCATCTGCCCACTATCTCCGTGTAAAAGTTTTGGTTGAAAACCAAATGCTTTTTTATGTTCCCAAATTCGAAGAAGACATATCTGATTTGGTAAGTAAATTCACTTTATGATAAAGTTTCTGCATGTGTCATTTCTGTTTTTGTTTTTTTTTTTTGGATCATAATAAGAATTTTATGATTTTTTGTTGCTTTAACAGCGCAATTAAACACAAATATTTGTTTTTTCATTTCAATGCAGTTTCATTTCCCCAAAAAAATGTTGACATCCCAGCTAACAGATAATGTAAAAATGCAAATTAAGTAAAAGTAATTTTCCTGCATCTTTTTTCTAAATAAATAAATATGCGAGGTTTTGTGAGTATACAGAGGCTCTTTTGTCATTTTTCTTACTATAATACTCCACTGAAAACACCTCGCCAGCCTATTACTGAGTCACAGTGAAGTGCTTTCTCTTTTTGAGAGTGGGTTGCAAGTGACACATAAAACCCCTCACTCTCAACAGTAATTATATAACTTACTTTTCTCAAAGAGCTCCTTTATCTTCGTGCTTTGATCAGGGACTCTTTAATCCGTCTTCTGTAGAATTGCAATACTTTTTCCATGACTGTTCCACAATGCGCATATTTTCCATGTATTGCTTTATGCACATAGCTGCATCTACGCATTGGTCTGCTGTGAGGTCAGAGCCCTGCCTGAACCTCCACTCACATCACAAGGTTGACCTAGATTTTGACCCAATGTCTCCACTGAGGTTTCAGAATCATTCATGAACTAGCTCCTTTTTTATTCAGAGAAATTGCCTTCTCCTGACCTCATCCATCTCACTTTGTTACCTTCAGTCCATTGTATATGAATTATTTTAGCAAAATCTACTTGTGTGTCTTTGCAGCTTTACCAAGAAATTGAGATTTGTCCCAAACCTTCCAAAGTGACGCGTTTTGACAAAGCGGAGTCATGCGCTACTGGATACGGTATGGTTGTCAGTTGTGATTGCCCTCAGCTCCTAATACACAAAAATTATGCATGAAATTGATTTTTTTCAATGGTTATTATTAAGTCAATTGGTGTGATTTGTTTACACAGCGCCACCCTCAAAACACAAGTCGTGCCAAGCCATTTTACCATCAAAAGACAAAACAAGTCCAATTCAATTTAGTCTTTATTAGGAATCTAAAATAAATAAACGCAAATAATTCTCAGTTTCAGTTTCGTTCAGTGATGTTTTGAAAGAAATTGAATGCAATATAAGCTATTGTGAGCATATTTGATTAAAAGACGATCAGCCTGCTTTGTATTTGTGGTGCAGCCATGCACATTGTTATGTCACTTTTTAAAAAAGACATCCAAAAAGCTAAAAAGAATATGGAATCTCTGTGTAATCATCTGTGTCTGCAGGTTTCACTGTTACAGTTATAGATGAGGAGGGTGTACAGCAGCTTCACATTACAGAAATCAAAGAAGGAGGTCTGGCTTCATCTAAAGGTATGTCATTTGAATAGAAAAGTAATGTAAAATAACTGTAATGTCACGTTCATTTGATGTTTTTACTGCAAAAATATACAATTCAGTCTGTGGTATTTATTGTTGCAGCAAAAGGTTATGATGAAGGCTTTTGCCTGCTAAGAAAAGATTTTTTCACTTGCATTGAGATTACATAGAAATTGAGTTCACTGAGAGGTCATCCAGTGATGAAAAATGCATTGATATGCAAACCATCACAATGAAAACAGCAAAATCAAACTGAAAATTGAGGAATATGCAACATATTATGATAGTCACTGACTGTAACAACTTTCATGAATCAGACTGGTCTTCTACAAAATAAATAAAAAAAGAAAACTTCAGAAATGGTGCACAGAAGCAGTGGATCTATTTTTCTTTGTCTGATATTAGCAGCTGAGTCCCAAGATCATCCCCCCACACACTGGCCCCTATCTTTTAACCAAGGCAGAGCAACCCTAATGGGTTTGAGAAACATGCAACCACTGAGCAGCTACACCCTTAATGTATAGAAAAATAACACGAACCACTGCTGCGCCCTGGGGTCAGACCAAGGTTACTCAAGTGTGAGATTGATGTAAAAGCTGCAAGCTTAGCAGGCGACCAGTTTCCAGAGGACACAGCTGCACCCACCGTCCTCCGTAGGTGCTGAAAAAGCTGAACATCAGACTGACACAATGCAACCTTTCTGCCGTGCTGCTCTTTATTTTCATGCACCACAGAAGTATGTCAGGGATAGTGTTAACCGGTTCACATGTACACTCTCATGTGTGTGCATGTACAAATATGTGTTCTAAAGGGTAGGGAACATGAATGAAAGAGATGATACAGAGTTCAGCTCCAGACAAGCTGGAGCCCCAAAGGGTCTTTTTTTTTACTCTATTGCCTTAATTCTCGTAAAAGCACACTTATCTTCACACACTACCAAGAGCTCACATTCATAGTCAGTGGCTGGAGGGCTGACTCTCTAAGCTAAAAAGACTCAGCTGACATTTTATATTCCAGACAACTAGGTCATAACTTGCGGCTAAATTAGTCTATACAGTAATCAACCATCTGCACGCATGTGCAAATATTAGTCTGACAATTTATGAAAAAGTTTGTTTCATTGATGATTTTACGAACCCGTCTCTCTCTGTGTGAGTTAATTATGCACAGCAGGCAGGTACGATTCTTGTCACTACTAGTCTCTTTAATCAGTTAAGTTGGCCAATTGAGAGCCAGTTCTCAATTAACGGATCCTGATACAGGTGCTTCCAGCCAGAGATAAGACCAAAAACAGAAACTGATGCAACATTCCGGTAAAGTCAACGACTCCTTGTCTGTACTTCAATATTTTTCCTGCATATACGTTGACATGAAAGGACAGGAATAGACAGGCATTGCACTTTCCCTCCCAAATCTGTCCACTCTTGTTAGATCAGTGTTTGCCTTGAGCAAGAAAGCAAGCACTGAAGGATGCATTTTTAATGTACTGAAACACACAAGAGTCCCCAACATGTCTGATTACTTTCAGAGAAGTGTGGTGGAAAGAGTTCTTTAAAAATAACTTGAAGGGAGCTTTGTTAGCTGTTTTTTTTTTGTTATGAGCCTTTGTAGTCTCACCAAAATAAAACCATGTTCATTTAATTAACATTTGTATATGCTTTGGACCAACCCAACAGGTTTGAAAGCAGGGGATGAGATTTTATCCCTCAATGGTAAACCTGCATCCGCCCTCCAAATGGATGATATGAGAGCTGCGTTTGCAAACCACACGCTTACCTTGACCGTCGGCACCCTGCCAGACCTGAACCCGGAGGTGCTGTGCTCCCTCCCACCCAGGCGTTCTGACAGGGACCATGATCTTTCCACAGATATCTTCTCCCAGAGCCAAGGTTAGACTTCACCTTTGATGTCAGGATTGTAATATTTCCAGTAGCATAAGTTTTGTTTTGTCAGTAAAATGCATATTTGAAATTCAAAATTAATTTGACTGTAGACATTGTTTGCAAATTTATCATCCACCATCAAAGCCCAAACTTTATGTAGTTGGAAAGTAAATGCATCAGTACCTGCTATAGGAGGAGGGAGGGGTTTCTACTAATTATACAGCGATGCAGTCTGATAAGTCACCTGCAGGCAATGCCCACCTCCCTTAACCTCCTTTTTTAAATATGTGCAAGGGCACCATTTGTATTCCTCAAAAACAAGGACTCGTAATTCACAGGCTGACAAGCTGGCATTTTTCAAACAGGGACTGGGAGCTATATGAATATTAATATGACCCCTTCAGCAGGGAAGAGTTGTCATCCTGGAGGATGTGCCATATGCAGAGGGTCAGATGAAGAGTAAAGCACTTCAGCAGCCAGATGGAGGTCACAGATGATGTCATGCCTTATAAAAAATATGGTGCACATACATTTTTAACATTGTGAAAGATTTAAAAATTCAAAGACACAAATTATAACTAAATTTACTGTAAAGTTCAGGGGTCTGCAACCTGAGCCTCCACATGCAGCCTAACAGTGTTTAGTTGCTGTTCAAAGTATTTAAAGAATACAATTTAAATGTGTAGATTAAAAAAGAAAACAGATTTTACTCCAATGTAGTCATGTTTATATGTAATATTAATAGTAGGAAAATTGATGAAATCATGACAGAAAATGCCATATTTTATGTTGACTTTCATTCATTTTTTTAAGAACTAAATTTGCAGCAGGAGGACCTTTCATGATGCAGGGTGTATTTTATTTTGAAAGGAACTTGGTGCTGCTATCAAAAGTAAAAGAAATAGAAAAATATAACTCTGTTTTAATTACATTATTTTAAATATTTAAAAGCTACATTTTATATATGAATAGCTTAATGGCCACAAAAATATCAAAGAAGTGTTTTCTTTCTTTCTTTGCAGCTCTCCCTGCAGTTTTTGCCTCTATTAAACTGGCTCTTAGTATTGAAGGTTGCAGACCCCTATCATGCAATATATATAAAAAAAACAGTATTTTGTTGGTAAATATGTCTTGAGAATAATTATTAGAATGTGACAATGAGGGAGAGTAAAATATCCTTTGATTATTTAAAATTTGAGTTTGATAATGATTAAAAATGAACTTTTGAGCAAGAAAACATAGAAAAACAAAAAAGGAAAGTCTTCCCCGTGTTAATTTTTCATTTGCTCTATTTTTTTTCTGCTTTTAGCATAACTTTGAGGGAAAAATTTTCATATTCAACTCACTAACAGGTGTCAGGATGACGAGATAATTAGTATTAATTGTGTCACCTGTCAGTGCTAGTTTTCCTGTTGATGTATCTTGTTTTGTTGTTTTTTTTTTTGTAGAGGACATCCTGGATGGCGTGTCAGGTCTGACTCTGGACAGCCCAGATGAGAGTTTGGAGGAAGGATCGCAGCTTAGCCAACAGACCCCTGAAGATCTTCAGGAAAACAGGACCTTCATAGAGATTGGAGAGAAGGTAGCATACTTTGATTTGTGTAATGCAGGAAAAAATGTGGGATATTCATGCAGGAGGACAACTGAGGCTCATACGTGTCCCTTAAAAAAACAAGACCTGGATCAGAACGGCAATAATACCATGCTCATACTCTGTGAATATGAGCAGGTGTGTGTGTGTGTGTGTGTGTGTGTGTGTGTGTGTGTGTGTGTGTGTGTGTGTGTGTGTGTGTGCCTGCCGTGGAGCAGAGAAATGGACACAGGTGATTGGAAGAGTGAGTGAACAGCATCACTTTCTAATTAAGATTATGTCTGGTCTGATCAGGGTTGGCGCAGTGATTGCAGGGAAAGGCCGCGTGCCAGCCAGTCTCACCCGGATACGGTTGTCACTTTCATTTTTTGCTGCGACGCTTGTTAGCCAGGCTTCACCGGAAACATTTTTTTAAAACGTGTTACTGTTTGAAAGCTTGGCCTTGAACAAAAGATGAGTAAGAAGATGGGTCAGACGACGCAGTGGCTCTGTCACCGATTTGTGTCAGTGGGCTTGAGTCCAGAGTCCCAGATCCAGCTCTGTCCAATCCTGTAAGTGCAATGGGCTCTGTGAGTCGCAGGAGAAGCCATCAGGGATGAGCGAAATGCAGACACTAGAAACAGAAGTTCTCCATTTGACATGTGGGACAAGACTCAGTGGTAAAAGTTGTTTCAGCATCTCTACTTCTACTTAAGACATTTAAAGGAATTCTATTCTTAGATTCATGACGCTAAATGTTCTATATTCATTTGATGTTTTTATTATTCCCTTAGTTTTAGATAAGCGTCATAAAAAAATCATATTTTTCATGCTTTGTTAGTCACTTTTCACTAAGTGGAAATCATAGCTGTGAGGAAAAAGTTGGTAAACAATGATTCTGAATGGTTAAGAGTAGTTTATTTAGCCGTTTAAGCGTCTTCAGTCGCTTCTGAACTCCATCTTTTTCTATTTTAAGTGTTTCCAGTGGTCTTTTTTAGTATGATTATTCCTTTTTTAGCTAAAATAAAATAAATAAATTAAAAACCTGTGTTCTTTTCTAGGACATAGTTTCTCCAGAGCGTCAATATTTCGTTAGAAATTCACCTCTGAGTTGTGGACTGTTTGCCCAGAGCAACGCTGCCCCACTTCCATTCACCCACTAGTTAACACTCTCTCCTGCTAGCTTACAACCCCAAACAGAACATTAGCAGTGCAAAAAAAAAGGCGAGCGACATCACGTACAGTTCAGAGCCAGAAGCAAGCTTGGACAAGGAAAACTAAGACGTACATGGCTCAATTTATCTGCAAGTGGATGCATCAGAATGGAGCGGAGCTGAATGGAGCTTCTACGTCACACCTACAAGCTTTTTCAAACAGCTTTTTTTCGTCTGCGCCTAATTTACAACCTGAATAAGGAAATACTCAGAAATGCAATTTTAGGTTGAATTTTCTTTTTATTTGTCTTCCATCATCTGACAAACATCATCATCATCTCCCCTGCTTGTGATCTTCATCTCACCTCTGAGTCTTTCACCTCCTCCTCCTCTCACGTCTGTCTAATTTGTGTCCTAATTTCCATCTGCTGCTTTTTTTAGCATTTTTTTTTCAATTTTTACTCTGCTTTTTTTCCCTATGATTAGCTGTCATATTTCATCACATAACTGAGAACAATGTCATGAGGTCCTGTCTCTGATACAACAGCTCTGATTTATCTGTTTTTTTTTCCTGATCACCCAGTCTCCTCATATTCTGTCCTTTGTCTTGAATGCCCTTCCTTTTCTTCTGTCCTTCCATTTTTCTTCTGATCTCTGGATCCGTCTGCCCACTAACCCCCTGCTGTTCATTATCATAAACAACATGAGGCTTCTGCTGGCGTTTAAAAAGCTTCATTTTTATAGCTATCCAGCAGGCACTAAGCCTTGACCTTCGTCTGAATGCTCTTCCGCTTCTCTCAACAGATTACTCAAAGACAACTACCAAATCCATGTAATTTTTGTGGCTTCTTCCTGTCTTACGTCTGTCACTCTTTTCTCTCTTTTTTCTTTTCTTTCAATATAAAAACTGAGGTGTGGAGGATTTTGTCTCGCCTCATTTCACCCAGCGCCTGCAGCAGTCACGGTGGCAGACGTCTGCGGAGGAACAGGCAAAGTGGGACAATTTTAATTATCCCCAGACTCTAATTACTTCTTTCTCCACTGTGTTTCACATCATTTAGTGGAGATAAATGAATTTCTGCTTAGCTGGAGGAAATGGAAATGTTCATTATTTTAAACAAAGCCCTCAGCCACCTCCACTATAAAAAAAAATAACCAAGGAATTAAACAAAGATTGCCAATGATAATGGAGATGACATTGATTGCTGGTTTAGTCAAATGCACCCGTCATGCCAGTCAATTTACCAAATGCATATAAATTAGGTTTACAGGGCAATGGAAATGCATAATATACAGATTTTTGGGCATTTAGTGAAGAGATAAAGACTTTTTTGAATTGTCCAATTGTATAATTTTTAGCAAATTACTGTAACACACTGTAAACTTTAAATGTACCTAATGAACATGATAGCATTTCTACTAATGATTAAACCTACAAGGGGCTGCACGGTGGCGCAGTGGTTAGCGCTCCTGCCTCACAGCAAGAAGGTTCCCGGTTCAAGTCCTGGCTGGGGGACCTTTCTGTGTGGAGTTTGCATGTTCTCCCCTCCGGCTTCCTCCCACCGTCCAAAAAACATGCTTCATAGGTTAATTGGTCACTGTAAATTGTCCCTAGGTGTGCATGTGAGTGTGCATGGGTGTGTGTTTGTGGCCCCTGCGACAGACTGGCGACCAGTCCAGGGGTGTCCCCTGCCTTCGCCCATGAGTAGCTGGGTTAGGCTCCGGCAACCCTGTGACCCCGAAAGGGATAAAGCGGATTGGAAAATGAATGAATGAATTAAACCTACATCGCGTCTTGTTACTGGAATTGGACACAGTTGTCCACTAGATGGAGCTCTATCTTTACAAAATGCATCACTCAACTCAAACTGACAAGCTTTTGAAAACTGAAATATTCAGTTACATGCAAATTTTACCATACACTCAAATGATAAAGCGTATAACTGATATATAATATACACAGACTGCATTGTACACTTATGCTAGGATCTTATTATTTTAAAATAATTAATTTACTCTAAAAATTCAGGTGGGAAAAGAGTGAATATGATGCCTTGAAGTGAAAATTTAAAGTAAATGGTTACGTTATTATCCTTTCATTCCAGATTAAATATTTAAAACCTCTTGGTACATCCCATCTTTGCTCAAAGGGATTTATGGATTTGCATGTTTCCCTGATTGCAGCTGAAACTGAACTTGAAGCTCATGCCTCGCTGCAGCTCCTGTGCA
Source organism: Adrianichthys oophorus (assembly GCA_036245035.1). Classification (NCBI taxonomy): domain Eukaryota; kingdom Metazoa; phylum Chordata; class Actinopteri; order Beloniformes; family Adrianichthyidae; genus Adrianichthys; species Adrianichthys oophorus. The sequence continues at coordinate 15,618,505 of BSAI01000201.1, read as the reverse complement.
CGCCTATGCACTGACAAATAACAAGAACACGCTTGTTCTTTTTTTTCCATATGAATGTCTAATGCAGCTCAAGACAACTACACAGACACAACTAGAAGTTGGTCATGTACAGTTGGTCCTTTTCTTGTGTGTGCACATGGTGTTTATTCTGGCCCACACTGTAGGGTATGTGGTGTGTGCCTGTGAGAATGGGAAGCAGGTCTGTGCTTGTCTCCATGCTCCTCCCTTCTACTGCACTCAACTTGCCCTCGATTTTTAAGGGGTAGTTGTTATTTTTCAAATCACATTTATAAAGAAAAAGACCAGGAAATAGAAAATGTAAAGGTTTGGAAATCTACTCTCATAATGCTCAGTTTAGGGCTGTTTTCTGTTAAAAACATGTAAAACATTAACTTATGCTTATTATTAAGCCTTTAATGAGTCCAAAATAGTTCCTTTTTTTCTCAAAAGCTGCAGCCGGTTTAATATGCATCAAACCACTCCAAAATTAATTTAGCATCAACTTGAAAGCAAAAACATTGTTTTTATATCTGAAAATAAATTCTGGCATCAAGGGGTTAAAGATTAGATTAATTGAGATTAACTCTGCGATTTTTAGATTAAATCTGCTGTTGGTAGCGAATATTTGAGATGTTGGCAGCTGCCATCCTTTTGTGATGCAGCGACAATGTTCTTCCTGAGCTGTGTTTAAAGACGAGGAGGCAGCTGTCTATTCTGATCGAGGTGTTTGGTTCTGGCTACTCGCTGCTTCCTTGTGACACCATTCTCTCCTCCCTTCTTTCTCCTCCCATTTTTTTTTTGCAGGAGGATGTGGTGTTTGGTCTTATGTAATGTTGTTTTCTAACTGCTCCTGAACACCTGGAAAGCAGCGGAAGAGTGGAAATCAGGAGATGACATGGTTAGCCAGAGCCATCCCGGATTTAGAAAGTGGACAGACGCTTTAGGATAAGATGACATTAGAGCGCTGTTGTTTGATGGGATTTGTGTAATGTTCTATTTGCATTGCTGCAGCTGCAACGATTTTGTCCTGAATCCATCATTTTGTATGCACTTTCACTTTCAACCTGCTTTGAGCTTAATCTTCAAGAAAAATTGACCATAGTTCACATTTTCTAGCAACCTTCTGGGCAGCAGTACGAAGAAAAAACTTTAAATTTAATTTTTTACTTTTTACTGAACGATAACTCCTGGCTCTCCAGTGTAAACTGGCTAAGCCTGTCAGGATGTCTGAAGTCACTAGGAGAAAAGATGCAAAACTTTCTCTCCACTGTTGTCGGGAGGCATTCCAGATGGTGAGTTTGAAGTCATGCTTTTGCACATTCGAAATCATGTTGGACACAAACCAACTGCTTAGTGTCAGATTCTAGTAAAGATCATTTGGTTTTCATTTCAGTTTTGTATTTTGATAAGAATCCAAACTTTAAGCTTTGTCATTTTATGCCAATTTTATTTAATATGTTTATTTATTAAATATTTCAGTGGAAGGAAGACAATGTTACTGCTGCAGATAGTGTTTGAGCAAAGACATTTAACTGCATAGTGTTATGTCACAGAAATGGAAGAAATATCAGTGAAAAGTCATGATTTGACATTTTCTTTGCTACAATTTGAACATGAAATTGTCAAAAAATGGTCTGTTTGTGGGCATAGTTTGTCAACAATTTGCTGCATATTCGTTTTAAATGTAAATTTGTAATGTTTACTCTTAATCTGTTGGGAATTAGAAATTGATCTTTAACGTGTGTGAAGTTTTACAAATGATGTCTGTATTTTTTTGTTTGTTTAGGCAGTTTTTCTGAAGGGGCTATTTGTCTTTGCGTTATTTTCAGTTATTTTCTTGGTGTGTGTGTGTGTGGGGGGCTGACAGGGCTGAAAAACAGCTTTCAACATCACAACGGAAAATTGTGTTTGACATTAGTGAAGCCTAACAAGACAACCCGGGGAATCTGCAAAGACGAGACCACTTTCCATGTCCGTCAGTTTAAAACGCAAGCAGGTGTAGCAAGCTGTCAGGCAGATTAATTAAAAAAATTAAAATACAGTATAGCGCACAGACCAAATACAGATGACAGGTAATTTGGCACTGATGAAAGGCACTAATAGGTGACAGGATTGAGTTAATCGCAAAAGTGGGAACTGAAATTAGATTGGTTCTGGTTTCTGCAGAAACACATTTTGGCTTTCATCATCTTATCGCATGAGAATGAAAGAATATCTAATTTATGTTCCAGATTGTTTAACTTGGACTGGCTTGATCATTACGACCTCAAATCTATGCATTTATGATGGCTGTGCAAAACCAGATTCCATCATTAATAATAAGCTTACATGTCATGATTTAGTGGAAAAATTGTAATAAAAAAAAAAAAATTACTTTTAAATAATCATGTATCAAAAACACTCTCAAATAACACTGTGATTGATGGGCGTTCTGTCCCGGTGAATAAATCCTCACGGGTTCCAGCTGACTCCAGAGAAAATCAATAAATTATGTTCAAAAGAAGAAAAAAAAAATCTCTTTACTTTTTATGGTACACTTAGGATCTGCACTGAACCTTTTTCTGTGATTTTTTTATTTTTTTTTTTTTTTATTTTTTTACCTTTTTTTTTGTAAAAAGGAACTGATTGTTTTTTGTTTTTTTTTTTTTGCCTTTTTTCCCCACCCTTGTATTAAGGTAAGCCAAGCTCCACTTACATTTTGCAGGTCTGCTCATGCTTGGTGTCTTCATGCCATGGATGTGTCATGGGAGGTTTTCATGAACGTACCATTTTCTTCTGTAATGCACATTTTTACTCATTTTTTTTACTTTTACCAAGTAAAAAATCTGCATAGATCCAAAAAGATCAATTAATGCAAAACTTTTGAATTGACCTAATATATCCTACAAAGGATCTAGTAGATGTGTAAAAAAAAAAATGTTCCTTCTCTTTCTTTGCAGAGCACGGAGCAAGGGATCACAATTTGTCGAAGTCTTCATGACATGAATTCTCTGGAATGCCCCATGTCATCGTCCTCATCGTCGTCTTCGTCATCCCTCTCCCCCAGTCCTGTGTCGATCTTGCCGCCCACGGCAGGAACTGCCACCCAGAGGCAACTTTCCCACGCAGACAAATTGCGCAAAGTCATCAGTGAATTAGTGGAGACGGAGAAAACTTATGTCAAAGTGAGTCTGACCATATTAGTTTTGCTCTTTAAATAGGATGATTACATTTGTGGTTGAATATCTAATCACAAGCTGAACCTTATTTCATGTTTTGTTTTCTTTTAGGATTTGAGATTCCTCATAGACCGCTACCTGAAACCTTTACAGAAAGAGAATTTTCTGACTCAGGATGAGGTACTTTTTATACAGTGTGATTACAATATGATTATTAATGAAGAAAACTTTAGTTTGACAACATAAAAGTCAGGAAAAAGATTACTTTTAGCAAACAAATGAGATCAAAATTCAAAACATTTTTTTTAAAAGAAGGAACTATACTGATGCTGTCTTTGTAACATTGTTACAACATACAATCCTAAATTGAATTAAACTTTAACTTGCATACTTTTCATCCCTGGGAAGCTGGAGAGCTTGGTAGACTCACACACGGATAAAAATGCACAAAATTGCCTAAGCTGAGATGTAAATTATGATCTCCTTGGGCAACAGAACTGACCTCAACTCTACCATTGGATGAATGAAAGGATACTACACTGAAACTGTTCTAGAAAGGGGAACCAGTCATCTCATCTGAGATTTGGGGAGTTGTGCATCTAGACAGCAAAGCATGCAAGCAGCTTTAACGACTTTCAGATCAAGCAAAGCATCCAAAACTAGCAATACTATGCAGTACGAGCTACTCAAAAAGACGTACTCTGAAAGAAGATGATTACATTGTAATGTCAGCCCGTTTGCTTCAACTACTTTATTGAAAGTTATTATGACTTTATTGTCATGTTTTTTTGTGTGGTCTAGCTGGAGGTTTTGTTTGGAAACCTTGGTGAGATGGTGGAATTCCAGGTGGAGTTTCTGCGAACGCTGGAGGATGGAATCAGACTGGTGCCTGACCTGGACAAGCTGGAGAGGGTGGAACAGTTTAAGGTAAGAAGTGGTTAATTTCAGCACTTCGTGGCAGCAGACAGCGTCTAATGCTCAGTTTTGGTTTCTTTTGTCCATCATGTGTCAGACTCAATTGTATACAATTAGTAATCAATTACTGTATGCCTGTACTGCAACTTTGCTTATTTATTACAGTTTACTTTTGTCATAAAAAAGTACAGAATGGCATCTTTGTTTCCACAGAAGGTTCTGTTCTCTCTTGGTGGTTCATTCCTTTATTATGCTGATCGCTTCAAGATCTACAGTGCTTTCTGCGCCTCCCACACCAAAGTCCCCAAGGTCCTTGCAAAAGGTAAAATGATGCCTGCTAGTCCACAAGTTCAATTATCAGTCAACAATTTTAGCTAGGTGGTAAAGAAAACAACTGTTGTGCGCAAATTAGGCCAGGTATGTCTAATAATAATTAATATAAATTAATAGTAAAAAATAATTGTAATATTCTGATCATATAATAACTGAATGCACAATTGACAACATCAAGTCATTTAAACTTGAATGCATATTGGATTCAATGCATATCAGGTGTGAGACATTTGTGTAACAAGAGAGGGCGTGGTCTTGGAAGGTCAAAGTCCTATGTAAAGGGGTGCAGATTCTTTTCCTCAGCTAAAATGGGCTATAAAAGATTTAACTGACTCTGACAAGTCCAAAATTTTATAAAGTCTTTCAGAGGGATGCAGCACTCTAGAAATATCCAAGCAACTGGGGCGTGATTGCAGAACTATTAAGTGTTTTGTGGCAAATTGTTAACAAGGACGCAAGAAACGTGTGGAGAAGAAAATACGCAAATTAACTGCCAAAGATTTGGGAAGAATCGAGCATGAAACTGCCAGGAAACTATTATCCACCAGTGGTGCCATATGTGGGCAGGTATCATTTAAAACAAGGTAGTTGAGTTGAGAATGGACTCAAGATCAACTCTCAGACCTACTGCCAATTTTTAGAAGACACTTTCTTCAAGCAGTGGTACAGGAAACAGTCGGAACCTTTCAAGAAGATATTTATTTTTATGCAAGACCACACTCCATCACATGTACTCTACTGCATGGCTGGCTAGTAAAGGCCTTAAAGCTGAAAATCTCATGACACGGCTCCCTTCTTCAACTGACCTAAACCCAATTGAGAACTTTTGGGCCCTTCTTAAGCGGGAGTTTGCTAGTGAAGGTAAACAGTACACCTCTGAACAGTGTCTGGGAGACTGTTGTCACAGCTGCACAAAAAGTTGATCCCGAGCAGATCAAGAAACTGACCGACACCATAGAAGGGGCAGCAGTAGCTGAGGTGGTTGAGCAGGTAGGCCAATGACCGAAGGATTGGTGATTTGATTCCTGCTCCTCCCAACTGTCATTGTGTCTTTGGTAAGACACTTAACCTTTTTTGCCTCAAGGTCACCCTTGTAAAAGAGATCCTGATCTCAACAGGCTCTACCTGGTTAAAAAATGAATGGAAGGCTTGTGGCTGTCAAAGGTGGCTGTATTGGTTACTGAGGTTTTTTTATTTTTTCATTTCCAGCTAAAACGGACCCAGATTTTAAAGCCTTCCTTGCTGAGAGGAACCCCAAACAGCAACATTCATGGACTCTGGAGTCGTACCTGATCAAACCCATCCAGCGAGTCCTGAAGTACCCTCTGCTGTTGAGGGAACTCTACTCTCACACTGACCCCGAGAGTGAAGAACACTACCACCTGGATGGTACACGGCCTTCTTTCTCTGCTGTTTTTTCCCTGTTGTGAAATGACATCTGTGCTTTTCATTTTCATCCAACTGTTGAAAACTGTCCCCTTTCAGTTGCAATGAAGGCCATGAACAAAGTTGCAAGTCACATCAATGAGATGCAAAAGCTTCATGAGGAGTATGGAGCTGTCTTTGACCTGCTCATCAGTGATCAGAGTGGTGACAAAAAAGAGGTAACACTCTTGCTGTCATGATGCACTGCAAAAAGAGGTAGCCTAAAAAAGAGAACTCTCATTTTAAGATAGTCACTAGATAGCAGTAAAATTATCTGTCAATGCAGCAAGTAATTTTTACTTAACAAGAAATCTGATAAGATATCAAAATCTAGAAACAAGTATTAAAAATAAGATGAAAATACCAATAGTTAGACCTCAAATTTAATGTAATTCAGCCTAATAATAAATATTCTTCTGCTGGTTCTAAGCAAATGGTTTGTATTTTGAGTTTTTATGCACCTGATTGTAGTACATTTTGATGAAAGTGACAGAAAACTAGTGTTATTAGTGGAAATTACTCATTTTAGGACAAAAATTGATCAAAATGAGAATCCGATTGTAGTACAAGTCAGCCCATCTTGATAAATCCTTGTGAAATCTAAAACTAATACTTATTCTTAGAATATAAATCTACATCTTTTCGGAAATAATGACAATGAATGGTAGTCTAACGTCAAAAATTTTCGAACTTTAAAATAATCTTAAAATTGAACCAAAAATAAAGTGAAATTTAAGTTTTAAATCAAGTTTTCTTTTGTCAAGAGTTTGGAGCAAAAATTATTTGACTAATTTTAATAATAGCTTTCTTATTTATAGATCCTAGCTCTTAATGAGACAAGAAAATGATCAACTGTGGTTATTTTTAGAGCAACGATAAGTTAAAACAGCATAAAACCTGTTAAACTATAATGTATGTCTAAGAACAAGGTTTAAAATCTTTGCAAATATCAAATTGTTTGCAGTGCAGTTCTGGGATACAAAATAAATCTACACATTTAATGACTTAATATCTTTATTTCATGTTTTGTATTTGTCTCATTTTTTTTCCAGGTACCCGACCTCTCAATGGGGGATCTTTTGTTGCATTCGACTGTGGTTTGGATGAACCCTGGAGTTAATTTGAGGAAGGGCAAAAAGGAGACAGAATTGGCTGCTTTTGGTAAAAAAAAAAAAAACAAAACATTTTTTGAGATCCTTGAACATAAATAAAAGGAAAAAGTGATGGCTTTACCATGTGATTTTTTGTGATGTGACAGTATGTAAGTAATTTTGGCCCCATCTTCTACAGGTTCAACTATATTGAAAACAGGCCAAGTTGGCAGTTACTGTGTTTTAATATTGAGCAACAAATGTCCTTACATATTCCATAATGGCAAACTGTTGTTAACCATTTCTCCTGTCATCTTGAAAGAATGACATCAAATCTTCTTTCGTGTCCTTTGATGGCAAACCGCCATAACTTTCTCCTGTCGTCCATCCCATGTTTAGTGTTCAAGACAGCCATTGTGTTCGTGTACAAAAACTGCTCCAAGCACAGGAAGAAAATTGTAAGTACTGATTCGTTTTTTTTTTTTTTCTTTTTTTTTAAAAAGCATCAGTTTCAGTCCGAGTCATGTAGTGATGAAATGTGCATTCCATAGTTTAACAATACGCTGTTCGTTCTGGGGAGATGTTAGTTTGAGAAGGTTTTCTTTTATTTGCTTTTTTTAATCCGGTAAGAGGCTTCACCAGTGAATATAACATTTAACAAAGGTAACTTCTTGATTTGACACATTTTACGAAATGGCTCAAACTCTTGTGGATGGATGGATGGATTATTTATATGAGACATAATGAAACATTTCAGAAGATGTTTGGCATAATAAAAATAAATGAATGAATAAATAGGCTACAAGGACAAAAATAGTGACATTTGACATGTTGAGAGGTTGTCAATGGCGTGGGTTTTGGGCATTGTCCTGCAGGAGGGGCTATGGAGAATAAAGCTGTTCTTCAGTCTGCTTGTTGTACACCTCATGCTTCTGAACCTTCTTCCTGATGGTAATGGGATAAAAAGCGCATTACCAGGGTGGGAGTAATATTTTGCTGTATGTTGAGCCTTTTTCTGGATTCTTGTAGTTAAAATTGAGTCCAGATCCCTCTATCACCTGTCCTCACCATTGACTGTATTATCATGTCAAAATATGTCTATGGTCCTCACCACCTGGGCCAGGTCCCTCCTGTTCTGGGTTGTCTCATTTTGGGACCAAAAATACTCTTGCAGTGAAAGGAATGACGCTTTTAAAAAAATCTTCATACCTTGTGCCATCTTTATGCAATACTCTAATGTAATAGAAATATTATTTTTTCCATTCAATATTACTACCAAAACCTACTATTCCCACAGCTCCACCCCTTCACATTTGATATCATAACATGGCCCCAAATGAGTCAAATCGGCAGTGGTTAATAGATATTCAGGTTTAGAAATGTTTTCTACAGAGACAAACATGGGAAAAACATGATTATGCAATGAGAGTCCAGCTTGCCAGATCATTTGCCTAATTCTTGGTTTCAGTTCTCATGAATTTCTTTCATTTTTTTTATTATAAATATAAATACATATAATATATTCAAAAATCTAGTTTTAGGATTTAAATAAAATTATCTTCCTGGCAGAATTTTTGTTGTCTTATTTTTAGCGCTTCTATCCTTCATAAAGGCTTCCCTACTCTGCACTTTTAATCACTGATGTGAAGTGAAGTGGTAAATTCTTTAAACGTTAGACATACTGTTGAAATTTCTGGAGTATTCTTGAAGGGTCAGTTGACAAAGCATGTTGCCATTCTTTGTGATGGAGCAGGCTGGGAGATTCTATGAAGATGGCTGACATTCAAGCAGATATTTTCAGTGTGGCCCAATGCAAGACTTTATGGCGCTCTCTCCTGTTGAGATGATGCACTGCAGCTGGTGATCGGCTCTTCATTTGTTTTTCTATTAGGGCGGAACACATCGTATGACTGTGAGTGACGACAAAGATCCTTTCCGCTTCCGTTACATGATTGCAACAGATTCTCTGCAAGTTCGCAGTCATGCAAGTAGGTTTATTCACACACGGCAACGTGCGCTTTATGCTGACCTTTGCTTTGGGGATCTGTTGACCTTTACATTTCACTTGTATGACAGCTGATGTTGACAAAAGACAAGACTTGAATCTGAAACTAGAAGTCACAACATGTTTGAAAAAACAGCTAGCTTCTTGTTCTAAGTTTGATTAGACCCATAGGTATGTTTACACTGTATATAATATTATGCGTGCATGTAAGGTCTTCTTTCTTTTGCCTTTTATAAATACTTTTTGAATTTTGGCATTGTCTCTAAAATCCCTGTAAAAGAATGAATATTTGAGTTCAAGTCCAGCTGATTTTTTTTTTTTTAATCTTTTGGAGTGGCAGGTTTTTAAAGTTGCACTACAATACTTCTTATCTCTTTGAAATGGACAACAATGTGTGATACTTTTTTTAGTTTGTAATTTTTTTCACAAAAAAAAAAGTTCTGTAGTATAGATGTTTATTTAGTTTGCTAGAGATGACAAAGGCAGTAACTACAGCATTTGGGTTTAATATGGGGGGAAAAAAGACTACTTTTGGAAGTTTTTCATGCAACACAATGTTTTATTACCCTAACAAGCCAAAGAAAATGAGCAAAAAGAAAGGGCAGTTTTTCTTTCCATATCATAGAGTAATGTTAAAAGATAAAAATGTTATTTCTTCATCAAAGTTAGTCTCATAAAGTTAATTTAGCATGTTTTTTAATTGTATCCCTTAAAAAGTTTAGATGACATTGTGTTAAATTTGCGGTTTTTGTCAGGTCATCATTGTAAATGAGACTGTTCTCACCTGATCCTCATGGTAAAATAAAGGTTTAATAAAACAAATAAAAGTTTTATGCTGAAATAAAAACATTAATTGCATGAGAAGAAACCTAAATGTATAGAAAATATATTGAAATAACACTTTACCTCTTAAGAGTCTTAGGAGGTCAAAAATGCTGCTTTATTGTGAAAAATCAAAGCCTTGCAATTAATTGTAATGAATTTCCCTTCTTTCAGATTCTGAAGCAACAACAGCTTGTGAAATTGTTCACATGAAGTCTGAGTCAGAGGGAAGACCTGAGAGAATTTTCCAGTTGTGCTGCAGGTATTTCTTGAAGCCAAAAAGTCTTTGCACTTTGTCAATGAAAAGGACATATCTAGAACCTTAAATATTTGTCGATTATTCCATTCTTTACAGTTCGCCTGACAGCAAGAAGGACTTCCTCAAAGCCGTCCATTCCATCCTTCGGGAGAAACAACGTCGCCAGCTTCTTAAATCGGAATCCTTGCCCCTGAACCAGCAGTATGTTCCTTTTAGTGGTAAACGGCTTTGCTTCCTTAAAGGTGTCCGGCCTTCCGTGAACAGAGCAGGTGCACATTTTTTTTCCTTTAGTGTGCATGAACTTGATGAATCAATAATTCTGCAGATGGTTTGTAACACTTATTGATTTACTTCCCCGTTGTTTAGCTTCAGCTCCATCTCGGACGTTGAGCCGCAAAAGGGTTTTGAAGAACAAAATAACTGTGGACTCTGACCTGATCTGTCACGGCACTAACAACAATAGTGACTCTTCTCACCGTCCATCTCCCCTGTCCGCCAACTCGCCACTCTCCAATCACCCTCTGAGTAAGCCCCAAAAGCCTCACAAGGAAGACACGGATTGTTGGCTGGAGGAGCAATTCAACTTGGGCTGCTATGAAGACCAGTGTGAAAGCATCGAAGAGAAGGTGAAAGAAAGTGACATTCTGAGCGACGACGACGAGTACTGCAAGTCTGTTCGATCCGATTCCGCTGATTCAGACGGTTTGAAGGCTAAGATGGAAGAACTTGATTTACAAGACGGGAATCTGAGCAGAGAGGCGGAGTTCGAAAGTGAGACCTCACCGAGTTTGGAAGCTGACCGAACGAAACACAAGAACGATTTTGGCTCTGTGGATTCTCTCTCATCCTGTGGTGTCTCCATCACGAGCAGCACACTCTCACCTGTGAGGCTAGCGCCCTTCAAGCACTGTGTAGTGGAAAGCACCACAAACAAGGACAGAGACGTCATCTGGGTGCAACGAGATGACTTCAGCGGTGTTTGCAACAGTGACGTCTTCTGATGAGAATATACCAAACCAGATGAAGAAAAGGGACTTCTGAAAAGGCAAGAAAATACTGAAGTTAGGTAGAAGCTTTAAGAGAACATTAAACCGTTCTCATGTTTTACGCCCAACCTGCCACATCCTGACAATCCTTAAATAAAGAAACCCCAGGGGAATTAATAAAAATAAAAGGATTTCTTTTTTTGAGCCTGTTACATGGGATTCTCAGCAAAAGTAAACCACAGTCGTCACCATCCCACTGTAATTGTATGTGAAGAAAAAAAAAACAAAACACTAGAGTGTCTATTTATTTACTGCGAGTGCTTAGTACAGGCAGCTATGGTCCCGTGCATGCACGTTGCACTAAAGAGGACCTCACCGCGCTGTTACCTTTTGGTCAAATGATCTATTTTTCAACCCAGGAATGTGGATGTTCTATTTTTTTGTTTTTTTTACTCTTGTCTTTGTATTGTAACTTTCAAGGGCTCTGATTTCTTCAGGGGCTCTTGGCTTAATGACTGCTATATAGTAGTCAGCAACTTCTAACTAGCTTTATTGTGCATTTTATTGCTTATTTAAAATTTGATGTATATTGGTGTACATTCAGGAGTAAGACTGTGCTTTTCTCTTGCATTATGCTTTAATCTTTTTTTTAAAACCCCTTTTTTTAAAATAATTTTAAAATGAGTTGTATCTTTAAGTTTTCTTTGTTTATATATATAATGTGTCAGCAACCAAGTATTTCATTTATGATTTAGATTTTGACTGTTAATTGCCTGAATTTGATTTCATTTTAATATCATGAAATAAAAACCCGGACCTAAATAATAAGCCTTATAAATGTCCTCACCCAAATAAAATGTCATTTTAGAAAAAGTATGAAGTATCATTCCCTTCTATCCTTTTTACTAGAAATTCCCTTTTTTACATTAAAAATTTAACTTAAAGAATGACTTATTTTATTTATAGAAATGTGTTCCCCCAATTTATTATTAAATAAATACCCCCCCCCCCCCCCATTCACTGTATGCCACACTGCTTTTCTCCACCAGGGTGTGCTGTTTCACTGTCATCTTAACTGCTTGAACTCAAGATGCACAACTCAATGGATGTATTTAATATGCACTAAATATCAACATGTGAGTGCAGAATCTAAATCATTGTGAGAAAATTAGATTAAAATAAACACTTTTTGTGCTTTTTTAAGAAAAAAATGTTAGTTACTCTGGTTTTTAGATTTTGACTTATTATGTAAGGACTTCTACTGTGAAGTACAATCACATGCCCTAAAAGGCACGTTTTGTGAAAAACCCTGTGACTCATCTTTGTACTCTGAAAGCTGTTCATACTTTTAAAAAAAGTGAAACTTCATAGTTTACTATGTTAAAATAAAATTTTCAATTTAATTTTGTGTGAATTTTGTTGAATTTTTGATCAGGTTTGATTGGAAGACCAACTTTCAAAGTGCTAGCAGACATTGACGAGCATGTGACATTTAACTGAGCTGCTCTTTAGTATTCATATCAGCTTTGTGTGTTAGGATTATTCTCCTGGGACTCCCACTAAAGAGAATGAATAGATTTTTTTCTGGGTTAATTAAGTTTGTCTATAGACATTTTGTCAGGGGGTTTCATGTCAGATTGATTGGCTCCCGCATTGTGAAACTGAATCCACTGCCAAGTAAAATGTCAATTCTGACTTGTTATGGATTTTGTTTGAGAAGATCCACACTATGACACAGCTGACTCTCTTTTCCCCCCCTTTTTTTTATAATGTCACAGTATTGAACAGCAAACAAAAGTTCAGATATTTTGTAGCAGAGGTGATTCAATGTCTGACTCATAAATTGATTTGAAACTTCCAGATTACCTGAAATACATTTTTTAAGACTCTAATTTGAGTCTTTTTTTTTCTGCGCACGTTGACTAAAATGTGTTGGTCTGTAGGGAGAGATAATCTGTCATCTGCCCCTGTAACCTGAAGATTATTCTCCTCTCATCAGCACCGGTGTTCAGAGAACCACTGCCAATCCATCTGCTCCTTAATCCACAGTGACTGGAGCCAAACCTCTACACGCGCACACGCAAACCCGCAAACAGAATTAGATCAGGAGTCCTTTCACCTTAAAAGCTGAGGGTTTGAACAATTCAGTTTAAGATGAAAGCATACACTTTAAATTGTACAGTATAGCTGCTTTGTAGAACAAAAAAGGAGATACTTGAATAATAATTGTAGCCTTTAGCTTCAGTCATTCTTTTGCTTTAAATGGTTTTATTGTGAAAGGTTACACAGGAAGTTTTAGTTGATTGCTTTGGAATTAACCGTTTTTGGCGCTCCCGAGCTTCGTGAGTCCTTGGAGGCGCACAGTCTGTTGGACATATACGCGCTGCTGCCACTTTTCCTGTGCTGGGAATGTGACTCAACGATGGGATCCACTTTACATCACTTGTTGTGCGTTTCTCCAGTGGCGTGGAAGTGATGCGTGGTGGGGGGGAGAGACTCAAGTTGGGAGTAAATAAATAAATAAAACTCTGCTTGTGCGCACCCGCCATGGAGCGTGGACTGCATCCTCATTTGGATTGGATCTCCTTCTGACTGTCATGGTCTCACTGTTTGCGGCGAGTTCACCTGGAAAAAAATGGAGCAGCGGAAGAGACTTTTCTGCTGTGTTTTATTTGCGGCGGAGCTCTGTGTTGGTTCTGCTCAAGTCCTCAGAATCGGTAAGCGCAACAGCTGTTTACGCACGCAAGTCTCATCTTTTTGATTCAAAGATAAGACTCAATGAGCATAATCTATAATAGTACTATCTTCTATTTACCATATATTTAATTTGTATTTCAATGCATTGTTATTTGGGTACTGAATCGCGTAGATTAGGTTTGAAGACATGAACGGAGAAAATATTGTTCTTAAAAGCCTTTTACACAACCAAAAAATAATAATCATACAGAGAAAGTCACACTGAAGGTAGAAAATGAACATTTCCACTTTTACTTTAGCAGATCACAATTGTTTTAAATTTTATTTTGCACATCAATTTACCATGCCTAAAAAGGTTGATCAAATCATAGTATTGTTGTGTTCTTCATCAAATAATTTATTTGCAATTTTTACAATTATTTTCTAAATACATGTTTTTCATGCAAACCCGTCTGAAAAAGCAACATTTTGCTGAAAAAACGTTCAGGTACTCAACAAAAACAGCAAATTGATTCCTTCTTTTTCTATTCTTCAGTTTTCACTCAAATTATGTCCCTCTAAATCATTCTCTTTTGTGCTGTTATAGTTTGCTGCTAAAGTTAAAGTGAATCAGAGAGCTGCTCTTAAGGCATAACACTGGAGAAGGGTCTTCATTATCTGTGTATCTCAGTAATTGACCAGGGTTCATTTGTGGAGCAAAATGGAAGAACTGAGAGTTGGTGCCACTGTCACCTGTCCTTATCTTAAAAAAGGTTAGTGCTGTGTGTCCACATCTAGACTGAAAACTTACTATTTCTGTAAATCATTCCAATTTTTAACATATTTCTTTAGCATTTTTATAAATCATGCTGGACACAGTAGTACATTCTTTACTAAAAGATTTGTAGTAAAATGCACATTTCCACATTACACGTTTGTTTTGTGAGCTACATTTTTGCAACTAGTTTAAATTAGATAAAGGTTAGAAAACTGTTAGGAATCATGCTTGGAAAATTAGATTTTTACAAATGCCAAATTATTGATTTGAAGAAAATTGTCTTAAAAAGCCACATATGTGATTAGAGGTTGACATCCATCAAATAAATAATATTTAGATTATTATATGAGCTTTGAATAATACTTAAAGAATAAAAGGAAACAAATGATTTGGTGTCATCTGAAAAGTTTATCCAAAACGTGGCCAATCAACAATAAATTAAGTTTGTCTCCACAGGCTGTATCACTTAAAGATTTAAAGGCCCTTGAATGCAGCATCCTTATTGGCCATCTGGAGTAGCAAAGCTTAATCTTGTATCTAATTCATGGCATTTTAATGTGCACATGTTTGTATAAGACCTGTTCTTGGTATAAACATCCTTTAGTTACTTGTAGAAAATCCATCTGCACATGCAAAAGATTTGTCCAGTGGAGTTTAGCTCTGGGTCACTTCATATTATCAGGGCTACTGAGAACCTATCCATTCAGCCTATGAATAAACACTGTTAGAAACTGCCCAAATGCTATATTTTTTCAGTCAAATTGAATTTATAGGGCTTTTTTTTTTAAAGGTAACTTGTTTAAATTGAAATTGTTAAATCTCTAAGCTATTAGGAACACTAATGAATCTATTAAAAGCATATTTTTGGAATTTTGCCCTCACTTTGGTGGAGAGCTCTCCTCTGAGGTGTGATCATTCATCATGTTGGCAGAGTACAAAGATTTTAGCTGCAAAAAAGAGCGAAACTCGGCAATGGAATTACATTCCTGACCTTAATTATTTCTTTGTATTGACCGTGTGGTTTCTTTGTGAGCTACAGAAAGAGTTTAGTAGGAGAGTTGGAGCAGAACTACATCTGTCCAGTCTTCTTTTGTTCCAAAGCTGTTCATTCAAAACACAAATTTATGCAAATGCCTTCAGGAATTTTTGGTGTCTTGTCCTTATTATAATTTTTTATCTTTATTATAATTTTTTTGTTCCACTATCTTGCAAATTTAAAGTTTTTCTTCTAGCCAATTGGTTTAACGTCAGTCATTTTAATAATAGAATAACTGGAGGAGGCAAATATTTATTTCTTGATCGCTCCCTGTTTCACTCTTTTTTTAGCATTTGTTGAAGCCATTTGCTTTTTTTTGGAGGAATTGCAATAATGTTGCTGCTGCCTGCATAAAAATGAAAACCTTGTTCCTTTTTATTTACAAGGAAAGTCAGAGTGTAAAAAAATGACATAATTTACTGATCTAGTTTCAGAGGAAAACATACTGTATTCCTACTTAAATGTTATTTTTCTAAGCTGTCAAAGTGGTGTGACAGCTGTGTCAGGTCCTCAGGGAATGCCGGCCGGCTTGTTTTCCATGCTGCCCTGCTTAAGCACACCTGATTCACCTCATCCTCCAGCGCTGCAGAAGCGTGATAATGGCTGTCATCAAAGGCAGGTGTGTTTGAGCAATGTAGGATTGGGAAAAAAAAGGTGGACAGTGTTCCCCGAGGGCCCAAATTGGGAAACCCTGAGCTATGAAGTTGTGTTTTTTAATGAAACCAAAATAAAGTGTACAATTTTCCTAAAGGAGTGTTTAATTAAATGGAAAGGCAATACTTGAAATATTTTCAACCATACACAACTGAGCTAAGTAGAAGTGAGCATTGTTTCAGTTTTAGATCATTCTCATGAATCGATATGGCTTCTGTACCCCAGTCTGTCTCCTTTTCCTGGGTGTACATCCTAGTCCTCTCTCTCAATTCTGCTGTTCTCCTTTTAATACTGATCTGCTCTGATCCTTCCAAGAACTGCTTTGCTTTTACCCACAGCCAGCCCCCAAAGTCTTCTAATCTCCTCCAAGAAATTGCCCCTCTGGCGTATTTCTAATTTTTGTTGAGAAAAGACAAGTTTTTCTGTAATATTCACATTCTGCTTTCATAAACCCCTTTAGTGTTTGTTGTCCTTTTTGACCTATATTTCTAAACAACCTCTTCTGGTTATTCATGCATTTTAATTTGGATCTTAAAATGTCAACTGATGGCATTAAAACGATCTTAATTCATTCCTTTCTAAATGTACAAAAAATAGTTGATAATAGTGATAATGATTTCCCCATTTGTTTCTCTTAGATATTATCTGGTGTAAAATAAACAATAAACTGATGAGGTTCTAAGTTTATATCTTTGTAACTGATGTAAATGGATCAAAGTTTCTTTTTTTCTGAAATAATTTCCCATGGAATGTGTGTTTTGAACTCAAATAAAAGAGACGGCAAGCAGACTTAATAAAAAACCTAAACTTTGTATTAAATAAATAAAATTATGGCTCAAATAACAATATATGTTAAAAAAAAAAGCCTCTCACCCTCCATGGGTGGTACCTCATCCCTAAGCTCGGGTCATTTACCAGAGGGCTGGGAGCTTGAGGGTCCTGCGCGGTATCTTAGCTGTTCCTAGCACTGCGCTTTTCTGGACTGAAATGTCTGAGGTCTCTCCAGGGATCTGCTGTAGCCACTTCTCCAGTTTGGGGTTATAGCCCGGGTGCTCCAATTACCACGGGCACCACTGTCACTTTGGTACTGGTAGCTTGGTACTGTCACATCCACCACAACAGCTTTCCTCTGTTCTTTATCCACCGCTTACAATGTCTGGTTGGTTCACTATTACCATCCTGTCCATCTGTATCTGGAAGTCCCACAGGATCTTTGCTCTCTCATTCTCTACCACTTTCTGAGGTGTTTCCCATTTTAACTTTGGGGTTTCCAGTCCATATTCTGCACACATGTTCCTGTATACTTTTCCAGCCACTTGGTTGTGGTGCTCCATGTATACTTTCCCAGCCAGCATCTTATACCCTGCAGTTATGCCCAGTGCTTGTTCCTGAGCAACCAGGATGAGCTCGTATCTGCTGCTCTATAGGCCAGCCCTTTCTAACCATTAGTAGGACTTCTTGATATCAGCCACTTCAGTTATGGTTTGGTGGTACATCCCATGCAAGGGCTTGTCCTCCCATGAGGATCTGTCCTCCAGCACTGCATCTTCTGCTGTCCATTGCCTGAGACATTTACTGAACACACTGTCAGTTGGAGCCTTGAGCTTGATGTTTTCATGCATCCTGGATGTCTCATCCTGGATGGTGGCTTCCACGCCCACTAGTGCTCGGCCTCCTTCCTTGCGGCTAGCATACAGTCTCAGGGTACTGGATTTGTGATGGAATCCTCCATTTATGGTGAGGAGCTTTTGTGTCTTGACATCCGTGGTCTCTATCTCTTCCTTTAGCCATCTTATTATTCCAGCAGGGTATCTGATGACCGGCAGTGCGTAGCTATTTATTGCCCAAGTCTTGTTCTTGCCATTGAGCTGGCTTCTCAGGACTTGCCTTACTCATTTTTTTGTTGCGGTTTTCCTTGTTGCCTGCTCCAGGTTGCCATTTCTCTGTGGAATTCCAAGGTACTTGTAACTGTCCTTAATGTCTTCTTTTGTTCCTTCTGGGAGTGAGACCGCTTCAGTGTGGACTACCTTGCCTCTCTTTGTCACCATCCGACTGCATTTTCTCAGAGAGACCATCCATTGAGCATTGTTGTTATGTGCTGTCTCTTTCTCCCATATACATTTCCAATACTGTTCAGTTTCCAGCCTTGGTGGGTCAGCCTGCTGTTTTGACCCTGCCACTGAGCGTACACTTTTGCAGGTTGAGTACAGCCTGTTCCATCTGGCTTCATTGTCTCTTATGTACCTCTTTAGGCGGCTGCTCAAGGCCAGGACCCTTTGTTTGGCAGTTTCCAGTGCTTCAGGTATGGGAATCTGGCTGTATCTCTTAGGCACTTGCTTTTTCATTGCACCTCTTTGGGTCTCTGTCATCTGACTCGCTTCCCTCTGAGCTGTCTTGATCTTAGCCTCTAAATGTTGCTTCCATGGTGGGTATTGTTTTCTCCCATGGTTGCTCTTATAGCCAAGGATCTCAAGGATCACTGCTGCTGAAGTGTAAACTAGTTCATTGGTTTATGTGATTGTTGTGGTAGGAATTGCCCTCAATGCTTCATTCAGAGTTTCCAGGAGACTTTCAGGTGGTACTTCACACTCAAGTGTTGTAGTTGGTGTCGGGGTTGTCTGGTGTTCATTCTAGACATGATCTTGTCTTTCCGGTCAGTTGCTGCCTCGCTCAGTGTAACGATGGTTATTGGGGCTGTATTCCCAAATTCTTGTTTGATAGTGTGGGATGGCCTCCCCACTGACCGGATGTTGTGGCTGTGGATATTGTGGTACAATTATGTTGTACTTCATCAATCTTAAGTTGTGATAGCAGTTGTTGTTTTTGGATGTTAGAACATTGAGCTACTAGTTGTTTGGCAGTTAGCCTTGATTGTGGATTTCGAAGTATCCATTCACTCCACATTCTCTGTATGTAACCTCTCTGAGTAGGATTACTTGAACAAAACCTTGTTCTCACATCTAGTCCATTTCCGTCTTGTTCCAGTATCCCACTTTCCATCAAGGTGCTCTGGTTCCCCAGCACCTGACGTAGACCTTGTTTGGCTGGGTGATGCCTGAGCTGGCATGACATGTGTTTGTTTCATTGTCTCTCAAGGTGTTATGAGGTAGGCAGTAGCGTTAGGGGTCTTGCCCAAAGACCCCCACTGGATTATGTTAAGAGCTCACGGTTGTTATGTTAATTGGCCCATCAATAGCCCAATCAATTGCTCATTGCTCAGTCCTCTGAGTATCACCTGGGAATCCAACCCTGGTTTTCTGCACTTAACCAACTGAGCTTTTATATATACATACCTTGGAATGAAAACTTCTGAACTCTCGATCTACTGGAATTCCACAACTTCTAGAATGACCATGGATGTCAATTTGACATTTTTGTACATAATTTGGATTCTATTAGAAAGTTCCAATTCATGGTAGCCTCCACAACCTCCATGGATAAATCGATTCATTGATTAATCGTTACACCTGTAAGTTAATATGGCTGCTTTGGTCATTTGAGGTAGAAATACTCAGAATTCTTTTTTGTTTTGAATTTTTTATGATAAAACACTGTCAGAATAAAATACACACGTTTAGGAAAAGTCAGAGTCTTTCTGGTCCAATTTTTAACAGAATTTTGACGTTGCAAATTTAGAAATCAGTCAAAATGACAGTAGTTCTAGTGGTAAACCAACTGTTATATTGCACCATTTTAGGAAAAGCAATAAAGTTCACATCATTTTAGAGTCACGTGAACTTTTATGTTCAGCTTCACTAAAGCAAGGTAAAACACCTCATTCAGACTCTTACTTAGCAACCTGTTTACCTGAAGTGCATACTCTTATTTTTTTTGGTGCAAATCAAAGTAAAAGAAAATTTGAGCTCCGACTAATCAAAAAGGGGAGTTGTGAAACATTTGACAACCACGGTGAGCAGCAGACATATTTCAAAATAAGAGATGTCAGGAGGACAAGCAGAAATTTCTGATGAAAGAGGAGAAGAGGAGGTGGATGAGCAGTATTTATCAGGAGAAGATGAAAATTGAAGGGCTGCAAATGCACTGTGATTGAGTGAGAACATTAAAGCAGATGAGCAGATACAGAGGAAAAAAAATATGATTGAAAATTCTCAATGCACCTTTTAGGGAGTAATTTGGTCAGCGTAAAGCTCTTTACGTTTCCAGCCTCTGTATGTGTGTTTACATTTAATGCTGATAAAATTAATGCAGAAATCCCAGAAAGATTCAAACAGCCATTAGAGTCCTACAGTTGTTTGTGTTTTAGACCAGATGTTTTTTTAATTCATTTTTTGATGATGAATAATTTTTCATTATTCAAAAGCGACATGAATGCTTTTAGTGCTCTGAAGTTCGCTAATGTCTTTGATAGAAAAAAAAAATCACTATTTTAAATTTAAGTGCAGCAGTTTCAAGCCTCAGTAGATTTAAACCTGCCCCTGAAGAAGACATGACAAACGACTAATGCAAATCATAATTATATGTAATTAAATAGTGAAGTAAATGATGGATGAGGAGAGATACTCCATCAAATGAAAATGAAACCAAGCATTTTTCACTGAAACTGATCAGATCTGTTTGACAGTTTGGTACAGCACTTGTCTGTAATCTTTTTCTTTAATAGTATAGTTTTCTCTAAACATTTCTCTATTCAGAAGAATAAATATTTTAGCCTAATTATAAATTTATATATTCCATTCTTGAGATACTTTTCGCTCTTTCTTTTGATAAAAGAAAATGATTTTCCTCAAAATTTGACAAATGTTTTAAAGCTAAAAGAGAAAGAGGGATCTGGAACATGCTCGGGTCATGTGTTGATGTTTTTATTTTTTCCTGGCGGGCATTGAAATATTGTTTTCCAGAGAAAAGAACCATTTGTGTTGCTTTGTTCAAGATCATTACCTTTCGAAATAAATTACATTTTAAAAGTTCAAATAGAGAAAAAGCCACCAAAAGGGTTCAAAAGACACAATGATTCATAGAGTCTTTTCACAATCTAAACATATTTTTTACAAAAAAAACCCAAAAAATGTTTAGCTAGGAATTTCTTTAAGTCTGTGCATTATCTCTAGGAAAAACAAAGGGCCTGTTTTCATATGTCTGTAGCAGAAATAATATTCTCTAAAAATGTCTTTACAGAGAAAAACATTTTTGTCACAGTATCTGAACTGATGTGTTTTGACTCATCTAGACCTCAACAGAAAGCAGTTTGCTGCTATTACTTCTGCTTTTACATGATAAAATACAATCATGGTTTCTCCATTTCATCTGGCTTTTCAATTCAACTCTGTACCAGCATGACAAGATGCTGATGGGGATTTGATGGGCACGTTCCGAAGTCTGCCTGACTATTATTGTTTTTTTAAGAGTGCTGACAGCAGGTATTATGTAGCTCTGAAACCTAGCACTGTGCAAGACAGGAAAGCTAAAGAGCAACTTTTTTAGCTTTTAAAATCTTTGTCTTTGAGGAGAGAGCTTCTGAAATGTATCTAGATTTGCAAAATTCTATAGAAATGTTAGTCTTTTATACTTTCTTGTTGTATTAGTTTATTGCAAAGATATTTAAAATAGCATATTTAAACAAACAACAATTACATTTAGGGATTCATGAAATGTCTGATGTCTTAAATCCAGCAACTGCTGCAGATACATTATAAAAAAGATTTCTGTTTGCATAGTTTTTTTTGGTATAACATTTAATGTTTTTCATAGAAGTCTGCCATTTTTTAATACTTTTTAATTACTTAGCTAAAATGTGTTCATCATATTTTGTGCAACAACAATGCTTTTACTTTTTTTTTTAACAGTTTTGTGTAACTAAGAGTGAAAAATCTAAAATGAAATGAAAATTTCTGCATTTCTGCACTGCAAAAAAGGCAGCTCAATCATAGGAAAAGAACAGTAATCGTTGGAAAGTGGTAATATTCTCTGTCCACGCAGTAGGTAATGTTACTTAACAAGAAATCCTATAATAAGACATCAAAATCTGGAAACAAGGAGGTCCATACAAGCCTTAAAAAAGGAAAAAGTAAGCTAATAAAAGCTAACTGTTTGCTATTATTGCACAAAATTTTATGTTATACAGCCCAATAGTTAGTATTTTTTGCTAGATCTAAGCAAATACTTTGTATTTTTTTAGTTTTTATGTGCCCAATTCTACTACATGTTGATTGTGACAAGTACTAAGTGGAAATGAGTAATTTGTGATAAACAAAATGAGAATATGATCTTAGTATAAGTTGTTCAAACCCTCAATAAGTCTGAATCTAACATTCTTAGAAGATTCCTTTAAGAATGTTCCTTCAAGAACATTCTTAGAACATAGATCATAGAACATAGATCTTAATTTGCAAGTTTCAAATAATTTGCAGTGTAGACGTAAACAATGCACTAACTTTTTTTAGATTTTGAAAGTCTTTTGAATTATTTTGACGTGTGAAACATCAAGTGGTATCATTGTATTCTTGTCAAAAGTACATCTCTTTTAAATGCATTTCGATGGAAGAAAGTTCACTTCTGTTTTATGTGCTTTCCATCTTTATCTTTGTACAGGGGGGATTTTTGAGACCCGGGAAAGTGAGTTAGTGAGCATGGATGAGCTGGCCTTCAAGTTTGCCGTAAATCACATAAATCGGAACAAAACCCTGATGCCCAACTCAACTCTGACCTACGACATCCAGAGGATCAACATCTTTGATGGCTTTGAGGCGTCAAGAAGAGGTAGGAACTGATGCCAACTCAACAAGACTGCAGAGAGTGACCAAGTTTAATCAACCATTGTCAAAATATTCCAATCTTGTGAAATATGAGTGGGCATATTGTTATCCATTCATAAATAAACATGATGCTGTTGTATCAGGGACCATTTGCATTACAAATGAACACCAATGGAAGCTTTAATTATACTTTCATCATGCCACTTAAGTGTAATGAGGCAGAGGATTTATCCATCAGGCTGAATCAAAGTAGGAAAATGATGAAAGTTTCATCTGTTTCTTTCTCCTCTCTATGATTTGCATAAAAAACCTTAATATTTCAATGGTTGCTTTTATAATAAATGCTAAAAAAATATAAAAAAATAAAATAAAATCATAAAGTCGTTGTTGGAATTCTAATTTGTTCTGTTTATCCACATAAAAACTGAACAAAAAACCAAAAGCTAACTGCACTTTTGTTCATCAGTGTGCGACCAGCTGGCCCTGGGGGTGGTTGCTGTGTTCGGCCCCTCTCACAGTTCTTCGGTCAGTGCCGTTCAATCTATCTGCAATGCTTTGGAAGTCCCTCACATCCAGACTCGATGGAAGCACCCATCGGTCAACAACAAAGACACCTTCTTCATCAACCTCTATCCTGAGTACACCGCCATTGCTAGAGCCATCCTTGATGTAGTCACATTCTTCAAGTGGAAGAAACTAACAGTGATCTATGAAGACAGCACAGGTGAGCTCTACTCAGTTTGTCTTTTAACCTCAAGGCAAAGCTCGTTCTCAGCCTTAAGCACGTTTGACATGTCAGGCAAAGACCTGAAAGGATAAGACGGTTTTCTGGACCTCCCATGCATTTATATACCGTCATTATGATTCCAAAATGTATTTCTGTCAACCAAAATCAGCCCTTTGTGACAGCCAGTTAACCTGTGACGGGGAACCGGTTACCCACATCAAGCAGCAGCAAGTTCCCCTTCATAATTCAGAAAGCCAAAGCACAATACAGATGGCATCAGAAGTCCAACTACTACTTTCAGAATATGAAATTTAAATGTCAGGGCTTATAGATATTTTTTTTCCTTCTGTAATTTTCAGTTGGAATTGCATTTCTCCAAAATGTCAGCACGTCTACTGCATGGAGCTGTGTGCTCGCTTTGCAAACAAAGCAGAGAAAGATAGACGTTGTTGTCCTGAAGTGACCTGCAGATGTGTGATTATGAAGGGAATTGGGACGTTGTTTTATAGAATTTTATTTTGTGTGACTTGTTAGGAAAAATAGGGCAACTTGTTTAATAGAAATATATAGTTTTCTTGTTGTAACATTTGAAGTTTTGGATAGTAAAATGATAATACATTTAAACAACTAAATTACTTGATTCTACATTCCAAAGTATTTTTCTTCTTTCAATACTTTGTGAAAAGAAGGAAAAAAACAACACTTTAATACTTTATTTTTTTTCTCTTCACAGGTTTAATGCGGATGCAGGAATTAATCAAGGCTCCAGCAAAATTAAACTTGAAAATCAAAATTCGCCAGCTCACCCCAGGTAACCAGGACGCTCGACCACTGTTGAAGGAGCTGAAGAAGGACAAGGAGTTTTTCATCATCTTTGATTGTTCTTATCGCATGGCTTCAGAGCTCCTGATGCAGGTCTGTGTGGCTCTATTTTCTGTTGGGAATTTACAATGTGCAGGATTTTCAAAGAGACTCTTTAAATCTTTTAACTTTGTTTTCCAATAATTATTTCGGCTTTGAATTACTTAGTTTTCTTCAGAATACACATTTTTTGAAAGATAAAGTATCTAATCATCTAAATTACAAAGCTACAAACTTGTTTTTTTATACTTAAAAAAAGTACTTAATATTTGTACAATTTTTGTTGCGATTTGGTGTCACATTGTATTTTATCCTATTTAAAATGTTGCCTGTAATACTCATTTCTGAATTCTTCTATTTCTTTGTTTGTGGTGATGCAGCTGTCTTCAATGGGAATGATGACCGAATACTACCATTTCTTTTTCACCACATTAGTAAGTGAAAAATGAATAAATATTTCGATTATTTTATGTACTCGATTGATGTTTTAAATGAAGCTTTGTGTTAATCTGGGGTCATACTGCCGTCCGTGTTGGTTTCAAGTCCCACTTCGATCACCTTTTGATCTATTTTAAAAGTGTTCCCAGTGGCCTTTAAGATATGATTATGCCATTTATAAGACAAAATCAAAAAGTCTTTGTCATTTTCTTGAACATAATCTCTGCTGAGCAGCGCTAGTTTATTAGAAATTTGCCTCTGAGTTGTGGGCGGGACTAGTGGGGAGGAGCAACCCCTGTAGAAGGAAGCTTGTACTCCTCCCAGTGTAATTTCTGCAGCACAAATACAATATTTTTCAAACAGCATTTTTTTCTGTTCCTGATTCACAGTAATTTGAACAAAGACATACTCAGAACTGCAATTTTTAAGCTTAATTTTCATAACAGATATCATCAGAAAAATTCCCAAAAGGCATATTAAAGACACCAAGAACACGATACAGATACTTTTCTACATTTATATATGTCCTTGTTACGTCTAAAATTTGTCTTTGTAGGACTTGTTTGCTCTGGATCTAGAGCCGTACCGCTACAGCGGGGTCAACATGACGGGTCTCAGACTGCTTAACTTTGACGACCCGTTGGTGGCCTCTACAATGGACAAGTGGGCCATGGATCGACTGCAAGGTCCCAAACAAGAAAAAGGACTAATGGAAGGAGTCATGACTGTGAGCCCATTTTTATTTAAACCGTTCAGGATAGTCGCAAAGCTTTGCAAGTGATGCGCTTTCAGTTTTATTCCCGCATTGTCTTGTTTTTGGAGTAATGTGCCACAAAAAACTTTCTGCATTTGCTGCTTCACACCAGGCACTCTCTTGGCTTTTGTTAACCTGCTTTTTACAGTTCATGTTCTATGTGCCCAACTTCAGAGTGCTGAAAAATATCTCTCCCTGCCTCTTCTGCAGACAGATGCAGCTTTGATGTATGATGCAGTGTACATGGTAGCTGTTGCGGCTCAAAGGGCCACTCAAATGACCGTCAGCTCCCTGCAGTGCCACCGCCACAAACCGTGGCGCTTTGGCCCACGCTTCATGAATCTGTTCAAAGAGGTAAGTGTCAGATCACAGGTTAAAAAAAAACAAAAAATGTAAAAGTCCCGCACCATTAGTTGCACTTCCTGTTGCCTTTAGGCTGACCACCATGCGTTTTTCCAGCCTTTGTTTTTGCACATTTTTAAAGCCCTGGAGAACATTCAGGCTGGCAATGACCTTGTATTAGTAATAAAATTCAGCCAAAGTGCATGTCAGGTCATGACCTAGTATATTTTATTGACCCCATGTGACAGGCCACACTTAAACTGAAAGTACTTGGCATGAACATACACAGGGTTTATGTACTTTTAAGTTTAAAGCGTGTGCTCCAGCCTGCCTGACAGACTGAATGCCTACAGACAGAAATGAGGTCTTTGATGTTTGGATCTTTTAAGCCTTGAATCCAGCAGAGAACTGTTGCCTGCCACAGAGAAGGGAAAATTATGGCTCCATCCCTTTGCTCACATTTATTTTTCCTATTTTGCCCTTTTCATCGCCTCTTTCTCCCCATTGTAGTTTTTTAGCTTTTAGTTTTGTCACTGCCCATCTTGCACACCTGCTTTGTCACACATAACCATTCTGATAAATAAAACTGATGATAAATCTGTCTCACAGTTCAGTTGTAAATTCTATGTGTAAGAAAACATGGTATTTTCTCCCGTTACATACATTTGTTGTTTTAATAGGTTCATTTATATTTTTCAGTGGTGTTTTAATGTTTAAAAGCAAACTAAACGTTATACTGCTTTCACAAAGCACAATGAATTATTTATACCACACACACAAAACTCCTGACACCCCAGGGTTTTTAGTACCAACACGATTATCTGTGAACTCCCGTTTGATTAAAGAAAGACAAATTGGTCTCTTAGCAATAGGGACTGATGACATTCTTGGGTTTAAAAAAAAACATACAAAAGAATGTCTTAACTTCCATTCTCACCTGAAAGAAGTTGTTTTAACCAATTTTTATGTTTTCTGGGATGTTGTTCTGCAGAGGAATAGCATTAATATAGTTCCTCCACTTTGCCTCATCTCACAAAATGATCTTATGTGTTGTTATAATTGAACATGTGAGCTTCTTTAATGCAAAACTTATTTATTTAGTTATTAAAAGTGCAGTGGTATGTGCAGGACCAAAATATGTTGATAATCCCTCGGAAAACTTCAGTGATTAAATAAACATGATGGTATGGCGTTAGCGTTCTACTGCTACACGCCTCTGTCAGATTTTTTTTACTCTGCCAGTAATATCGATGCTGCAAAATGTATTCAAAACTTTCAATCTGAGTGGAATAGATCCCAACCCAGACCCTAATCAGAATCAGAACCATTTTATTGTCTTTACAATAGTGAATTGCAACGAAATTAGAGCAACTTGAGAAATCAGTGTGCAAAAATGAAATATAAAAAAAGAGTACAAGTAAATATATGTAAATACATATAAATAAAGAAGAAGTAAGTCCAACTTGTAAGCAGTGCAGTGGCAAGCACAGTTGCAAAAATGACCTTTTAGTCAGATGCAAACGCCACAAGATCCCAATGCACAAGTACCAGCGTTGGTCTGACACACACACACACAAAAAAACCCATCATCAACATGCTATCTGAAAGAGAAAACAGAAAGAGGAATTTAGATCATATCTGTCCACTGAGCATGCAGCTGGATGGCTCAGTTGGCTGCATGTAGGACTATTGCATGGGAAGCCAGGGTTCAAACCCTAGGGGGTGTGATAAGCTTCATCCAGTGTGGGTCTTCAGGCAGGACTCTTCATGCTACTGCCTAACTATATTGCCACAAAGAGACCCAAATCTGGGTTCCTCATGTGCCAGTCCCCAGCCAGGATAAAATGCAGGGTAAAGATCTCTGCTAAATCACCTGAGAGAATCAGTGGCTAAACAATGAACAACCACAACAACAATCTGTCCACTGAGCAAATAAATTTTATCTTACTGATGACGGATACTAACTAAATGGAATAGCTGAGATGATTTAGTTAACCCAGATGTGGAGTAAATAATTTAAAGTATGTTATTTTAAATAATACAGCACAAAACTTGACTAGAATTAAACAACAAAAATATAATGTCATGTATGTAAATCTATTTTAGGAGTTAAAAAAACATTGAAGACTCTTTATTCTTAATTGATGTTCCAAGGAAACTTTAAAACAAAGAAACCTCAGAATTATAGTAAGAAATCAGCTGCAGGTATATAAATATAGAAAAGGTAATAGTTATTTTCATCCCATAACATGTCAAAACACTCTTAAACATACATTTAATGCATATTCTAGTTATACAAAAATACTGTATACATATATTCTACCTTTTTTATTTTGGTTTGCTGAATATTGAAGTGGAATGTGTTCAGTTTTTCTTTTGGAAGTTTTTTTTTTTAGTTAATTTAAATTTATAACAGAAAATTCAAAGGTTTTTGTTTAACTCTTTTGCAGGCACAGTGGAATGGACTGACTGGGCGTATTGTTCTCAATAAGACAGATGGTCTAAGGAAGGACTTTGATTTGGATGTAATCAGTCTTCAGGAGGATGGTGCTGCCAGAGTAAGTTTTTGCAGAGGCATGAAGCCGTAAATGTTGTTACCCTCATGAACTGTGGTTTAAGTTTTTTAATATTCAAGTACTTACTATCAAGAGTTTATTTTCTGTCCTTCACCTTACATTTTTTTGTTCAAGTTTTTCCGATTAATAACTTATTTTCTGTTGTGTTGTCTGTGTTTTATGTTGCCTTCTTCTAAATTTACAAAGAGTGTTGCAGAGGGAACAAGTCAGCTCACGAAAAGGTGGATTAAGGTCTGTCGAAGTGCTCCATTTGGCAGACACCTCTAATGTTTCCCTGTGCTCCTAAAAGTCTTATTCCTTACTTCCCTGCTCCCTGTCCAGTCACCTTTGCTATTCCTCACTTTTTTATCATGAAAAAATGCTCAGTCTGAGAGTGATTTCTCCCAAGGCTCACATCTTTTTTGCAATTTAATAAAAACAACCCACATATCTGCATTTTAGTAGACGTAACAGTTAAAAAAAAAAAAAAGCCACTCAACTTTTACAGGATGTTTAACACATTTTAAAGTATCACAAATGATTTCAGCAATAGTTTTTAGTAATATAAATTCTGAGAAAAAACTGTTTGATGCTGCAATTAGCAGTTAATTACAAATATTCCTAATACTTTTTGTTTAGAATTAACTGAAAAAAAGAGGTGGATCGAGCAAAGGATTGATTTGAGTCACAAATAAGGTTTCATAAACTTCCTCGTCAAACATTTGGCATCAACTTTGGTTGTTTTGAGACCTCATAGTTTGGAAGTTAAAGTAAAATAGTTTAACATATTGAAACCTAAAATGTAAATGTGTTCAGGATGGGTCAGTTTGTTGTAAATGTTTTTTATTTATTTATCAAAAGTGAATTTCTGAGTCATGGGATCTTGTGAGTCAGACAAAGTTTTGTCATCAACAGTCTGATAAGGGAATAATAACTACATTTATAAACACATAGACAGATTTTTATATGGTTTCAGTAAAGATGTTGATAATGTGAAATATATATATATATATTTTTTTACTTACATTTATTTTCTCATCAATAACGTTTATTTATACAGGGTGTACAATCACACTGGCCCAGACGACTGGATAGATGTGTTGTACCAGGTCATGGCAAAAACATCTGCAGGTTCTGTACAGATTTAAACAAACTACAGTATAATACATTTCAATACTTACATATCATCTATAATTACCAGTAGTTAGAACAATGGTAAAAACTGCTAAGTTTAGGTTATTAAAATTCATGCACAAGAATGCAGCAAGTGTGATAAATAGATATAATCAGGTTCAAACCATCATTTGATTTTTTTTGTGTATTAGTGGTTTAAAAATAGTTTAAACAAATGTTTTTGTTATGCGAACTAGTATTTAGTAACATAAGTCATCTTTTAACCTAAATGATTTAAAATTATACACTATTAAACAAAAATCAGCCTTTTGTAACCCATTTTCTACTTTGATCAATAATGTTTTTGTTTTTACTTATTCAGTTTATTTTATTTATTTTTATCACATCATAAATATAGAAATGTATTTCTCTTGTATCTGTTTTCTCTGTTTTTCAAACTGTATTCAAAGCTTATAAAGAGTAATTCTGAAAGCTGAATTGTTCTGTCCCATCTCAGGGTTCACATGCAAACTTCCTCTTCCCTATCTGTCTCCCTTGTCATTTAATGTACTTTATGGGAGCTAGACAGCTGTCAAGATGCAAAAGTTTGTGATGATATTTTGAATTTCTCCACCAGTTTGAGTTTTGGTCACAGCTGTCAGTCAGTTTCTGCTCTGGCGCATTGTTTCCACTGCTCTCAGAGCTGCACTCAGGTTTTTATGTCAAATATCTGTTAGAAAAGTAGCCGCTTTTCAGTGCTGTGCTTGACATTTTATGACAAGTTATAAGCAGAAAAAAAGAGCACACTATAAAACTGCTGAACTTTTCTTGTAGATCTTTTAAATGTTTTTTGAGGTGGCTTTATAATATTAAGAGCCCAAGCTCTCAAAGTGGGTAATCAAGGGATTTTTATTTTTAATATTAATACTTTCTGAACATTTTTTGATTTGATCATTATGGAGCTCAAAACAGTTTTTTTTCTCAGATTTGAGAAGCTAAAAAAAAAAAAAAAATCATAAAATCTTGTCAGGCATGCCAAACAAAATATAATGATCATCATGAAGTTGACCTACAGCGGTGTATTAATTTGTGAAACAAAACGTCACATTGCAAGTTAAAAAAATGTTACATTGCCATATTAGATCTAGGTAACTTGCTACACAGAATTTCCAGTAAAAATAGGACTCAAATTTGAATTTATTTAAGATTTGGCTTCAGGAAATGCCACCATCTTTTATATTGGATGGTAAAGAAGAGCAACTTTCTACAAAAGTTTACTTTTCAGAGGGTGAACCTGCATTTAAAAATGATCGATTACTCTTTATTGGAAAACAATTAGGGGATGGCAGCTTTACCAAGGTTATATATATGCAGGCATGTTTATGTAAAGCCTAAGCCAGACCTGACTAAAGTAGCATCACATGATCCAATTATCTCAACAATGTGAGCAGAGTCAGGAAACACTTGATCTCGCAGAAGCCCAAACATATAGACACTGTATGCTAAAGCTCAGGGCGGACCTGAAAGAAGGGACATAAAATATGTCATGGGTTTCAACATTGTGGGTGGGGTTATTAAAGGCCAGGACACGAGGACATGTGGTTGGGTTGTGTGACCAAGGAGGACGCACAGGATGGAGGGATATACTTGGTGGTGGCGACTCCTAAGGAGTCCGGCCAAAAGGCAAAGAAGAATAAGGGGCTTTTATTTTGGAACAATTTGGATGTTAGAAGTTTATGGTTGCAGAAGGAAAAGAATGATCTGTTTACCAAAATAAGACCTAAAGTAAATTATTTAAAATGTGAACAATTAGGACCAAAACACATTTTTTAAAATACTGTTTTGTTTATCTTTAAGATGAAAAAGAACTCGGTTAAAACCAAGTCTGTTCATGGAGTTTCACATCTGCAAGTTTCAGATAAAACAGATTAATTGATTGCAATGCAGACTACCACAATAAAAGCGTGAATTGAATTGAATTTTTTTTGTTTGTTGCCACATTGTTTACTATATTTTCATTCTGCACTATGTTTGAAAAATGCTGTGCTTTTGAAAGTAATGATGACAAAAGGTTCACTGGAGTTAACTTTCTTCGTCAGACCTTTGTTTGGTGAAACAAAAATTCTGCTGAGCAAATTGGCAGGGAAGGAAGGTTTGTTTCTCAGTTTAGTTGTATTAACAGCAAAGCTTAATAGGTTAATTCGCTTAACTTTATGCATCGTTGCCATAAGCTTATCTGAGCTTTGCTTTGAAACAGTGATGGGATTTTAGGGTCAAAATCCAGCTGCCAGCCGCCTTTTCTAATCTCATAACTGTTGGGATTAAGCGCATGGTCAAGCAAAGCAGGCAGCTTTATTCAGACTCACTGAGATAGTCTGGGGGGAAAAAAACCTTGTGTTCCCAAACTCCTCACCCCTTCATTTATGTTGTCTTTGCTTGTGTGATCCTGCTGCATTTAGGTCAATTTTTGTTGTAAGAATATTGTTTTAATTGAAAAAAGAAAAAATACACAAATGCACACATATGTGACTTTTATGATCAAAGCAAGAAGTGTGATTCAGTTATTTGAATCTCTGTTTGTCTTTCCAGGTTGCCATATGGAATTCATACAAGGGGATGACTCTGATAGAGACCAACCGAGAGAAGAATGGCAATGTGACAGACTCTCTGGCTAACAGGACTCTCATCGTCACCACCATACTGGTGAGGAGGAAAGTTAAAGACCTTTTTTAAAGCGTTCCTATTGGTCTTTTAATAATGATTATGCAATTGTTAGCCAAAATAATAATAAAAAAAAACCCTGTGTTGTTTTCTACGACATAGTTTCTTTTAGAGCAGCAGTAGTAGTTCATTAGAAATTCACCTTGTGGGCAGAACTGTTGGCGCGGAGTAACTCCGCCCCCCTTCCCCTTCCCTGGAACTTTTTGCCTGCTCAGTGTATTTTCTATGTCACAAATGCATTGTTTTTCAAACAGCATTTTATAAACAGTGAGCAGATGACTGCCCCAGATTCAGGATTTGAGTAAAGAAATACTCAGAAACACAATTTTGAGCTCAGTTTTCTTTATATGTACATGAGCGAACTCACGTCACTCCTCTGTTTTTATCACCACGTTGGCTTCTTGTTAAACTTAGAATAGATTTGAAGATTTCAATTTTAGCTTTTGGAGCCTTGCACGGACAAACCCTGAACTATATTTCTGATTTTTTAACTCCCTACACTCCTGCGCAAATCTTTTTGATAAGAATCTTTTATGCATTCCAAAAACTTGTTTTAAAACTAGACGAGACCTTATCTTTCAGGTAGTGTCTCCTTGACTCTGAAAAGGCCTCCTTCTGTTTCTGAGATTGACTCAGTTGAGATTGATTTAAGTTAAGAAGCTTTTATTCTGAAGAGCTTTTATCTGACTTTTTTAAAGCCACGTTTCACTTGTGTTTTATTTAAAATGTCTGAGTATGTTTTATTGGGTTTTACCAGCTCTAAGCAGCTTTTGTTATTTCTCTGGGTTTATCTTATTTTAACATAATGAAGCACTCTCTGTAAAAAGTAAAAAGTGCTCTAAAGATGTCATTGTCATTGTAGTGGGTCTTTAAGCAGAATAAAGAAACGGTGGTGGGAGATAAAATACACAGGGAATTTTTGCAGCAAAGGGAACAAAGGAGAAAAATACAGTCAAGAGCAATCTTTGTGTGCGTGAAAACAACAGAAATTCTAAGCAAATTTAAACTTATGTCATATTTCTTATTTTAAGTGCATTTTTTGTTTAATAAATATTAAAACAAATGGTAAAGGACTATCTGGGAAACACTATATCCTTACAATTAAATAGCTTGTAAATTCAAATTGAGCAAATATGAACTAGGTAGGACAAGTACAATTCAGAAAATTATTTTCTTTTTGCAGGAAAATCCATATGTGATGGTCAGGAAATCTGATAAGGAGCTGGTCGGGAATGATCGCTATGAAGGATACTGCATGGATCTTTTGAAAGAGCTCTCAAACATCTTGGGTTTTACGTATGAAGTCAGACTGGTGGGTGATGGGAAATATGGAGCTCAAAATGACAAGGGAGAGTGGAACGGGATGGTGCGGGAGCTGATCGAGCACGTAAGCAAATATATCCTGGAATATACAAAATGTTTTTGTGACCTTTCTTAAGTCAACACTGAAAAAATCACATAGTTTTGCAGTTATGATAAATGTTCAAAATACCGGCTCCAAGTGAGTTTAAGGATTATAATCAATTATGTGACAAAATAAACAACATTCAGAGCACTTAAGGGTAAATTTAACGTTAAAGTATTATGAGCATTTTGCTTTTTTCTTAAACACAATTTGATTCATTTATCAGATTTATTTATTTATCAGGTACCATTTGTTGGGAAAAAACTGCCTAACCTGTATTCCTCTCACAGGTTGCAGACCTCGCCGTGGCTCCCCTCACCATAACATATGTCAGAGAGAAAGTGATTGACTTCTCCAAGCCCTTCATGACCTTAGGCATCAGCATTCTGTACCGGAAGCCCAACGGGACCAATCCGGGTGTGTTTTCCTTTCTGAATCCTCTGTCTCCAGACATCTGGATGTATGTGCTGCTAGCCTGCACTGGCGTCAGCTGTGTTCTTTTTGTAATTGCCAGGTGAGTTACTGTGAACAACTGTTTGATTAATGTAACAATATTATTAAGATATAAATGCAAAATATTGTACTTTGATCAAAATTAGGCTTTTTTTGTTTAAAAATGTCTTTTTCTCTACATTCATTTATTCAAATTTAAATAGTGTGCATTTGAAGCAATGCTTTTCTTTCTTCTTTCCATTTCCAGCATGAAATAAACCAAGTATTTTTAATGTATCTTTGGAAGATGTGCATAGATACTGTATGTAAATCTTTTTGATTGTTATGCCTTTTGTGTTTCTTGTTGTTGTGTTGCAGGTTTACTCCATACGAGTGGTACAACCCACATCCATGCAATCCATCCTCAACTCTTGTACAAAACAACTTCACTTTACTCAACAGTTTCTGGTTTGGGATTGGAGCTCTGATGCGACAAGGTGCATAATTCAGGGACTTCTGTCCCTACACTGGGTTTGAGTGTGTGTTGTCATGAAAGACTGTAAGTGTTGGCTTTAAGCATTTTACAAAACTATATTTTTTGTTGTTCAATTTCTAAAGTGAGAAGCTTATTGCATGGCAAAATTAATTATGCCTGTAGCAGGTCTCCTATTTTGCACACAATTGCCTAATCCCTGAAACGCTTTGGCTTTGAAGAGTTGTTCACACAAAACTAGACGAAGACAGACAAATCAAAATGTTACACATGCCGTCTGCTGCATTTCTTGGTTTGATTGTTCTATTCTTCTACCGAAAAGAAAAAAAAAAAACAGAAACTTGGAAGTTCATCTGAGTCTGCATGGTTGTTTTCTGTGTTTTTAGTACTTTATCATTTTAAAAATCAGATTGAATTTATCAGAATCTTATTTATTTATTTACTTATTTTGGGGCACTTTTTGTAATGAAAAAGGGATGAGTGGAAAAGAAAAAATATATAAGTTTGCATTTGAAAGACAATTAAACCAATAACAGACGAGATTAATTTGCCTTCAGAAACCCGTTTCCTTTTTTTAAAAACATTATTTCACTTTTGAAGTTAAACTCTTTTATCAATTCTGCATTATTGATATGTTTCGCTCTCTAAAACCTCAATTAAAAAAAAAAACGTTTGTTTTTGTTTTTTTCTGTTTGCTTGTCTTGCTTCCAGGCTCTGAACTGATGCCTAAGGCTCTTTCCACTCGTATAGTAGGGGGTATCTGGTGGTTCTTC
Source organism: Adrianichthys oophorus (assembly GCA_036245035.1). Classification (NCBI taxonomy): domain Eukaryota; kingdom Metazoa; phylum Chordata; class Actinopteri; order Beloniformes; family Adrianichthyidae; genus Adrianichthys; species Adrianichthys oophorus. The sequence goes on along the minus strand of BSAI01000201.1, from coordinate 15,583,040 downwards.
ACTTTGATCATCATCTCGTCTTATACAGCCAACTTGGCCGCCTTTCTCACTGTGGAGAGAATGGATGCACCCATTGACTCTGCAGACGATCTGGCTAAACAGAGCAGAATTGAGTATGGAGCTGTTAGAGATGGATCTACCATGACCTTCTTTAAGGTAAGTCAGTTCTCAGAAGTCAGAAGTGGAAGTTTTAAATTTCCTTGATTACTTCTACTCAATGGAGCCCCGAAAGGGACATAGAAGTAAGACATTAGTAGTGTTGTCTCCTGTACACCAGAAACTATCTGGTGCACTTGAAACTATCTTGTGCTCACCTGAAACAATTTGGTGCTCACCTGACAGGATCCGGTGCTGATCCGATGGGACAGATCTAGTGCTTACCTGAAACTAAGTGTACACCAACTAGATTAATATTTGCCAGACATTGATTATACATTTTGCTTTTCTGACATCACCAATATTTTACAGATGTGTAGTAAAAAAAAAAAAAAAAAAAATTTTCTCCATGCTAGAATTTGGCAGTTAAAAAGTGTTTTTTTTTTCTTTTTTTTTAAGTTAGACATATGTTACCTTGTTAGTTTTTTTATTTGGCATTACTGTCACCAGGCAAGGCTGTCAATGCTTTGCCTCACATTTATCAACTCTCTTGCATCCTGTGGCTCAGCAGGGTGATTCATGCAGGACTTTATCTTCCAAGATTGTGGCCAGTGATAACGGCTTCCTGATGAAAGAAGCGGGTTGTGTTGATGCCTTCAACAAATTGAATCAGCTGGAGGAGATTTAGAACCCAGCCTTCCCATTTTTCTATAACAGAGCAAACACCCACGCTCATCCTGGTGTTAGACTCTCAAGTCTCTGACTGCACTTGGAACCTATTTGTGTACACACAAAGACCGTACACATTTTGTAGCCAAAAACATCACTTGTATATGGTCTCCATGCAAATTCATTCCACTTTTGCCTGTTTGGAATCTCCAGAAATCAAAGATCTCCACCTATGAGAAGATGTGGGCCTTCATGAGCAGCAGGAAGAACACCGCATTAGTTAAAAACAACAAAGAAGGCATCACCCGCGTTTTGACAACAGACTACGCCATGCTGATGGAGTCCACCAGCATCGAGTATATCAGCCAAAGAAACTGTAACCTCACACAAATTGGAGGTCTCATTGACTCCAAGGGATATGGAGTGGGAACACCAATTGGTAAGTGGAACCACACAAAGAATGACTTGTGTTCAAAAAAGCAGTAAAAGCATACCTGGTGCTCTTTTAATTATGATTATTATATATGAATAGCCAACATTTTAAAAAATGTGCAGTTTTCTGGGACATTGTTTCTGCAGAGCGCCAGTATTCCATTAGAAATGTGCCTCCTAGTTGTGGGCAGGACTGTTGGCAGGAAAGAAGCCTGCCCCCTTCCCATTATCCATCTGTTTACATGCTTTCCCACTAGCTTACAGCCCCTCACACCCCCAACCTAACATTAACGGTGCAACAAAATGGCGAGCAATGCTGGAGCTATCCGTACAGTTTTGAGCCAGATGCCTTCTCGGAGGAAGAAAACAATATGGATTTATCGTACACTGAGCTATTTGTCTACAAGTGGATGCATTAGATTGTACATGTCCTCCATCATCGGAAAAATGCCAAAAGAACACCAAAAATATAATTTAAATCAGAGTGGGACTTTTAGAGCTTAAATAAAACTCAGGTCAAATCTGGTAAGAAAGTGGGTCAAGGAAAGAGGAAAATGAGATAAAGAGCAGTAAAAAAACTGAAACCCAGTTAGACATTTGATAAAAAGAACTCATGACAAAAATGAGGTTAAATACTGTTTGAAAAAACCCAAACTCAACAGATGAACTGTTGCATAAAAACTAAGCGCACACAGTACTACACTCAGCTAATTTTTTTACCAAAAAGTGAAGTAAGCTTTAAACACGAAGTTTAAAACAGCTGGAAAATATCTAAACCAAATAGCATGTATAAACAAGTGTTTTTAAACCCCCCATTTGACGTATGCAAATTTTCAGTTTTGCTTTCAGAGAGATTTCCAATAACAAAAACTCGGTCATGGCTCATGAACTACTTTAACTGTTTAAAGGTTTTTATCTGTAAAAGTGTCTTCTTTCCCAGGATCTCCGTACAGGGATAAAGTCACCATCGCCATCCTTCAGCTGCAAGAGGAGGGAAAGCTGCACATGATGAAGGAGAAGTGGTGGAGAGGCAACGGATGCCCAGAGGAGGACAACAAAGAGGCCAGCGCTTTAGGCGTGGAGAACATTGGCGGCATTTTCATCGTCCTGGCTGCTGGTCTGGTGCTGTCTGTTTTTGTTGCCATTGGAGAGTTCATCTATAAGGCTCGCAGGAACGCAGACATAGAGGAGGTGAGTGACAGAGGGTGTTTGAATGGATCATTGGGACATTGGTAAATTACTGAGTAGTTTTTGCCACAGCAAAATGCAAATTTCAAAGAGATATTTTCATAAAAGTATGGAAATAAAACAAATTTGGTAAGAAAATAAAAAGTAAAGCGATAAAATGAGTAATAAGGTAGCGTTTGAAAAATACAGTGATGTTTAACTAAATCTGATAAGGTTTTCCCCTTTTTTATTTTTTTATTTTTACATTTTTCCTTTTTAATCATTTTAAAATTTTGATTATTTTCAAAACGTGACTTTCATTTAACACATTTTACAAAGTAACAACAAATCTAAAGCTGTTTGTTTTTGGGTTGTTTTCTTTGCATTTCATCCTATTTTTTCCCCTTCTTTTATGTTTTTCTCCATCCCTTTTTTCTTTGCATCAGGCCTTTTGTTTCTTTTATGGGGTGCAGTCCCGTCAGTTTCAGAGACGTGGCTCAACCTCCTCCTCCGGCAGCTCCTTATCTAATGACCTGGAGAGCGGCAGGCTCCTCGGGGATGACACAGAATAACCATGGCAGCTCATGCACACTCTGTGTGTGGCTCTAGCCAATAGGTTTGTAACCAGGTGTCCTCTTTGCCCATTTTGAAAAGAGATCCCAATTAATCTGCACCTACATCCGCTCCTCTTGTATTCCCCAGTCTCAATTACGTGAACCTCTATGACCTCAATCTCATTTCAAAAATATGTTTTTTTCCTGAATCCTCCATTATACTGAAATGTTTTGTTTTTGGTTTAGTTTGAAATCTGCATTTCCTCAAGTCCAACTCTATAACTGTGTTGCAGTGATGGTTCTGAAATGATAAATGATTTCTGGTTTAGTCAACGCTAGGTCTGTTAATGATTTTATTAAATAATTTGTATCCTCTTCAACTTGAAAAAAAGTATCAGACCTTCAGTTTTTTATGTTTTAATAAATTACCAGATTATCAAAGGAAAGGATTTTACACAATTTCACCCATTTTCTACCAATTATAAAACAACGAATCAACTAAAATGCTGATGCAATATGTGGAAAACTCAGACAACCATCTCCACCCACTTTTCCGTTCAAAAAGAAAGCAGCTGCTTACAAAGAAGTTACTTTTTCCTAACATTTTTTTCATAACATTTACCTGTTTTTTTAATATGAAATATTTTCATTGGTTCATTTTTTTTTGCTAAATTTAATTTTTCCCAACTTACTCAACACTATAAATTACGTTTCATCAAAATATCTGCTTAGATATTTATATATCTACTTAGTTGATTTAGACTTCAGCTGGATTTACTTTCATTCCTTTGTCCATGTGTGTTGTTGTGCTTTGGAAATGGGTCTCAGCTTATTCAGTTTTAAATGCAGAAAACTTTGGTCAGACATCTCCACTTTAGTCATGTCTTGTCTGAAATGTTTTTTTATGCAGCTTTGCAACCAAATCATGTTCCTGTGCTGTTTTACAGAGAGGAAGCTGTTTAAAATGCAAACTGAGTTCTGTTGAAGTTTGTCAGAGCGTATTGTGGTCTGACCTTGGGGTAAACTTGATGTTCACTTTAGTGAAGATTTAACTTGGGAGTGTCTTTGTCACTGTAAAAAAAATTGGCTCCGTGCTTTATTGAAACAACCTTTTCAAAGTGGCTGTATAACAACAATTGATTCTTTTAATGGGCCACTTAGATGAAAATTGTGTTTTTAACATTTTCTTGTGGCTTTTTTCTGATGATAGAGGACATATATTTAGAAGCTCAAAATGGAACTTCTTTCTTTTTTCTTTATTCAAATCATCAAATCCTGCGACAGACTGGCGACCAGTCCAGAGGTGTACCCTGCCTTCGCCCATGAGTAGCCGGGTTAGGCTCCGGCAACCCCGTGACCCCGAAAGGGATAAAGCGGATTGGAAAATGAATGAATGAAATCATCAAATCAGACAAAAACTGCTGTTTGTTAGATTGGGAGTGTGAGGGGCTGTAAGCTACCAGGAGAACGTAAAAACTGGTGGATGACGGCAGGAAGTGAGGGCGGACTTGCTCTGCACCAACACTCTCGCCCTCAACTCAAAGGCAACATTTTTCATGAACTCCTGCGGCTCTGCAGAAACTATGTCCTAAAAAACAACACAGGTTTTTAAATTTTGGATAAAAACGGCATAATCACGATTCAAAGAGTTTGGAAAAAACTAATGATAAAAACAAAACAAAGGATTTTGGAAACTGTTGACTTACCCCCTTAATAAACTCGAATGCTTATTTTTTCTCACATTAATGATACTTTCTAATGGCTCAGCATTAGATGGCATGGACTGCTCTTTTTCTTTGGTTGTATAGACCTTAAAACTGGTAAGGATCACTTTTCTGTCCTGTTTAATGGAACAAAACAAATAACAAATCAGTTTTTGCTCTTGTAGGAAAACAATAACATTTTTATAATCATTTTTTTTTCAATGAAACCTCCTGTTCACTAGTATAATGTGTTAATGTAGGACTAACAATCCTTAAATTTCCTAACCAAAATGTATTTTAGTTTTTCCGTTTTCTTCTCTACAACTTTTATTTATCTCTTTTTTTGACAGTGTCCGTCTTGTTCTGTGATGAGGGACGCGGGTTCCTCTCTGCAGTGTTCTCAAGGGATCCTGTGGAGGTCACAACCGCTCACCGCAGAAAGACCCGCTTGCATCTTCTGCCGACCCATGTGTCCTACAAAGAAAAAAGGAGCAAAAACAGACTCCAGACCATGAGCCTCACATGATCAAACAACATGGACTGCCTTTTGAGTGTTTTACACATCACTCAAACTTGTTTTAGACCATTTACGTGATACAAATCCTCCTCCCCTTTCTGTAGGTAAATATTTGTCACAAATGCAAAGCACTGTATTGTAGGTTTTAGGGTTTACAGAATTAAACATGTTCTATAAGAATTTCTAGTGTTAAAGCAAGTTAAGACTAAATGTAATGTTTTTTTAGCATTAACTTTACCAGGCCCCCGTATTTTGAGCAAAATGGAGTTGAATTAACAAACATTTATGTAATAAATGTTCCCATTGTGTAAATGTATCACAACTTCATAGATATTCAGAAAAAAAAGATTTTTGCATTTTTTTTAAAGTTGTTTCAGAACTGTTTTTGTTGTTGTTTACTACTGTTGTCGTCGTTTACCTTTTGGCAGCCTTTAGAGCAGCTCCAGAGTGGTTTGCTAAGCCATCCAAGAAAGATAATAACATCTAAGGAAAAAACACGAACACACCTGCTGCTTTTTACCCCTGTAGCAATGCAACATTGCAGACACACAAATCGCAGTCTCACGAGGATGTGCTGCAGTGACAAAAAAGAAAGGACTAAGGAGATTTCCTTTTATACAAAAGATGTGGAAGTTGTACTCTTGGGATTACAGTACAGCTTTTTGTTATTGTTATTTTAGTTTTTAGTCTCTACAAAAGTGCTTTGAGTGTCATAAGAATATCCTGCCAGCATTTCCTAATTTACTTTTTTGAGTTTGCTATTAATGCAAAAATGATATTTTAAAAGGCATGTTTGCAGGTTGCTTTGTCAGAATACAGTGGGTCTTTTAACGCAAAAATTAAATTAAGTGCAATTTTCTGTGCTTTGTTTAGAAAGTGCAAGTTCACAGCCAAGATTGTTTCAAAGTGCAAAAAAAAGCAGCAAAGTGAGTTTTGTCACAATTTTCACCATTTATGGTATTTATCATCCATCAAATTCCAAAAATTCCAGATCTTTATTTCTCTAGATCTAGATCTTTTCTAGATCTCTATCATTTCAACAAGGCCAGATTTTTTTTATTGAAGAATAATCAATAATAATTAAAAAGTGACCAATAGATTGTGTCAGAGGGTTCTTAGTGTAATAAATTCCCAGATTTCTTTGAATGTTTGTCACACTTGAATTTTTCAGATCATCAGTCATGTTTTATTATTGGGTAGAGAGGACTTTTTTCTTTAAATTAATGTTTTTTTTTATCATAAAGAGAAAATCCTGTCATATGCGTGGCCTTACTATGCAGCATCTCAGTGATCTAAAAAATACACACCATGCAGCATGTTCACCACTAGATGATTGAGAACAAAATTAGGACTATCAAGAGGCCTCGTCAAGTCCTGACCTGTGAGCAATTCAGATCCTTCTAAGACGCTGAATTATAATTAGTTTCTAGGCATCTTTTTCATTTTTCACACACTCATGTAAATTTAGGACAGTTTTATTACTCAAAATAAAGATCTAATCATCCATTTAGCACAGCATTTTTTCAAGGTTATATGTGTGACAAAAATCCAAATGAAAGAAATTCTGGTCAAGGGCCAAACACTTTTTCATACCACGTAATTAAAGTTTACAGTGAGATGTTGCTTTATTTTCATTACTGGTACTGGTATTGGGTACAAACATGAAATAATTTAGTAAAACATATATCTTTCTAATCATTGTGTTGCATTCAGGGAATTTCTTTTCAAGCATTTTCTTCCATCTTACAATCAACATTATTGTCTTTGACAAGACTATAGAAACTTTATAGACAATATGTTTACCTAATGTAAAAAAACATAAATCCAATAAAAACAACAGAGTGCAGAATGACACCAAAGGATTAAAAGATTCAGCTGAAAATCTTGACATAGTTCCCTTTTTAATCTATATGGATGCAACAATCTTCATTTCTGTTTTCTTCTGGTACAAAAAGCATATTAAACGCAAAATAATAATTTGCGAGAAAATGTTTGCAGTTTGTTCATTGCTGAAATCTCAGATTGTTTGCGTATAGATTTGAATGTGTGTCGATTTGGAAACAACCTTAAAGAACTGGACCAGGCTTTCTTTAATCTCTTCATGTAATGAGTTTTCTTTTTTTTTTTTTTTTTTGGTATTAAGATTAATTCCAGGACTGGGCCCAGTCCAATGTAATAGCATTCAGTTGCCTCTAATCTCTTAACCCCATAATTCTTAATCAAAACCAAAGGCAGTTTTTTTTTCTTTTTCTTACTATTATATAATCCATCATGAACGGGGTCATGGATTGCAACTCTGACCTTGGCATCCTGTGCATCTTTGCAAAAGATCTGTCCCTCCTTGCTGCCGATGACATCACCTGACTAAAGCAATGGCTGCCGAATTCACCTCCTTCTACGCGTTGGATTAACACAGAAGTAGTCCAAAAACACTCAGTTGCAGAAAAGGTGAGTCAAAGGTTTTGAGAAAAGAAAAATTGCAAGCATTTGTCTGTTTGTTCTGTCGATCAGAGGTGGAGACATGATTTAAGCGGATCCTTGAACAGATAAGGAAAAAGTAAGGCAAAAGCACAAGAAAAATTGACAACAGAAGCACTATTTCTGTGGGAGGGGGCTCCCCTCCCCCTTAATCAAGCACAACATATCAGGTACTAAAAATTCATGGATCATATTTTGTGATGCTCTCAGGTGTACAAACAAGTACAGACGACTTAGATTCAAACTCTCTCTGCAGAACAAGAGAGTAGCAAACAGTTGAATGTGTTCCATCCATCACAGTGAAATAGGGAGTCCCTGAGGCTGATGAAAGCAGCTTTGTGTCAAGAGCCTGTCAATGAAGACAAATGACGAAGAGGAGGAAGACTCCTGGATGTGCAGAGCATTTTTTTAATCTCTTTTTTGTTTGCCTCTCCCTCTGTGACTGTCACTGTCTCCCATCTGACGGCTGTAAATAATTTAGAGCAAATGCTGTCATCTGGTGGTTTGTGGATGAAATGATTTTTTGAAGAGAAAACAGCAAATCAGAGCAGAAAATAAATAGCCATTTAAATTAGGTCTGATTTTTTAAAGAATAAAAAGAAAAAAATATTTAGACAAAACAAACTGTAATCTTTAATGAAGCAGCGACAGACTTTAATAAATTAAATTTATTGACCAACCATATATGATATTTGATGTGCATTTCTGAGAGACCTCTATGTCATAAGATGATCCAGACTTTCCATTAAAACCAAATGTGTTTTCTCTCCTTTAGTTCATCATCATTCCACTAGGGGCAGTAGAAGAGCTTTTCCTGCTCGATTCAAGATGGCTGCTTCCGTGAAATCTAAAAAAACTCACCTGTTATTATTTTTTAATGACTGCTGTTTTAAAAGAATCCAAAATTAGTTAAGATTCAATTCTTTATAATATAATTTTACAATTTATAATACAAATAATACAAAGAAAGGTGTTTCTTTTATGAACATTCATTTCAATATTTTTACATCTTAAAATAACACTGTTTTGAGCATTGATACTACCTATTATGAGATTGTAAAATATTTTGTGAATTTCTTCAAAGGGTTTAAAAAAACATAATTAAAATAACAATAATAATTTTTGGTAAATTATTTTATGTTGTGCACTTGACATGGTTAAAATTGGCTCATTTATTTACTTAAATTCTAAAAATATGTAGAAATGTTTAACCAAATAACTAGACAACTAAACTAGCAAAAATATGTTACAATTAAGTAAACTTGTAAAAGAAAATGGCTCCATGTGAACAGAAGTGTGTTTATCATGAACTTTGCTGTAATATCACCCCCCCCACACACACACACACACTTTGTCTCTGATTCGATTTGATTTAAATTTGAGTGATTGGACAGTTTCAAGCATCAATTGTGAACAATAGAACAACAACAAACAACAAAAATGATATATTAATCACATTAATGTCAGAAATATAGAAATTTCATAAATATACAAATATAAGAAGAAAATAACAGTGAAATTACTCATATTCATAAACAGATTTTTGCATTAAATGCAAAGTTTACAGCAGAAACTTTAGTCAATAAAAGTTAATGTGATATAGAAAAAGCCCAATACCTGTAAACAAACACATTCTGATCTCTAAAATGAAGTTTAAAGTGTGTTAAATAACGTAATCATCTTTGCATTATTAAAATATGCTGAATAGTTTCATGCTTTTCTTTATCCTGTCAATTTTTAAATAAAGTTACTAAAAGTCCTGTCCTACAAATCATGCAGGAAATATCAATTTTCTTTTTTTTTTTTTTGTCATTTGTTGATCCCAAGTCATTTGATATAACACATTCAATTAAATGCACGACAGGCCCAAAGGAATGATTCATTATACTATGGAATATCTATTCAAAAATAGCATTATTTTATCTTCGACACTAAAGAGTTTGCTGTAATGACAGTACAGTATGAATTCCAAAATTTCATAACTCACACTGAAGCAAATCAGGAGACCGACTCTGGAAAAAATGTCACTTGATTAAAATAAAAGTCTCCTCATGTTTACTTAAAGGACTGATGTATTTTGGACAAGCAGGAGATCTCTGTAAATACGGGCAGCTTTAGGGAGCTCTTTAGACATTGGTTTGATGTCACTACATTGGTACACTGGGAGAAGACCAGGTCACATATGTCAGTGGTTTAAATAAGACATGTTCCACCTGTCACTTCACAAGGCTCTAATCATTGATACCAAATCTAGAGCTGCTGGTCTTAATTTTATGGATTTGACAGTGGGATATATGCAGGGATGTCCTTGTGATTTATTGGTTTAAGTTGTCTAAACCAGGTTTATTAATAGGAAGGATTGTACAGTTTTAAAGAGAAATCTGAGACAACTAAATCAATTTTGTGTTTTTTATAGCAACAAAAATATGTAAATCCTAACAGTCAAAAGTTTTCTATGAATAACTGCTGGTCCTTGCAGCACATTACACAAAGGGGGAATTGACCTGAAAGCAGGACATATCCCTTAAATCCTCTGGCATTGTTTCCATGTTGCCTCCTCGGGCTTCCACATGCGTGTCATCCACATGCAATGAGCATTTAAAAGGTTGGGCCTTTTTTTTTTGCATAAAGGGTCAAAAAGGTCTTTCTTTTCCTTCCCCAGAGCAAACATGCAAAGCTCTTTCTGAGCTGCTGCATCATTGCACAGCTATTGCAAAGCCAGTGGCCATCCACGCCGTGTCACTCAAAAGAGTGTTGGAGCTATGGGCATTTTTGTGGGCTAAAGTCATGTCATCTGAGATGTTTAATTGGCCCCGGACTATCACAGGGGGCCAGCAGACGGCATTCCTCTACTGCCTGCCAGCCTCTATGTTACTCCTCGACACGTGGCTGCAGTCTGGGGAACAGTGTATGCAAGCCCACGCATTTTTGAGCTGCAGGGGTTTTTCATTACCAGTGAAGTGGATGTCTCCAAACGACTTGATTTAAATGTCAATTTTTTTTTTTTTTTTTTAGGAGAGGCTGTCTTTTGGTGAATTAAAGGTTAAATACAACAGCTTTAACAGAAGAAGCTGGCAGATCAACTCCATCTCTGTTGGCTTTGACCACACTTTTTTTAGAGATGTCAACCGGGCTCTGACGGTAATCAGAAGCTTTCATTGGGAAGTGAATCCTTACTGTACGGAAAGTTCTGTCTCCAGTTCCAGTTCGTGCTGCTTCAGGTAACTGTGACCTATTGGCTTTTGACTGTTCTCTGCTTGCTGGTACAGCTTTTTATAATCATATTACATTTTTGTAATTGCTCAATACATCACAGATACTAAAAGTATCAGATTTTGATTGCATCCCATGAGCTTACTTCAAATAAAAGTGCTTCAAAATGCTCAAGTGCACAAGGTCATTGAGGTAGTGGTGGGAGAGTCTTTTCAGGGTTAAATCAGGCAAATGCCCTGATATAAAAAGCTTGTACCTTTGAGTAAAGGAGAGCATGCAAAGCACAGCCCTCATAACCAGTCTGTCAAAGCTCTCTAATTATTTAATCCCACTGCAGCTTTTGGTGCATGATGAAACTGGTGACTGCAGTGCGTGTATTTATAAGACTCCAAAGGGTGGTTTCATCACATGCTTTATCAGAGAGCCTGATGCTTTCATTCAAACAAAACACCTGCTGAGTTCAGCAGCATGGAGTTTCTGTGCAAAAACTGGAAAAACATTTTATTAAAACAAAGTCAAGGAAAAATAACTTTCTCTTTTACAATGCAAAAAGAGGTAGCCTGAAAATAGGAAATTAAGACTAATCTTAAGAAGAAAATTACTAGAAAGTAGTAAAAATATCTGTCCATGAAGCAAGTCATTAGTATTTAACAAGAAATCTAATCGTGGTAAATCAAAATATTGAAAATGACAAGTATTCAAAAAGGGAAAAATAAGCTAAAACATAAGCTAACTCAGATGAATTTACTTCAAATTGAATGCAATACAGCCCGATAACAAATATTTTTTGCTATTTCTAAGCAAACAGTTTGTGTCTTTTAGGCTTTTGGGGACCTTACTGAAGTTTATTTTGGTTACTAGTGTAAAAAAACTAGTGTAAAAACTGTAAATGACTTATATTAGAACAAAATGTGAACAAAATGAGAATACCTTCTTGCTACAAATTGGCCCATCTTAATACATTCTCATGAAATGTACTGTTCTCAGGACATAAAATGACAGTTTTTTAAAGTCTTGAATCAAGTTTTTCCATTGTCAAGAGGATGGAGCAAAACAAAGCAAGAAGCATCATCGCTTGCATAAACAGCTGATATGTTATATTGTAATTTTTTGGCTGAATCTTAAATGTTGGAACGTATTAACAGCTTTTGTTTTGTGCATGTTGCCTCATGAAGGAATAAATGATCACCTCAACCAGAAGAGTGTCTCCTGATAAATCTGAAGTTAGAATCGCCTTCAGCCTTGATGATGCATCAGGTATCCGCAGTTACACACATACAGTACATACCTCACATGCACACACACACCTGTGCTCCTGCAAAGATCTCAAAGTGACGCTAAGAACTTATTTTGAGTTGAGTCCGTCCTATTACTCATCTGATCATTTAACACCAGATTAAGCCTGCTCTCAGTGCGCTTCCAGTATGTGCGAGACATGTGTGTGACATTCTTCCAACCAAAACAGCTACAATCTGGCCTGTGTGACAACTCCCCCCCTTCCACTCACTTCAACTATGATTGCTCCTCTAGAAACAGGTGCTCTCGCTATTTCTGTGTAATCACTACATGGTAAAAAGCAAACACATGCATGTGCACTTGCCTCAACAAATACAAACTTAAATGTCCAAAAAAAAAAAAAAGAGAAACAAAAGCAAAATGGTGTTCTGACCGTTCCATTCTGACTGTTGACACACATACCTCTGAGACTATAGGTGCTGCCTGTCAGGATGTTTTACTACAGCAGGGTCAGGCACTGGGACAGCAGCTGCAGCTTTGCAATGGAGTCAGGTTTCTCCTCTAATACTGACAGTGTTTGACTGCCCGATTCCCTCTTCAGCTTTTAGAACACTGGCCTATATTTATAAGCAGTTAACACTTCCATTTCTTCTCCACCCATCTCTGATCCTCCTTGTCTTTCTCTCAGGAGATGACATGAAGGGCCTCGGCAGGAGCAGCACTCTCAAAGAGTTAGCAGTCAATCCGAAAACCACATGACTGATTGTTTTGTGGCAGTGTGGCTTTTGTATGAATTGACCTCAGCTCCTAACACTAGAACACTAGACCAGGGATGTCCAAAGTCTGGCCTATGGGCCAAATGCGGCCCGCGTTCAAATTTCAACAGGTCCAATCAATTATATGCAGCCCCCAGCATTTTATAAAAGCTGTGTGTACAATTTCTTGATTGTGTTTGACTAAATGGCGTTTTAAGCCGTTATAAACCATTTAAATCCCTTCTGTGACACTTGAACGGTGTGAAAATTTGACAAATTGAAATTAATTTAGGTAAAAATGCATTCAGATCTATTTTTTTCCTTTGTGAAGAAATTAAAAGTATGCCATTGCAATAACATGAAAATATAGTTCATTTGCATTTAATGTTAATAAAATTGTTCAAAGAATGTCAGGCCCTCAAACATTTTACCACACCAAGCCTGGCCCTCTATGGCTATGGTCATACAGCTCAAATGCCACAGAGCAGCAAGCTAAAAATTTTCAGCAAATTTGACAGGTGGACGTGGAGTGGCATTAATCGGGAGGCAGCAGACGCTTTTTTTCACGCGGACGTTTTAAGAAGAAGTTAAAGTTTTACGGCGACCGCACAATTTTTTTACATCGGTCAGTGGCCACCCAGGCACATTTGGAGGTCACGGCGAGGCAGTCCACTGACAGATTGGTGGCAGGAAGGCAGCAGTGCAATAATTGATTGATGGGAGGGTCTCCAAGGTTCCCAAAATCATCTAATGATCAGCCGATTTCAGACTGCTATTTTCCAGTCACCACCCTGCCCCTGTGCTGCCGTCCGATTGTTAGAAATCGGACGTCAGCAGTACGGGAACTCAACGAGGGCTGTCAACAGCTGGGGGCCCGGCGATGACCAGACATCAACCTGGCGATCCCTGCCACCGTAGCTCCAAATGGGGGAATAGCATTGATGCTGCACAAACCTCATCATGGTGTCGATAGCACCACAGCAACTCCGAGACCTGCTTATTGATGAATTGCAGATGATGCTTATAAGTATATGAAGAAGACAGAACATTGTTCTTTCCTGGGAGGCATGTTGTCTAATAATTTGTAAACTGACAAGATTCTAATGTGTGCTCAAAATCTGAGCTGCGAATGACCAGTGGGCCGCTTTTTATGTACCCAGTCTACTGGTGGCACTTAATATGGACGGCTGCCATCCAGATACATTTACCCATCGTCCAATCAGAGCTGATGCCGGCCAACTATTCGGCTGCTACTACCCTGTAGCTCCCCAGCTACAGGGTAGCATTTTGTAATGGCGTAATCCCTGCCTGACTGACTGCCACTGTCTACATTCACGGCCACTGCAACGATTTTCAAAAAAATCAGACAATCTTGAAGATTCTGCTGATGCCTCCCCATCGCGCGCTGGCAGTTGTATTTGCTACCGAAGCATTTACAACAACTTTGGACACCCCTGCTCTAGACAGTGCAGTCTCTGCTTTTAAATAATAGATAGAGAAGATCAAAGGCGCAGAGCTACTTGTTTCACATAGGAGTTCTCAATATGTTCCATAACTTTAAACCTGTACAGCCGAGAACAGGAAGACATCTGTCCTGATTCCATCTGACCACCTGTCTGTCTGAATCTTTCTGTTTTATTCTTCTTGGCGGACTGTTCCCAGCTGCTCTGTCTGATCCTTTGTGCTCTTATCTTTCAACTTGACAGCTCATTACTGTTTCAGAAGAACTCTGTGGGACTGGGTTGCCGTCTTGCGGTGTTACCTTAGCGGTGCTTGTAATGATTTTTTTGTTTTTGTTTTAGATCGTCAGTGTTGTACTTTCAGAAAAACAATTGGACTTGGAGGTTGTTGAGCTGTTATTCTGTTGTAAATTCGACTTATGAATATTAACTTGCTGTTATGGGTGACACAACAAAGATTGCAGAAATGCCTAATTGGCCCACCCTTTAAAGTAGTAGACCCTCTCTCAGATCGGGTTTGGATTTCTGTGTAATAAAGATTACGTTGATGGGTGTCACATCTGTGCTGTGCTGTGATGCAGAATCTGTATCTCTGTGGGATTAATAAAGTTCTATTCTATTCTATTCTATTCTATCGGGTTTTTGATGATATGAGATACTGTTAATCTTTTCTTCTTAATCAACAGCTTTAGCTATTGGATTGTAAAACTCTGGTGATAAAAATTGATAATTTTTAAAGAATGTTTTAGCTGTAATGTTCAATTTTACTTACTGTTTACTTACTTTTTTTTTTATTTAGAAACCTCATGTAAACTAAGATTTCATGACTAAACTGAACTTTAAAAAAACGTTTATTTTGTATCATAGGTGTTAAAGACGTGGACGATCCTTCACAGACCTTCCCTGATCTTGAACAGCGCCTACAAGTAAAAACTTTGTTTTTCCTAACAGAGTTTCCAACAAAAGCAGTAAAGTTAAGTTTATTAGAATTCTGTAATACAAAAAAAAAAGAAAAGAGTCTGAAGTATTTTATTTTTTATCTCATTTCTTTATTACTGGACAATACTGTTAATATTGTTGATTTAGTCTAAATGTTTTGTCTTTTAGAACTTAATACCAAATTGAACCAACATTTTGTATTCAGAAAGTTTTCACTTTAACGAGAAACAATAAAAATGAAAAAGGGGGGATACAAAGAAAAGTAAAGCTTCAAATTGGAAAATGAGGCACTTTAACAAGATGACATTTGGTATTAACTTATGACATCTGACTTTGCTTTTAAAAAACTGCATCCTTATCGTACAGTTTTTTTAATCATTTCTCCCCAAACCATAACTTTTTTTTTTTCATTTCTGTTTAGACAATTTTTTTATGATTATTTTTAATTGTGTAAATGAAACTACTTTTTTGCCATAAAATACGATTTTTAAATAAACAGCACACGTTTCCAGATACATTAACTTTTCTATATTACACATTTATCTAATTTACTTCAAATGTAAGAACAGTCTACGTAGAATTTTAACAAACACTTTTGGAATCCTATTTTTAGTTTAAGAAAGCTGCCATTAATTTCAGTCAATAGATCACAATTTTAACTGAGGATTCAAAGAAATTGCCCTTTAACGAAAAATTATAATTCAAGAATTTGTCTTTGAAGAAAAATAAGAAAATTAAAAAAAAAATGTATCTATTCTAAAAAAATTACCTTTCAGAATTTCCAAAAATTTTGCTATGATTATTTTTACCATCAATCTGTCCCTGTTACAGTTGGTGCCATTAGCTTGCCCACAGAGTAAGATCCTGTGTACAACTTCTCTTTCCTTGTAACTATGAAATAAATAAGTTCCAAAAGTTGTCATCTTTTGCTTTTATTTTTAAAACAGCAGAATTGTCTTAAAATGCTTATTTATTTTTCAAAAATCACATGTGCATGCATCAAAAAACGTGCTTTTGACCCTGTTCTGCAAACAATTTTGTTTTTCCAGTTTATACACTTGTGTCTCTGACTATTTGCAGCCAGTCCCACCGTGTGCGACTCTGAGGGAAAGCGTTCAGGTGTATAAAGAACACTGCAGGATGGCAAGGGAGTTTCACCAGGTCAAACACGAGATCGCTGTGCTTGAGGAGCGCAAGTGAGAAAAATGACTTCCACACACCATGCAGAACATGTTAAATATGTGCTAATACACTGCAAAAATAAATCTGATGTTTTTTTCCTAACAGGAATATTGCTATAGAAGTTTTTTTCATCTATTATTCAAAGTAATATTCAATTCTCTATTGACAAAAAAATTTGTAATGCATTTTGAAAATGCGTACTGACAGATGAATACAATCTAAGTTGCAAAAAACTTCCAAACAGGCTTGACAAAAAGGAGAACACTGCATTATGTCCACCAGGTGGCACACTTACTAAGCCGCAAAAAGCATTAAGCACAATTTCTGAAATAATATTTTGATAATATTTGCAGAATAAATTCAGTGATTTTTCTTAGATTTATTTTAATCTGTTTTAAACTCTAAAATCAAATATGTCTCAAGAAGGCTTTTCACTGGTAAAATCTGGATCTTGTCTTCAAATTATAAAATATTTTAGATACTGATATTTTAATAATTAGGACTAACTGGATGTAAGTGTACAAAATGTTGTGTAATCTGTAACAGACATGTATGAGCACGATACCCCCCGTGTCCCAAGCAGCTGTGGGTAGTCTTAGCAGTGGGATTTTCAAGGCTCTTGCTGTTACTCCTACACACACACAACACAAACATCCACACGCCCGCACTCACTTTTAGACACACATGAACAAGCCACAAAACTCTATGATTTCTAAATAGAAAACAGCAGACAGGCTGTTGGCATGAGCGTGGCCTTGAGTCCAGATAGAAGTCTGATGAGTCAGGGTGAGAGTCTTTAACCAGAATCTGTTAATAAAGCTAAAACACAACTTGTTTGGTAACAATAAAAAAAACAAAACACTGTTTTAGGTATGTTCCTTCCCATATTTCAATGAAGTGTTGCAATGGTGACCATGGGATACCACCTAAACATACTGAAAGGGATTTTCCCGAAGTGCACGGTTGCTTTTTGTCATGCACTCTTTTACACAAACAATGTTGTTCATTCACATGAATGCAATTGAGAGGTAAACAGCAAGAAAGAGGAAACATGGGATATTTTAAGTCTTGTCTGCAAACAAATAGTTGTAAATAAATGCAGAAAGTAGAAACACCAAAAAAGGTTTGCAAGTTATGCTGAGCAGGTCACAAAAAACAGCTTGTGCATGTGGTCCTTATCGAGTCTGAAAAAAAGATAAACCAAACCTGAGATGATTAACGAAATCAGATATTGCATGTTGTCCATGTAACTCTGGATAAATGCATTATCATTGTGGGTAGAGGATTGAAAAAAAAAAAATGACACATCATTAACAGATGACATTCTACACTTTGACAGATTACCTTGTAAATATTGCATTTTTTACTTGCACTGCAATTCCCTCAGTTTTTCGTTATTAGCTAACAAAATTATTAATGGCCTAAAAAAATAGGAACTGATGCCTTTTTTTATTATATAATTTTTGTATTGTTTTTGCATTACATCTATGGCTGTTTTGCTTCATTCCATAATATAGAAACAGAACAGCTGGAGACCCCAACAGTGGAGGAAATAAGTATGTGAACCCTCTTGCTGGAAAGACAATACTTTGTGGCAAAACCCTTACCAGCCGACATATTCTTGTAGTTGATGACCAGGTTTCTGCATATTTCAGGAGGAATTTTGGTCCACTCTTTTTTGCAAATGATTTCTAAATTATTAAGATTTGGTGGCCATCGCTAGGCAACTCTGAGCTGCACCTCTCTCCATAAGTTTGAGGTCCACAGACTGGCTGGGCCACTCCTTGATGAGCTCCTTCTTCAGTCATTCAGTCATCCAAACACAAAAAGTTACAAGGAGATCAGATACTTATTTCCCTTTATGAAATGCAAATACATTTACAGTATACACATTCTTTAAAGTCAATTCCTTGATTTTCTTTGTGATTTTCTATCTCTCCTTGTTCAAATAAACCTACCATTAGAATGACGTACTGTCAGTTTGTTTTTGGGTGGGCAAACCTACGAAGTAGCAAGAGGTACTTATTTCCTCAACTCTATCTATGAGGGATCCTCTGTTTGTCTGGAATCCCGTTAAAGGAGTTCAATCTCACTGAAAGTTTTCACAGGTAGCTGTATGGATTTTCAGGGATTAAATGCAAGTTAAGATCACTTCAAATCATTTATTTCCTTTTGCTCATTTGTTTAGGCGAAAGCTGCTGGCAGAGATGGTGGAGGACGAGAAGGTGGCCGTCCAGATTGCACGTTTGGAAGAGGAATTTCTGCGCCTCACAGAGGAGAACCACACCTTGGCGACTGTCCACAAAGAGCGCACTCAACAGCTGGAGAGGCTCTGCCTCACAGGTCGGATGAGGCAAGACTCCTCGTGACCTCTGACCGCACAGCACCTGAGACCACCAAACATCCGGCTGACATCAGGCCAGCAACCAGAAATAAAAGTTCAACTAAAACTCACTCTACACAATCTATGAATCAGCTAATTACACAGAAACACTGAAGCTGGCTTTTATTTGTCTGAGTCACTTGTTCAAACCACAGACGTACACTTATCATCAGCTTTAAGCTGTTATGATTGTTCTACCACCTGATGACACAATGCAACGTTTCTGGATGCTGTTTTGGATGTATTTGGTCAGATTGAGCAGATACTCACGCAAGTCAACAAAAAACGTATTCCATCTTAAATCTGCTCCGGTCTTGTGGAAACTCTTGTGAAGCCTGAGGAGGTGAGATGTGGTCCAAGTGTTATAATCTAAAACCCCTTTCCTGTCTATTTCAAAAAGATGAGTATGTAACACGGTCAGAGTTCCAGGGCAAAAAGAGAGGATCATAAAAATTTGATTTCTCATTTCACTATCTGCTTAAATTACAGCACTGAATAAGATGTATATTTTTTGATTGGTAGTATGAATCTGTAGAAGAGGAATTGTGTTAAAAAAAACTGGTTCTTTTCTGTCGCATATTTCAAAATAAAAGCATTTTCTTTAACACCAGCATCAGTTCACTAGTTTCATTTCTCTTAGCCAACGTTGTTGTTAATTGTATTCCAAAGAAAAAGGAAGTTCTTTCTTTTTTTTTTTTTTTTATGACGACATAGTTCACTTTGGAAGCATAAAACACTGACCTGATTGGTCAGTTTGCTTGTAGTTGACTTCCTTCTTCTTTCGTGTTCATGTGATTCTGACAGCTTTAGTTTAGTGAAGTGAAGCTTTGGTCAAACATTTTTTTTTTTACAAGCCCTAAAATGGATCGATTTTTCATGCACACACACATGCATTTTTTTAATATATATATATATATATATATATATTTTTTTTACATTCAAAGTGTTTTTCCAACACTCCCAATATGATAAGACATACAAATGCTGATCTGAATTTCACTGGTTATTGGAAAGTTTCTTTGTGTTTTTGCTTGCAGATACCTATGAAATACTCGCACCAAGCTCATTCAATGATTTGCTAGCTGTAGAAAAAAACAAGCCATGAGTCAACGAGACATTTCTGCAAAATATTAACCTCTTGATTGTAATAACTTGCCTCTGTTTCTGGCAACAGGTTAAAGTTTTTATTTTTTTTTACTTTCTTTCTAGAACTTTTCATAGTTTTTTTTTTTTTTTAATAGAATAAATCAGCAATGACAGGCAACACATTTATATAAACGCAACTTTACATTTCTCGTCTTGATTTCAACATTAAGGGGTTTGGTTTTAGCAAATCTTCTTTTCTGGGAATGGTTTGGTCGTTTACCAGACAGATCCAAGGGTAGGATTGGAAGGAAGGGAAAACTGCTTGCTCATCCTTTATCAGCAGGAGCTCATGAGTCAGCTCTGCTTTGTTACACCCATGTGTGTTGCAACACGCACACACGTCCACACACAAACAGGCTCTCCCTCAACCCCCCCCCCCCCATGTACTCATACACAGGCCATATGACTGAGTCGAGCTCAGCTTTTAGTTTGAAGTCAGTTTGAGATAAGGCTTTCTGAGAAACAGCCTGGTGGAACAACATTCCATCTAGCCATATCCATGTGCACAAGCCAGCTTCCTTTAGTACTATTAGAGACTTGAATGAAGTCTGCACTGAAAGGTAAGCTTGTATTTATTGTTACTTGAAAGTCTGACAATTGTAATAGAGTGAAACTAAGATTTTAGGTCTTAAATGGCGTGTGTGTTTGTGTACAAACAGATGTCACAGATGGCCATGTCTACTTCGCGGTCGTCTGTGTTTACTTTTGAGTCAACAGTGCATTCCTCTCATGTGTTGCACCGACTGGATGAGCAGCGCTGCCGGGACACGTTGTGTGATGTTACAGTGGTGGTGGAGGGTCAAAGTTTCAGGGCCCATCGCTCTGTACTCTGCTCTTGCAGTGAGTACTTCTCGCTGAGGATCTCTTCCCTCACGCAGCATGGAGCAATTATCACTCTGCCACCAGAGGTGAGACATCACCCACATAGTGCCATAAATATATAACTACATACACTTCATAACTGTCACAAAGTCATGTGAAAATGCATGGAAAAAGTGTTTTCTTTAAATCTTTGTTATATTGAGTTTGCACATGATTTTTCATTTTTCTTTTAACTTTTGAATTATACAGTATCTATCTCTCTAGATATATATATATATATATATATTTTTTTTTACATACATGTAGATAGAAAGAGCGGCTGTATAGCTCACTTGGTTCAGTGCAGGACTGGCTCACTGGAAAGTAGTGAAGTGAGTGAAGTATCACCTGAAAGTCTCCTGGAAACTGTGAATGAAGCATTGAGGGCAATTCCTACCACAACAATCACAGAAACCAATGAACTAGTTCACACTTCAGCAGCAGTGATCCTTGAGATGCTTGGCTATAAGACCAACCATGGGAGAAAACAATACCGACCATGGAAGCAACGTTTAGAGGCTAAGATCAAGACAGCAAGGAGGAAAGTAAGTCAGATGACTGAAAAAGCAATGAAAAAGCAAGTGCCTAGGAGATACAGCCAGATGCCCATACCTGAAGCACTGGAAACTTCCAAACAAAAGCTCCTAGCCTTGAACAGCCGCCTGAAGAGGTACACAAGAGACAATGAAGCCAGACGGATAAACAGGCTATACGCAACTCAACCTACGAAAGTTCATGCTCAGTAGCAGGGTCAAAACAGCAGAGCAGATCCACCAAGGCTGGAAACTGAACAGTCCTGAAAAAGTATATGGGAGAAAGAGACAACACATAACAGCAATGCTCAATGGTTGGTCTCTGAGAAAAGAGCACAGCAACCTCCCTGAACAGATTTCAGTAACCATCACAGTGGCAGACATCCAAGAAAGAGCCTCAGGTATGAAAAACTAGCCAGCACTGGGCCCTAGCAGGATACATGCATACTGGCTTAAGAAACTCACTGCACTCCTTGAGCCACTATTCAGGATGAGGTCACCGTTGTTATGTCAATAGCCCCATCGATTGCTTATCGCGCCCTCTGGGTATCACCTGGGAATCAAACCCTGGTGCCAGTCCTGCACTTGGCTGAGCTAACTAATCTGTAACTGAGCTATCCAGCCGATATAGTGAATGTCTCACATGCATTATATATTATATATATATATATATATATATATATTAAAATATATATAAAATTGTATTCCAAGAACATAAAGAATTCTTCTATTTCTTTTACAGGTAACGGTTGAAGGCTTTGAAGCCCTGCTAAAGTTTGCCTACACATCCAAACTTCACTTTGTCAAAGAAAACGTCCTACAAATTCGAAACGCAGCTTCCATGCTTGGCTTCAGGGATCTAGATGAGGCTTGTTTTGATTTCCTTCTCCCAAAGTTTTTCTCCAAAAGCAAAAGCTCAGCTCTGCATCTAAAAAAAAAATGTTGTGAAAAAAATTACAAAAAGCAGGTATCAAAAGAAGAATTCAGCACAGACACTGACAATGCGTCTTTCTGTGACAAAGAAGTAAAACCAGTTGCTGACTCATCATCTCAGCAGGAAGCGAGTCTGGATTGTAACAAATCAGAGAAAAACATGATGGAAAGTGCGAAAATGAAAGACACCCCTGCCCCAGGGGTTGAAGATGGGCTCGACAATTCAATCCAGTGCCCAAAGTACCGAAAGTTTCAGCTTGCTTGTGGGAAAGAGACTTGTGCTCATGAAAAGAAGATCCACAAAGACTGCATCCTTCCCTCCTCTCAAATTCATAGCTCTGAAAACAGTAATAAGGACCATGCGGTTCAGTTTCCTGGAAATTTAACCTCAAACTCTACCAGAGAAAGCAAAGGTCAGACTGGTGAGCCACTGATAACTCAAACACATGACAAGAGAGAGAACCACAGGGACAAAGTGGAAGTTGACTTTGAGAAGTGCAGATCTGAAAAGACAGATGAGCTTTGTGTGACGGACATGGAGGAGGCGATGGAACACACCAGCTCACCTGAAACATGCCGTGTTAACTCCCTGAAGACAGACAAAATGCTAGGTGAGAGGTCATCAGAGTTCCCGCTGTCCCATTGCCCTTTGGTAACTTTTAATGAGCCCACAATCACCTGTTCCCAAGAGCACCAAATGTTTGACATTAAAGAACACAAGCCCAACAGAGCTACTGGTACAACAGAACCAGGCTCGGTTCATCAAAACACACAAGATGAGCAGAAGGGAGAAAATGGTGCCTGTCGAGACAAAGAAAAAGAAAGAGAAAGTGATCATGCAGAGAATCTTGGAGAAGCGACTGGCCCACTTGACATGCAGCAGGGGTCAGTATCAACTCCCGTTGATCCAAACTTCCCTCCAGGTAGACTCTCAGCCGAAACAAGTGACAGATGGGCACAAAGCTCATCTTCAGAGGGGCCGAATGCTCGGAGCAATCCCAGCTGTCTTTTCTATGACGATCTGGTAATAGCAAAATATTCATGCAGTCAGGCAGGAATGTCGGAGTGCGAGGGGACCTCTCAGTCATGTGGATCACCTGCAAACTCTGGGGAGGATGGATACTCAGAGACAGAAACAGAGGGAGACAGTGAGTCCTCCACAAGGGAAAGAGCCAGGCAGGTGAGCATAAAAATTATAAAGCAATGCTTCTCATTTGATTTTTGCCCTGCAGTTGTGAAGTTTTTGTTCACCTGAAAAAGAGGGGGGAAAAAAGAAAATACACAGCAGAAGAATACCTCCTTATGGTTTTCTTTCAAATAAGTACATATTTTCAAACACAAATGAGTTCCTGCCGTCATGAAAGTAGATCCGCCGGGGTGCAAAGTTAATTATTCACCATGAACAGATGATATATGTATGCTGGAGGGTTTTTCTGAGTCCTGCTCATTGGTCCATAGTCCATTTCAACAAAAATTCACAGCTCAGCTTAGTAAAAAGTATAAGTCAAAGTGCAGGATTCATGAATCTGTAATGCTTATCCAGCATTATCTGTCAGATTAAAAGATAGAGTTACCATACAATTAAATTACTATCATAAATTCAGATAAAATAAATGTATGTTTTACACTTTAAACAAAAATAAGGTACGCTGCTGTAGTAAACAAGACAGGGAAACTTTCTTCTCACATTTTTTTCTGTTTAACTGAGTTAACATTAACCAGTACAGCTAAAAGTTAAAAGAACTCCATAAACAGAATTCTCATTTCTCACGTGAAAGAGATATTGCATATAATTCCATAATAAATATCAAAGTGTTATTGTTACTTTCAGAAATTTCTGGGAATATGCATTGACAGTGATCACATTTCTTGCACTTGGCAGGAATTATAAAAAAACAAGGCTAACCGGTTTTCTGGATGCTTGTTTCTGTCTCAACTTGTGGGGACTTGTTGGAACTCCCTTTTCTGCTTGTATTAAGCTTGGAACATCGTTGTTACTAAATTTTAGTTCCAAATGTTTCCAAATGAGTTTCGTTTTATCTTTGTTAATAAAATTCACAACATTAATGAAGAGCTTAAAAAAATCTAAACTCAGAAGTTACTTGGGTACTTTATGTATTTCCTTGTTTTCTATCCCACAAAGATAACTATACAATACAATACTTTTCACATATTAATATCTATATATTTGGGATTTTTAAAGACTCACTCAAATGAAAATCATGTTTGTGATGTTTTTAACATGTTCTTGTGACATTTTTTTTCATTATGGAGGACTTGTGTAAACAAACTTAAGCTTAAAATTGAATTTCTGCATATTTTTTATTCAAATCGTTGTGAGCAGACAAAAACATGCAGTTTGAAAACACTTGTAGAAGCTCCCTGCTTCGTTCCATTGTGATGCATCCACTTGCAGACAAATAGATCCATGTGTGTTTTGGTTTTCCTTGTTTGAGCTGGAATCTGGATTAAAACTGTATGACTCTATAGCGATATTGCTCGCCATTTTTCCTACTCCGCTAATATTAGATGAGGGGTTGGGGGACTGCAAGCTAAAAGGAGCGTGTCAACAAAGGATGATGGGGCATGAGGGCAGGCTCACACCAAGCCAACGCTGCCGCCCACAACTCAGAGGCAAATTTCTGATGAACTACGTATAGAAACTATGTTTAACAAAATGACACTACATTTCTTTTTTCCGCTAAAAACGGCCTTATCGTAATTAATAGACAACTAGGGACACTTTTACAATAAGTCAAAAGATGAATGGAATGGGACTTTTATGCAATTTAAGAAATGGGAGCAAAACAGAATATAAAAAAATGACACCAATAGTTGTTAAAATTCAATACATTTCAATTTCTGTTATTTTGTTTCTCACTGTTAACCTTTATTGTTGTTTCTGGGTGTTTTCGTAGGTTCAGTTGCCATTCCCTGTTGACAGGATAATAAATCTAAGCCGGAATGACTTCCAGCAACTGTTGAAGCAGTATGTCTTCACAAGGGAACAGCTTGATTTTGTCCACGACATGAGAAGACGCAGTAAAAATCGTCTTGCAGCGCAGCGCTGTCGCAAAAGAAAACTAGACTGCATTTACAATCTGCAGTGTGAAATCAACAAACTTGTGAGACTTTTTAAAATGGTCTTTTTTAAATAATTGCTTTGCCCATTAGTTTAATCATTGATCTTAAGTCTTCTGTTTGTGTTGCAGAAAACAGAGAGGGAGAAACTGATTGTGGAGAGGAGCCAACTGGGCCAGATGAAGCTGAGAACTTGTCACAGCGTCTCTGCCTTGTGTCAAAGGGTCTGCAGTGAGGCCAACTTGCAGCCAGAACAGCTGCAAGTGTTAGCCAAATACACGTCTTCAGAGTGCCCGCTGTCCGCCCTCTTCCCTCACATAGATGCTTTTCTGACGCAGCACGGATTTCCACTCCAGCTCCAAGCATCTCTCCCAGCGTGCACTGGAGATTTTGAAAACAAGGACACATCCAACTCCGGCAGAAACAGAACCACAGAAGAACATCAGCTGTAAATAATGCTGTGAAGCTCGTCCTATTTCAGTGTCCTGATGTCACGATGACAGTGAAATGAACCCTGCATCCCTCATGACACAAGAACAGTGTATTTTTTTTTTGTTTATTTATTTATAGCCTAAGTACAAATCAGTGGTACATCTTTGATCTTATTACAATACAGCATTCACAACGGAAATGCTGTGATCAGCAGATGCAACGGTTATCAATCTTTTTGGACTTGCTATCTTATTCTTTCAAAGCAATATTGACAGAATGACAAAGCATTCCACAGCTTGAAGGCCTTCTATTTCAAGTTAGAATCTACAAGAGAATTCAGCAGCAAGTGCTTCCATCTTTGGAGATTTTACTTTCCACAGCTTCATCTGAAAGTAGCTGGGATAGGGTCCAGCAACATCCTCTGACCTTGCACAGGAATAAAACCAAATTGAAAACTTACTTTCACTTTTATTCATACCTCAATGAGACTCAAATATTATTCATTTTTGTTTATACATACATACATAAACCTCTCTCAACTCAGCTGTGCTTCTTGGTCTTTCCAGTGATATGTACTTCTTGCAAATAGTATTTTGGAACGCCATATAGCTTGACCAAAAAGTCTTGAGACAGTGTGCTATGTTTACCTTGTGGTCTTTGGTCTGACTCTCCTCCTTACTGCTGTCATTGTGGCCTGTTCTCGTCCACAGACCACAATGAGACATCTCTTTTATTTGGCTCAGACATCTCAAAACATATAAATATGTCTTAATTTGAGTGCTATAAAGTTTGGATACATAATTAATCAGAAAGCGGTTGAGGTTTACTAGAAGCCATTTTATTGGATGAAACTGCTGTGGTTTTCATATCACTGTTATCTTAAGCTCCTCTTATCTAAATCACTGCTAAAGGTCAAGAGGATACTGTAGGAATAAGGAATCAACAAGGAAGAACAAGCACAAGGAGTTTAAGATGTTTTGATTCCTGTTGCATTTTTAATGTATTTTTCTCTCTACTTTTACTGTCTTTCATATCAGATGCTTTAACACCCCTGCACATCAAAAAAAAAAGTTTCCCTCTCCTTCTTTTCAAAGTAAACTTTGTCACTCCTTTGACTCTACTCGTCACGCTATTATTTCTTTGTAACACTATTTGTGATCTAAATATTCTATGACCAGTGAATGACCTTTTGTTGGTATCTCAAGCTAAAAGAGGACCATGGAAATCTTTGTGCTCATTGCCCTCTAGTGACTGTGCATGATCTGCAGATCAAACGTGCACTCATAAGGCATTAGGGGAGCTTGAACACTGCTGCAGATGAGTTAAAGGTTTGTGCACTCTATTGTGCCACAATAATGACATCTTTGACATCATCCAAATGTTTTTTGTGGTTGCACGTAAAATATTAACTACTAGAAACTAAAAGGGTGTAAAATATCCAAATTAAGCAGTTCTGGCTGAAGGCCACATAACTTCTTTGTATTCTAAAAACAAAGAAATTGCTTGAAATCTCTTTAAAACAAAATATGGAGCCATTGTATTCCATTAGTGGTGTTAGTTGGCTATAAATTCTGTCTGAAGTCAGCTGGAAGGATTGAATAACAGAGCTTGAATAAGTCTAAAAAAAATCATTCTTCAGTCTCGACCAAGGGTCTGCAACCCTCAATACTTAAAAGACATTTGGGTCGATTTCTCACTGATCACAACCCAGTAGGAGTCCCAACGTTCACTTCAACCTTTAGAAAGATAAAAAATAATAAGACATTTGTTTGTATTTATAACATTGTTACTGTTAATAAAATGTCAATAAAATGTTGGTTTTTTTACATCAATAAAGAGAAAGTAGCCTTTTTCTAAATATAAAATAGTTTAGAACTTTTGACAGAGGTTCACATAAATTCCTTTAAAAAAAAAAGACCCTGTGTCACATAGGATCATCTCAATGCAGCAAAAGTAGTAGTAGTAGTAATAGTATGACGTTAGCTGTGATAAAAAAAAATATATTATGATTATTTTACAGTTTGTGGTGTATTTCTCCTAAAAAATTGTAAATCTAACCAACCCACTTGTAGATCCCTGATATAGACATATGAATGATTCAGTCCTGCTATTTGTCTCTCTTCTCTCCTGCAGTTTCACCGTCTCCCACTGAGTCGTTTTTTTTACTTTTGATTTGCTTTGTCTGTCTCTTTCTGTTGAATTGCTCCTAATTTTTGCACATCTGTCCTTCAGCCAAGACTGCTCAAAGTATAAGAGGCTCAGATTTTCTTTCAAAAAGTTCTCATGGGTGCAAATGCTTTAAAACAGAAATTTAAAAAGTGCAGTTGGGCTTGTTAATTAAAGCAGTCCTTGTCTTTCCCACATTTGAACATTAGAGAGATTAAGAGCAGGTAATCTTTTCTTCCCATGGGTTTAAAGATGCTAACTCTCCCTTCACAGAGAGGTCTTATGTGTGAGAAAACATGTGATTTAGCCTTCTCAGTGAACAGGGTCGCTGCAGTGGGATCTCCCAGGTCCAGCTCTGTGCTTAGATCTGGGGGACCCAGTGGTAGCGTATTCTGTTAACTTAAGTGGGGGGCACTGGTGTAGACAAGTCCCCACAATCTCATTTACCCACTTCAGTACAAAGTCAGATTTCTATTTTGCATCATTTTAAGCTTTCCCGTGATGTGCGTATGTGTTGTGTGCGGAGGGCATTGTGCAATGTCTTGGTCTTTTGGTTTGTTTTTAGAATTCAGTTATGTTTTCATGTAAAGCACTTTCAGTTACACACGTTGAAAAGTGCTATACAAACAAAGATTGTATGATTGTATGGATTTGATTTGATTTACAAATGGGTTTTTTTATTGGCTGCACTTCTGTCTGTGTTTTAGAGTTTTGTGCCAGAGTGCATTCTTTTTTTTTAATTTTATAATAACATTAAAGGAGACAATATGGCAAGGTGAACTATCACTGAGCTATAAAAATAATTCTAAATGTTGATTTTCAGCTTTTTAAATCAATAAATGCCCTGCAGTTTCTAAACTTTGCCAACAGGTGGCTCTACAGACCTGGTTTATAGGTTTAGCTGCCTAGAGATCAAGGAAAAAGATGCCAGGTCAAATGGAGTCAGATTTTCTGTCACTCGAATACTTTCAGCTAAATGGGGCAGGTGGTCACAAAGAGTTTGTTGGGCTTAAAATGATTAAATAAGCCTAAATCGAACAGAAAGATGACTTTGAGTCTGTGTCTATTATGTTTTTTCTGAAGCTGTCTGAGTATTTTCTCTTTTGCTATTGTACACTTTTGATGAAATGGTATTTAAATATGATCCTTCAAATGTCAAGTATATACATTTTCTGTTATGTCTTCCCCCTCCCTTTCCACGACTTCTTATATAAAAATATTTGTATGCATATTTATTTTGTCTGAGCATTTTCTGTGGGTGGTTCCCTGGCAGAGCTGGAGAAGTAGTGAGACCCGGATTTGTTATACTTCTAATCTAAATTATAATTAATATGGCATCATTTCAAAAAAATTAACAGAGAAAAATTCAAATTGCTGTTTTAATGTATGTTTTTTGTGTCACAAACTGAAAATGTAATTTGTGGGAAACGGATTTTTGACTTTAAATATTATTTAGGAGTAAAAAAAATGTTTTTTTTTTAGTAAAAAGTGCAAAAAAAACCCTAAAAGAATAATATGCACATTGGTTTGCTTTTATAACATTGCCTTAAGCTCTGGGCAGCATTTGTCCTCTGCTTGAATGCACGTGAAGCATTTGTAATGTTACACTGTGCCCGTACCTCCTTTTCCTCTGTTTGAAATGAAAACAGCAACAATCAGGGACTCCTTAATAAGGTCCGTTTCTTTAACGTGGTAATGCACTGTGTTCTGGGGGCCACGGTTCTGGATATCCTGGAGAAACTCCCAGAATTGCTGTGCTCTTACCTGTCTTTTGTTAGGAGACTGGCTTTACACGTCGGTTTTAATGATACGTCTTATAGCGAGTCTGAAACGATGAAAAAGGCGCTCATCAAACTTTTTAATTTTTTGAAGTCATGTCTATTGACTGTTTTATTTCTGGGCTCCTCTCATCCTTCTCTCTCAGCCAGGGGCGCTTCAGCAGGCTGCTGAGTTTGAGCACCTGGCTCCAGTCTGCTTCCAGCCTGAATAAATGTATTTTTATTTACAATTTTAATCTGTTCTGGAACATATACTCTTTTTAATAAAGTGGATGGAGTCCACTCTAGCCCACTGGGCAGTAATGTTTTTGCTGCCAACACAAGACACATTGTCCAGACATCACCTACCCCCATCATGTCCATACCAGTACAAACTCCAATTCATCTGTTCAGTCAAATTTGTGGAAATGACTGACTGGATTCTACATCTTCCTTCCACACTCCCCAACAAACACCTGCTTCTACCATTAATACTGCTTTCTTTCCAAGATCTGTTGCCTCTTCAATTCATCCCATTAAGACCATTATTACAGTCAGGTCTTTTTTGAGGAGAGATGTTGGGAGAAAACCAAACTTCCAGTGCCTTCCAAAGGAAGCACCAAAGACTCAGAAAGCAGTTTCAACAACCAACACTCCACCATCCTCTATTAACAAAAGAATTTTTTGCATTCAATTTTTGTCCAACAAGGCTTTAGTTGTAAAGGAATTCCTCCTAGACTATAACATTGATACTCTCTTTTTAACTGAAACATGGCTGAGCACGGGTGCATCAACTGTTCTCACTGAGGCCTCCCCACCTAATTATAGTTTTGTTTTTTTTCTACAAGTGAGGGCAAAAAGGGTGGTTGTACTGCATCTATAGTATCCAACTCCTTTGCAATAAAGCAGATTACCTTAGATCAGTACCCCAGCTTTGAACATCACGCCTTTGTTTTTGACAGCCCCCCAATTATATGCATTACAATATACAGACCTCCAATACCAAGCTCAGTTCTTAGCATCTGTCCACACTTCTTTTAGCATGGTTTTGATAAGTGGTGATTTTAACCTGCATAAAGATAAGGAGCCGGACTACTGTGCTACTCAGTTCTTAGACTTGCTTGCTTCAATGGATTTTAAACATGTCATCCAGTCGACTCATAACAGGCGGCACACTCTTGACCTCATCATAAGTCATGGCTTACCAACTAGTGTGTCCACTGTTGTGGACCTACCTGTATCTGATCATTACTTTGTACTTTTAACATCACTGGTTTTATAAAACAAGAGACCTCTGTGAGAACGGTGAAGAAACGCAATTTAACTCCTGAACTGATCGGAAAATGAATTTCATCTGTTTGCTCCAACTCTCCACTTGTCTTACCAGCCCCCTGCGATCTAATGCTAGATAGCTTTGACAGTAAATTAAGATCCAGTCTCGATTCAGTTGCTCCACTAAAAAATAATAAGATACTTATCAAATCCACACCCCCTTGGAGAACTGAGGAAATTAATTAACTGAAGAGACAATGCAGGGCCGCTGAAAGATGTTGTAGAAAACATAAGCTCGAAATAAATTATCAGGTATTCCAAAACAAATTAAACTATATATCAGGTCAGATCTCAGTATCAGTTCTGCTGGATCTAAGGGAAGCTTTCGATACTGTTGATCACCCGATCCTTTTAAACAGACTTAAAAGTCTTGGCATTTGAAGTGCTGCTCTCAAGTGGTTCAAATGTTATGGAGAGAACCTTTATGGTAAACATGGACACACACTTTTCTGGGGTCCATGAAATTTTAGCCATTGGTCCTGAAGCCAAGAGCAATAAACAGTTTCTGAAACTAACAGGACTTTCATTTAGTTATTCAGAAACAGTTAGAAATCTGGGTGTTACTTTTGACTCTAAGCTAACTTTGTTTCCTCATATGAACTAGATGATTAAAACTGGTTTTATCGTCTTAGAAATGTGGCTAGGGTCCGCTCAATTCTCTCTCTTGCTAATACGTAGACGGTGATGCATGCTCTTATCATCAGTAGGAATTGATTATTGCAACGCCCTTCTACCTGGTCTTCAAAAGAATAACCTTAAAACCTTCAACTTCTCCAGAATTCTACTGCACGAGTTCTCACGAAGACCAGGAGGCGGGCTCACATTACCCTGATTTTAAAATACCTGCACTGGCCATGCTTCAAGATTGATTTTAAAATACTTCTTATGGTTTTTAAATGTCTTAAAAGTTCTTGTGCCTTCATATTTGTCTGATCTTTTAGTCAAATATATGAACCCTCACGGACCCTGAGATCCTCTGGCACTAGTCTTCTAATCATTCCAACGGCGAAGACCAAACCCTACGGAGAGGCATATTTTCAGCATTATGGCCCCTGATTATAGAATAGTCTGCCAGAGGACCTGAGAGCTGCAGAGAGCATTGATACTTTTAAGAAAAGGTGTGACTCATCTTTTTAACTTAGCTTTTAGCTATTTTTTAAAAATTAATGAATTTAATTAATTTCTATTTATTTTGTATGTATTCTTCTCATCACTTTTTATGATTTTACGCCGGATTATTAATAATTAATTGTTATTGCTTTTATGCTTATGTTATGTTGTTTGTTTTATTGCTTTTATCAAAGGTTTACTTTTTATTTTCACTTTTATTTCCAGTGCCTCCTCGGCTGGGTTGGTTGCTGTACAGCTGCTGCAGTTCTGGATGGGGACCTTCCTCGCCACCCTGCTGTGGTGATGCTGGGTCCCCGCCTGTGATGCTGCACTTGGCTGGCTTTGTGGCTGTCCACAGAGGAAGATGTCCCATCCATTTGCGTTTCCACCAACCAACTTTCTCCATGCTCAGCCTGTTTTCCAATCTTCATCTCCATCAGTTAGGAGGTGATAGGGGTTGTCTGTGTGTGTTTGTGTGTGGGTGGGTGTGGTGGGGAGGCTATTTTTACATGGTTGAGCTTATTTTATATTTATTTTATTTTGGTGTGAAGAACTTTGTGTTATGTTTTGTATGAAAAGTGCTAAGCAAATAAAGATTGATTGATTATCACATGATACATGAGTCACAAACACCTTCACAATGTGAGAAGGGATTCTTTAAAATCTGTTAGACCAGCGTTGACATTTACACAATGACACTATTATATTACAAAAAAAAAAGACATGCA
Organism: Adrianichthys oophorus; assembly: GCA_036245035.1. Taxonomy (NCBI): domain Eukaryota; kingdom Metazoa; phylum Chordata; class Actinopteri; order Beloniformes; family Adrianichthyidae; genus Adrianichthys; species Adrianichthys oophorus. Next base: position 15,550,177 of record BSAI01000201.1, on the reverse strand, counting down.
ATAAGTGTAAACTAGAGGAAACAAAATGTCAGAGCAGTTTTATTGCACATTTTCATGTAACTGACTGCTTGGATATTTTCCTGGAGTTTTGCACACGAATCTCTAAAACTTGTTTTGACAAAAAATAATTAAATACTCTGTGAGTTTTGTGAAGACGTCTCAAAAAAAAGAAAACTTATGACAAAGGTGAGGCAGCTTTTTGTTAAAAACTGAAAGAAGAAAAAAAGCTGTGGAATAAATAACATTGTTGATGAGGAGGAGAAAGAAATATGACTTCTTTTATGAATTTATTTTTTAATGCAACTGCAGATTTGGGTATGCAGTATAGAAAAGAAACAAAGGCGATGCTGCCTACCCATAAAGAAAAAGACTCCTGTTTCCATGGAGACCAAGGTTAACCAGAAGTCAGTTAAACCTGAACAGTTCCAGTGGATCTGCTTCTCCACAGTCAAATCTGAAGCACGTCTTTCTGTGTTTCTTTGTACAGCTGCTTCCCCCAACCATAAATATTCATGTTACTATAAAATTAAATAAGACTCACACAAAAGTTAATCCATTACATAATCTGCACAGATAAGACATTTACTTTCTAAAAAGTGTTCCTTCTTTGATGAAACTGCTCTTTGGCTCATGTAACTTAAAAAAAAGCTTCCTCATTAGCAGGAGTTTAAAAAAATAAAAAAAATAAAAAACCCAGTAAGACTAGTTTAAAATCACAAGATATTCTGAGTTCATCAACTCGCTCGTCTTTGAGATCAACGGCACTGAGAGGAGGTTTGGCCAAGTTGCCAGTCTTTGTCACAGTGAACTGCTATGAGAATTGAGAGAGGAATCTTAATCAGGTAAGTGGACTAAGCTGATTATTGACTCTTGTCTGTGCTCTCTGGCATGCTTGACCATGTGCAAACAGCACAGACATTTGTGTTCCTTATCAGAAAACGTCAGTGTCACAATATGACTCGTACAAAAAAAGAAAAAATGTGCAACCTTTAAGTCTATGTGTGCTTTAGTTTCCATCTCAACTGAAAAGCTAAAAAAAGTTACATTTGATATGGATTGAAGAACCCATGCTGTATCAACAGAATGCTGCTGAGATGTTCCTGGGATTGTTGCATGGTGAGTTTGTCCCTCCTCATCCAGTTCTGCTTTCTTTCCTTCCCAGTCTGTCCAGACTTTATTTGAAGCAGCCAGAGCAGCTCATCTCTCTGCCGGGGTTGAGGTGTGGTGAGATGGTGTCCGGTACCACAGATTTCAGGAAGTCACTCTCCGTCGCCATCATGTGCTTGATGAGAAAGTTTGCAGCTTCCTTTAAATTCAGGTTGTCCTATGATGCAGAAACAACTTCTGTCATGATTGTGAAAAAAAACCACACAAAAACATGTTTTAACCTTTCAGCTTCGGGACTGTCTACGGTCACACAAGACCTAACTGAGCATGCTCAGTGCAAACTTGAGAATGTTGCATCTTCATGCTACAAGGATGGCAGCACAGCAGTGTGAACAGAGGATGTGTGAATGAAGCCAACATTTGCAGTAGTTGAAACCATGTGTGCATTCTGCAAGGGGTTGGAATGTATATGTGCGAATAACAAATCCCATCTGTTATGCAAAATAAAACAAAATGCTTGCCAGCACAGAGAGTCCGAGTGCAGAAAAATCTACGTTCACACCTTTAATTTATTTTTAAACTCTCACCACAATACTTATGTACAACTGAGAAATATTTACAGAGTTTTGCCACAAAAATTCAGAGTAGCTTCTACCTGCTTCCTTCCTGCCTCCTGAGGGAAGAAGATCAACTTTCCTGACAGCCTGTTATCTTCTTGATAAGCTAGAAAACTGACTTTTTTCACTTTCTAGTTATTTAGGTTTGGACATATACATTTGAAGCTCTGTTTGTCAAAATACTTTGGAGGTAAAAAAAAAAAAAAAAAAGGACATTCAGCCTTAATAGATTCTGCACTAACTCTGTTGTAAGGAGGTTTTTTTTTTCTTTTTTTTGCTGACTGAAGTATAGAGACTGTCATCAACAGCATTATTTGCCACTAACCTTTGTTAGCACAAATGCACAATAATTGTGTGAACTCTGAGCGAGCATTCCCACTGTAGAGATGATCTGCTATTTCTCTACATTTCTGAAAACACAAAGCCCCACAAAAGAGAAAGGACCTTGTTACCATAGCTCGATTGATAACAGCAGATTCATAATAAATGAAAACACTAAATATTAATAAAAACAACAATTATTATGGTCCAGTGTTCGCGAGGCATTGTAGAGTCTAATAGCTGACAGAAAGAAAGTGTCTGTGGTTAAGTTTGACATAAAATAACTAATATAAATAAAACATATATATTATTAGTAGCCAAATAGCTGGTTTTGAGATGTTATCCTACCAAGATTAAACAAGGCTGATGAAAATTGAAGCTCAAGCTGCACTTCGCTTCTGCTTTGATCACTGACACATGCCCCTTATCAATATTCATGTTTAATGAAATCAAGCAGTAACATTAGGCTCCACTTTTAGAACAATTTAATCATTTTGGGGAAAAAAACGTTTAAAAAAATTGTGTTTTATATAACAACTGCCTCTGAACATAAGTAGAAACAGGTAAAGGAAGAACAAAAACATATAAGCTGCAAGGTGTGATGTTAAAGGCCGCACTGATAAAAATTGTGTTTTTGGGTTTAAAATGTTCCTGTGGTATTTTTTTGATGGTGGAAGACATGTTTAATGAAAATTTAGCTTAACAAGGAATTTCTGAGCATTTCTTTATTCAAATTTTTGTAATTCAGGAGCAGATGAAAAAACATGCTGTTTGAAAAAGCTTGGAGAAGCTACACCCACAACCTCCCTGCTCCACTCCATTCTGATGCATCCACCTGTAGACGACTATATCCATGGAAGCATTCGCTTTCCTCGTTTTTGTTGTACTGATAGTGTTAGGTTGGGGGTCAAAGGTGTTGTAAGACACAGCAGGAAATTGTAAACAAAGGAATGATGGGAAATGGGCATGGGCTTACTCGGCGCCAATAGTCCCTCCCACAACTCAGGGACAAATTTCTAATGAACTACTGCCACTCTGTAGAAACCATGTCCTAGAAAATGACACAGGTTTTTAAAATGTTTGCCTAAAAACGGCATAATCATAATTAAAAGATCGCTCCAAAGGCTTTTAGAATAAATCAAAAGATAATCGGAATGTGACCTTAAAATGAACATCATACAAATTGAGTGAGAAATTTTTAAAGAATATGAACAATTTTTAAACTATATACAATTGGGACATTTTTTGTTCTCCAGAACAAGTGGAAAACTTGTTACTTCCGTTATAAATAACAAAAAAATAAAAACTTTAATTATATTCACCTTTGCTGATGTTGCAAACCAGCCTACAAAGCCATGGTCCTTGCAGAACTGGTCCATTTTAATGCCGTTGTTGGTTAGGTCTCTGCTCTGGTCACACTTGTTGGCCAGCAGCACAGTGGCTATGCTGCTTCCATTGGCCAGCATTGCTTTAGAATCCAGGTCCTCCTTCCACTTTATGACCGCCTCAAAGGTTGTGGGCCGTGTCACATCGAACACGATGAAGGCCCCCATGGCTTCCCGATAATACACTCGGGTCATGTTCCCAAAACGTTCCTGACCTGGGATGAGCAAAACACGTCAAGAAAAGCAACCCCATTAGTTAAACTACAGTCACATATCCCATGACCTGAATGTAAGTTTTTCAGCAAATTCAGCAGGTGGCTGCCCAGCAGCATTTGTAATCAGAGTACAGCAGTTGCATTTTTACATGCCACGTGGGGGCTCCGAAGGTTTTAAGAGGGTTGAAATTTTATGGTGACTGGACGATTTTTTTGTCATCAGTCAGTGACACATTGGGAGGTTGTGCTGTGGCGTCCAGTGACAGGCAGGTGGTAGGAAGGTCGCAGGAAGGCAATCCCAGCCATTGTGGGTCCAGATGAAGACATGGCATTGATGCTGCACAAAACTCATCATTGAAAGCACCACAGCGACTCAGAAACATGCACATTGACAAATTGCGGTTGACGCGGTTGAGAAGAATACCAAGAAGACAAAACATTGTGCTTTCTTGGGAGGCATGGTGTCTGAAAATGTGTAAATTTGTTAATTGATAAGATTCTAATGTGTGCTCAAAATCAAAATTGCGATTGACCAGTGGTGCAGAATGGCTCGCTTTTTTATATACCCCCCAGGCTACCGGGCAGCTGGTGGCACTTGATATGGACGACCGCAATCCAGAGACATTTACACATCGTCCAATCTGCGCTCCTGCCAGTCGGTGATCCAGCTGCCACCACCCTGAGGCTCTCCAGCTGTCGCCCAATTTCACAATGGAATCATCCCTGATACCTGACTGCTGCTGTCTACATTCTTAACAACGCCAATGATTTTCAAAAAAATCAGACGGCGACATGAAACTTTGAAGATTCTGCCGCTGCCTCCCCATCTCGCAGTGGCAGTTGTGACCGTAGTATTAGTTAGTGGACACTGGGCATCAAATGGAAGAGATATTCTCATAGTTCTTCTCTGCTTTTGAAGCCCAGTGAGTAATGCAGCTAGCATTAAGACTGGAGTTTGCTGTTCAGCTTTTTAATGAGACGACACATTCCTGAGGTCTGACTGTTGCACTTTATTAAACCCTGAATGCAGTTGCTTGTGTATGTTCATACAAAAAAAAGCATCGCATACAAATGTGTGTATAAGTGTTAATGGAATGGTTGCATAACTTTGCTGGCAATGGAGGAAATCTTCACCTCTTTGGTTGCTATGTAACAAGAGTTTGTCCAAAACCCAGCACATACATACTGTTCGAGGAACTTCCCTTTTATTTTTAAGGAAAGTAAATAAAAGGAAATAGAAGTTAATATTTGTATTTTCCACAGACAAAACATTACCATCTACATTTAAAAAGTATGACTCCATCAAAGTTCTGCTTTTCATGTAAGATATTAGAGGACAGCAATTTCAAACTGACAAGCACTTTGAGCGAGTCACATGACCCAGTGTCATTTATTTCCAGCTGTACATGACTTGTGTACCAAATAAAAAATATTCTGAAAATGTGAGGAAAATCATTCAGATTTACTCTAGTAACTTTCAACTGTATATTTTAACGATGTGCCCAGATGGTTTAGGGTTAAGGTTTATGTAAGTTTATCTTTTTTTAGGCTTACAATCACACTCCTGTGACTGGCCTTTAAATCTTTTTCACATGATTCTATTCACGTGAAATAGCATCATACCTTAAATGGATGATCCAGTAACAGAGAGCTCTTTCCTTCAATGATCGTGTGAGTATGTGAGACAGTGAGAGAGAGAGAGAGAGAGAGAGAGAGAGAGAGAGAGAGAGAGAGAGAACTTCCTATTACCAGATCCATTGTGACAATGCACATTGCATAATTTTGCAAGTCATGCTTAACAGTCCGCCAGGTGTTATCAGCTCAAACCATCAGTTTTTTTAGGAACTAACATTGCAGCACAAGTTTGTGTTTTTAAAGCTTGATCAGCTTAATTTTCATATTTTATCAAATAAATGTCCACCTCCCCTCAGGGGTTTACGCAGCAAATCGACTTTCACCGATGTGCACATTTGGTTTGGCAGAGAGTTTTACGCCGGATGCCCTTCCTGGCATAACCGGGCTGGGGACCAGCACAGGGATATCCAGATTTGGGCCAAAGCCAAACTCACTGTGCTATTCAAATACATCCCAGTTATCTGTGAGCTTTCATCAACCCCTGCTGATAAGTCATTTGGGTTGCTTGCGCTCACCTGCAATGTCCCACAGCTGGAGCCGGACAGTCTCAGAGTCCCAGTTCAGCACTTTCAGGGCGAAATCCACTCCGATTGTGGCTTTGTAGTTCGTGGAGTAAGTCTGATGCACGTACCGCCTGATGATGGAGGTCTTCCCCACCCCGAGGTCTCCAATAACGAGCACCTTGTACAGGTGTTCTTTCTGCAGACTCTGCATACCGTTCGTGCGCAATGAATGATTAGTCATTCCGCCTGGCTGTCCGACGCACAAACTTGATGAAATTCTGACTCAGTAAGATTTTTGCGTTTAAGTTCCGTGTGTGTGTGTGTCAGGGGGAGTGGTAACCGCCCTCCCTCCCTGTCCGGAGACTGAGATTGCTGCAGGGCAGAGCTTGGAAACTTGTGACCTCGCCTCTCGTCTTTGAGCAGCTGCGCTCTGCGCACTTTGGAGAAGGTGCGGTCCCCTGGACGCCTTCTGACTTCTCTGCTGTGGCCCCAAGGAATATGACAGCGCATGCTTCTAACCATGCATCAAAAGAGTATAGGCAACAGTCTATTCAAAAAAAAAAAAAAAAAAAAATCTTTGTGTTCAACATCCTGCTATTAAAAAAATAAAATAAAAATTAGGAGATGTTATTGTGAAATGTATGTTCATATTAAACTTAAACGTTTATTTATTTATTTTTAAACCAGACAACTGTGGATATATTTGGCTCAGTGGTGAATCCAGAAGTGCAGAGGTGAAGGTCTAGTTGACCTTGATTAAGAATGAGTTCTCAAACGATTGCCTATTAACTGTAAAGTAATCACCAGAAATGATTCTTTGTTAAGGATGCTCTTTTAGAAAGTAAATGACAACACCGAAACTGATTTCCTTTAAAACAGAAGAGTTACAGAAGAAAGTCTCAATCTATTTTATTGTAACAGCACAATTTCCCTCAGCTCCTTTAAATGGACTCAATCTAACCAATGGCTTATGCAAAGCATCAACAATGAAAGCATTGTCTTTTAAATTATGCTTGATCAAAAGCTGTTCCCTCAGCATATCTAAATGTGGTCCTCCAAGTAAAAAAAGCATTGTTTGTTTCTCTTGATATTTTCACATTTAATAATACCTATACGGGTGGGAAGGGGGCAGAAGAAAACAAGCAGTGAAAAGGTCATTACTAATGAAAGGATTAAAAATTATGAATTTTTGTCAATTTTATAACTGATGAGTAAAGTGAAAATAAGAATTTCCTTTTGCCATAGTAAAGAAAGCGCAGATTTAGGCAAAGGTCAGGGTGCTGATAGGCTGGCATACACAATACAGGGGCGTAGCAAACATTTTGAGGGGCTGAAGATCTCATTTAAACTTATAGTTATTTTTGCTTTTATTGATGGCTTCTTATATTTTTGTAAATAATGATAATGGAATTAACTCTAATGGGGGGTGGGGTGTCACCCTGCAGCTCCACTCCTGCCGAAAGGCTTTTTTTGGCTATAAAAACATTTTAGCAGCTTTTGATTCAATACATTGCATTTGTTTGGTATGAACTAGCTCTAAAATCAAATGTTATTATGGGTTATGTTTTGCAGCTTATCACTAATTTTATCAATATGGGTTTCAGGAAAAAAATAACATGTTTACCACCCCTTGTTCAAAGTAAAAATGACTTTAGACCACTATTACTCATGGCACATTGGCTATACTAATTTCATATGTAGGAACACTGTAAAGAATCTTTGTAAAACAATTAAAAGAAGGTAAAATTTTGTCCTACAGCTTAAAAAATGTTTCTGAGGTTTGTGAATTCTTAATATTTTCTATGACAAGTGCTCCATTCTGTCCACAAATCTAAATCACATTATTTTAGAGCTCTGAATAACTCTATGAATATTAGTATGTTTGCAGCTGTTTGTCTTTTTTATTATGTCTGGAGGGAGGCCTATACAGTATGTATGGCTGCATTTGCAAATTAAATTTGTTTTACATTTTTTTTTGCATTTTTTTGAAGAAAAATTCAACGCGTGGCTAAAATGCGGTGGATTTCATGAACAGCGCCCCTTAAAATATGTTTTACTATCAATTTTAGAGTAATTTGACACATTTATGATCACAATAAAAGGTATCCTAAAGTAACAGAGTAGAAGCTTCCTTAAAAACATTAAAAATTAAAACCTGATGTCAAAAGGTCAAGTGCACTGTATAACATTTTGACATTAAATAATTTGAATAATTACAATAAAATTAAATAAAAACTTTCAAATATAAATTAAAATTGACTGTAATAATAAAAAAGAAAAATAATTTTGAATGAATTTCTTTAATATGGTACAACCTCGTTTTGTATTTTCAGGTTATGAGAGAGGAGGATGAAAAGATAAGACAAATATTCTGCAGATTACATCAGTAGTTACTGGCACAAAGAATAGATTGCATCTGCATTATCTGAGTTGGCACGGATCTGCATGCAAATATGATAAATCCCTATGATTATATTGCAAACTCATTTTAAAAATATAGCAAAGTAACATACCACACAGAAACACACCCTTCTACAAGCCTAACAAACAAAAGCGTGTCTAAAGCCTTTATATATATTTATATATATAAAAAGTAGAGAACAATAAGCAAGCAGAATGTAATAAGATAGCTACAACTACAACAACAAAAAAATGAACCAGTTACTTTCAAAAGACTTAAAAGCTGCAAAACCTGTCAATGGTCAAAGCTATTTGAATTCTACAGAGAGGCAGAAAAATGTTTAGCACAACAACAACCATATTTTTCCGTAAACTGAAACATTTAAGAATTAAATGAAGACATAAGCTCAAAATTAAATTAAAAAAACAACTAAGTCCTCAAAGAAAAACAATGCTATCCTTTGCAATAGGATATTGGCACATTTGAACTCAAATAAAGGCTGGAAGCCACGTGACTGTTTCTTTTGTGTTGGTATTTAGAACATGACATTCATGTCCGGAACATGAATAATGCGTCATTATCTTTGCTACTATAAACTCAGAGGTTTAACAATATTAAAAAAGAACTCTTTGCAATTGTCAGAGAATGCTAAAATGTCTTGATTTGAGCCAACATGTGTGACAGGGGGCCATTCTGCAGGATGAAAAGTGGCAAAGTTTTTTGGTTCAGACTCATCCTGAGAGTTATCTTGGTCCACAACAAATCACATCTCATTATACATTCAGCTAAGTCACAATTAGATAAGAGTATCAAAAAAAAGTAGTTCATAAGCTAATTGTGGGTTTTTAACCTGATAACGTTGTCCGCTGAGACTTGAAGGTGTAAAAGGTTTATCATTGCATGCATTTTTTCCTAAGTCCCTGCCTTGAAAATACAAAAGTGCATTTTTGCAGCATTTTTACAATTTTTTCTTGATTATTACCAAACAGAAAAGTCAGGTCTTAGAAAATTAACAACCTACAGTATTAAAAAGGCAAAATGGGAATCTTGTGTTTGATTGTTTTTCTTTTTCAGGATGCATTTGTATCCAGCACAAAAAAACATTATAGGCTGGGAGGATTGATTTCTGTAATGATAATTAAAAGCAAGCACTTAAAAAAATAACAATAATGATTGGCAATAAATAATAATTGCCATTTAATTCTAACACCAAACTTTCTCAATTCTTAAGAAACATGCAACATTAAGACATATTTGCAGTATTGACATAATCTAAAGAAAAAAACTCCTGATAAATGTTTATTTTTGACTGCTCTGGTTGAAGTTTCAAAATAGAAAAAGAAGAAATTAGTTTTTTCCTCTTCTGTTCATTTTAGCTCATTGGTGCCGTCTTTGGAGTTTAAAACTGAGGTGTCACAAGAAAGTTCTAGAAAGACTTCAAAAAATGCCCAAGATTTTTGTTTAAGATAATTGTTAAGTTGCTGAAAAAAAGCAGACATATTTTAAAATTTTGTTGGACAATGAAAAACATGCCTTTGCCGTCTAATGAGCCTTTTCAAATGAGAATTGTGGGAAGCATTCAGTCTCATCTAAAATGGGATTCTACAAAACTGCTATCCATGTGCAGAAAGGCAGAAAAAACAGTTTCTGCAGTCAGAGAAGGCTCAAAGTATTCCCAGAAGAGACAAAGAGGACAGTTTAGAGGGAGGAGGAGCTCTGGCTGTAATGCTTGAGCAGAAGCTGGTCATAATCAGCCTCAGAAGTGGGGGATATTGAAGGGGGTGAGCTGCCATTAGAACTCAGAGATGAGTCTCTAAAAGGAGAAGGTGGGGTAAGAGCCATCAGCTCCTCCGGATCTCTGGCTCGCCTGCCGGTTACGCGAGTTCCAGCCAGGTGCTCGTAGATCTTACTTGCTGGATTGTCACAGAAGCTGGGGACAGCCGTCACCTCAGCATATGTGGTGGCCGTGGGGGGGCCCTGCCTGCTCCTGGGTGTGAGGTACTGAGGTGCACCCTGGGAGGAATCCCCATCAGGTTGGGCACCAGTGCAGGGAGAATTAACGGTGGCTCCTCCTGGAAGCATCATGGTGTTTAGCTCGCTGATGTTGGCAGTGAAACGGTTAACCACACAGCTTATTTGGTCCATGATTGTGGCACCTTGAGTTTGGCCAATGTCACCCACACTTATGATGCTAATATCTCCAGCATCAACAAAACCAGCAGCCTGACTATTCTCCCCGCCTCTTCGTCTGGTCCCAGCAGGATGCTCGGGTACATATGTTGGTAAAATCTGTGCCTCCTTAACACTGTCTTCTCTCTGGAGGATTCTCGCCTTTGACAAATGCTCGCCGATGTTGGACTGAGGTGACTGCGAAGGATAGCAGGGCAAAGACTGAGACACCTGGGGCTCTTCGTACTCCTCTTTGGAACCACTGTCCGCAGGAGCGTCTTCCTTAGAAAAGGGCTTGATGATGGCTGTCTGATTCACTTCAGTGGCCTCTTTCTTCTTGATGTGGAACGACATCCGCTTCCATAAGTTTGGTCTGTAGCTCTGCTCGTTCTGTCCCCATGTCACTGATTTCCCATTGGAGCTGGAAAACAGAGAGAAAATTGCAACCTTGTTTCCACAAGACTTGATGATATTCTATTTTTTTAGCAAAACTTTCTTATGTAGTGTCTCTATTATATTCTGCTCTATAATTTGCTTTTTTTATGTCATTTTTTTAATGTCTTTCCATTTTCTTTTATCTTCCCTAGAAAGAGAAATCCTTAAAGGCTGCAAGTTTCTTTTGGGAATATGTAACCCAAATGAGGTAGGCTTTTCTCAGTATGTTTTTTTTTTTTTTTTCATTCTGGTTTCATTCTCAGCCTGTTGCAACCATTTCAGCTATGACAGCTTAAATGTTCCAGTCTGAACATTGTTTTGACCAATCTGTCACGTCCATGACGTAGTTTACAACCCACAGAAACCAAAGAAAAAATCAAATCAAATAAAAATTCTGGTTGTTGCTTTTGAGGTACATTGATATGGATCTGCCTATAAAAGGTGCTGTGCACGTAAAAGTGTTTTGCCTTCTTGTATCTATTGTCTCTATGTCATATAGTCTTCGGTTTCCCATACCTTACATTATCCGGTGTTGAGCCACTTCGCCGGAACAAGTTGGCCATGCTGCTTGACGATTTGCCAGTTTTGGCAGCTTTTTTGGCATCACCTACATGCATGCGCACAACTGTGGACGTGGTGAAAGCGCTGCGGACGTTCTTTTCAGGTTTGGCAAGCATGATGTACACCTGATCAGAAAAATGAGCAACAGATGCTATTTAAAGCATTACAAGTTACTGCAAGTACTACAAATTTAACAGTAATAAACAGTTGTGGTTTCAAAAGTTTTGATTTTTAATTCCATTCTTTTCCTAAAAAACTTGTAGAGATTAATAATGTTCCAATGGAATGAGAAAACCCTACAGTACAAATGTTGTTGTTATAAAAGCTGCAAATCACATCGATATTGCTGTGGATTCTGAGAAGTTGTTGTTTAATACAACATTCACATCGGGTATTTGACACATGTTTAAAAAAGTGCGGAACACTGGTTCTTGAACAACCGGTTAGCCCATGATCACACCGGATATGCAGGGAGGGGGCTTCTTTTTCTTCATCTACTGTTTACTAGCGCATGCCCGCTACCTACAGTTGGAAGAGGCTTGGTGCGAAATGTCGAGGCGGTGCAAATCTAGCAAATCTTGCTCCAGGCTTTTTCTTTCACAGCTCTATTCTGATATATGAAAAACTTGGTGTCATATAACTCTGGCTCAGCACAAACCATTATTATACATTTCTCCTCTATGATAAATGTTCAAACTGTCATTTTTTGAAATTATTATTTATTTAACCTTTAGATTTATTTTGTATTTATATCAGAATAAACCAGAAATAACACAGACAATTATTAAAATAATGAAAACTACTAAATTATTAAAATAATTAGAAAATTAGGTTATAGCAACGTTTTTCTTCAAAATGGTCATTAAGATTCCTTTTAAAAATTGCCTTTGAAATAAAAGTAAACTATTCCGGTCTCAGGGAGCTGCAGGATAAAGAACCCAATGTGGAGTTTTAATGTACAGAATCAGTTTTGTAGAACGAGTGTTATACATGGGGAATGAAGTGTGGAAAAGCTGGCTTAAATAAGAAGGGGAAGAACAAGGAGAGGTTTGTAAAATAAAAGCAACTGGTGAATTTTTCATGGAGTGAATAAGGAAGTATGATTTAGTGGAGAGTAGAGGGTACATTGGTGGTTTTTGAAGGGAGCATTTGTAATAAATCTAATGGCAGAATGGTAAAGGGGGTCCAACTTTTACAGCAAACGCTCGTTTACAGATCTGTAAATGACATCACCATAATTCAAACAAAGGAGTTCTGTGAATTATGGTGATGTCATCCATACATCAATACTGAATATGAGTTAAACTGGTGTAACTTTCAACGTCCATTGCGTTACCTTTCAAAGACCGTGGGTTTTGTATGTAGGGCATGAAAACGGTTGTAAAAACGTTTGTAACAAAGTGTGAACTTGAGAGTTTTGAATGTGAAAGCCAGAAACACCCATTTACATAGACTTTTCATTGAAAGCACTTAAACAAGCATTGCCAAGGGTGGTGTGAACATAGCTCAACAATGACTTCTCTGAATCAGTGGTTGTCTGGTTTGATAACTCTGTCTGATGAAATAGTGAGTCTTTCCCTTCTTTTTCATCAGTGAAAAAAAATGGAGTCCCTCAGGGTTGTGTTTAGAGCTCCCTACTATTTACCACATATTGTGAGTAATGACTTACAAGATCAGTTTTTTATGGTTTCAGATAATATGGTTATTTACAGCTCATCCAGGCCTAGTGTATATCAGTTTGACAAACTGGGTCAAATCAACAGTCTTCAGTGACCTCTATGCAATGCACCTTAAAAAAATTCTCACAAAAATGGAAATATCAAATATTTTTGAAATATGTTGTGTTTTTAATTACGTTGTTAATTACAATGAAACATTGTTTGCGTTGCGTTGTTGGCCTTGACACAGCAGAAGAAAAGATGAAAATGTGCTTCTATCTACAGTATGTCTTACCTTGGGAACAAACATGCAGCAGAGAGCCACTGTGGCACTGAGGCTGACACTAAAGCACATAGTTATGATTTTGTAATTGGATCCAAAGTAAATGGGAACAAAGGCCAGCCAGATAATGCAGGTGGTGTACATAGTAAAGGCGATGTACTTGGCCTCATTAAAATTAGCTGGTACATTACGGGTCTGCATGGGGAAAAACACACAAAAATAAAAAATAAATATTGTTATGGAAATTTTTTTCTCTCAAGAATCAAGATGATTTTTTTAATGTACTAGTTTTACTAAATTACCTTAAAGGCATAAAAGGTGCAGCTGAGGATGAGCAACCCGTTGTAGCCCAGTGGTGCCACCACCCCCAAAGTGGTCAGGTTGCAGATTAAATGCACTTCGCGGATACTGGGGTAGTCATAGATCACCTAAAAAAACATGAAAAAAGTTGTTGAAATTGCAAAAAGGTAGCTAAATTAACTAAAAAAAAAAAAAAAACACCCAAAACACACACACCTGTGGGGGCTCAATGATAAGAAGTGCCACAATAATTCCCAGCTGCAGCAATATGAGTAGGAAGGCGATGACCAATTGTGCGCAGGCGGACATAAAGCGAGGTTTCTTGGTGCAGATCTTCTTCTTGCTGCCTGCTAAGATGCGTGCTATACGGTTGGTCTGGATCAAGAAATAAATGAAGCAGTTAGGCATGCTTTAGTTGCATAGAATGTGGATAATACCCGACATACTGATTCACGGGAATAATCCTTGCCCCTGATTTCATATATCAGCACCAACCCACACATTCATCATCAATTTGTGCTTGCATCCTTGGAGACTGGATGTCATCCAATTTCTGAAAGTGGCTTTATTGTTTCCAAGATTTATTTTTGCTTGCCAAAAAATGCTAAGACTATCAAAAATTTTTACTGCAATGGCAGAGACAGACACCAGCAATGAGTAATCATCCCCATTGCCAACAACACTTCTGACAAATAGAACGGAAACAAAGAACTTCAGAAGGTACTTTTGTCTGACCATGTCATTTGACCAAGTCAATTTTAAAAAAAAATCTATTTAATGCTAAAATAAAAGAACAAACAAAAAATCATAAATCCTAAAATTAGGTTTTCCATAAAGCAAAATATGTTGTTTTTAGAATTGTTTTGGTCAGAAATGCAAACAAAACAGGAGTTTTAATACTTAAAATGTGCTTTTATTTTTTTAATATACTGTAAAACCTTTTAATTTAAATTAAACATTTTCACTGATCTGTATTTTGTCATTAATCTTCTATTATTGTTGGAAAAGCGTAAATAAACAATAAACAAAGTTGTGCTAAAAATTATTGCAGATGTGTCATTTTATGAAAAGGTTATATTTCTAAATGTGTTGTATTTCTGAATAAAGGGTTAAGTCTCACACAGCTGTAATTGGGCTAAACTGAATCAGAGTTTCTACAAGAAGTATGTGCCACCTTTGACTGTTGATTGGACCCAATTAGGCTTTAAAGTTTTTATGAAGGCACCGCTCAGAAAATATATCAGGGGGAAGGTGTCTCAAACTCCAAGCTTTAAAGTTCCACTCTGATCATCTTTTGAACCATTTTTTAATGCGTTCCCAGTGGTCTTTTGATTATGATTGTGGTGTTTTAGCTAAAATGATAATAAAAAAAACTCAGTGTGGTTTTTCTAGTTTTTGCAGAGTGGGAGCAGTTCATTAGAAGTTTGCCTCTGACTTGTGGGCGGAACTGGAGTAAGCCTGCCCCTACTTCCCATCATCCATCTGTTCCCACTACCCATATGGAAAAAAACTACAAAAAAGATGTGAGAAATGTACATCACCTGCAGCACTACATCTTTGTTTCACATGTATTGTGAATCTTATAAGACTTATAAATCCCACTCTTGAAAGTGGCCACTTTCTCATTCTTTTCATATATGACATTAAATAGAATTTTATATTTAACTTTTTAAAATAGTCTATGTGGAATATAAGACATATGAAAAGAAACTATGCTCACTAATTGAGAACTAAAAGGTGGTGGCAGTGTGGTTAGCCCTCTCCCAAAGCAAGAAGAACCTGGTTCAAATCCCAGACTAATAGACGTATAGGGTAACAAAATAAAGATTTCTTGTGGACATCTTCAGCAGATGTATATTAGGTATCTGATAGACATCCTGTGCTTAGTGGCTTATGGCCCCTCATCACCCCTACCTGACATTACTGGTGCAACAAAGATGGTGAGCAATATTAATTAAAGCTATCCAGCCGTACACTTCTGAGCTAGATGCCAGTTCAGTTGAGGAAAACAAAGACGTTTATGGATGTATTTGTCTGCTGGTGGATGTATCCGAATGGAGAGGAGCAGGGAGCTCGTGGATTGCTGTATTTGCTTCTAAGTCACAGCTACAAGTCCTTTACAGTGGCATTTTTCTGTCTGCTCCTGAGAGTTAAATAAAAACATACTCAGAAATAGTTTTACGCTTAATTTTCTTTTCTTTTTTTTTTGTCCTCCGTCATCAGAACAATTCCCTTGTACATGTAATTGTTATTGGAATGGATCTTTAGGATGAGACTTCCTTTTTTTCAGGTATTCTTGCCTTATATACTACATATTACTTGGATCAGGTAAATTTTTGAAATAAAAAGTTAAAAGACAGAAACCCATAAGGTCTAGACTTTGACACCTGTGGTTTTGGGAAAGGTTAAAAAAACAAACTTGGAGATTACCAAATGCTAATTTAGAAAATGTCAAAAGATAAGCTACTGTACAGTTGTTTTACACTTTCAGTAGTTTAAATAAAACAGAACAGTGTGATTTCTTACAACAAAACTATCAATATTATCAACATTGGCAAATGAATACAAACCAGTTTAACCAGGAAATTTAATTAACAATTTACCTTTGTGACAAGAGCAGAGTAGCTCATAGCAGGGGACAAGCCAATTCCCAGCCGCTGCAGGTAGCAATAGATAATGTGTGGCTTGGCAATTAGGCTGAAAGTGCACAGGTAGCCCAGACAGATTCCAGCCAGGATAATGTAACAAAGCTCACGGCTGGATGACTTCACCACAGGAGTGTCCCAAAACCTACATAAAAACACAAAGTTTAAACACTTTGAGAATTAAATCAATAATTTAATGAGCTACATTTCAGTACCAGTCTGTTTTGGGTGACTTCAGTTTGGAAAAACATAAAAATCACTAGACCCCAGAAAAGGTCATTGATGCCCATCTAAATAAGAAAACAAACATCACACGAAGAGCTTAAGAGCTCGTTGTTTATATCTTTCTCTTGTAAATTTCATGAATCAATTTTGATCTACTAATTTTAGAACTAGGGCTGCACAGTGGTGTGGGATCCCTTTATTCCTGCTTAGTCCTGTGCAGGGTTACAGAGATGGAGCCTATCCCAGCTGTTTTTGGCCTTTAAATATTTCTTGCCTATTAAGGTGCATTCACACCAAATGCGATTAGTGCGGCCAATTCACGTGACCCGCCCTTCCTTTGCCGTGCGGAGAATTCGCTGCTTGCTGTGTGGCCTAAAATTTGTTCCTTAAGCTCACCACCTCGGCCGCGTGTGGGAGGAGCTAGCAGCTAATGTTTTTAACCTTCTTGCTACACAGAGCGGCATCTGTTAATGTCCTTTACAATACATGGAAAAAAACAGGTGATGTTTAGAGATCAGGCTCATTTATTTTGAAGAGCTACAAAAACATCGGCGATCACGTCTCCATGTTTTGGTTCATGAAAACATTTAGAATCTCCCGGTAGCTACAGCGAGTTTCTCCCCTGCTGCTGTGTCTGATTGATGGTCGCTTCTGTGGTGTTTCCGTGTCTCTCTGACCAAGTTCAAATGCTTACTGTCACGCATTAGCGAGAAAGGGCAAAAATAAAAACAAGAATAAAATACGGGGACTTTTTTTATTATTGTCTCAATGAAAATAAGAAAAACATCTTAGAGTTCAGGAGGCCTGAGCAGACTGCTTTCCCATCAAGCAGCTGCCCTATGTCTGGAAACCCCGCTGCCCAGAAAGGGTTAAGCCAGCCGCTCAATTCCTGTCTACACCATTGACTTTACATTGAAATTGGCCGCCTCCGCCGCGCAAATAGCGTTCGGTGTGGAAGCCTTTACAGGGCTACACAGAGACAGACAACCTTTCATTTATGAAACAATTTAGGAACTACAGTCTTCTAGCTATGAAGCGAAAAAGCTTAAAAATGGAAAATAGAGTGTAGAGTGCAACAAAACTGGTTAAAATTACTTGATAAAAACAGAAGTAACAAAAAGTGTTGCCATCAAGCCCAGACAGGCAAAGACTACAGCAGCGATGGGCTCTGGATCCCCCCAACGCACGTACTGCACTGGGATTGGTTCACAACCTAAGTAGAAAAAAAGTTCAGCAAGTTAGGATAAATTTACGTGTTATAAAAGAGTTACAGGATAGGTTTGTATCAATTTCAAGATATTCAGTTTCAAGAATTTAGTGTTAAGGACAAACTTTGATCATCTTTTGAGCTATTTCCAAAGCGGTCCAGTGGTCTTATGATTATGCCACTTTTATTCAAAATCAAAAAATCTTTGATGGAGCTTGCTAGTGATTCACCCAGCATATTTTCTTTGTCCCAAATACAGTCTTTTTTAAATGGAATTTTTTTTGTCTGCTCCTGATTTACAGTGGTTTGTATAAAGTAATCCTCAGAAATGCAATTTTAAGCTTTATTTTCTGTATGCATGTTCTCCATCATGAGAAAAATGTCACAGAAACATGTTAAAAATACCAAAAACATGATTTCTTATGTATTTTGCCTCTTAGATGTAAATGTTCTTCTCTTTTGTGTGGTGGAACAGCAGGAAATTGAAAATGGAGTAGACAAAAATTAAAAAGAAGAAACTAGCCATTTTAATAACTTCCTCTGAATGGATGAGAAAATTCATCTATGCCAGGAAACAACAAATATTAAAAATATTTTCTTCAAAAGATTTTGGAGAAAAGAGTTTCAGCTCCAGCTAAATTTTTTTAGGATCTCTAGCTTTTAAAGTCCCACATACAAGTGCAAGTCACTCGGTTAAACACACATTTCATTGATTTCCTTGTGGGATTGCATTGTTTGTGGTTTATAAATGTTAAAAAAAAGGATTGTTGTCTTTACCAGTGAGGTCGTCAGTGGGCCAAGAGCCAAGGATGCAGGCTCGACAAGTATATTCATCAAACACAAACTCGTTCTCCTTGCAAGGAGTACAAGTCCAACAGCAGCTCACTTCTCCTTTTCGGATCACCTGGAGGCATCAAAATACAAGTATTACTCATAAACACACAAAGTCTCAAGGCTCCAACGACACTTTTCTGTAGCTCAAATAACACTCTGTCTAGTAAAGTTAGAAAATTAAGTTTTGATCATTAGGGGATAGAGAGAAAGTGTCTTTAAATAAAAATTCCATATATTCCTACCTGAATGAGGATCCAATCTGATAAATCAATGTGCACCTTTCGTTTTTTCATTTACATGGTTTGTTTTATTTTTTTCCCATCTAATAAACAAAAAAATACTATCATAAATATTGATAAAGGTAACCTGTGTGGATTAATAGCTGCTAGAGAGTAGGATTAAAATACTGTTATTGGCAACACTGTGCTGGCTACCAGTGAGTTCTTTGTTTACAAAGTATGATCATGATGATTTTTTTCAATTTCACTTATTTATTTGTTGGAAATAAATGCATTTAGGCGATTTTTCAAATTGGATAACTAGCTGACAAATAAATGAGTCAATTTAGTTCAGCTCAGCAGCAGCAGCAACAGCCAATGTCAAATTGTTTCTCACCAGTTTTATTTTAAAAAGATTTCCAGATCATTTTTGATGAAACATTTTGAAGTGGCAGTTTGTTTGTGAGTTTCAAACGGCAGTATTTTGTTAAATCAGTTGTTTGAATTACTGGCAGCTTTGGTACTGGTGGGATATGACCACTTCCTTTGGTCTTTGTAAGATGCCGTGCTGCTTTTTCTGCACCATCTGTAGCTGTTTGATGATGCTTCTGGCCGTGGCTGTAGGGACGGCGGGTGGCACAAAAACAAGATGGAAAATGATCAAAAACGCCGTTTTGGTTCAAAGTTGGTTGGTTGATCAAAACGATAAAAAAGATATGAGCAGTTATGTTTTTTGAAAATAACTAGATAGGCTTATAAGGAGTTTTCAGCTAAGGTCAAATAAACGCTCACAAAATATACAAGAGAGAGACATATCTGGAAAAAATTGAAAAATAGAAAAATGAACTAAGCGCTGTAAAGGGACTGTGGGAAAATGGGAACATAGCAATTTTCTTATTAAACTAATTGAAAAGATAGAGGCCGACCACTTTGATTTAAATAGGGTTAAGGGAGTAAATTTGTCATCTGTACATTTCTATAGCTCCACTTTGTGTCTTTATAATAACAATAACTATATACCACCATATGGCACTGCTGTTTGAGTTGCACGCTCCTAAAAGAGATCAATAAAGTTGTATTTCAGGATTTCACATTTCTTTCCCACTCAAACATTCAAGAGTCAGATTTGATTTTTTAAAAATATTATTTTATCTAAAAGGTCAGTGCAGCAAAAAATCCATAACTCTTGGTGTAATAACTAGAAATAATATTTAAAAATAAGATCATGAGATTAATGACCTCATGAGTCTATTGCCTAAATAAATGCCTATTAGAGCTAATACATTTCTGTTTTTTTTTCTTTGTCCCTGCTTCTGTTTCCAGTTCATGAAACAAGTAATCATAAAAGAAATTAGAAATTTAAAATAGAAATAGAAACTTGGCAGCAATGACTTGAAGTTGATTCATGAAACCTTTCTCTTTTCTGTGAAAAGCTTGTTAAGATGTCCCAATATGTTAACATTATTAATAATAAAAGGAATAAGTAATTACTTTTAGTCAAGTTCCATGGTAAAAGGGAAAAACAAATTTCTTATCTATTCAATTCTACGCAAAGTTGTTTTCTGTCACTGTATTTATTTCATTATGCATACTTGTATCTGCGTATTTTAAATGGCTAATTAGCTTTGAAATATCATTTTAAAGCTGTTTTAACAAAAAAGTGGACTTCAAGAAGACCCATTAAGTGCAGTGAAAATGAATGGCAAATAATGAAACTATAAGAAATGTCTTTTTGCTTGAAAACAATTGATTTATTGATTGATATTTGTTCCATAAAACAACAAAAACAAGATATCTTGCACAAACTCATATGGCTGGGAAACGGAACGGAACAGAAAGATGAAAACATATTTTTCTGCCCCTTTTACATACTTGGGAGACAGGAAAAAAAAGAATGAAAAACTAATATATATAAAAATGTACTGTACACATACAGTATATGTACATATCTAGGAGCAAACAGGCCTGCATGGGGGTGCAGTGGTTAGTGCTCACCTCTCACAGTAAGAAAGTCTTAGTTTGAATCCTGGCTGGGACTTTTCTGTGTGGAGTTTGCTTGTTGGTTGGTTACTTTAAGGTGTCCCTAGGCGTGTGTGTGTGTGCCCTGTGACAGACCTGTCCAGGGTGTACCCTACCTTCACCCAACAGTTGCTGGGACAGGCTCCAGCAACCCCATGACCCCAAAAGGGATATAGCAGATTAGGAAAATAGATGGATGCTAGCAAATATGCTTGTGCTTTACATAAAAACATTCAGTATAGAATAACACCAACACTGGCAAGTTTGTTTCTTATTTCTAAATTTGGGTATCTGGAATTAAGCAACAAGACTCATTGTGTTTTCTTGAAGCAATTCTTTCTTAACGTTTTTTAAAGGTGATTTGGTTTATTTAATTGGTTATTTTAAATTGATCTTGACTCCTTGAATTGAAACACATCTTTCTTTGTTTTTATTTTGAATTTTGGCAATCAGAAAATCCCACATCCTTTTAAACTACAAGTACTTTTTCAAAGTTACCCGTCAAACTACAAAGTACAGATATTACCTGCTTAATGAGGTTTTTTCTGATAAGGTAGAAACCTCTGGGAAAATTAAAAAGAAAGAGAACGGAGCGTTCTTTGTGATTTGGATAGACTGTGAGGGAGGACCTAGAGGAGGACAGATTGGATATGATTAAGATCTGAACAAAAAGCTGAATTCAGTCCCTGATGTACTTGATTATTTTATTGGGCAGGTTTTTTTTTTGGACTGCAAACCCGTGGGATCAATTTAAGACGGCTGTGTGGGTTGTTTGACACATCCAGAATTTAAGAACCCTTTTTGCTTGGTGATTCTCACAAGAAAAAAAAAAAAAGCAATAACAGAAAAGCAGGGTTTTCACAATAATCTGTTTTTAGTAATCTCTCGATTATGAAATTAAAATTAGTCAGTAGTTGACAAATGACAACTTAAATGTGAATAAAAATACTTATAACTTCAGTGAAAAGCTGAGAAAAAGTTTAACTTTCATGTATTATTTTTTCAACACTAACTTTATTGAGTTGATAGGACTCCTCTTACCTTAATTTGTGCCTTCTGGCATGGCTCAGAGCAGACTGACTGGATCACTTCACTGCTGTTGCTCCAGATTTCCTCATCATTCATCTTAAGGCCTCCCTGATCCCAGCTTCCCACATGGATGTAAGAGTATTCATTCTCACCGATCTGCTTGAAGTTCATGATTTCATACCTGAGGCACATGTTGGCACGCTTTTCATTTGTCTGCTTTGCCTTCAAAGCCCCCCGTCCTTGTTTCATATGAAAATCCTCACCTGCCAGGTGAGTCACCGTTCTGGTCGAAGAGAATGGTCTCCCCGGAGACTCCGGTGAAGTTGGTTTTCATCAGGAAATCAAGGAGTTTGCGGCCATCAATGGGTCTCATATTCCCACACAAACCCTAGAGAAGAACAAACATTGTGAATACCAGGAGAAAATAATTTGGGGGAAAAAATGCTCTCCACACCTTATACCCCGGACAGAGAGATTGTTGCATGGCATGGAGGCCATAAGCCATGGAATAAATGGCATTTATGACAAAGCCCATTTTAGTGTCCTGGGCATACTGGTGGCGCAGAGACTCTCTCCCTGTGGAAAACACAAATTTACCCATGAGAACAAACGCTTTTCACAGATTAGATTGCTACGTCTCTGTGGTACCAACAGCTGCAAGTGCGGTTGAACATCATGTTCTCCTGAGGATGGCCTCTCAACCTGCACTGGAAGCGGTGCTGCCAGAATTCAGGAAACCAGGGATTTCTCGGGTTGGCGTCAGGCTTCAGGTTCAGGTAATAGTCATCAAACCAGGTAACATACGCTGACTTCAGCTTTATGGTGATCCCACCGGCTGCTTCTCTCTCGTAGCCATCTGTCACATCATACCTGTCAGCCCAGCCGTCACTTCATGGTGGGAAAAGACAAAAGCACAAGTTGTAAACATGAGGACCGACAGATCATTGGACCAAAATGGTAGGAAAAACAGGAAATAGAAGCTATAATTAAAAACAGATGCATAAATAATGGAAAGTTTGGATAACCTTTGCCTTATATGTCAAGTCAAAAACCAAATACCTCACGATGGGTGGTTTCTGTTTCTTTATTTAAACCAAAAGAAAAAAAAAAAAAAAGCACAGCGCGAGTTCTGTCATGACATAAATGGGATAAAATGGAAAGAACATTTTTGGCCTTTCACAGATAAGTTCCAAAATGAGCAACACATTAACTTGAAAAACTCAGGGTAGATCACTGTTTACAGTCTCCATTGATATTTGTTGCCAAATTTCCCTCAGAAGCTTTTTTAAACCTTTTTCTTTTTTAGATTGGCAAACATTGTTTGCATTTGAAAGTTTTATCTTAACAGACATGTGCTGTGAGACCCATTTTTTTTGTATCAAATTAGTGACACTCATCATTGAGCTGAGTACATCTGTGTTTGTGTGCAGCTGTAGTTTTCCTATTATATATTTTATAAATTAAAGCCTTTAGGGACCTTACTAAGGTTTTTTCATGTCGTGGGATTCACAAATCTAACAAGACAACAATTCACAGCATGAAACACCAAACAGCAAATGGACAGATATAACAGGTTTTGCGGCCAAATAGTTAAAACGACTAATCTGAAACAATGAACAATGCTATTAGTAGTGAATCACTTGTCTGCAAACACAGGATCATGGGAATCTAGCTTGGTGGTGAGCCAATAAACCAAATTAAGAGAGGTATATAAAAAAAACAGTTGTATAACTACATTAAAGACCCACTCCAATAAAAAAAATAGTGTTTTTGGTGTTTTTTGACATGTTCTTGTACCATTTTTCTCATAATGGAGGACATATATATAAAAGAAATGTAGTCTCCCAGCTCCGCTTCACTCTGATTCATCTACTTGCAGACAAATAGATCCATTAACATCTTCATTTTTCTCGTCCAAGCTGGCATCTGGCTCTAAACTGTACGACTGGTTTTTCATTGTCTCCCTCAAAAATTAGCTGTCTTGGATTGCTTCTATATTCAGTTTCTGGATGCATCTACTTCCTTTATTAAGAAAGGCAAAGGGTAGGTCACTTTTGTATTCCTATGCATATCTAAAATAGCATAACAAAAAATATTTTTTTCTTTTTAGAAATCTACTTAAATCAACTTTTAAAAAAAAGACAGAAAAAAAAGGGCTCTTTTTAGGGAGTGTTTTTTTGGAAACTTCTCTAACCAAGCTCGAATTACACAACTGTTGAGTGGGCGTTTTAATAATGCCTGGTTCTGGTGATGTAGGAAATCATTTTATAACATATCCTTAGAGAAGTGAGGACAGAAATGGTGCAGGAGCGGATATTTAAAAGCATAGAGAGCTTTGACTCTGGATAGTTTGAATCACTCTTCAG
Source organism: Adrianichthys oophorus (assembly GCA_036245035.1). NCBI lineage: Eukaryota > Metazoa > Chordata > Actinopteri > Beloniformes > Adrianichthyidae > Adrianichthys > Adrianichthys oophorus. The sequence goes on along the minus strand of BSAI01000201.1, from coordinate 15,526,044 downwards.
CAGGCGCTCTGAAACCCACACATCGACCTGGGGGGCCAATATGCTGTATGCAGTATGTTTCTGCACCACCTACATGCCTGAAGACAGACACAAGTGCAAAAGTGTACATTGTCGGCTCTCACACACACACAGACGTGCACACCTTGGCGTGCATGCACACAATAAGCTCTGAACTTTAAATCTAGCCCTTTTTCAATTGAATGTTTTAGACATAGTGAAGAAATGCAACGAGATAAGGACACTAGGATTCTTAAGCTACAATACAAAACATTAAAATACAAATAGAATCAGTTGTTACACCTTATGGTTGTATTTGTGAGTTTTTTCTGGTAGATATGGAGGTTTTCCCTCATATGAACATAAATGACACTCTTGTTTTTGCATTGAAGGAAAAAAGAAGCAATTTCTGCAACACTACACCGCAAAAATGCCTTGGATGCAAACCACATTGCATGTATAATAAAAGTGCAACTTGTAGAATTAAGCAAAGATTTTCAAGCATGGTTTACTCACTAAAGAGGCTACCTACACTGCAGCAATTCTTTTTAATGGAGCATTTTTGACGCTTGATTTTTCTGGCAACTGACATAGCAAAAATAAGTGCAGAAAATGTCTGGAAGACATTCAACATCAGCTAACATGACTCACTAATATAAAACTGTTATTTACTGTGATTGACAGGATAATAGGAGAAAACACACCTGATGCCTGTTGAATAATTCAAATCTCCCTCTGGTTTGTCTCTTTACAAAAAAGAAAATCTACCAAAAATGTGCTGTTCAATGTGGCCACTGTTGTTCATTTGTCCCTGTTGGCACACTCTGCTTAAAAAAATACTTTAATTATATATATTTTTTTCTGTGTTTTCATTTCTTGATTATCTCTACATTCATATTTATTTTTGTTTACTGATTACATATCTGTACCGTGGCTCTACTTTACTGTAAGTAGCAAAACAACTCCACATTTACTTGCATTTATCCACTGTAATATAAGAAAGATAAAAATGCAAAATAAGAGCATGAAAATACTAAACACAAGTCAGTATTAGCACAACTTACTTTAAAGTTGTGACAAAAATCAGAAAATAAAAAAAACATCAACTGTTGTTCTGCATGTACAGACTATAGAGTGTATTATTTGGTAATATGTAGTTCAAGGTTATTTTATGTTTCCTGCTGTCAGATTTGAGCGACAGCCTACATATGTGGCTCCTAATGAGGAAAGGCATTTATAGAACACCAAGGACACGAGCGAGCCAGAGAGATGAACCTTAAAATAAAACATGGTATTATCGGAAAGAGTGAAACAGCTTGCTAGTTCAACCTTCCTTTTATTTATTTTTTGCTTGTATTTTTGTATTTTTTTAATTAAGCATATGTTTTTGATTCAATATGTGTGATTATAGTTTTTTAACCTCACTTCTAAGAGATGACACAAATTCCCTTCATAAAAGCACTTCAAACTATTTGATTAACTCTAATTCTGACTGAAAACTAGTCTGGTTTGGGATCAAACTTTTACACTAAAAACTATACAGTTAAAAATAGCCCAAGCTGGGTTGCTTATAACCCAAATCTGAGATTAAACCGGGACTAAAGAAAAATAAAAAATTCAGGAAAAAGCACAAAAATTTGCTTAAAATGAAATTACTTTAAGAATACGGTCACATATCCCAAAATGCCACAGTGTGCCGATGTAAATACAATTTTTCAAGTAAAATCAGCAGGCAGCATTTGTAATCTGAAGGCAGCAGTCATATTATAACACGCCAGGCGGTGGCCACTGAGGTTTTTAAAAAAGTTACAATTCCATAGCGACCGGACGATTTTTCTCTTAAAGTTGACATCAGTCAGTGGCGAATTTTGAGGTTGTGCGGTAGCAGTCGAGTGACAGGCAGGGATGTCACCATTACAAAATCGGGCGACAGCTGGGCGGCCACAGGGTGGTCACCGTCCGCCACCTTGCCCGGTATTTTGGGAATATAAAATAAAACGGGGGCCATTCTGACGCCATGTACATTCATGATCACGCCAACGTTTTTTAAAAAAAATCTGGCGGCAGCATGAAATTTTGACGATTTTCTCAATGCCTCCCTACTGCACAGTGTCAGTTTTGTTTGTGACCATTGCTTAACACAAAAAAATTGTTTTGCTCCTTAAATTATACCCCGACAATAATAACTCAAGAACTGGGTTGAAGAAATCACCCAAGTGTTTTGAAAGTGTGGATATTGATTACTAAAATCAATGTTCACTGCATTATAAATGCAAAAGAGTACAAAATGTACCTTCCATTTCCATGACCATGACAGAGAGGATGAATATGTCAAAATGATGATGATGAGGGTGACGATGACAGGACAAAGACGGTCCATGATGATGATGTTGTACAAAAAGATTTTGACCTGTAAAGAAAAGACTAGAAAAGTGAAACACAAAGTTTCCTTTTTAGCCTCTTATAACTTCAAGAATTTCAGAGCAAGCTCCTCACCTTCCAACCAGCAGAAACTCCCCCACCAAGCGCTGGCGCCTCATGGCCATCAGTATGCCTCTGACCGTCATGCCCTCACAGAAGCAGGCCACCACTCTGGCCTTGGGCAGATGACCTCTGAGTTTTTGCAGTAGTTTGTCAAAGCTCTGTTCTCCTGCATTACTGTAAATCTTATCAGAGTGGGCGATGCAGATTCCCTCCTTTGCTGCCATGTCTTTAAATGCCTCCATTCCACTTTCACCATAGTTACCTGCAGAAGAAAAATATAGAAATTAGGGATTTGTTACCTAAGAGTGTTATAAATAGACACAAGTCTCAACAGGTTTCTTCATTAGAGCCCCTGAAAAGAAGGCTTACCTTGTTTTTTTTATGGTAATGTTTTAATCAAATATCTTCCAGTCACTTCCTAGCGATGTTTACTTGTGTTCACACTGATGTGAGCACAGAAGATAATGAAAACAGTAGTGCAGACACAGCAAGAGTCCGGGGAAGTCATCTCTACCATGGGAACTGTTGACGGTTGAGTTTCTGCATTTTGCTGAGAAGTAGGTCACCCATTTTCTGTTGGTGTTTGGTTACTATATTTTTACAAATTTGCTATTATTTACTGGGTCACAAACTTTATCTATGCAAAAGCGTACAGCATGAAAAAGTCAGCTCTGCATATGACAGTGAAAACGGTTCATGCAATGGAGTCAACATGTGAATTTTTAATTAAATGCTCCATTTATTTGGCAAAACTGTGAAGATTCTGATTTGTTTTTTCTTTTTCACAAACTTGAGACAAAACCACCTTAGTAGACATCTACATTAACATGAAAAAGAAAAGTATGATTTTATTTGACCCATTTCCACTGTTAACTGACTTAAAAAAAAAGCAAAAAGGATCAAGTCAAACATAAACACTGAGCTTTTCAAAACGGGAGCTTTTCAAAACGGGAGCTTTAAACGGCGTTTCATCATGAAAAAAAAAACCATTTGGCTCAAAAATGACTTATTTTAAATCCTCCTTAAAACCAGCTTGATATATTTATGCAAAAATAGACAGTAAAGACTACGCACTAATCTGCAGAGTCTCTAAACTCACCCAAAAAAAGAGTTAAATATTAGCAGAAAAATTAGAAATAAAAGAAGAATAGTAAAGATAGTTCAAATTAGTATAAAAGGGAGCTGGGGGATGATTTATGTCAAAAAGTGGCTACGCAGAAGCTTCTCAAATATCACATTTGCTGTTGCAACAATGCAAATGCAGCAAACAGACTTCAGTCGTATGCAAATGATAGAATGGAGAAAAAGATGCACAGATGCCGTCTCACCCTCGGTGTGTATCGCAGACACATAGCTCCAGCTGTACCTCCTGACTATGTCCACCATGGCTCTGGCCTGTTGCATGTCTGATGGCACCACCCTCATGAAGTATTTGAACAGGCTCTTTTGGAAAGGATTTTTTTGCACATTTAAATAAGTTTATTTGTTGGCAGTCAAAAAAGTCTTTCTCATTTCTTTCTCAACACCCACATTCATGCACATGCACTGTTCTACTCAAATAAAGCAATTCAAAAAGTTCGGCAAAACCTTTTTGCATGTCCTGCACCAATAATTTGTATATTTAATTTAAATATATGTCTTTAGTAGAGGCCCACCTTGTCACTGAGATCCATGCTTGTGGCTGAGTAGGCTATTTGAGGAATGTTAAAAAGCTGGAGGAGATTTTGCACTTGGATGGCGACAGAGCTTGATCCGGGTCCAATTAGTCCAACAATGGGTTTCTTGCCCTGAAGAAGAACGTTTCCTCCCTCCATGGTGCATCTGCCCTGGCTCTCTTCATCGTCGCTGGACACCAGTGTGTCACGAATAAACTCAATGCTCTGCTCCAGTGCCACCGCAGAGTGCCAGCATGAGTCTCTGGTATAAACAAAGCTTCAAGTTATAATTTTTTGCAACTTCTTTCATGCATTTATCTGTTGGGGAAAATGTAGCTTTTACAATCACTTAGTTGTTAGGAAAAAATAATCATTTCCTCCATTTCTAAGATCTGACAAGAACTATTTTTAGTCCTTTACACTATAGATATTTGATGAAATTAAAAAGAAAGAAAGAAATTAAAAGTTTTTTCAATTTTTTAGTGCAGGTGCAACTCTTTACAAAGAAGCTGTTTTTCTGCTTCCTCTACCAGAAACTTCCTTTTTTTCTGATGTTTTGTGTATAGTATGTTTCTGCTCTGTGCATATATTCTTTTATTTCAAATAAGGGTGGGTAAATTACACAGCCTGGGCCTGGGGCCATATGTGGCCTATTAAACAGCTCAATCTGGCCAAAAATCAATTGTATTGATAATTCAAATCATTGTTTTATTTTCTCTGTATTACATGTGTCTCCCAGTGGATGGCGCACTACAGATATTGATCTTTGTTTAGGTGCGTTTTTCTATCATTTTCAACTCGTTGATGCAATTAGCACTACAATGAGAACAAAAGTCAACGTTTTTTTAATTAATAACTTTAAGTTTTCATTAAAAATTAAAAACTCTAAAATGTTCAGTTTTAAAATAAATCTAATAACTTTTAATTAAAATTAAAGGATGTTTTCATCCAAATTCCATGTTATTTCTACTTCTGATGAGATGAATTACCAAATCATTTCATGCATCTGCTCATAGTCCAGCTCTTCTATCAAAATTTAGAACCCACAAGTCAAAAGGTTTGCCCACCCCTGATTTAGGAGATATCTGTGTCATTTTTTTCTGTCACTTCTATCTGCTTTGATCGTGAAGATATAAAACAGCACGTTGTGCTAAAACATGCTGATGTAAGACTCCTGGCTGCTGTCCTATATTTTGTTTTATTGATATTTATGTTATGGACTGGCATTATGATAATCTGTGTTAAATGGATTTTAACCTTCAATAGAATAGATGATGAGCCACAAGGGCATATTTGACCTGTTTTTCCCCCTGCAGTATTTAACTTCTCCTTCAAAGTGTATTAGTAGAAATCTGCTGCAAAAAGAAAAGAAGAATGTGACAAGTTTCCTGATGTTCTGCTGACCTGATCTCACAGCCCAGGGTGATATTGGGAAGGATTGTGGAATCTGCATTAATCCGATCCAGAGTGTGCATCATGGCCTCCACTCTCTGAATCCCATACTGCTCACGCACAGCACCGCATTTTCTCTCATGTACCTAAAAACAAAAAGAAGATGTATTACCAGTTCCACATGAGAAATGGATTAACATCAACAGGTACCTTGTCAGCAGGTGGTTGATGGTGGACAGAGAACAAAGCACCGATGATGATGTCACCAGGGATGTGTGCCAAAACTCTTCTCTCATTGCTCTGGGCATTAACTCCAACCTGCTCCTTCAAACTCGGCCAGTTCAGATCACAAACCAGTGACACAGTGACTGTAAGCAGCCCCACAATCAACCTCCTCTGCACCCCTGGGCTCTTCCTGAAGCCTCCTGCCATCCTTGGTCCTCTCAGAGCTGAGGCTCACATGAACACCTTGACTTTGGCAAGATGAGCGTTGAGGCAAAAGCAGCACTTTCCTAAACAAAGCAACATGTTAGTGTTGGAAAGCAGTCTAAAACATCGATATCACTGATATCTTCTCGAATCCCCTTTTGACGTGTAAACTTTCAAACACTTGTGCTCACCTTCTCCTCTGCCAGTTGCCGTTCAGATGTCATTTCTGACGAGAGCATTTCCATCACAGAGGAGCACCAGAAGGAGCTGCAGCAGCTTCTTGCTCAAGCTCGCCTGGCTACAGCAAACTGCAAATAGCAGCAGATAACACATCCCGTTATTGGAACATGTTTGAGTTACTGACGCACACGACATCCTCCTCCTCTCCCTCTCTCCTCCACTCCCTCCTCCTCCTCCTCTTCACTCCCAGCTTACATCGACTGAAAACTACATGAGGAGCTCACTTAGAAGGAGGCTGCTATGTTGATTTTAAAACAGAATGTTTAGTAAATAAAAGAGTTAAATCAGGTTTTTAGAAAACCTTGTTCCAAAGTGATCCTCTTTGACTTTCATTCAGAAACTGATTAGATGGTTGCAGAAGCGTGCATGGTTTGTAACCAAGCTGCACAGCATTTACAAGCTGTGCACAATCCTGTAGACGTCTAATCTGGTTCTGATTGAAAGCCTCTTTATGCCGTAACACCTGAAACTAGTGCAAACAGACATATGGGCAAAAGGTTTCTTTCACAGTCCAGTTTAAGAATAGCCTGATACTTGTACTACTACAATCACCACTACTACTACTCATACAACAACAACAACTACTACTAATAATAATAATAATTATTATAATAATAACCCTTTGAAGCCTGAGTGTATTTTCAGCTATGATTAAAAAAAGGAAAAAAAAAACTTGTTTTTGCTTCAAGTAGATGCCAAATTGAATGGCATGCACTTATAGCACTTTACTACCTTCTTTAAAGTTTCAAAGTGCAAATTCACCCACACACACACATTCACACACTGATGGCGGTTCTGCTGCCGATCGCTGGTGCCAACCTATAACCACAAGAAGCAATGTGGGGTTCAGGGTCTTGCCAAAGGGCACTTTGACATAAGGCAGGAACCAAAGCTGCAACCTTCGGATCAGAGCTTGACTGCTCTACCTCTGCACCGCAGGTGCAGTGGTTTGATGCATATTTGTATTAATAGGCATCAAGGTAATAACGATGATAATATTTTTAATTACTTTCTTTAACTGAGTAAAATCTGTTACTAGAATTTTCAGTAAAGCTTCCAGATCTGTGAAAGCTTTCCTCAAAGTGGCAGAAGTTTCACTCCTGACCATTTGACAGACAGACCACAGATTATGAGGAAAAACTGACAGTTTGAGGAAACGATGAGCTGCACTAAAGCACATCAAAAAGACTGCATTTGATTAACATTTTGTGAAAAAAACTTGAAGAAATAGATAGCTGGTTGTTTTCTGGCCAGTTATAGTTTATTTCATATTTGGATCGACTTGTCACTTTTAAGCTTTGAAAGCTTGGTTTTGTATCAGAGATGAGTCTGAATTGATTTTGGAAAGAAGAAGTTAATGAACTTAACAGCACAGATGCATCATGCAGAAACTGTGTCTTCAGTCATGGGGTTTTCTTGGATTCACTGCAACTGTGACCACTGCAGGAGATCATCCTTGATTCCTCCAATTACAATACACAATAAGTCGCCACAGGAACACAATGGTTTTTTTTTGTTTAGTTTTTTTTTTTTACTTTCAATGACTCTTGCAGACCTTAGCAACAACCAACTATGTTTTTTTTAAGAGTTACATGTGTTTTCAAAATATATAACATTAATAAGCATTATAAACATGTTGAACACTGAGAAAAGTTTTAAGAACTAATAATAACACTCCTCTAGCTCTCAGCATAATTTGTCTTCTCTTTAGATGTGTTTGTAAAAGATTATTTTTCCTTCCAATGTTTCCCTTGTGTTTGATACTTACTCTACTCATTCTTTGCACCACATTTTTAATTTATTTTGGTTCCCTGCTTAGAAGACACTAAAGTAAGTAAAACATCTGTGTGACAGAGCATTTCAGAATGAATTTTCAATTTCAAGAAAATAAAAGCTAATAAAACATTTATTCAGTGAGTGACTGGTTGAGCAGATGTAGTAAGATCAGTGGTGCATCTCATTTGGATTGTATCATCATGCCCCAATTTCTAAATAAACCAGAGGAAATACCTTGGGGTATAGTGAACCCATGTTTTACAGCTGAGGCTGCTTTCATATCTGCAGTTTCATAGACTCCAATTGTTTTTGTGGTGAAAAAACATTTCACCAAACTAACTGTACAAGCTGAATGTGTGCATCAATAAAAGCATACAAAAGAATGTATAACACACAATTTAAAAAAGGAGGGGAGGGGCAAGATTGTGTAAAAAATGTTTTTGTGCTAAGTTACAAATAAAAAAAATGAGATAGTTCATATTATAAAACTGAAGTTTCTTGCTGTCTAGGCGGGAGACAGAGTAGTTAGAATTTATTAAAATAGTTATAGCTCCCTCTAGTGTCCATAGGTGTACTCTCACGAGACACATTTGCCCTTTACAATTTAAACACGTCTATGAAAGAATTAAAAAAAAAATGTCTAGATGCATTCGGCACAGCAGTTGTTCTCTTTTGTGTAGAATCATGTGAGTTTGCAGCACAAAGGATGAGCCTTTATTCTAAGAAATCATGGCTTTACAGGAAACTATAAACCTGAGGCAATGATGGTCTTATCAGAAGTTACATAGAAAATACTTTGTTTAAAGTTTCCTCAGTATTTTGTACAAAAGGCATGTGTGAGGTCATGAGATATCAGACTGCGGGGTTGTGACCAATGCATTTCCTCTGAAGGAACTTTTAAGTAAGGTTGGAAAAAGATGTAATAACTTCTTTGTGACTTGTTTTAAGTAAAAATGTTTAGTTTTAGGTGGGATATTAAAAAGAAATATTAATGTCGGTGACTTGAAAAGAGAGTGATGACCAGTATGTGAGATTTATTTCCAACATTAGGAAAAAGAAAAAAGGGCATAGACAGTGTAAACATCAGATTCTAAGGCCAAAAAGACTCACAAAAAAACGGTTTTTATCCCACTGTAAAAAAATTTTTAAATACGGTTAGGAGACGTTAAAAATAAATCTAGACTTCTGTTTCTAGAGTGCTTGAACTGCGCAAAGGTGCATGTTTTTTTTTATTCACAGTAATGTGGTTATGTGGTGTTTTCCTTCATATTTATTATTGTTTTTTTCTGGTTTTTAACAATGTTTAATCATGTAACCTGTTTTTTGTTTGTTTTTTTGCAAATAATGCACTTTTATCTGGTAACAACTGATTTTAATTTTCTGTTTTTAGTCACTGAATGATGGATGTTTTTCCAAAATTCACAGTAATCTGGTCAAGTAGGGTTTTATTTTACATTTATTATTATTCTTCCTGGTTTGAAAATGTTTTAATTGGGTATCATGGTATTTAATGACTAATGCACTTTTATCTGACAACAACTAATTTTAATTTTCTGTTTTTAGTGACCGAATTATGCACTTTTTATGTATTATTTCTTTATTTATTTTGTAAAATTTCCCATGGCAAATTATTGTTTTAATGTATGAATGTTGCACAGATCAGGGAGCACTTTTTAAATAATCTTTTTTTTTGTGTGGCCACACCATTGCTATGGTGATTTTAGTGCATCATCTCAAGAAAAGCTGTTTGCTTTTTGACTAGAGATCATAAGTAAGCCCACATCCTTTTTAAGCTGGAAAAAAGAAACCTCTTTCCCCCCAACATTTTACACTAGTCAATCTGACATTTTTCATGGATTGTCTTTTAATAAAATAACTTTCCTAATTTTTTAATTACTGTAGGATTAACTTATGAATTTTTTTTAAATGCCACCAAAGGTTTAGATAGGTAAGCATGTTTTCAGTCTAATTTAAAGTAAAAACCTTCTTTATAGTAATTTGTCATAGTAATGTTTCTCATGGGAGGAGTTTGTTGTGGGATTTCAGACTAATTCCTCCCTCACAAGGTAAGCTTGAGGGTTTTGCAGCATGTGACTGCTTAAAAATAATGGGTGGAGTGTGGGGGAGAGCAAAGAATTTAAGCCAAGAATTTATCACACATCCAGCTAATTTGTGTGTGTCTGCTTCTGCCTCCAGACCTTAACTCCTGCTGCTGTGATGTGGCTTTTAGGAGTCATTATTTTTCTGCTGTGTCTGGTTCCGACCCATCAACAGTTTCCTCGTCTGTGCGCAACCCAAGAAGCCCTGCAGACAAGGGAATGCTGCCCGCCTTGGCAAGGGGATAGCTCGGCGTGTGGGGCCAGGTCAGGCAGGGGGTCATGTGAGGATGTGATTGTGTCGAACCAGCCAGATGGACCTCAGTACCCCTTCTCTGGGTTGGACGACCGTGAAAAATGGCCCTTAGTTTTCTTCAACAGGACTTGTGAGTGTACAGGGAACTTTATGGGCTTCAATTGTGCAGACTGTAAGTTTGGCTACTTTGGGGAGCGCTGTAGTGAAAGAAGAGAGTCTCTCAGAAGAAACATTTTCCACCTGACCAGAGCTGAGAGAAACAGGCTTGTGTCATACCTGAACTTGGCCAAGCAGACACCCAGCATCGACTATGTTGTGGCAACAGGAACCTACAGAGAGATGCAGAATGGCTCCAACCCATTGTTTGCAAATGTTTCCATCTACGATGTGTTTGTCTGGATGCATTATTATGTGTCCCGAAATGCACTCTTAGGCGGCCCAGGAAATGTTTGGGCCAACGTGGACTTTGCTCACTGGGCACCTGCCTTTTCTCCATGGCATCGTGTTTACTTGCTGTACTGGGAACATGAGATCAGGAAGCTGACTGGAGACAACACTTTCTCCATTCCATATTGGGACTGGAGGGACGCCCAGGGCTGTGACGTGTGCACGGATGAACTGATGGGGAGCCGCAGTCCCCTGGATCCAGATCTCATTAGCCCAAGCTCTGTCTTCTCCTCTTGGAAGGTAAACACATTGGCAAGTCTTCACGCCCATCTATATCTCTCACTATTTATATGTTTTTCAAATCTTGTAATTTTGTTTCTATTGTTTACCAAGGTCAGGGGTCTGCAACCTTTAACATTTGAGTGGATTTCTCATTGACAACCCAGTAAGAGCCACAACATCTTACTTTACCCTTTAGAAAAATTAAACATTGATTTGTGTCTATGTTATTGTTTGTATTATGAAGAATAAAACAAACTCTTTTTTTTACTGGGGGGGGAATAAAGCATAAATATAAAGAGAAAAGTTCATTACTTTTGACAATGATTGGCATGAGTTCTTTTCAAAATAAAAGATACCCTATGTCACACAGGATTATGTCAATGCAGCAAATGCAGTAGTACTGTGATGTCGGCAGTGATTTATATATATATATATATATATAGTTTATTATTTTTGGTGCATCTCAGCCAGAAATTTGTAAATCTACCTACCCAAGCCTAAATCAGAGCTAATTAAGTGACCCTTACTGTAAAACATAAGGTGAACTGAAAAACCCTAATTTCTTCAAAAATAGAAAATCTGATATAGATCCAGTGCGCCTTAATTCTGCCTTCAAATGTGTTAGTTGGACCTGTGCTATGTATTGTCCTGTTGGTGAATGAGTTGAATATTTTTATTATTATTATTAGTTTTTTACTTAACTGTTTAATTTTTACTTTAAAGTTACTTTTTCAGATTAAAAACTTGTAACTTTGTCCTTAACCAGAGAGCCACTAGGTTCAAATATTAATGAAAAATTAGTCCTATTTGTTCTTATTGTCAAGGCTTATTATATTCTTTGTTTTTACGTTTTAAACTTTTACCTCCAGGGCTTTTCTCATTGCATCCTCCACTTGAAAAACCATCCCTGCACAGTCTAATGAATGGTTGCCATAGAGATCACTCCTGTCTTGGTGGTTAGAGGCCCTGCCCTGCAACCGTGAGGATGTGACCCTGGTTTACCTTGATTAGGATGGTTCTTGTGGTGACTCTGTCTGTGGCCTCTGATGGGAAGATTCCTGGACTGAACAAATCCTCTAGATATTGCTTCTTCCTCATCTTAATTACTAGAGAATCAAACTTGTGTTAGTGCAGTAGGGAGTGAGGATGGATTATTTTCATGCTTTATAAAGTTTTAGTGCTGTTTGTGCGACAAAAGTGTGTCATAAACACACCTTGATTTTATTTAAAAAAAAACATCTTACTTGCCATATTTTTTCTTGTACACAGTCAACTTGCATTCATTCATTCATTCATTTTCCAATCCGCTTTATCCCTTTCGGGGTCACGGGGTTGCCGGAGCCTAACCCGGCTACTCATGGGCGAAGGCAGGGGGACACCCCTGGACTGGTCGCCAGTCTGTCGCAGGGGCCACAATCACACATCCATGCACACACACATTGACACCTAGGGACAATTTAGAGTAACCAATTAACCTATGAAGCATGTTTTTGGACGGTGGGAGGAAGCCGGAGTACCCGGAGAAAACCCACGCATGCACGGGGAGAACATGCAAACTCCACACAGAAAGGTCCCCCAGCCAGGACTTGAACCGGGAACCTTCTTGCTGTGAGGCAGGAGCGCTAACCACTGCGCCACCGTGCAGCCAGTCAACTTGCAATTACAGATTTTATTCTTTATATTAAATACATTATTTTTTTATCCATTTCAATTCAATTTTATCTATATAGTCCAAAATCACAATCATAGGCATCTCAATGGGCTTCACACCAGCATTTATACAAAGAACATAAAGCTAATCAATAGTTGGTTCCTAAACTAAAGAGACTAAGATAAACTGACATCCCTGTCCTTAGACTTTCCTTCTTAGTGAGGAAAAACTATTCAAAAAAACTATCTTGGGGGACAAAAATAAGAAACCTCAGGAATGCCAAAATAAAGGGGGGATCCTCTCCCAGGATGGACTGGTGATGTGCTAGAACGGTTAAAAAAGAATTATCTTACATGTTTAAATAACAACTACATGTTTGAATAGTGTAGCAGATGAGCTTCATGCAGATGAAACTGTGGGGCAGCTGGGGGTGCGAGACGAGGTCCACGGCCAAAGACAGGAACACAGCCAATCCACCTGAAATCTCTCCCGTTCCCCCTGGAGGGGAGTAGGAAATAGGGACAACATATAAATTGCACTTGCACCAAACAGAGTCATGAAGAACTAAATAAATCACGGTACTCAGTAAATGATAAAGAATAGAAGTTATGGAGGGCAGAACCCCGGTGCACCATACTTTCCCCAGCTTCTAACTTCTAGTATCCTTCTAGCAACTATTTGGTATTGACATTTAATTCAAACATGTTAATGGTAAGTTGCATGTTATATGGCACACATAGAAGATGGTAGTAATAATAATATTAATGATAGAAAATCTTGCTGGGTTTGCTGGAGCCTATACCAACAGCTATTGAGTGAAGGCAGGATACACCCTGGACAGGTCGCCAGTCAGTCCAAGGGCTTCTGTACTTTCAAGTTACTACAAGTAAATAATATTATTAGTCATTATTATAACACTACATTTCCTAATATGAAATATGTTGCAGTACATTTGTTACTTTAGATGGTAGGTTTAATCCTGCAGGTATCTATAACCCTCTCTCTGAATTTTTGCATTTGTCAATCAAATCAACTGACTACAATGACAAAGGAATGACACCAACACTCCTATTAGTACAGTTTTCATTTAAAATTCAATGTGAAGTTTTCAAATGTTTTTAGCTTTGAACTTTTTGGTTAAACTATAAGAAGCTTCATAACACATAGCTGTGATACTCACTGGAATAAATCCTTGAAAAACTACAGTTTTGTTGTGCGTTGGCTGTTTTATTAGACATTGCTCTCAATTTTTTTTATCTCCTCTTCGCTTTGTTTTTGGATTTCATGATCCAATAAAAAAGTGTTTGATCTGATTTTTTTGTGATTTTTGCATTTTTAGTGGAATTATTGTGTAGTATATTGAGAGAAGTCTGACAGTTTTAAAGATAAGTTATTAGGGCAAATTGTAAAGTTGTAAAAAATGCTCTCAAAGACCATGAACTACTAGGTGTTAAGAAAGTAACTCTTAAGTGCTAAAGGGCTCATAATTTTGAAAGAGTAATATTGTAAAATACAGGATAGTACAGGACAGTTCAACGATGGAGTAAACACACCTAGAAATGTCCTCACTAATCAAAATCCTTTTGACTGGTTTCCTTTGTTCTGCAAAACTTGTCATTTGTCTCCTTGGTCTAAAGGTCCTGTGCTCCCAAGCTGAGGAATACAACAACAGAGGAGTTCTGTGTGATGCCAGGGAGGAAGGCCCAGTGCGCCGTAACCCTGGGAACCACAACCGTAACCTGGTGGAACGAATACCTACTTCAGCAGAAGTGGAGTTCACCCTCAGCCTCACCAACTATGACACGGGATCGATGGACCGCACTGCCAACATGAGCTTCAGGAATACTCTGGAAGGTCTGAACCATGCAAATACACACAAATGCAAACAATGAAACAACCCTTCACACAAATACTCAACAATGTGTCCGCTGAGGATCTTCACTCTTAAAAACTTGGAGCAATACTGACTTTGGATTATAGTGGTTTCATTTTAAACCAATTAATGTTTTTACTTCAGAATTGGGTTAAAAACAACTTAACTTGGTTTATTTCTAATTATGGAGTTTTAGTGTGTTTCTTTGACTTTATCTCTTGACATTTTGCATTTTCAAATTTCAGTCCAGTATTGAAATTCCAGTCTAATTTCAAAACATAGGGGTGTTACTTGCATTAATTTCTGCTGTACTGTGGTCCTATGATGTCAAATTCCCTGAATTCATCTGTAATGGGGAATTACACCAAACAACACGTTACACTGATTCCCTTTTACTTAGTGCTGTAATTATGAAGATTATTAGACTGCTTGTATAAATAAAGTGTTAATTATCAGCAGCACTTCTATTCAATAAGTATTCATTTTACATAACATGAGGAGGTGGTTCCAACAGTTTCTCCTCAGATTGGAAAAGCTCCCGTATTTCTGAAAAAGGAAAAAAGCCTGTAGAAGGCCAGTCCAAGGTTTTAAATCCCCTGGGGTGGAAGGCGACACAATAATGTAGCTATTCAGACAGACTGGGCGCATCATTGTGCATCACTGAGGAGCCTCAGATGGTGGAGCCCTGAACACACAGCCAGTTTGCTCCTTCATGAGACCCAAGCCTCTCATATGATGGCTGAGTGAGGAAGACTGTCTCATGTGACCTGAAACAGTTTGAACAGCCCGCATGATGCTGTAAAATACACCTTCAACTGGTGCAAGTGCAGGAAACTTAGTTAACTTACATTTTGCCAAAAAAAGTTAGTTTTCTGGAAGCTTAACTGGAAAAGTTTCTCTGCAGGATTTGGGGATCCCCAAACTGGGTTGGGTAGCAGTTCTCGTCTGGGTATGCATGCTGCTTTGCATGTGTTCATGAATGGATCTATGTCCTCGGTGCAGGGTTCTGCAAACGACCCCATATTTCTTCTTCATCATGCTTTTGTCGACAGGTGAGTCCTGTAGACAAACATTTTTAATCAGGAATTAGTACTTTGACCTAATGAGGTCATTTTCCTTCTTTCTGCTTCAAAGTATTTATGAGCAGTGGCTCAGGAGGCATAATCCAGCTCCATCCCAGTATCCAGAAGCCAATGCTCCTATAGGGCACAATGGTGACTACTACATGGCGCCATTCATACCTCTCCATCAAAATAAAGAGTACTTTATTTCCAGCAAAGACCTCGGATACGAGTACTCTCACCTCCTAGATACTTGTAAGTTCCCGCCTTAGGTTTAATTTTCAAACATTTCAAAATAAAACATTTGTTCATTTTGTGTAACTTAAATTATCTTTTTTTCAGACCAGAGGCTTTCAGAATCCTTGCGCCCCTACCTGGAGGAGCTGCATGAAACGTGGCCCTGGATGCTGTGTGCAGCCCTCTGCGGAGTGATCGTGACAATAGCTGTCGCTGCCATTGTTCAAACTGTGAAACAAAGATACAGAAGATCATCTTGGCCTCAAGGGAGGAGCTGGAAAGGTGGATTTGTTCTCCCAGAAAGACAGCCTTTAATCCACAACAGCGACAAAAATGACACCAACCACCAAAACTACCAGACTGCTATGTGAAGACTTCCTCTAAATGTCTAAGATTTTTTCATACCTGCATTGTGAATTGTAAATGATAGAGGCTCTATCATACAGTGAAGGTACCTCAGATGGAAAATGCTGCATTAAAACAGTTTTTTTTTTTTTGCACCAAATCTTAGATTTTTAGAACTTCTCTCCATTATAACATAGTCTGATATTTGCAGCCTGGCAAAAGATGTCTGTGAGCTGACAAAAATGTTACTGGCTGTGATAAGAGGTGCCCAAAGGAAACCAAAATGAAAGATGTTAAGAAGTCTGACACTTTTATCACATTCCATCACTGAGAGTTCCATCACTGTGAACAAAAAAACTACTTAAGGGGTTTAAACCCAGATTATTTACTTGAAATCATCATTTATGTGAAGGACTTTAGATAGATTAGCTAAGAATTATACTCACTGTATGAAAGTACTCTACTTCAGTAGATAATTGTATTATCACTTAAAAGTAAAAAAAAAAAAAAGTAACAAAAAGAAAATCAGGTGCTAAATATTTGTTGCTTAGAACTTTACAACACATACATTTTTGAATTATTTCCACAATAAAAAAATGTAATGAAGTTTTTGTCTTCCTGGCAACATCCTTTACGTGTGGAATAATATATAAAAATATGTAATTAAATATGATGCAAAAGGAACTAGGCTTTTTTTGGTTAAAAAACCTACACATATAAACATTGTGATACAGAACTGTTTTTTTTCTTCCTGAGATTAGCTTCTGCCTACAAAGAACCAATGGACTGAATCCACCGTGGGAGACAAAGTTTCACAAACAATCACGATTTAACAGCTTCGGTGCGTTTATTTTAGGTAAAAATAAACCCATTCTTCCATAATTTTACCCCCATGGTGATCAAATGAAGCCAGAGAAATGACATACATTCCAGGGCAAGACACATGCTCTCTTGAGTATCATTTCATAATACAGTACGTTGCTTAAAATACTTAGTATTCAGTTGGCATTCCCAAATGTTCTGGCACATTCTGATAAAAAACTAAAATAGAACTGAAAAAAAAAGTGATAACTATATTAAAAAAACATAAGTGCACAATTTTTTTTTATTAAATATGGAAAGAATGTGGATGAAGCCTGATAACACATGGGATACAAGACTTACAAAACAAAACTTTCTTTATTGATTTAAAGGTAAAGATGCTTAATAATGGAAGCATCATTCAATTGGTTTTGAATACTGAAATCATTAAAACTTAATTTAAGGTGTAGAGCAGCTCTGTTACACAGGAGAATTTGTGACCACTATTTAATCACCTTTGAGTGGATGGAAAAAAAAACAAACATTTTCTTAGAATGGAATGAAAACACACAAACAAAGACAAACATGCTGATGGAATTACAACTAATTGTTGATGAAAAGAGCAAACAATAAGTTACAACTCTGGTCCACTATAATCTAATGCAAGCAGAGTACACGTGGTTTCATAAAGAAAAGCTGTGTGACTGTTGTGCTGTGCAAGGTTGTTTTCCACTGGGACTTCAGTGCGAATATACAGGTGACTTCTAATGCAACTCTGCTATTTTTCACAATAAAAATTTGGAAACGTTTAGTTGAGAAATATTTTTACAGTAAAAAAAAAAGACAGAAGCTCAGAAAAACATGATAACGGGGCAAACAGAGAATAGAACAAGAGATTTATCAAGAGGCAAACAACATGGTGGGACATAAAGCCTTTGATTTGAAAGCTAATCATCTTCATCCCCACTTTCAGCATCTTCTAGAACCTTCTCGGTCTCCTTCAGAGGGCTGACTGGTGGTGGAAGGTCCAGACGAGCCCAGGACATTGGCTCAGACTTTTTCATGGCTATCTCAATCTTAGCTGCCATCATGTTCACTACGCTTTTGTTGACGTCTATCACCTAAAGTCACATAATACAAACTTATAAGTAATCAAACAAATAAAAATACAAGGCATTCTTGTTTTTTGAAAGCTACTACAAAGAGAGAACATCTTAAACAGTCATTTGCTGTCTTTATTAAATGATTTAGTATGCTACCTTATTCAAAATAAATGATGGGTTAAAACATTAAAGCAACTTGCAAAATAATGCAACATAAGCTTTTTTATTTAATAAAAAGAGTACTTACTCCCCACAAGCAAATATTCTGCTCAAATTCTTTCTCTCCTTCAAATATAACATGAATGTTGACCTGCAAGAAGATGAACATATTAGGCTAGCAAGAACTGATACAGCAAATATGTGACATCAGATTGGAGTTTCTCTCACAGTGGTGCTGTTGGCATCCACATAGCACAGCTCTGGAACAGCATTTTTGGCATAAATAGAAATGATGACCTGCGCCCCCGTCTGGTGCCAGTCAAAGCGACAAGGGACCACCTTGGTTCCCTGGAAAGAAAGATTTAAGCATCTTCATCTCTACCGACAAGCAATATCTTCCATTTAAGCACACACCACTAGATGGCCCTCTAACTATAACTTTTTCCATATAGATTTGAGCAGAGATCTATCATCTGCTGTCACAGCTGCAAACCTACCGTATTTTTTTTCTTCCATAGATGAGCCCCCTTGGTACAGCCCTCTTGGGAAAGAAAAGTGTTGAAGTCTGAAGTTTTCCTCTTGCAGCAGCTCCAGTATTTCATCCTTCAGACATGGGATAGACATTAAAACCTGATGGATTTTTTAGGAAGCCAATAAACTGGCACTCAAGTGAAGCAGTAAACTAAAATAAGAGTAAAATATGACTTTTATTCACCAACTATTGGCAGGTAAGAACAGAAAACTGCTGTTTCATGACGGTCGGCCATTTTTTTATTATGACAGAAAAAGGGGTTTGTACGCTGGAAGGTTAAACACATTAGCAGTGATACCGACCCTTCGTGGAAGATGGGAACTCCAGAGTGGTATGAGCAGATATCAGAGTCACTCTCTGGTCCTTCAAAAGACTGAAAAAGAAAAAAAAGGACAATGTGGGACAGAATGCAGAAAAAAATGTTTTTCTTTCATCTCAAACTGGCAAATCAATCATTGTACAAGCTATTTACTTTGAGAAAATATTTGCATCCAAAACGATGAAGTTTACAAGATAGAAAATAAAATGTCTTCTTTGCAATATGTTGTTTAAGTGCAAATAATAAACAAAAATAAAAACAGGTATTTGTTTTTAAAAACCCACTCTAATGAAAATTGTGTTTTTAACATGTTCTTGTAGCCTTTTTCTCATGATGGAGAACACATATAAAAGATTTTAACTTCACTGAAACTGCTTTTCTGAGTATTTCTTTCTTCACATTGTGTTGGACCAGAAGCAGATGAAAACCGGATGTTTGTAAAAGCTCGGGTTTATGACACAGCAACTGCCACGGGTGGAACAAAGTCTTGCTTTCTTCACTACAATTCTAAATCCTCCACTTGCAGACAAATAGATCCATGTACGTTTTCAGTTTCCTCGGCTGAGTTGCCATCTGGCTCTAAACTGTGCGGCAGGATACCTCAGATATTACTCGCTGGATTTTTTTGCAACGCTAATGTTAGCTTGGGCTTGTGAGGTGCTATAAGCTAGCAGGACAGAGTGAAAACAAAGGAATGCTGGGAAATTAGCACAGCTAACTTCTGTGCCACTGGTCCTGCCCACAACTCAGAGGTGAATTTCTAATAAGTTCATGTAGAAAAAGCGTGCAGCAGAAATTATGTCTAAATAAAAAAATAAATAAAAAAATAAATTAAAAAAAGTCTTTGTGATTTTGGCTAAAAACTGCATAACCATAATTAAAAGACCACTGGGATCGATTTTACAATAAAAGAACATATATATAGTTGGTATAGTTGGAGTGGGACTTTAACGTTTTCTGATTGGTCAGTTTAAACTCCAGCTTGAAACGGGCATTTGGTTGTAAGCTGGAAGAGCGTGCCAAGAGAGTCTACAAGGCCGGGACTGACAAAAGCACAACACTGTGACACACTGCTAAGCAGAGATGGAGACTGCATACCGTAAATCTTCTTTTTTTTATTGTTAAGTTTGCCTTTCATTCACTCTAAGATTTAGCCTTTCTTTGCTGCTTCAATGTTTCCAGTGCCATAAAACACATTTTTGTTATACAGACAGTGGTTTTGACTAACAGCCTTAGCACTAACATTTATGTTTGAGCTTTAATATTAAAAGGTTGCAGTATTTTTTAAAACTGTAATGCGAGTCGATAAAACTAAAATACTATTAAGAGTATAATTAATTGTTAGTTGATGACTGCAGTGTCCGTCTTGTTCTTGCATTTTTTATCTCTAGAGTTTAAGTTTCTTTTTATGCCTTTTTTTATTTTAACTTTAATAACTAAAAACCATAAGGCTGTGGTCTGCTACACAGGTCTCATATTTGAGCTCCCTTCAGCAGTAAAAGTCTTGAAATGTTCTGTGGGTTATGCATAATAAATCCCAGTTCTTCTTTATAGCATTCCTTTTGAGTCTAATAAAGGGGAACCCTCTTTGAGGATCTCATCAGATGCTCAAATACCATCAAGCCGGGTCCGAGTGGCTTGGTGGTATGGCACTGACATTCAAATCAGGAGGGGCAATAGACCCTCATCCTAAATAAAGGGAAGTCCTAGAACCACCAACCTGCTTTCTTTAGCTAGGAGGGTTTTTTGGTGAAACACTAGTTGATGCCACTCAGAGTACCGAGGTACTATACAAAGTCTAGAGTGCTCTTTCGTGGCATTTGTTGCGGGTCTCACAAAGTGGGAGAATCCTGACCATTGGATGTGCTGTAGAGGTACTACAGTGGTGTCTCAGGCAAAGGGCCTTTATTCTGAGCTCACACTGAGTATAGAATATGCAAAGGCTGGAGCTGTGGCCAATTCACCCCATGGCATAGCGGGCTGCACACACTGTGAATAAAAACCCCAATAAAAAGAGCCCCCAAAGTCACTAGCTCTGTTGTTGAATGAGCACACAAACCAAAAGGAGGCTGAAGACCAATGTCACTATAAGGCAAAACAAAGACTCCCCCCACTTTTTTGGAAATATAGGTGGGGTCAGGGTGCAAACAATAAACTGAGTATATGCATGGAAAAGTTAATATATCTTGGGTTCATTTACAGCATTGTAATTTTACTCATGGATAACAACAAAGCTACCTATGCAGACAAAGGTTTCCACTTTGTATATAATTCAAAAGGAGAACAAGATTGTGCATCTAAAACTGTGGAAAAATCATAAAACAAGTACTTTCTACTACTTGCCTAAATGTGAATCATTTAAGAATTTCGCTCTTCAAAAAGTGATACACTAAAGGGGAGCTGACTCTCCACATTTCCCTTAAAGCCAGACAAAACTCACAGTTAAGAAATGAGTGAAAATGGATTGCCTTTGATTTTCCTCTTCAACTCTCAAACGAATGCTATTTGTAATTTTGGAAATAAAGGCATTTTCATCCCGTCATCAGACAACATCACCACACTGCAGCAAATACATTTCTCTGACAAGAGTCAAAGCATTCTGAGGTGGGTTAGAGTAAGACATGCCGCACATGTAGGACGTGCCATCTCTGGAGGAAAACTTGTTGCCGTGGCAACGTGCTGGGGCAAAACTTTGGACCATCTTCATCAGCACAGGGAATAACTCATAAGTTGTAGGTGATGTTTGAGCTACTGACAAGGTCACAACAGAGCTGTTCCCCATGGTAAGACAGAAAAACAACTAATGAGAGCCGCACTTCATGATTCTACCTCACTACTTACTAAACATAAAAGCTTTATATATATATATATATATATATATATATATATAGAAACACACAATTTTAATTCAAAGCTTAGCTGAATGACTGTACTATATGTGGACCTGACAAATACGTATTCAGTTCTTGTTGCAAGTTCTGAATATTTATATATAATAAAATCTGTCTACATGTAAAGTTAGCCATAAATGATAAAATATTGTATTTTTTTGTTAGCAGGGTGACTCCACCCTCAAAACATATGGATTTTTACTGTGGTGTTTTTATACTTATATAGCATTTTGGAATCTGCTATCAAAAAGAACAAATCTTAAACATTTCTAAATATGGCAAAAACATTGCAGAAAATAATAGGTTTCCATAAATATTTCCCTCCAAATGTTTCTAAACCTTCAGTAAAAGGATCAATGCAGTCTATCTGCCTTTAGAGCTTTCAAGCTTTTTAACTTTACATAAAATGTCTTCTAGAAGTTTTTGGGCATTCTTTTTTTTTGTACAAATTATGAGGATTAGTGAAACCAGAAAGTGCATAAAATAGGTTTTAAAAATAATATAACAGCAAATTTTCCTTCATAAATTCAATATGGTAGAAAAAACATGACAAAAATGTACAACAGTAAACCAATTCATAAATATTTCACCACAAAGTCTCAATTCACTTACTTTTGTGCATCCTCCATTTTTACAAGAGGTACCAATTTTTAGCTCCTCTTCATCTTCCTCTAAATTGTGACAGGATAATAAAACAAAAAGTATAGCTAAGAAAATGATAAATAGAGTAAAACAACATAAATTAAATGAAAAGACATTTTATAAAACTTAAGCGAGGACAAAAAAATACATATATATACATATACATATATTGATACCTTTTTTCTCTGTTGTATTTTCAGACAGTTTTAGCTTTTCAAGTGCCTGCTTTAGAGAAGCAGATATTTTATGCTGCAATCTCACCATCGGTTCATCAGCACTGTAAGATTAAAAACACATATACTTTAAGAACTGTTAAAACATAAATGACTAATTCTTTATTAATACACACTACATGGAATACTTTGTGGGGAGCAAACCAAACACATTTGATTATATTTAAAGAAAGATATAGTCAAACCTCAACACTGCAATTTAGTTTATTATGTTTAAAATGTGTTGTTGGGACTATTTAATACGTGAATAATAAATGTATTTGTTAGTATTTTCAGCTGAATATCAAAACACTCCAGTAACAAGTAATAATCAATGTTTCCTTGGGTTGTAATCAAAGAAGAATCAACATTCAAAACATTTTAACTTGATAGCTTTTAAAGACAATGTAGATACGCAGTAAGCAGTGTCAACTAAGCTGGTAAAACTTGCTGAAACCAACCTTGGTCTGTGTATTGCCTCCTGAGGTTTTGGTGCAGAGATGATGTACTCATTGAACTTTGGTTTTTGGTCTTCTAAATCTTTTGCCTTCTCTCCTGATGATTTCACTTCTGGTTTCACCGGCTCAGGGGGCTTCTCTTTGTTGTGTGCACCTTTTGTGCAGCCCTGCAAGAAGGCAGTTCCTTACTCACAAATTGTAGTTGTTTGAGCCAACAAAACCAAAGAAAATGTAGCAATCATTTTTTTCTGTTTTTGATCAACCAGCACACACCCAAGACATGACTGCTGAGACGTACAAGTCAGTGAAAAGAGAGGAAAAACAGAAAACTCACAGCAATGCTAAGGAAGTCGGAGAAGTCGGTGGTTCTTCTCTTACAGCAGGACCATCCCTGAGAGGATTTTACAGAGATATTGGCGCTGACCACAAAAGATGATAACATTTATCAGTGTATTTTTCAAACTATTTACCTTCAAGGCATCGTGGAAGACTGGGACTCCTGGGTGATATGTGCAGCCATCTGTTTTAAAAAAACAAAAAAAAACCAAGAAAAACAGCTAAGACTAAGAAAGAAAACTGTGCAGGAAAAGTAACTTTACAAGCTCAGCAAAAATATTTTCCTGTTCAACTATTTGTTTTATCCTAAAAAAACGTAAATTCAGAAGTACTTGGTAATTTTTGAACTTTTCCTCTTAAAGTGAAACAGAAAATAAAACATCCACATTAATCATTTTCCATTCCCTAGTAATTTTTTTAAAATAAAACTGTTGTCAACAGGGTTACAAACTACTTTCACAAGTTGTTATCCAAGTTTCCAAAAAATACATTTTAAAAACTACTACTAAGGTCCCAGTCATGGTTACACTGCACTGAAATATAAAAACATAAAATAAGAAGAAAATAAAAAAGGAAACAAAAGATTGGTGGACACCACAGGGGTTGAATCCTTTTGTGCGAAGCGTAACTCAACCTGAGCCTTTTTCGTGCTACTGCCATAGATACACCTCTTAGATATCCCTAAAGGTAATTATAATATACTCTACAGTTATGAAAAAGAAACATCCTATTAAAATGGAAATTAAATTTGACTCTTGCATCGAATGTCTGGCAACGTCGGGCCACTTGAAGACAGAGACGGATCATTCTACAGAAAAGAAATCGAGGACTGATTTAGTTATTGTCCAGGGAGCTCAAGACAAGAGAGCCACCTTGACAGTTCAATTACACTTCAATCAGTAGCTTTACATAAGCAATGGCGCCAAAAAACAAACCTAATGCTATATGACTAGATTAAAAAAAGGGAAAGTTTTAGACTAAAAATGTATCACGACTTCCAAAAAACAGCCTTATCCTAATTTTACAAGGTAGCTATAAATTGAAAACTACCATTTACTTTTTGCAATATGATGACTCAAGAATGCAAATAGGTAATAACAAATCAAAACAGTTTAAAATAAGAAACAAGGAGTATTAGACCATAAAGACTCCAGTGTTTGTAAGAATTAAGATAAGCAAATGTTAACAAAATAAATGGCAACCAGACGAATATGTTGTCATGCAGAAGCCTTTCTTTCATTTTCTTTACAATATTTTACTCTTTTCAAGACCGAAAAATAAGAGTTTTGCAAAAGGAAAAGACTTTTTGCACGTAATAACGAATAGAATTAAGGTTACAGTAAGAGTTAAAATACATGTGGACAACGCAACAATGAGCATCTATGAATTTTTCATCAGTTTTGGTGCTTGGTTGCACATAAATGCATGCAAGTAAATATCAGCCTTTGTGGAAAAGCAACAACAAAACTTTGGCTTACAGATCACAAAAAATATTAAGGAAATGTTGCATTTGGAAAAAGTAAAAATTAATTTAAAATAAACTTTTTTAAAAATAAAATAAAAAACAGTGTTAGTTCTGTGTTATATGACAACTTAGCAAGCCACAATGTACACCAAATCAAACTAATGTAATCTGAACCATCAGCAATAGTTTGTCACCAGGTTATCATCAGGTTATTATGGATGCAAGAAAGCTACTATTTTATTTTTAATGCTATTTTAGGCTTTGCTGATGCTTTTATCATATTGTTTATGAAATTGTATTTACATTAACAGTGTGTTACAATAAAATGTGTCATCTATATGATTTTTAAATAATCACAAGCCTGTTATATATTAGTTACTGCAACAATTCATCTGTAAAAACATCAGAATACTTTAAACGTCTTTTAATCAACATTTTTTAATAGTTTTGCTATTATTTCAGTCTTTAATATTCATTTATTTGCTTGACATAGTCTTTGGCATCTATAACATTCTGATAGATTCTGGAAACGTGTTTTTTGAACAAAACATGTATATTTTATTGGAAAAGTATTTTCTGTACCACTGCCAGCAAGGACAATACAATTTTTTTTAATAAGAAAGTCCTAAAGTTTGAATGATAAATAACACACAGCAAAGCAATACTGGTTTTCAAAACTGTGATCATAATCATTTTCATTTTAATGCAAAATAATCAAACACATAGTTATCTAAATTACTGACTTGCTGCTGGAAAATAATGATACATGAATGAAGTAAAACACTACATGATATTTCTGACTAAAAGCAAGATTAGAGAAAACGAACAAATACACTGAACTGGACTTCGCTACCTTTCTATCCGTTTTTTTTGCTAGGATCTCATTTTAACCTGCTTAGACAAAGACAGTATGTGTTTGCAATACCTTTAACATCGCCAATTAAAAGAACCAAGATCTACTTGAATTACAAAGAGTAAAGGTGCGTGTTCATAAAAGTTTTGTCGGTCTGTGCATGGTCTTGGAAGAATGACATTAAAGTATGATGCTAACATGCTAGCCATTTTAAGTTAGCATGCCAATTTAATTTAAAAGGCAAATACAAAACTAACCACATTAGGGAAACATTATTGTAATGTTAATGAAATAAATTAAATCTGTGTTAGGGTTAGAGTCGATATCATAATAAGTGCAATGGGACAACAGGCCCGCTTCCCGTAGAAATTTCCAGATCACAAATAGTTGTTAGCCTGCTAGGATTCTAGAAACATCCCCGAATCGACTAAACTTAACTCCCACTCACCTTCAGGGTTATTTTCTGGGTCAAATCGCTGTCCGCACCCCTTATTATAACACAAAACAGACATAGTGACAGATAAAGCAAGTTTAAGCGGTGACCGGACTTCTAACTAACCACCGGGAGATGCAGACAGAGCCGCCGCAACCGTTCAGATGCTGAGTGTGACGTTGCTCTTACTTCCGGGTGTTGTCGTCAACTCTCGGCAAATTTCGTAGAATCCCCGCCTCCTTCATCAAGTGAGCGCACCGTGGTCCTAAACCATCGTCAAGTAATGCTGACCGCTTCTAAACTTGCGACACCTTTCTTTTTTTAAAAAACTCTTTTCTTTTTTTATTTTTAGTACAGCGTTAATACTCGGTTTAAACCTCTAAACCGAGCGAGCAAAATCTGTCCCGAGGCTAGTTTTAACTTTATTCCTGCTTAAGTCGAACAGGCATGCATTCCGGGTTACAGCATTTAGGTGAACGAAACTAGGGCAATTGCCATTTAGTTTTTACGAGGATGTCTGCAGTGTAATAGTCAACTGTCCGTCGGTATATCTTGCTACAAATTATCCTGTGTCACGAAGAAAAAAAACCCGGACTGCTTTCCTCGTTTTTATGTTTTATTTACTACCCTTAAGTAAGCGGGACAGGATTTGCTTTGATATATTACACCTATTTCTTCTTAAGGTAGGATACTTTGCAAATTGCGTGAAAATATTAGAAACAACTATTCTCTGAACGGGAGCAAGATACTGTCGTTTGAAACTAACAGATAAATAAACAAAACCGTGGATGTTTCTGAGCAGGGGAGCTTTAATGGACCGGCGCCAGCACTGGGGACGAGACGTGCACCCTAAAATCTAACAGGACAGTCTCTTAATAGGGGATTTATGTCTTTTTAACACTTACATTCTTGTTGGTGCTCATTTTCGATGCCAGTAGAGCCATGGTTCCAGTTCACAACGTGAGTGGATCTAAATATTAGTTATAACATAAACTTGTATGTTTTTTTCAGTTTTAGTAGAAATATTTCCAGTCTGTTTTAATGGAAGCACTGCTTTTCCATCCAAAGTTTGTTGCAAACTAGCCTGTTTTAGTTTAAAAATACATAGAATATTAATTTTATTCATTTTTAAAATGTATATTTTCATTAATACTTGTTTAATGACTGGAGATGAGGGTTTTATGTAGATTATTTGTTATTTTTCTAAGGCAAGCTCCCTTTTTTACTTCATTTCAGTTACATTTGCTAACATTTTGTATGTTTGTTGTTGACTGTGCTGTCACATCTGTGTGGGGACAGTTTGTACATCAGAAAGGATTTTGTAACTTTTGCCCCCAAATTATTTGCTTGTTAAATGCATTTGTTTCTTCACTCACTAACTGAATCAATGATTGTTTCTCTTTGTCCTTTCCCCCCACCCCCCAAATATAGAATGACTGGCTGCCGGGATGCTGATGATTCCTAATCTGTGTGGTAATATGCTTGCTGTACCCATCTTTTTTCTTTTTTTCCATTTTCTTTTGTTTTTCTTCGGTTTCCCCCCAACCAAAACCCAGTTTTTGCCCACTCCTAAGACAAGACAAAGCCCCTTGCTCTTCACCCAACCTGCCTATAATGCTTCAGTCTTTGAAAACTCTGCTGCGAGGACATATATCTCAAGTGAAGTCAAAATGGGCATCACTGTCGGGCTACCCTCGTATTTAGATGTGAAATACTCAATTGAATCTGGAGACGGTGAAAGCATCTTCCAAGCTGTTGAGTTTGTGGTGGGAGATTTTTGCTTCCTCCGCATATGCACTAATGGAGGGAGCGGTGCCACTTTGAATAGGGAGGTTCAAGATAATTACACTCTGACAGTTAAGGCATTAGCCCAAGGTGGCCTGGAAGCTTTAGCCACCGTCTATATCAAGGTATTGGATACAAACGACCTCCGGCCTCTGTTTTCACCAACGTTCTACTCTTTTGTTGTCTCTGAAAGTGCCCCTCTTGGCACAACCATAGGACGTGTAACAGCCACCGATGCTGACGTGGGTTCCAATGGGGAGTTCTACTTCTTTTTTAAGAACAGAGTGGAACTTTTTTCTGTTCATCCAACCAGTGGGTTCATAACCCTCACAGGACAGCCTAGAATTGATAAATTAGACAAATTTGAACTGGAAGTCCAAGTGATCGATAGAGGAATGAAACTTTATGGGAACAATGGGATCAGTAGCACAGCTAGGCTTGTCTTGACTGTTGAGCGGGTCAATAAATTTGCTCCTGTTCTCAGCGCAGTCACTGTTACTCCGTCATGGACAGACCAAAATCCAGTCTATGTCACAGTGAGGGTAGAGGATAAAGACGAGGGTTTATCAGGAGAAATAGAGTGGGTGTCCATTACTGAGGGAGACCCTTTTGAACTTTTTGTGGTTGAGCGATCACCCATTGCAAATGAATATCTGGTTAAAACATCAGCAAGGATTAATTGGGATACATTTCCTTTTGGTTGCAACTTAACTTTTCAAGCTAAAGACAGAGGCATACCTTCCAAGTTCTCCAATACACAGCTTGTCCAGTTGTTGGTTACAAAGCCAGATCTGGTTTTAGGAAATTTTGAAAAAGAAATGTATGTAGCCAAGCTGAGTGAAATAGCTCCCCCAGGCACTATTGTAGCGGTGGTGAAAATATCCCCACCTCCCCTGAGTGTCAATTACAGTTTTAGCAGCCTCTCAGATCTCATGTATTTTTCTATAAACCCTCTCACTGGTGTTATTATGACCACAAGGCAGCTAACAAAGATAACACAGGATTTTATGCAGATGGAAGTCATTGATATAATCAGTCAGCAGCGAACAAGCGTTCAAATTACCATAGAGGATGCGAACAACAACTCACCTGTCTTCATCAGGACACCCAGTAATGTTGCTATCAACGAGAGCTTACCTGTTGGCACAGTTGTTCTTGTCGTGTCTGCTGTGGATGACGATAAAGGAGAAAATGGTTGTGTCACTTATACAATCAATGGTGACCAGTCTCTTCCTTTTGCAATACAGCAGCACACTGGGGAGGTAAGAATCACAAGAGATATGGATTTTGAGTCATCAGAAGATATTTATACTTTTGCAGTAAGAGCTTCTGACTGGGGTTCACCCTACAGAAGGGAGAGTGAGCTAAATATCACCATCCGTGTGATAAACATTAATGACAACCCACCTCTTTTTGAGAAGGTTTCTTGCAGAGGAATGCTCAGTCGTGATTTTCCAGTCAACAGGACCATCATCACTTTGTCAGCTATAGACATGGATGAACTTGGGATGGTGAAGTACAAGATACCGTCTGGGAATGAGTTAGACTACTTTAGATTAAATCCAGACTCTGGGGCCTTGTCGTTGAAAAGATCCTTTACAGCAGAAACTTTGAGAAGTGGGATATTTAGCCTTAAAGTGGTTGCAACAGATGGAGAGAGGTTCTCTGATCCTGCATTTGTCAATGTAACAGTTGTTCGGGGTGGGATGCCACCCAAGGGCTTCACCTGCAAGGAGACCAGGGTGGCTCAGCTGCTAGCAGAGAAAATGATCACAAAAGCATCTGCCATGACGAGACCAAAATCTGATGAGAGAAACATAGATATTTTCTATGTGAATAATCAAGCTCCACAGTTTGAGGCCTTGCCTACAAGTATTTTGGTGAGAGAAGACCTGGCTCCTGGAGCTAGTGTGTTTCAAGTACGTGCACGAGATGGCGACTCAGGCTTCAACGGGCGTGTTCTGTTTTCAATTTCTGATGGTAACAAGGAAAATAGCTTTAATATCGACATAGACAGTGGGATAATAACTGTGTTGCAGCCACTTGACCGCGAACAGCTGGATCGGTACTTTCTTAATATCACCATCTACGATCAGGGCATCCCCGCACTGTCCAGCTGGAGACTACTGACAGTGATCATCGAGGATGCAAACGACAATGATCCCAAGTTTTATCAAGATAACTACTCTGCTGTTGTTGCTGAAAACTCACCCATTGGTTCGGAAGTTATTACAGTCACTGCTTTTGACAAGGATATGGGCCAAAACGGACAGCTCTCATTTATTATTTTGACCAGCATACCACATTTTGGAATTGACAGCGAAACTGGAACTGTATTTGTTGCAAGCAGTCTGGACAGAGAAACATTTCCCATGTTTGTATTAAAAATTGAAGTCAAAGACAAGGCAGAAAAAGGCACTCGAAGATCTTCAGTGACTACTCTCAGTATAATAGTGGAAGACGTCAATGATTGTTCTCCAGCTTTCATCCCTTCCAGTTATAGTGCACGGGTACTGGAGGACTTGCCCCCAGGGACTGTAATTACCTGGGTGCAAGCACAGGACCCTGACATTGGACCTGGTGGACAAGTCCAGTACTCCTTGATCAACGACTTCAATGGGATTTTTGAAGTAGGTCATGTCATAAGCTGTTTGTATTTTTTGTTTAAGGTAACCCCATTATTATATATTAAAACGTTAATGTGTTGTTTTTTACAGCTCAAACATTTCTACAGAAACATCACAAATCAGGTTGATTTTAGAGAAGATTGTTACTATTTCTTTAAGTTTCCTGTTTAGAATTAAGTAGTTTTAAATTTTCTGAGAATTTTATGTTAAAGTGCATCATCCATCTGGACACTTGGTAAACAGGATTCCTTTGGGATATTTTGTTTAGCTTTGCTAAAAACAAAGCAATTATTTGAAAGCATTACACTTCACATTTGAGAAAAGGACAATTACAAAGTAAAACTTTCCCTCCAAAGATACATGTTTTAATCATGAGTAGTGATTTGAAACTTTTTTCCAGACACTAGGGAACACAATTCTTTGTCAAAATGATGAGAATCCCAAAGAAAAAGAGTTACATTACAATTCTAGAGGAAGACATCAGACAGTTGGCCTTTGGCAGCTTTTGACCTTTCTAAAAGCATGAAGGAGGGAAACTGAGTGTCAAGTGATAATGATATAGTCAGCAAAAAAGTTAGATGCATTTTTTAGAAATCTTGTAGTGTTAAAATAATTTTGCACTTAGTAAACATTAATAATATTTTAATGGATCAATGAATAATCTTTTGTTATGTTAGTCATAACACTGACTAATATGAGTGTGTTTGATGGCATTTCACGCAGATCAACTCTGTGAGTGGCATACTAAGAATAAGAAAGGAGTTGGACTTTGAGACAAAACAGTTTTTCAACCTGACCATACTTGCTGAGGACAGAGGAACACCCAGACTTCAGAATCAGACATTTGTGGAGGTGGAGGTATGTAAGTCAAGTTATTCCCAGCTTTCAATTGTAAAAGCAATATTTTTTATTAGTTATTCCACTCAAATCTTTCTGTAAACCTCTTTATTGAAATTTACTGCACGTACTTACCTAATGGCATTGTTTAGATCACTGTAGACTAAATGTCCCCTAACTAATAGTGAACCAAAGCACTGGAATAAATGACAGTTGTTCATAAATGAATGCAATTCTTCTCTCGTGCAAGGGTCTTCATTTGTAAAATAAATCATGCATGCCCTAAATTAGCTACCACCCACTTTTTATCATGTAGACGTGATTAAACATATGCTTTCACCATATTGCTTTGTCTGAATGACAGCAAACCAATATGTTTTTCAGGTGGTAGATGTCAATGAGAATTTGTATGCACCCTACTTCCCTGACTTTGCTGTGAGAGGCTCAGTGAAGGAGAACTCTCGTGCGGGAACAAGTGTCCTGGCAGTCACAGCAAAAGATGATGACAACGGACGAGATGGCACGTTGAGGTACTCTATCCGCGGAGGCAGCGGACTAGGCACTTTCACCATCGACGAAGACACAGGTGTGACATAAGATCAATTTTGAAGCCTATTTATGTGAAGTGGAAATCAACTAGCCTACAGCAACCCTGCTTAGAATATAAACCACAAAAATTGTAGCCAATTGTTAATCTTCTTTCATATACCACTTGTGATGAGTTTCAAGTATATGGAGTAATTTCTCAGCCTATTACAATGTTTTTTTTTTCATTCTGTAAGGTTCCTTTTTGGGGTTTTGCAAATGTATATGAGGGAGAGAAAAGTGAAGAGGGCATGATTTGTTGATGGGGCTGCACATGGAAGCTGTGTACTCAAAGATCATTACTGTAATGAGGGCAGCATGGCAACTACACTGGCAGAGCCTCAAGCTGAGTTGTACCACTGATCTACTGCTGCGTGGATAGCACTGGTCAAGAGTCTCCTGGATAGCAGTGCCATCTCCCCCAAATATGCAAAAATCAGAGTGACTTATTCAAAAGCCTTGACCAAAAGTCGGCTCGCCCCCTCCAACTGTCTTGCAATGTCAAGATGCGGATGAAAGTCATGTTAATTTACCCAAGAAGCAACTGGCCCAAGGATAAATAGAATCAAACATGCTGTGTTGAAAAGGAGCAGTACAAATTTTTAAACAAAATGAAAACCCATCATGAACATCTGCAATGTAGCTTTCAAGTTACGTTCACACCGCCCTCTGCAATGCCTGTTTAAGCGACTAATTTCAATGAAAAGTCTATGTAACATGCGTAAATGCGCATTCCAGGCTTCTGCGCTCAAATCTCATGCATTTTATAACCGTTTTTAGGTTTTACATGCAAAAAGCGTGGCCATTAAACGCGAGATGAAGGTTAAACTAGGCTGAACTTGGACCAATCAGGGACCTGGATTCTTTAGTGACTTAAAGATGACATTCCTTTCAATTCACTGAAGTGCCCACTGTTTGAAAAATAATCATGGAGGAGAAATTGATAATTGTGGTTTTGAACTCGCGTCTCACGCCCGGTGTGACCATAGACTTAGACATAGTTGTGATGTTGATTTTTAGGAATATACAGATAGTTCTTGTAAGTGTGCTATGGATAAACTGCAGTTCAAGAACAACATTTCTAGATAATCAAAAAAAAAGTTTTCATTTGATAATAATAATAATAATAATAATAATAATTTGTTCAGGTAGGTATGCACATATTAAGCAGGATTGGAAGTAGTAGCTCCTAGTACAACACTTAGCATTTCATGTTTGGACAAGTGCCTACAAAAAAACAAACAAAACACAGGAATAATTGTAAATATGTGCACTTGTTCAGAACAACAAAAGAACAGTCTCTGCTGTCACTATTTCTCACCTCATTTTGCTTCACTGTAGACAAGTTATACTGGGTCACTGTATTGACATTTAGCTAGGCTAATTAGTATTGACTAATTAAGCTCGAAAGAGAAAAAAAATGTCCTGCTATTCAGTCTTTTTTGATTCCTTATTAAAACCTTAAATAAAGATTCAATTGATTATGATAAATTAAATGTAATATGTGTGTATGTGCTTACCGTTTACTGCACCAACAGTAAAAAGACCGTTGAACCACAAGAGGAAAGCAGATCCTCACAGTTTTTTTTTACAATACGGCCCAGTGCTGTTATTCATTTTGGTATTAAAGCCCCTGTAAGGTGGATCACAGTCAATGTGAACGTTTACAGAGTGCAGATTTTTCCAGGGGAAATCACACTGCTTGTTAGAGCAGAAATTGAAGGAAAAGGGGAGTGGAAGTGAAGCGGAGAGAGGAAGAAAGAGGATGCAGAGGGAGTCTGGAGTACATAAAAACTGTCAGAAGAAAATACGGCTGCCTTCCTTCCAGGCTCTTTAATGTTTGATTGCTGTGTGCGTGTGTGTGTGTTTTTTCCTAATGTTGCAGTTCTTTTTTTTCCATCTAGTATAAAAAAGAAATGAAATGTTTTTGGTTTTTATCAGCTAAAAGAGAGACAGAAAGAACATTCACAATTTCCCTTTGTAAGAGAATATTCAAATTGCTTGATGTCAGATCTGGAACCAGTAGTGCACTGTCATTCCATAATGCATTAATAACATGCAGATCAGCCGTGTTTTGCTTTCTTGAACAGAGACTTTTAGAACAAGCAAAGGGGGCCAAAAAGAAAAGGAAAACTTTTTTGAAATCCAAACAACATGATGTGTCCTAACATATGCATCACCTCAGCCCCCCACCTGTAGCCTCTAAACTAGCTTTCTGATGCACTACATGTCGCCTTTCGTGTGACATATTACTACTTAAGAATCCCCCATTTCCTGCAGTTGGTACTTAGATGTTTCTTATGACTAAATCAATGAAACGCATGGGGACTTTCAATCAGAAAAGAAATAGTTTCTACTCTCACTTATATCCTTTGCTTTACAGCACTTCAAACTAAAATTGGTATTCTTGTCATTGGGTAAAAGGAAAGCAAGCCCTGCAATTTCTCATTGGATGGCTGTCAGAAGCTACAGCTTCTCTATTAGAGGTCTTGCTAGCTCCACTATTTGTCACAGTCAGGATAAAATATTCTGCAAGTTAAAGGTAAACAAGTAGACATTTTACATTTATTAAAAATGTAAGGGGTGCATTTTTTATGTCTTGTTTCATAGTGCACACAAAGCTATTTCTAAGTTAAAATGATGAAAAATGTTACTTTTGTTTCATCAATTTTTGGATAGATCATAATTTCAGCATACATTTAATACTTGGATCACAAAACCTGCTTCTGAATAACAGGGATTTGAATAGACGAGACTGATGAATGTAATGTGGGCTGTATTGTAAACTCCCAGATTAGAAAAAAACGGCATGACCCTTCTTTTTTTTTTGAAGTGAGTTATTTATGGTGAAAATTGATGCTGTCAAGTCAGATTTATATTGAAACCAGTGAATAGAGACTGTCAGTCTTAAGTTCAGAGAGCTTTTCAAACAGCCAGCTCTGTTTTCCTTGTTTCCCTGTTGAGCTATCTGACAGAGATGAAATGTGCTTTGAAAAGGACACAGTCAAGGACAGCAGGCCAAGGATGTGTTCAGCAAACACTTTTACCATGCATTGCCTGTATCCTTGCAATGGCTTAGTCCTCAACGTAAAGGGATTTTTTAAAAACACAAATAGTTTTAGTTTAGGTAATCACCTGATTTTACAATCAAGTTATCTACTGTCTTTGAACAGTGAAGAAATACTGTAGCCTATAGCACAGTTCTTTAGTAAAATTTGGAACCTTATCCCTATTGATGTAGTTTTACAATTTTCTAGTTTACAAGCAAGAGGATTAACTACATTTGTTCTCTTTGTACTTAAAATCCCATGCCAACTATATATATTTCTATTGTAAAAATTGTTCCTAGTGGTCTTTTAAGGCATTAGAACTGGATCGGAGAAGAGCAGTCCCACCCATGACAGTTCCTACGTCACAAACTAGAGCTTTTTCAAACCGCTGGTTTTTGTCTACTTTTGATCAAAAGAACAGATAAAGAAATACTCAGAAACACAGTTTTAATCTTAATTCTTTTATGTCCTCCATCATACGAAAAATGCAAAAAAACGTGAACTTGTTAAAAATTGGAGTGGGTTTTTAAAGAAAGTCCCACTCCGATCATTTTTTGACCTATTTTAAAACCATTTCCAGTGGTCTTTTATTTATGATTATGTCATTTTTAGCCAAAATCCAAAAACCTGAGTCATTTTCTAGAACATTGTTTCTGCAGGGTGGCAGGAGTTCATTAGAAATTCGTGTCTGAGTTGTGGGCAGAACTGTTGGCATAGAGTAAGCCCAACCCTTCCTATCATCCCTTTGTTTACATGCTCTCCCGCTATCTTACAGACTCTCACAGGGAATGGAGTGAGGAGGAAGTTCTGAATGGATTGGAGCAGGGAGCTTGCTTACCATCGTCACTTGTACTTCACAGTTAGAAGAGTTTTTCAATGGCATTTTTGCATCTGCTCCTGATTCAAATTATTTAATTAAAGAAATACACTATTAAGATAGATTTTCTTTATTCATGTCCTCCGTCGTGAGAAAAAAATGCCACAAGAACATGTTAAAACCACCAAATACCTGATTTTGATTTCCTTTAGCTAACTGTGATGAAGTTGATAACATGGTCAAGTGAAACAATTTTTCTCTGTTAAGTAAACTGAACAGTGGAATGTAATTACTTTTGCTTAAAAGTGCAACTGTTTTGGGTTATGAATGTATTCATGATTAGTTACAGACCTACTAGTGTTAAAAAAAAAACAGATTCAACACATGGCAACATTCAGTTTGAACTCCATTTGCTGATCTGATTTCTGCATAAATACCTCTCTTGACTCATTTTCACTCTGTTTATTTAAGGTTAATTTCTGTTTGTTTTTTATATTTTACTGAATGTTTTTATATTTGATTGTTTAATAAACTAAGTGGGTATCAAAATAAAAAAAGTATATACATTTGTCTATTTCAGTGGTGTTTAAAAGGTATTTATGCATTAACCCCTTGACATCTGAATTTATTTACTGCTATGAAAAACATATCAGTTGTGTTTTTGCATTTAAGAAGATGCTAAATTAAGGTAAATCTGAAGTAGAAGTGATTTGATGGATACTTGCATCAATAGCCATCAAAGAGTTAAAGGGAAGAATAGAAAAAAAGGAAAGAAAAAAGAAAGAAAGATCAGAAATTTGTCATCTTTTGTACTTGGGCTTTGTGATCCCTGAAGAGGTCAACAAAACTGTCAGCTACAGCTCTTCCTTGAGGCTACAAACATGTCAGTCAGTGTCTATAAGTGTCTGTGTGCCTTTGTTCTTCCACTTGTGCAGGGCAGTTTAGGGGATATTTAGCACTGAGCAAACAGCAGTTTGAGCAGCTTGGTCAGCTGTGATTAGCCCCAGAGAAGTTGAAACATTGAAGGTGACTAAAGCAATGGCTACTAATGCCTGTGAAGGTCACCGGAGCCAGGACACATAGTTTGGTTGGAATTTTTTATCATTTTGCCTCTAGAAACTCAGCGTTCAGAACCCCTTTTTCCCATGTAGTTTTTAAGATACCAATCATAAGCATGCAGATTGACCCCTTCAAGCTGTATGTCACTAATTCACAATGTACCATTAAATCCAGAACTCCTCTTAATTTACCATCACCCTGAATCGAAAAACCATTGAAAAGTATTTTTGATATAATTGGAAATAAAGTCAGGTATAAAGGGGTTAAATTCTCAAACTAAGCCGTTGTATTTCTTTTTTTTTTTCTTTCTTTTTACCAGGGATGATATACACTGCTGGGATCTTGGACTGTGAAACCAAAGGCTCCTATTGGCTTACTGTGGTTGCCACAGACAGAGGGGCAACGCCTTTGTCTGCTTCTGTTGAAGTCTTTATTGAGGTAATTACATTTAGAAAAAAGTATCACACTAAAGAGAAAATTCTTAGGAGCAGCTAAACAGTGGGTTTTTATATTGCTAGAAAATTAGCACAAGAGTGAATCCACTGACTGATGTGAGAATTTGACTGAGTAACCCCTCCCTCATCACGTTCCAAATACGAGGTAACTAAAAAGTTGAAATCCCATAGACTTGTATTGACAAATAAACAGCTGTTATAGTCAATATAGTTGTCAGAATAACCACCATTGCTCTGTTACCTTTTTAACATGTTTTTGTTAGTCTTAACATTTTCACAATTTTTTTGTAGTGCAATTTATTTAAATAATAAACTAGCCAATCAAATGCCTCAATAAAAGTATGAGGTCTTACATCGAACGTTTGAAATGTTTGATTGACAGATTCTCCCAAGCCTGCTTGCAAATGGTGTGCGTGCGAACTTCCACCAAGCTCACTCCTGATTGGGAGAGAGCGGTCACCATAGAAATGTTAATTCAGACCGACTTGAACCAATCACTGCTAACTGACAATTTCTGGTTCCAACCTGGTCCATATCTCGAAAAAAGGACGACTGAGTTGACTTGATTTCATTGGAGCCAGAAGTAAGCCACTTTTAATGGGTGATGTCACACTCACTCGATCCAGTTCTCATATACAGTCAATGGGTGAATCCTAATTCCATATCTTGGCCCTACATCTAGATTTGAGGGGTAAGACCATTTCACACAGCATCAATTCTCTTTTAAACAAATGGGTAAAGGTAAGGGTAGGTGCTCCACTCCTTAAAATGTAAAGACCACACTTTTAAACTTATACATGTTTGCACAATGACCCATTAAAGGTTATAATGACCCATTAAATGTCTTAATGTTTCCCCTTTTTCAAGCACTACCTGGAGAGGCATAAAACAATGGGGTGGGATGGAGATACCCTTTAAAAATGAAGTTCCCTTATTGCACTAAACTGCCTTAAACATTTTTTCAACAGTACATTCACTGATTACTTTTACATAACATGTATTGGACTACATAAGTACAGCTGTCAATTACCAAAAAAAAAAAGAAAAGCCAAAAGACTTTGATACACTAATTTATCCATTGTAAATTAGAGGCTCTTTAAAAACAGCACATGCTTTTAACTGAACTCAGTTAACCCCACTGCGTGCGGTAGACATGGAAACGTCAAAGCTTATGTCTCGTATCACTCTTATTTGGTTGAAGTACCTCGAAATTAAAAGGCTAAATAAATTAGATTAAACAAGGCAAGTTGAAAAATGCCCAGAACCATTGTACCATACTCTTGTTTTTAACATTAATTATGTGCACTAATGAGTGCCAAAATCAAATAATGCAATTATTAAAGATGTAGCCCTTTATTTGCTTATCAGAAATGATTACACTGTGCAGTATTTGAGTTATGCTTGAAGGATAGTGTTTTGTTTTCATTTGTGTCTTCAGCTTCTTAACACGCTCATTACCCTACATCCTCTGGTAGCGTCAAAACTCCTGCCTAAAACAATAATTGATGAAATGACAACTTATGCCTTTCAAGTAAATCTATTCTCTATCAAACGGTCAAATGCACATCAATGCTACCACTTGTAGGGAAACAGCTTAGTTGCTTATTAGGGAAAAGGCAGCTTTCTTTCCCTTTAGGAAGCTCACATGTTGTAATGTGATTGGGGGTTTCACCTCTGCTTGGGGATTAATGAGGTGCGGGTGCTTCTTATTCACCGGCTGAGCTGTCTTGGCTCTTTGTGCTTCCCAGCAAACGCTCAATCAACCTTTCTGTGCCATAAATAATCTGCATCTGAGCCTTTCGAAGGGGGATCTCATTCACTGTGCATTCAAAGTGTGACATCTATGACATATTCTGGTAAATAAAATTTGATTTTGTGATTGATAAGAGATCAGTGCAGATCTAAACTCTTTTGCCGATTAACTGATGCACAAAATCTTCTGCTGCATTTTTCATGCTTACTTAGAAGAATACATTTTATCCCTGTCAGTTAAGATCTAAGTTAGAATTAGTAGACATTTAAAATTGATTATAACTATACTTTTGAAGTTGACTTTCGAGCCCCTGCTTTCACTCTCTTCTGCTTTCAAGTCTTGATGCCTCTATTTTTTTTAAACCTCTTTCTGTCCCCTTCAGATTGAAGATGTCAACGATAATGCCCCCCTCACTTCAGATCCTATCTACCATCCAGTTATCATGGAGAACTCTGCAAAGGATGTGTCAGTCATTCAAATACAGGCGCAGGACCCTGACCTTTCTGCCAAACCCAGCCGTCTGAGTTATCGTATTACTGCTGGTAATCCACAGAATTTCTTCTCCATCAACCCCAAAACAGGTAAAAGATTTGTCCTTACTAATATACAAGAAAATCTTCAGAGACTTTGGGGAAATTGAGAATTACAGTTGTGTGTGATACCACATAGCAATGTTCAGTGGGAGTAAAATTTGCAAAAAAACCACTCTGCACAAAGCTATTTTCAAACTCAGTCGAGACCCAAAGATGACTAAGTTCCTAAAAAAAAAATTAGATCAACAAATTCACATCCATCCATTTTCTTAAGCTGTTTTGTCCCTTTTGGGGTCACTGGGCTGCTGGAGCCTAACCTGTACACTTGTGGGCAAAGGCAGTGTACACCCTGGTCAGGTTCCCAGTCTGTCGCAGGTCCACAATCACACACCCATACACACTTGCATTTACACCTGGGGACAATTTAAAGTGACCAATTAACCTTTGAGTCATGTTTTTGGACGGTGGGAGGAAGCTGGAGTCCCTGGAGAAAACCCACACATGCAAGGGGAGAACATGCAAACTCCACACAGGAAGGTCCCCCATTGATAATGCTGCTTCAGGTCCCCCACCCAGGATTTGAACCGGGGCCTTCTTGCTGTGAGGCAAAAGCGCTAACCACTGCGTAACTGTGCAGCCCAGAACACATATACCAGGAAGTACAAGAAACTACATTTAAGTAGACTTCCTATGACATTTTAAATGTTCAGGTTGTGCAATCTATAGATTAATATAGTTGAAAACATTTTGTTTATGAGAAAAATTTCAACTTTCATTATGGGAAACAAGCAAACAAACGGTAGCATATGTGCAAATTTATCACTTAAATCCTACATATTCACAATTCACTCTACTCTAGTAGAACGTTTAGCCAAATTTTGCCACAGCTATAAATTTGTCTGATTTTTTTAGGTTTCTAATAACAATTCAAATTTCTAAGTATTTATATTTTAAATGGTTTATATTTCCATTGGGACTATATCTAGTGCTAATTTACCAACTTCAAAGTGTTTTGCATTGCATTTATTTATTGAGTAACAATGTTAACATTGATGTGAGAAAAGTAAAAAAAATTAAAGGTAAAACAGTGTACTTTATTGAAATATTTTTTTAGAAAAAATGTAACCCTGTGTCCCGTGTGAACACAAAGACAGGAGTGGAATTGTGCTGCATAGTTCCAAGACCCACTCCGATCATCTTTTGAATTTTTTTAAGAGTGTTTCCAGTGGTATTTTAGTTATGACTATGCCATTATTAGCCAAAATAAAAAAAATACATTCTACATGGTTTCTTAAGAGCGGCAGTAGTTCATCTGAAATTTATCTCTGAGTTGTAGGTGGGACCGTTGGCGTGGTGTACAGCCTGCCAACATTTCCCATTGTCCCTTTACCCCCTATCTGGCTAGCTTGCAGCCCTTTCAACCCCCAACATAACATTAGTGGTGCAACAAAAATGGCGAGCAATATAGCCATCCAGCGGTACAGTTTTGAGCCAGATGCCAGCTCAGATGAGGAAACAAATACTTACATGGATCTATTTGTCTGCAAGTGAATGGAGCGGAGCAGGGAGCTTGTGACCTGCCGATTGTAAATTTTACGTCACATCTACAAGCTTTTCTCAATTAGCATTTTTTTGTCTGTTGCTGATTCACAATTATTCGAATAAAGAAATATGCAGTAAAGCAATGTTTCCTTTGTATATGTCCTCCATCAAAGGCCACAAGAACATGTTGAAAAAACATAGTCTTCACTAGAGTTAAAGCAATAGATTTGGTAGTTTGTAGAACTTTATCAGTCAATTATCATAGTTTGTTTTTAACTTCTCATCTTCATGTGGTTTTTTTCTGACTAACTGAAATAATGGAATTACTGCAACTACATTTGTGAGTACAACCCATAGTTTCATGGATTAAACATA
The DNA here is from genome assembly GCA_036245035.1 of Adrianichthys oophorus. Lineage (NCBI taxonomy): Eukaryota > Metazoa > Chordata > Actinopteri > Beloniformes > Adrianichthyidae > Adrianichthys > Adrianichthys oophorus. The sequence goes on along the minus strand of BSAI01000201.1, from coordinate 15,484,261 downwards.
TTGGGCTTTGTAAAATTAAATTAGTTTAGTTGTACTAACTTGTATCATACATTGAAAACAGATTTAAACAGCATGCTTGAATCTTTAGGAATAATACTGAATGCTCATGTGTTTGTGAGTAGATTTTTTTCTGTTATTAGTATGTATTGGGGTGTAAACAGTCAGCGATGGAATTGCAGTTGTTAGCATCATCTTTGACTGTTTTCTATGTTAGCTCAATATTTGTCTAGATTGTGGAAATCTCCTGTGGAAATCACCCATTTGCATTTCTCATACATTTTTAGCAGGCACACAAAAGATGATTTACACTGCAGACTGCGAACTGACACTCATGTCACAGCACTGTTCCCAACATAATTTCCACAATCCCTGTCAACATCATCTTGATTCTCCATTTTTCATCACCTTATAGTATAATGAGACTAGATTAAGATTAAAAACTTCTTCTTCTAGACGCAGAGACTAAATGTTCACAAGTGAAAATTGAAGTAGCTGTCTTCATATCAGCGTAGAATATAAACACACAAAAAAAAACTGTCAGTGTCAGTTTAAGCTGTCAGATTTCAAGTGTATGGATGTCCCTGAGTATTTTCAGTACAAGTTTTGGTTGACATGTGCATTAAAGAATTACTGAAGAGGGAAAATGTTTTATTCAAATCCCTAAGAAAGAGAAAAAAAACAGTGTTACTTCTTTGCTGTGTCTGCCCTAGATAGCAAGCAAAGTCAATTGTTAACATTTTATCGATTAAAATGTATCAATAAATGAATAAAAACTCTAAGGCTTTCATGCAAACAGCATGTAAGTTTTCAAGGTTATAGTAGAAGGAACTTCCTAATGGTATGCGCTGGCATGCGTGCTCTATAAATCGAAGGTGATATTTCCATTTGTCATCCTCTAGTTCTCTTTAAAAATGCTTTTGTGCATTATGGCTGTAATATTGACATTATGTAGTGGAGCAGACTGGGCCGAAGCAGGGTGAGAAGGTTGATATTGATCCCAATAGAGGCATTCTGGCCTTCACATACTCATTACTATGTAGCCTGGTCCCAGCGTAAAGCCATTCGCATACAGTACCCGTGCCTGTAATAATTACTCTATTTTAATTCGCTCCTCTGATGGGATTAAGGTCAAAGCAAGTGCACCACCGTATCAAATCAATTTGATATTTTGCATTTTAGGATATGCATCCAACCGCTGTATCGAGGAATAATCTGTCTGTTTTGTGTAACAGGCAGAGAAAGAGACTTGCTGTAACAATTGAATTAATTGATAAACTCATTACAACAGTCTGTTCTAAGGGGTGGTTCTGCTGCAAAGAGTCGATGAGGATGATGCCACAGCCACCGTCGCAACACACAGCTGTGGAAAAATCTGTTTTCTTTTGTGGGTCTGTGTGTGTGTGTGTGCGTGTTTGCCTTGGGAGAGTTTTTAACCATCTGAGCCCTGCTGCTTGTTTTTTAGTCTGTTGGTATACATTTATATAAGATAATTAATAAAAATATTTTTTTTCAACATTTTAATCTATTCAAATTTACTTTAAATTGTTATTTTTATTAGTCATATAATGTTTTTTTTTCCCAGAAGGGCAGTTTGGTTTCGATCGGACTGTTATGGTTTATTTTTTAGTGTTTTTCTTTCATCAATTCTGAAATAAATTGACAGAATAATATTCATTGGGATGCGGCTGCCATTGGGATCTGAAAATAAGAAATAAATGAGCAAGAGTTACTGAGTTACTCTGATCATCAAACTTTCTGTGCGGCGCTGTGATTTCGCTGGATTCATAAACTAAAGTTATCCGACTGATTTGCTCGCAGAAAGTGGGTGAAAGCAATACTTTGACCTGAAGTGCTGTTTCGAACAGTTCTGCCAAACTTGTCGGTGGCTGTTCAAAAGTAATGCATTTTTCAAGCTCACGTAAGAAGTGTCAGTTTGATGGGTTTTAGATGCAGCAACAATTCCCAAAAGGCAGCAAAGCTGAACTTTGAATGAGTGCAAAGTGTGTAAATGTGCTGTGACGGCTTACAGAGCTGTCTGTTGCTCTTCGGTTGTGTGAGTGAAGACTTCCTCCTTTGGGCAGAAAAACAGAGCAGATATGTGTTGACACAGGGTGTTAGATGGAGGGCTACTTGTAAGAGGATGTATGTTTTTATAGAGTCATCATCCATGTGCTGCTGGATGCATGACCTTACTTTTTTATTTATTTATTTTTTTTTAATTAAAATCCTCTACTGGATTGCATTGACTTTTTTTTCATCATGTGGATGTAAGGAAAGCATGTAAAGTTGAAACAAGATGTGAAAGTAATGCTTCAACTTTTCATGAATTCAGTGATCAATGTATGAAGTTCTGCCTTGTTTAGAAAGTGTTTAGTGATTGTCGTCTACAGACACTATTTTTCAAAAGCTGTAATATATTTTTTTTATTTTTAAACTGCATACATAATTTTGTATAACATTTATGCATAGTGGCAGACCTAGATCATTTCATGTGGATGGGAGGGGACAGAAGACTTTGAAAGTGGGGGCAGTTGAGAACAGCAGAGAGGAAGGTCATAAAAGGTAAAAAGTATGTACAAGTAAAAAATATGTAAAATATGTAATTTGTCATTTTTTCTTGTATTGATGATTTCTTAATAATGACACTAATATTGACTCAAAAATGGGAGGGGGGCAAAGGTTTTTGCTGGGGCAGGGCGGCGCACGAGGGGGGGGCTGTTGTTGTTGCACCCCATAGCTCTGCCCATGTTTCTGATTAAAAACTGTGATTTTTAAAGAGTTTTTTTTTTCTGGAACATTAATACTTATGTTGATTGAAGCAGCTAAGGAAAGGTTGAACCTCTTCACGCCATATGTCGTTAATTTGCAACGCACCATAAAATCCAGGACTCAACCAAAAATAGTGGCACCTTGAATAGATAGAACATTGACAAATATTTTTTTCTTAAATTGAAAATTACTTGAGGCATGACGTGGTTAATCATAGCTCAGTATGTCTTAAAGTAGATTGTTGACACAGAGAATTAAGATAGAAATTATTAAAATTAATACAAATCTAAAAAATACACAGCATTTAATTCATAGTCTTTAAATTGGGATCTATTTGCATGATCTGATAGAGACTTATGGCAGTATTCTTTAAGCAGTTTATGTCAGCATTTATGATAAAAACTACGAATACAATTCATTTTTAATATATCATAACTGGGTTTGGTAGTATTTCTCTAATTGAAAAATAAGTTTGGGAATATCTTTATGGAGATTAAATGCCTTTCATAAACCTAAATGAAAGTGTGCTTGCAAATCAAGTGATCTAATACTTTCTCTTCGTTATTTTTTTGGGTGTTTTTTTTTTATATGCCCACATAAAACAGCACTTGCTGGCTTCCGATTTGCTGTAAGCTGTAGATCAATAGTTTTTATTAGACTTGTTAGTGGCTGTGTGTCAGCGGAACAAGCCCTCCCCAACCCATCTGTGGTCTTTTGCCATAGCTTGTAAACAGTGCTCTATATTTATTTTTAATTTGCTTAATTTATATTATCCCGCATGACGGGCTTGAGGTGACACTGTGATTAAAAGGGGAAAATGTAAGCCTGGGTGTGTATTAGTTTAAAAAAATAACATGTCGGTCCCAAAACCATTTACTTTCGCGACTGTTTTCCTGGGCATCTTTAAACAGCCACCATCATTTTTGTTATCATTAGTGTGTTAATTTCACTTATTAAAGACCCACTCTAATGAAAATAGTGTTTTTAATGTTTTTAACATGTTCTTGTGGCATTTTTCTCATGATGGAGGACATATATAAGGAAAATTAAGCTTAAAATTGCATTTCTGAGTATTACTTTACTCAAATCATTATGAATCAGGAGCAGACAAAAAATGCTGTTTGAACAAGTGTGTAGGTGTGACAAAGAACCCACACAGTGAGCCACAAGCTCCCTGCTCCTCTCCATCCACTTGTAGATGACTTGATCCATGTACGTATGTCTTTATTTTCCTCGTCTGAGCTGGCATCTGGCTCAAAATTGTGCGGCTGGATGGCTGGATTGCACAAGTAATGTTTGGTTGGGAGTGTGAGGGGCTGTAAGGTAGCGGCAGTGTAAACAAATGGATGATGGGAAGTGAGTGGTCTTACTCCACACCAGTGATGCCGCCCTCAAAACCCAAAACTCAGACCTGAATCTTTAATTAACTACTGCCACTGTGATGAAAAAAATGTCCTGCAGTGGGTTTTTAAAAACTTTTACTTTTATTTTTGTAACCTTTTTTCTTATTTCAAAACTAGTACAATTAATACTTTTATAATCAATGTGTTGTCCTTGCAGTTCGGAAATGTTTTTACTATATGGTCACCTACTCAACCACAAATGTCAAAAAATACAAAGCTCAAGTTTTTAGATTTACATCTCTCAGCATAAAAAAAAAACTTTTAACAAAAATGTCGGCCTACCAAACCAATTCAGTTCTGAGGCCTGAGCCAATGTTAACAGAGCCCATGTCTTCTATACTTCTTTAATGTTGGCACCGTTCTTTTTCATCGATAAATCATTTTTTCTCCAAATTTGAAGCAGTGTATTTGTGCTTGCAGCAGTTTACCATTAAATGAAAAAAGCTCTGCTACTAGAAACAACTATTCTGTCCATATAGAAACAATACTACAGTCATTTGCTTCTTTATCAATGTGCTCCTGTTCAAAATTGTATTCTGTATGCATTCTGTTTAGATGCTGCTATGAAGCTGAAGCTGAAGAAGGATTTAGATTGTTTGATGGGCACACACTTTTGTGGAGAAAAGCAAAAGCAGTTAAACTTCTTTTGGAACTCATTTGACTTTTAGATTTGCAGATTTAGATTATTTCCCCAAAAAATTGTGCTTGAGACACTTTGCCTCTGTTACAGAGGACGCAAAGTTCCTCAATAAAAACATCTCTTGAGTGCAACGACAGCAAAGTAAAAAAAAAAAAGTGATGTTTAGTTATGATCATTTTTTAGCAATCTACTGTAAGTCAGTGAAATGTTTTTCACAGTGAGGAAAAACCGGCATCTTCGTAGATATTCTTGTAAAGGGAGCCTTTTGTAGTGTTGCAGTGACACTGAGCAAGCCATCAGCAAATAACATGATTTGCCAAAACCATGCAGAGTACAAAATATTTAGGGAAACTGATGATATAGACTCTGATCTTCAGTGCATCTTTATTCTGTTTGTCAAGCAGTCTACCAACCACATCCTTGATCTGCTGCAGTCTGAGGTGATATCATTGGATTATCTTGTTCCTGGTGGCATTCTTGCAAATCAAATGATGTACAGGAACAAACAAGCATGATATTTTACCTGGTTGCACTGGTTTATTAGCTAAATATGTCTATATTCTGCTTTTTAAGCAAAATATTCATATTTTAGTCACACACAACAGACCTCCTTGCATTGGTAGAATCCTCAAAATTTCATGACTCCGTCCGATCTTCTTGAAAATTGTTGGCATGGTCATGAATATAGATGGCAATAGTCGGGCATGCAGAATGACCCGCTTTTTATATACCCCTGGCAGCCGGTCGGACTTGATATGAACGGCACATCATCCAGGCAGAACTGCTGCTGGCTGGCAATCCAGCTGCCACTGCCCTGTGGCCGCCCAGCTGTCGCCTGATGTTTGTAATACGTCATCACCGCCGGTCACTGGACTGCCACAGCGCGAACTCAAAATGTGCTCTTGCAGCACCTTTGTGAGAAAAATCTTCCAGTTGCTGTAAAATGCAACTTTTTTTTAAAAAACCTCTGTAGCCACCTGCCGAATTTTCATGAAAAACTTGCATTTGGGTCGCCACAGGTTGGCATATTGGGATCTGTGACTGATGTTTAAGATTTTCTTTTCAAACTAAGATTTGAAGAAACAATTCTTTAGAAGATGAATGTTTTTAGAAAGACAGAATTTTCTTTTAAACAAAGGTCATTTTACAGTCTTAAGATTCAGTTTTTGCCATTCAAAGAAGGACTGACTGCAGGCATTTTTCTTTGCTGTCTTACAAATTGGTCTAAATCTAAAGTTTTCTTTTCATGATTTTTAGGTCTAATCACAACAACTGCTCGAAAGTTGGATCGGGAACAACAGCCAGAGCACTTTTTAGAGGTACAGTAAAAGCTGATGAGTGTTCACAGGTTTATGGTATTGTTATTTATCCTGCCCTGCCGCCTGCCACCGTCCACTATTAACAAACACAGCCTGGAAGACAACCTTGGCAGGCACTCAAGGCTCCATAAACTGTGATAAATGGGTGTAGTTTTGGGTCCCAGCTTTAAGAATTTTTAAATGTAATCATTCATCATCTGTTATCTTCTCCTCTCAGGAAAGAAGCAGCATGGAGAGGAGTTGGTCTGTTGATAGGTGTAGACACTGGGCACCGATAGCTCTGTGATTACTATTTTTGCAGCTGCAGCTCTGCATGCAGATGAACATGATAATCAGCGATTCTTGACTTAAGAGACATGAGCAAACTGATTTCTTTCCTCAGACTTTTCATTCAAAAGCTGATAAATCCACCAGCATTTTTGTCCATCAATGAATAGGAATAAAACAATCCACTCTGCAGCTTGGTGCCAACACAATGTAATACATTGTGTTGGCACAGTCAACTGGATTAAATTTGTCTCACGATCCACTTTAAAATAAAGTGAAATACATGAAAGCAAATCTGCAATCAACGGCCATATATAACCTACTGAGAAGCATGGTTCTGGTCTTTCTGCCTTGTCATTTCGGCAGAAGTGCAGGCACATGCAAGCCACCCAGCATTCTGCAACCCAGTCTATGCTGCCTGTCTGTAATTAATAGTCTGGGGAGCAGTCAGGCTAGCAACAGTGATTCTCACCCCTATTTGATCCAATTGATCAGTGATCAGACCTCTGGCTCTGCTTCTAGGAGATCAATAATACAAAGTGATTTCCCCGGTTCTCAGCACCACGTGACCTTGCATTCACACAGTGCAAGCAATACTTAAAAAGTCAATACATTTATGCACTCTCACAGGACCCCCTACCACACACACATGCATATGACAAAGCATGTTTTACCAATATTATACATGTCTGCCTTTTTTGTGTGGTGTTTCTTCAGGTGACAGTTATAGACAGTCCCGTGACAACCCGGCAGTCCACTGTGTGGGTCATAGTTCACATTGAGGATGAGAACGACAACCGGCCCACCTTCCCGGAGGCCACTTACCGCATCAGCCTGCCCGAGCGAGACCGCAACAGACGTGTGGAACCTGTTTACCGCGTGTTCGCCTATGACCGTGACTCTGGAGCAAACGGCAACATCACGTACAGTATCACTGATGGCAACGAGGAAGAAAACTACAGTATTGATCCAAAAACTGCTATGGTGTCGTCAAAGAAGATGGTACCAGCTGGCAGCTATGACATCCTCACTGTGAGTGTCAAAAAATGATGGAAAATAAAGCATAGCAATATATCAATAAAGACATGAGTAGGAATACACATTTCAAAATTTAAACTACGCTCATTCTTCCTTGCTTCAACTGTACGATTTTCGCCTACTTTTTAGATTTTTAAACCCTTTATAACAGAGTTCAGGTGCTTTTTCCTTTTGTATTAAGCTGTTTGGAGCTGATATACTCATTGCCATTTCTCATCAGACTCAAGCGCAGATATTTTGGGTTAGCACTTATTTCACGTCCACTGAATTTTGCAGTGATGATGTGATGGAAGTGGCACAGCACATCTTTGACATCCCAGCTCTGACAACTTTAGTATTTCCTGCTGTTAAACTTGACCTAAACTGCATTTACAATCAAAATCAACACAAATCGGCAGCTTTGTTAAAGTTTTGATTACTAGCTGGCCACACTACTTTGATTTTGTTGCTATTTTTAGATGAACTAGAAAAAGCTGAAAAGCTTTCTCATATTACAATGACTACACTACACAAAAGTTGCATCAAGTTGTTTTAATGCTTTGTATATTGTTATATTTTTTATTTTAATGGGGTTCAGATATTTTTTAACCTCTTTTGATGAAATCCACAAAAAATATTTTTGCAATATAATATTTTAATGAAATGTAAATATGATTTTATGATAAATTATGTGACTTGGTAAGTTTTTGTTCACAAAAATGTTTGCTTAAAATGCAAAAATATTGACATGAGTGTTCAGGAATAAAGCACCTTATGTCTCAAATTTGATCCACACATTTTTAACATGGTGTAACTGTTTTTTAAAGAATTAATTATCAACAAATTTTGCATTCTTTCTAGACAATAAGTAGTCATTTAAAAAAATTAATGACTGTATACGAGTTATTGTTAGGATAAAGGTTTGAAAACTAGCCAGACTTTTTCCTGCAAAAAATGTCTCTGAGATTTCATGGAGCAGCCCTTTTGAAATTAGCAGGAAAAGCCTTTCTACTGCCTTTAGTGGAACGATAAACTACAGGGCAGAAAACATGAAACAAATTGTATACAATGGGTTTTTAAGGAAAGTTTGGATCCCTCTAATGCGATACGAGTCACAGAAATGCAAAGATGAAACAAATAGTTATATAGGGTTAACTCAATTCCAAAGTCAGAGATGTAAAATTGAATCAAGGTTTTCAACCATGACCAGCCTGATTGATCAATTTACATTGTGTTTTGTATGTTGAGTGTTGGTTAAATGTCTGGTTTCTCACTAATGTATCCTCTTGTAGATAAAAGCAGAGGACAGTGGAGATCCACCACTGTGGTCAAGCGTCAAACTCCACATTGAATGGATCCGAAAGCCCGTCCCCTCACAAATGCCCCTTCTCTTCACCCAGAGGCACTACAATTTTTCAGTTTCCGAGTCAACCGCTGTTGCTCAGCCGGTTGGTGTGGTGGCAGTCAGCCAGTTGAATACACCTGTCTGGTTTAGTATAATTGGTAAGCATTTTTTTGACAAGTGTATAACTTTTAAAGGAAATTATTTGAAAGAATCTGTTTTAGCCAATGCATCTGTCTATCTATTGAAGTTGAAAGACTATGCCTTGAGGGTTTTATTTTTGAAGTTTGCTGTAAGAACCAGTTTCAGCAAAGGTAGTGCATGTTGATGCTTAGATTTGTTGAGCAAAAGCAAACCTGATATTTTTCCTAAAAAATATAATAGATTTTTCCAGTGGAACACTTTTTTTCACACTGGATGCAGCAAAAAATGTTCAGATTATTTCATATCTTTCTGGATTATTTAGTCAAATGTAAGCTGTTAATCAAAGAACAATGGGGTAAAAATATTTTAAAAAGCATGAGTCGTCCCAGTTGTGTGGATTTGATGAAAACCATAAATCTTCCCCTTAAGCATAATTCAATCTTTTTATTTTCAAAAGGGTGCTCTGCATGGATAAGCTTCGATTTTGCTCTTTGAAAATATAATGAGCTCATTAATAATTCTTACTCTATAGTTCTGTAAAATCTTTATTAAGACTTAAAAGTCTTATTTAGTGTAGCTTATTCTTTGGAAAGCCAAGCGTTGCTCTCATGTAGTGAATAATGTTGTGTATCTATTATGGTTGATAGTGAAGTAACTTTGCCTGAAAACATAAAATATATTTAACATTTACATTTAGGCTTTATTATCTGAGAACGTGACACAAAGAAGTAGAAATGACTATTTCTTCCTTAAAACTTTTCTTTCTTTGAAACTTTTTCAAGCCCATCCATCACGAAATTCCGCTGACGAGTTCTCATAAAAAGTCCTTTCACATTACTTAAAGACAAACGCGAATGTGAGAAAATTCCAAGAATTTAACTTTGCAGCAATGTAGAAGTCTGATTCCGAGCTTTGATCACAGGAAAATCTCCACCTCATAAATATTGAGTGTTCACTCTTTCTCTTTTCTCTCACTGTTCAGGCGGACGGCTTGCCAGAGAAATGTTCTACATTCCGCAGAATGCGTGCGGGAGAAACTGCTCTCTTGATACAGGTCTGATCAAACTTAATTTAAAAATACCTCTTCTTCAAATGACCCAGGTTTAGAGAAATTAAAGAAGTATCTGGAAGTGGAGCACACAGCAGCATGGCCTTGTTTAGCCAAAGGCACTCTTTATTGGTCTAAGTTTTTAAAAGGAATCTCAAACAGCTCCTTGAGCACAGCGTCGGTTTTTCCCCAGTTCAGTCAGGGTAGCTCTTTTTTATTAGTTTATCTGCAGCAAGGCTGTTTCTGAAAGTAAACATGAATGGGATTTTTCTGTGACTCTTTTCCACATTGACATTTTTACTTAGTCTCAATTAGAAGCTTATATAATTTTCCTTTAAACTATGTTTTCATTGGAGCCTCTTTTTAGTTTTAGTACATATTTTTTTAATCTGTATTTTTTAGGGGTGTAAGGATTAATTGATTTAATAGATTCATCGATTTATATTCCTACAATCCAACCAAATCGATCTGTCTGGGGCAAGTTGCTGACCAAATCAAATCCAATCAATTTATACTAATGAAAGATTGTTTCAAAATGAAATCAATCTATTATATCGGTATTAGAAAATACCATTTAGATTGAGTCAGGGTAGGTTTATTTTACAGTAACATAAAAACGACTAATTATTACCATAAACAACACACATGTAATGGCAACGCAAGTCCAATGTGTGAGACATTGAATTTTGCAAAAACAAGTGACCATCAAGTGTGGTAGAATGTTCTAATAATGTTCTATTTATATTATTTTATGTGGAGAAACAACAGTGGGCTGAACTTTATAAAACTAGAATGTGAATGGATTTGCCATTACTTCTTGTTTACTTGTTTGTGTGTACACATATTTAATTTACACTTGATTGTCTTGCAAGAAATACAAGGAATCTGGAAAACCATCTGTACTTTTCAGTACCCAGGTATTTATCTCTGAGTCACACTGGTTGAATTTTTGACTAAAGATGTCCTCGGTCGATTTTAGGTCAGTGAATTGGATCGGATTGTTAAAAATAAACCAAAATTAACTTTGAATTGTATCAGCAACCACAAATTATAATGTGAAGTGAATTGCTGATAAAATGAATAGTTACACAATTGGACGCATACGTATGTATTACACGTTTGCAATTAAATCCTAAATAAATCAACCCTGTTCCAACTTAGAGAAAGGTGAATGTTTGAAGGACGATTTGATAGTTTGACAAAAGTTATTAGAAAAGACAAGCAGAGCTGAAAGTGGGTCAACACTGCTGCAGAGAGGAATGTTAGACATAGACCGGACTATGGTCCAGCCTGACACTCCTGGCTGCTGCAGCAGCATTAAAATGATGGGTCACATCTGTTTCATGCAGTTGCCAGGGAGCCAGGAAGCCACGCCCCCAGCAGCACACAGACATACCCATAAAGAGACCAGGGGAGATAGACATCTGCACTTGAAGGGGAAATGAAATTCAGTTCAAACCTGGTTGTCTGATGTAGTCATGAAAATACAAAGGAAGATTTCTGAATAGTGCCACAGTTAATAATGAACTTAATTTTGTTAATGACTTGTGTCACAACATATTAGTAAGATTTAACCAAGAGCGCTCCAGTAAGTGCAGATTCTTTAAAAATGTATTATGGAACGGCATGTCATAGTTCTAAAAAAAAAAAGATTTCTTGTCGTGTAATATTGACCAGCCTCCTCTCCAACAGGAAAAAAAAAGAAAACAAAAAAAGTGGTTTGCACCCCTTCAGCACGCATCAGTGATTCTGTGAAAAATGTTCAATCAGTATTCATATGCTGAAGGGACCTCAAGCTCCCAGATATCTCCAGAGAGAAACTGGGATGAGATGAAGGATGGCCTTGAATACCTAACACGTATCAATCCTCTGCCTCATGTTAATCAAACATTAGGCCCATAAACTGTGCACTCGCTGCTTGTAGAAGAGACCTGGCTGCGGGTTTGTGATCTCTTTGATGGGGTGTGTTTTGGAGTGATAAGACAGATGTTGGTATGGCTGTTAACAGCTCTCACGCTGCCAAGTGGGTTTGGTGCTACACCGCATTACATTTCAGATCATTTTATTTCACAGACCCTCCAGCCTCAGATGGAGGCACACGGCCAAAGCAATTACACAGTAATAACTTAAAGCACCTGAGTTTGGCACGCAAAAGTGAATTTGGAATGACTCATGCCGTGTGTGCGTTCGCCTCTGTGTCTGTTATATTAGGAAGCTTCGACATGCAGTTTGACCTTCAAGTCGGTGTGGGGACCCTCGTCGTGGCCAAGCCCCTAGATGCAGAGGTGCAGTCAGTGTACAACATGACTGTACAGGTGACGGATGGGACCAGCTTTGCCACAGCTCAGGTGCACAAAGCTTTGATTTGTGATTTGTTCAGCTGCACTAACTCTGTTACACTCCAGGTTTACACTAAATTATTGTTAACCTTCTTCTTGGAAAGCTGTTCGCTCCAAGGTTCCTTCTCTACATTGGCACTTCTGTTTAAAATATATTCCTTACCTGTCAGGCTATGAAATGGCTTTTAGGCTGCCTGCTGTTTCACACAATTTACTTTACTTCTCCTATCTGGCCTTGAAGAAGGAAATGTGCTCTTTGTCCCTGATTTGATGTGATTATCCGAGACTTATAAAGACCAAGTATTAGGATATTAAAAAAGATCCAATGATAACTGTTTTGTCCTATAGCAGAACAAATTGGGTTTTAAAAGGCTTATCTCGCAAATAACACAGGTTGAGGCACCTGAAAACGATGTCAAAGCCTCATAAATAAGCCAATTTAAAGTTTGCACTTAATAAGCTGACAGATTTGCTGCTCCGGCTTTTGGTGTTCCAGGTGTTCATCAGAGTACAGGACAGCAATGACAACCCTCCCATCTTCTCACAACCAACTTACGACATGACTGTCTCAGAGGACGCACCTGCTGACATGGAGCTACTGCGGGTTAGAGCGACAGACTTAGATGAGCGTGCCCGTTTGAGCTTCTCCATGTACGCCAGCGTGGACCCTGGCAGTATGAGGCTCTTCAGGGTCAGCCCTGGTACTGGGGTTATTTACACAGCAGACAGGCTGGACTACGAGGCCAGAACGCAGCACATCCTCACTGTTATGGTAAGAACAAACATACTATAGTGCTTTACTGTTACTGTCCATTTAATACTTCCTACAGCTCCACTGACATTAATTTCTTGTTTCATCTTTTTTAGGTTAAGGACCAAGAGTTTCCATTTAACCGGGACCTGGCTCGTATTGTGGTGGTAGTGGAGGACACCAATGATAATGTCCCCTTCTTCACAAGAACCACGTATGACTCTGTGGTCTATGAAACATCTCCTGTTGGGTATTCTGTACTGCAGGTGACGGCCCTTGACAAAGACGATGGAATCAATGGTCAATTGACATACAGCATTGAAGCAGGTACAATAGGATGTACTAGCAGATTCCAACTTTTGTCTTTTTTTCAGTTTAAAAACATGCCATCAGATTTTTTTTCAAATATTTTCTATCAGTAATTATGTACAACTCTGGCCACATGCAGGTAACACCAGAGGTGTGTTCATTATTGATAATGCAACAGGCCTTATCTCGATTGCAAAGGATCTGGACGTCACCTCCGTGGGCTTCTACACCCTCACCATACGCGTTACAGACAATGGACTTCCTGCGTTGTCGGCCACGGCTTTGGTTCGCATTTCCTTGATGCTCTCTGAGTTTTCCAAACCGAAATTCTCTCAGAAAGAGTATCAAGCTGAGGTAAAGTTAGAAGCAATGAAATAGAAAAAAATGTATCAGACAGGGGGGCCTTGGAGGAAGAGATGGGTAAAATAATAAGTGATTTAATGGTAGAAGAGAAAAGTGCCCCTGCGACAGACTGGCGACCAGTCCAGGGGTGTACCCTGCCTTCGCCCATGAGTAGCCGGGTTAGGCTCCGGCAAACCCGTGACCCCGAAAGGGATAAAGCGGATTGGAAAATGAATGAATGAATGAATGAAAGAGAAAAGTGCATTTTCAATTTATTGTATCAACATGTGAGAAATAAGCGCCGCAACTTTAGATGCATGGGCATAAGAGTCATGTGAGTTTAAAATGGATATTTGATGTTCTTTTTTTCAAAGGTAATGGAGAACACTAAAAGTGGAACACACGTAACCACAGTTACTGCCCTCAGTGGCTCACCACTCATTTATGACATCCCCAGAGGCAACGAGGAAAGCAGTTTCTCTATAAATCAACACACTGGCGTAATCACTACTCGCAAGACGCTTGATTTCGAGGTTTGTTGATATTTTGCATTGCATCTTTGTTTTCCTCTACTTTTGAGATTTTTCTTCATTGTCTAGACATGGAACTGCTACATTGTAATGATATAATCTGTTGAAAAAGTGTTTAGAGCATTTTATTTTGCCTAATCACAGTTATTGTCTTTCAGAGGAGATTGTTATTTACCCTTTTTTTTTTTGTTTAAGAAGGACTTCCCAATTAATGTGTAACTGATTTAGGTAACAATATTAAAAAATAACTATTAAGTGAATTTAAGTGAAGGTACTTCTTTACATTACAAGTCCATTCAGCTCCAAAGCTTTTATCTGTGTTTGAGAGTGACAAAAGGGCCCTTTGCTGACTAACATAAACACTGGATAAGACTCTTTAGACAAAAAATCATCTGCTCAATGCAAAATATTATTAACACAGCTGTTTTAAGGAGTATCCTGTTTGTAGCAGCCCTCACCACAACCATAAACTGTTAAAGGCACAGTCATAGTAGAGTCATGATACCTTTCAGATTTACTTTGTCACATATTGTATGAACACCTCATAAATTCTCTTTTTTCTTATTTGTTTCGTTTATTTTAAAAATGTAAAACAATTAAAGGAAATATGTCTTTAAATATTGACATTTTAAAATAGGTAAACTTTAAAGTAAAAAGATCTTAAGTCAATTTTGTAACCAAAAAAAAAAGAAATAAAATGTTTTAACAGATAGCAAGACGTGTATTTTAGGAACGAAAAGAAAAGAACTTTGCAAGAAAAAAAATACAAATACAGCTGAGTCTGAGTTGTTAATTTATTGTTTGACTTTTAAATGCATTCATCAATGTCAAAAAGGAACAAAAAGTCCTGAGAAGACCTTTTTTACCCACACTTCTGCCATGACTGCCAAGTTTGCTTCAAACAAAGGAGAGTTTTTTGCCAAAACAGCAAATAATTTATTATCTTTATGGATTTTTATTTACAACCAGCAAACAACATCCTACTTTCTGATGGTGCGTGCTCTGAGCATGGCTGGAGTGGAAGCCAGTGCTCCTGTTATTGTTCAAGTTGGTGATGCCAATGATAACCCACCTGAATTCCTTCAAATCAGGTACAAGTGATAATTAAAGTTGACTTTAGTTACTTTAATACTCCTTTAAGTTTTAACATAAAGCAATTCATATGTACAGTGCTCTTTTTGATCATTATTTTCCTTTGAACAGATATGTAGGTAGAGTCAGTGAAGCTGCCCTGGTCAATAGTGTGGTCCTGGGGGAGGACGGTAATCCTCTGGTCATTCAAACCACAGACAAGGACCGCAATCACAATGCCATGCTTGTGTTCCAGATCATAGATGAGACTGCCCGAATGTTTTTTAGTGTGGACTCTGGCACTGGATCTATTCGGTTGGTATCAGTATTGAGACTTGCTTGTAACTTGGCTGATTTCTCTCACCTGTTTATAAAATGATGCATTTTGCTAATGGGCTTGTTCATTTGATGTTGGTTATTTAGAACGATTGCCAATCTGGACTATGAAACTTTCTCAGAGTTTCTCTTCTTAGTTCAAGTGCGAGACAGTGGAGAGCCTTCTCTGTGTGCTGACAGCCCAGCAAAGGTTTTAATCAAGGCAAGTAAACAACATCTTTCCGTGTTCTTGAGGTCTTACTCTGATGTTATTGCACCATTTCTATATGTATACACCTTTTTTTAGGTGATAAACATCAATGACTCACCCCCTAAGTTCTCCCAGGAAATTTACGAGACCATCCTTCTGCTGCCCACCTATGTGGGGGTTGAGGTTCTCAGAATTGAGGCTTTAGACCCTGATATGATCCCTGGAGAGTCCACCACACCAAAGCTATATTACTCTTTGGTTGATAGCAACATGGAATACTTTTTTGTGGACCGCTACTCTGGAGTTGTGACTGTTGCAAACAGGAATCTCAGTAAGGAGCGTTATCGCTTTAATGTGAGGGTAAGTTGAATATTTCACACTTACACAATCAATGCCAGAACTGATAGTCAACTGCAGTTCAAATGTAAGGGCCTATTTGTTTGAAGGTATGGGATGGACGGTTTTCCAGCATAGCAGCGGTCATAGTTTTTGTTAAAGATGCAATGGACAGCAACCTTCTCTTCACCTTCCCTGTGTTCTCTGGCTCCATCTCTGAGAACTTATCCAATGTCACTTTAGTGACTATTGTGAACACAATTGGACACCGGCTCAATGAGCCGCTAAAGTTCACCCTGCTTAACCCGGGAGGACGATTCGCCATCCGGCCCACCTGTGGAGCGATACTAACCACCGGAGTACCTTTTGATCGGGAAGAGAAGGAAAGTTATGAGCTGGTGGTGGAAGTCAGCAGAGAAGATGAGATACTAAAGGTAGCCAGGGTGACTGTGCAAGTGCAGGTGGGTGTGAGCAACCTAACATGGTTTGTTTGTCAGCAGGCTGAAACAATACTGTATTTTTAAAATTATTGGGTTCTCCTGAAGTTGAGACATGGCAACTAGACTTAAAGACTTCTCCTTGAAGCATTTCACTACTCATCCAAGTGGCTTTATCAGTCTCTGACTAAGTTTTTGTGTCCAGTTGCCATGAGTCAACTTTAATACTTTACCTGGATAAATGAGAACCTTCACTTTCAGCATTCTGGGAGTATGCTTTTGGAGTAGCAGTCCACACTCTTGAATCTCCAGGAAGTCATATTTACAATTCTGTTGGAGAGTGTTTAATTTTAAAGTGTTTTAAGATGACTGTGGAGGCTTGAGGCTTGAGATATGACAATTTGTCAAATTTAACCCTACTTTAAAAAAAAAATTCAAGCCTAAACTATATGGACTATTTTCAAAACATTTTTTGTGTCTGTGCAGTAAAAGTTCTAAAAGCTTAAAATTTCTAAGTAATATGACAAGTAATATATAAATATTCTGTTTATGTGCACTGAGACACATATTGGAAATTATACGAGTTTAGTGATGATCTAAATACCTTTAAGTGTGGGTCATGATTGTGCTATGACATTGTTTTTAATGGAACAATCCACACAAACTGATTTACAAAAATACTGTGCTCTTCATTTAGATTGAGGATGTGAACGACAATGTTCCAGAGTTTGTAAACCTTCCATACTACGCTGCCGTTCAGGTAGAAGCAGTACCAGGGTCAGTCATTTTCAGGGTCTCTGCAGTGGACCGGGACTACGGCCCAAACGGAGAAGTGACTTACAGCCTTAAAATGCAGCAGAGAAACTTTGAGGTAAATGTTACATCTGCTTTAATTTCATTTACAAAGTTTTCTTTTTCAAAAAAGTCATCTGTAACTTTTCCATCAGATTAATCCAGTGACAGGAGAGCTGATCTTAAAAAGATCCTTTGGAGCAGACTTGTCGAATGCAGAGTACAAGCTGACAGTGGTGGCCACCGATGGAGGCTTCCCCCGTCTGTCCAGTGAGGTGCAGCTGCCCGTCACTGTGGTGAATAAAGCCATGCCGGTGTTTGACAAGTCATTCTACGGTGTCACAGTCAGAGAGGATGTTGCCGTCTTCACCTCTGTTCTGTGCATCAATGCCAGCAGTCCTGAAGGCCAGGAGATCATCTTCACCATCACAGATGGAGACCCAATGGTGCAGTTTGACATTGGCTTTGACACAGGAATTATCACTGTCATTTACCCATTAGACTATGAGACAACACAGTATTACCGCTTAACGGTGAAGGCTGCAGATACACTGACCGGAGCAAAGTCTGAGGTGGATGTCGATATTGTGGTTCTGGATGTGAACGATAACCCGCCGGAGTTTCAGAATGCGTCATACTCCTGTGTTATGTCTGAGAACTCCATGACAGGAACATCCGTCTTACAGGTGTGTTCATGCTTCTGTGGACATAGAATTTGTCTAAGTCAATGGAAACTTTGTCCCATGAAAGGTTGCTTATTTATTACAATTTAGTCTAAAGTTGGGCTGCACGGTGAGCAGAAGTTAGCGCCTTCACCTCACAGTGAGAAGGTCCTTGTTCAAAACCCAGCTGGGACCTTTCTGTGAGGAGTGGCGTGTTCTTCATGTGGCATGTGGCATGTGGCATGTGGCATGTGGCATGCATGAGTTTTCTCAGGGTACTCATCCCTCAGTCCAAACACATGCTTCATAAGTTTATTGATTACTCCAAAATGTCCCTAGGTGTGCCTGAGAGTATGTATGAGTGTCGCCTTGCAAAGGGCCAATAATCTATCTGAGGTGTACCCCACCTTGCACAATAGTAGCCAGGTTAGACTCTGGCAGCACCGTGACCCTGAAAAGGATAAAGCTGGTTAAGAAAATGGGTGGTGGGGTGGGATAATTCAAAGTTCCCCGGTGGCTTTTAAGTTTCCATGCACCGTTGAAATATTATTCATTGTTGTGAATAAATTTACATTTTTGCAACATCATTGCTGAAAAGAAATTATGTGCTTTGGAGCAAATTTCGCTTGCTTTTATATATATATATATATATATCCCCCTATCACCCTTTTTTTTGTGACTGAAAAAATATACAAAGTCAATGTAAACTAACCAAAACATGCAAAATGAATCATAACATGTATTGAATCCCTTCTTGTAGGTGTTTGCTCAAGACCAAGACTCAGAAAAGAATGCTGCTGTGACCTACCAGATCCTACCTGACATGTACAACAGCACCGACTTCTTCCAAATCGACAGCAGCAGCGGATCAGTATTCACCACACGAATGCTCGACTATGAGCTCATGCAGCACTACAACTTCATTGTCAGAGCCACAGACAGCGGAGATCCTGCCCTTAGCAGTGATGTCAGTGTCACTGTGACCGTAACTGACACAAACGACACCCCACCTAATTTCAGCCAAGCGCTATACGAGGCCTTTGTCAGCGAGCTGGCTCCCAGAGGACATTTTGTGGCTTGCGTTCAGGCGTCAGATGCAGACATTTGTGACGCACAAAAACTGAGGTAAGAAAGTAAAATGTTTCAGAAAGTTGTAGTTTAGCTCAACAAAGAATTAATGATTTATTTTCTTTCTTTGGACGTTTGGCATGAAAGTGGTGACACGTTTGACTAGAAGCATCCATTAACATTTGTAGTATCCTTAAAGCTTTATGCGCCATAATCAGGTTGATACTTTTTTTTTTTCTCTCTCCACAGGTATAGTATTCTCTCGGGAAATGAGAAAATGACTTTTGTGATGGAGCCACATACGGGGGTGATTCGTCTGTCTAACAAGAGGAGACAAGGCATGAAACTCTCCTATCAGCTCAATGTCTCTGTGTCAGATGGAGTCTTCACCAACAGCGCTCAGGTGAAACCACTTTTTGGCAGTTATTATCTTGTCCTGTCAACTGATTTGCTTTTTTTTTTTTTTTTTTTAAAGCCCTGTAGCGTTAATACCATTCAGTGAAAGCTCTTCATTAGCAACCCTTAATTCTGGAATTATCACAAACATCTGCCACAGCTGTCCAGTATAACTGCAGATTTCTGTGAGGTTAATACCATATCATTTCAGATTTACTGGGAAGTTGAGCTGCTACCTAGAAAGTATGCTCACATCTGTCAACTTGTATTAATTAAAAATGGAACCCATATATGGAATATACTGTATATATGTACCATCTCCTTATACCTAAAGAAAAAAATGCATCTATTATATTTTAAGGGTTCTGAGTGCCTTGCCTTTAAGCAGTCTGTAATTAATATCAGTCATTAGTAGCTTACAGGCTTAATATTTCTACTTTGAGCTAATAATGCATAGCAAATCAGCTTGTGATATTTAATGTTATAGCATCAACAAAATGTCAGCATGCAGTTATCTGGAATAGGGTGGTGGAATGACTGAGACTGATTTGCAGGTGGTCGTGCGTGTCCTGGGAGCTAATCTGTACAGCCCAGTTTTCAGTCAGAGGTTCTATCTGGCGGAAGTCCCGGAAAATTCCTCTCCAGGATCAAGAGTTATTCAGGTTATTTATTGCAGGTCTAAGAAGGAAACGTTATGGAAAAATATATGTGATTAATACGGTCATTTTTTAAACTGATCTTTAGGTTCGGGCGACAGATGAAGATTCAGGTTTGAATGGCCAGATCACCTACTCCTTCATCAATGACCTGGGGAAAAGTCGGTTCTCTATTGATGCAGATGGTGTCATATCCACAATAGAAATGTTAGATCGAGAAAATCCTCTGAACCAAGACATGGTGTTGACTGTCATGGCCCTGGATGGTGGAGGTATTTCTATTTTAAACTAACCAACATTTGTGCTTAAAGTTCCACTCCCATGGAAATTGTGTATTTTTTTGTGTTTGTGTTTTTATCATGTTCTTGTTTTCCTCGTCTGAGCTGGCATCTGTGTGAGGGGCTGTAAGCTAGTGGAAGAAAGTGGAAACAGATAGATGACAGGAACAAGGGGTAGTCTTATTCTGCACAAATTTCTAATGAACTCCTGCTGCTTTGCAAAAACTATGTCCTAAAAAACGACCCTGGTCTATTGATTTTGGCTAAAATGGCAAAATCATAATTAAAAAACCACTGGGAACACTTTTAAAATTGTTCAAAAGATGATTGGAGTGGGTCTTCAATCACATTTTCACATAACAACTTGCCTTGAAAATCATTATCCACCTTTTTTTTTGTTTCTGCATCAGAATTATAATTTTGGATGTTTATTCTTCCTCAGGGCGTGCATCATTTTGTACAGTGCGAGTTGTCCTGGCAGATGAAAATGACAATGCTCCTAAGTTCAGAGCAGTAGAGTACCGTATGAGCATCAAAGCTATTGTCACCAAAGGTTCGCTTGTCACTCAGATCCAGGCCACTGACCCCGATGCTGGTTCTAATGGAAGGATAACCTACTCTCTTTACAGTGAGGCCCGCCTCTCACTTGTTGATGTTTTGGAGGTCAGTACATTTGAATCCAGCTTATGATGTCACTAAAAAGACACCACATTAGACCAAAAATGCATTTTATGAAACTGGATACAAACAGCTAATGACTCTACATTGTATAAATTAATTTTTAATTAGGGGACATTTTAAGCCAACAGCCTCCTCTTGATATTAGATGATTAGATACCATCTGTGTTTATTATATTACAGATTTGTATTCATCTACTGAATGATGCTGCATTGAGGTTGATGTTGGGTTCATTTTCTAAAATATAATCATATTCAGGCCATAAACAAATTACATCTGCCCTAAATCTAAGATATGATAACTAAATAAAACAAAAACTTAATAATATGGCTGAAACCTTAATTATTTTTGTTACTTATAATTCAATTTTATTAGATTTGAATTTAGGAAATTAACTGAAATGGTAATTGTTGTGTCTCAAGCTGACTAAACGTGCCCCTGTTGGTGTGCAGGTGGAATCAGACAGTGGCTGGATGATGACTAAAAGCACAGTGGACCACCTACAAGGAACAGTGCTGTCCTTCTTCGTCAAAGCCACAGATGGGGGTTCTCCACCCAAGCACTCTCTAGTTTCAGCTTTCATCCACGTTGTTCCCCCGGATGCATATGTGCCGTCGTTCAGTCAGCCTCAGTACTCCTTCACCATCCCTGAAGACACATCGGTAGGAACAGCACTGGGCTCCGTTTACTTGGGCCTGGGACAGGTGGGGTTCTTCACTGCAGTTGGCGGAGAGACGCTTGACAGTAACCAAGGAGAAACTTTCATGGTGGAGAAGGAGACGGGCCTCATCCGCCTGCTGAAACCTCTAGATTATGAAGACGTCAACATCTACCGCTTTAAAGTTGCAGCAACGACGAGACGAGACCTGACTGAGTTGGTCACCACTGTGGATGTGGAGGTTAAGGTGGGTGAAGGTGCTGCATAACCCATTTTCTGTTAAAACTGTCACTTTTAAAGACGCCAACACCGTTTTAAAATAAAAATCATAAAACATTGAAAGTGTTCCTCTAGGAATATCATCATAACACTTAATTTGTCACTAGATCCCACTGTCAAAATGCCAATTTGATTGTTTTTTGGGTTCTTTTTGTATTCTGCACACCAACTTCACAGCAAACAAAACACAACACTGTACCTTGGGTCTATGTTTAAAAACGACAACAAAAAGTGAAAGCCAGAAGGCTGTTAAATTATTTAAATTGTTCTGCGTCTTTCAAATGGAAACTCTACATCCGAACTGCTTTAATAGTGACAATAGGTTTTGATCAGAGAGCAACACATGGCAAAGAGCTATACTGAAAGCATTGCCTTGTCGTCCTTTAAACAAAGAAAAAAAAAACACAATTTGTTTTTTTTTTTCATTTTATTCCAAGAACTGTGGAATTAATAGAGATGAATGTATATGATGGGATCAAAAACAGTTTACTTCAGTGTT
Source organism: Adrianichthys oophorus (assembly GCA_036245035.1). Lineage (NCBI taxonomy): Eukaryota > Metazoa > Chordata > Actinopteri > Beloniformes > Adrianichthyidae > Adrianichthys > Adrianichthys oophorus. The sequence goes on along the minus strand of BSAI01000201.1, from coordinate 15,461,704 downwards.
ATTTTTCGGAAGATTTGCGTGTGTTTTACACTTTGCAGATCAGAATTTTAGACGACTTGTCTTATTTTGCAGATATTAGATGTGAATGACAACCAGCCAGCATTTGAGACTAAAGCATATGTAGCCACAGTGATGGAGGGGATGCCAGCAGGGACAAGAGTGATCCAAGTGCGTGCGTTTGATCCTGATTGGGGCTCTAATGGACAGGTACAATTCTTTCCAACTTCATTTTTTCCCCTTTATTTTCCAATAATATGTTTATGAAAAAGTTGTGTGTCTTTACTTTCTAACAACAGGTTACCTACAGCCTTGGGGTTCTGCTAACTTACAATCTGGACTTGACGAACAGCGCTCCATACCTCACTGGCGCCATCACCACCAGTTCTGTCTTCGCCATCGACAGTAAAACAGGCTGGATAACCACAGTGGGCCAGATGGACCACGAGGCCTGCTCCAGCTACAGTTTTGAAGTACTGGCCTCTGATCTGGCCGAGCTGCTCCCTCTCTCCTCTACCGCTGTGGTAACCATAACTGTGTCAGACATCAACGACAACCCGCCACAGTTTGACAGGGAATTTTACAGAGGTGCTGTAAAGGAGAGTGATCCTCTTGGAGAGGTGGTAGCTGTTCTGAGAACCAAGGACCAAGATGGCACGGACCAAAATCGTCTGGTTAGCTTTTACATCACAGGTGAGGAAATCAAAACGACAACAAATTAGACAAAGCACTTATTTTCCTTTAAAGTCCTACCCCGATCATCTTTTGGTCTATTTTAAAAATGTTAACAGTGGATTTTTAGAACTACTGTCAATAGAAATTTGCTTCTGAGTTGTGGGTGGAACTGGCGGCATGGAGTAAGCCGGTCCATATGTCCCATCATCCATCAGTTTACACACACTGTCCTGCAATCTTACAGCCCATCATACCCTCAACCTAGCATTACTGATGCAACAAAAATAGCGAGCAATATTGGGGCTATCCATACATGGAACTTGTTATCTACAAGCATCTGAGTGGAGTGGAGCAGAGCAGGGGCTTGTGGCTCTCTGACTGTAGCTACTACGTCACTGCTACTAGATTTTTCCAACAACATTTTTTCGTCAATGATAAAGAGATAGAAACACAATTTTGAGCTCAATTTTCTTTAAATATTTCCTCCATCATGAGAAAAATGCCACAAAAACATGTTAAAAACACCCAAAACTTGATTTTTATTGGAGTGGATCTTTAAATGAAACACAAAAATGTCAAAAGGCTCAGAAAATTTCCTTATGGTCCTTCAAAATATTTTTTTGTGACAAATTTTCATTTATGTTTAGATTTTCATGAAGTTTATTCTAAGCAGCTCATAGCTGTCTCCTCTGAACAAAGTTTCTTTCTGTATCTTTTTCCAAACTCAGATTACTCCTGCATCAGTGTTCTGCACATAAAACACCAACCATTCATAAGTACTTCATGCAATTCCCTCTTCAACAAAAGTGAAATCTTCCTTTAACCATAAAACATTAATTTAAAGCTGAAATGTAGGATAGACAACAATTTTAATTTTTTAACAATTTTTTAACATGTTTTTAAATTTTAAACTGTTTAATAATAAAATAAAAAGATGCCAAAGCCTTATATGAGATAATATAACAAAAAACTAGATTTGGGAAGGCTGAAAAGCAGCACGTTTGGAACATTAAATCCAAATCAAAGTGGAAATTAACTATTTAATTTAAAAACGAAAATTACAAGCTGGTTTTATCTGGAAACTTTAAAAAGTGCTGCTCTTTTATAGTTACTCTTGGATAGAAATTTTAGAAGCATTGATCGCCCTCCACTCAAAAGCTTTTATCTTATTTATGAGCCTAGCATGTCTTACTCTTAAATAAGGCCTAAAAAAGGATATTAGTCATAAAAGCATAATGTTTAATCTTTAAAAGACTGTGTCTATACCTACAATTGCCAACTGATGTTAAGGTTGTTTGGGTAAAAGGGGGAACTTTTTTATTGATTTGGTGCAAACAGATACATTTATAAACTTGTGTTTTTTTGCCTGACAACAGAAAAAGGTTGTTCACTTTTGCTACCCTCTCTTGTCATCTTCCTCTGTGGTTGGTCTTCCTTTCTCCAGGTGGAAATCAGCGGGGTGTGTTTGCTCTGGCCCTTGTTCAGGGGGAGTGGAAAGTGTATGTCAGTGGACTGCTGGATTGTGAGCAGCAAGACTATTATCTGCTCAACATCACAGCCAGCGATGGGCTTTATGTCGCTCACTCTGCCGTGGAGGTTACGGTGATGGATGCCAATGACAACAGTCCCATCTGCAAACAAGTAAGAGAAGAAGACAAGAAGAGGTGTCGCATTTTAATTCCTCCCCCTTTGTCCACGTAAATTAAAAAAAGAGAAAAACATAGAAACGTATTTTATTAGAACAGATTAAAAAACTGGAAAAATAAATTAAACAATAAAATACAAATATTTGATATATAGATATAGGCCTGAATTGAGAAGAAATCCCGTAATCACTGAGGTAGTTCTGAATTTGTTCGATTATGTTATTTAATTTATTTTAGCAATAAATCTTTTTTTTTTTTTAAATTAACATTGAGGCCTTCTCTACAAACGAAAATTTTATGATAATTCCACCCATCAATTTTCTAAATCCGCTGTATCCTCTCTAGGGTTACATGTTTGCTGGAGCCTATCCCATATACTGTTAGGCGAAGGCATAGTTCACCCTGAACAGCCAGTCAGTTGCAGATTTTATAATAATTAAAATCTGCATATTTATGTCACGGTGAGAAAAGTAAAGTCTAGACCCCAATAGCAGAAGCAGGTTTTGTTCAGTTCAAATATTCATTTCATCATGAATCACTCCACAAACATTATTTATTTCCTACAAATTGCTTTTGGACTATATTTCATAGAACATAACTCAGATGTAGCCTGACACTAAAAGCCTCTAAAAGTGGATTAAGCAGTGCTCATCCCAAAAATATATATTAAAAAAAGCTAATATGAACCTTCAATTTAGCTTATAATTAGATTTTTTTCACAGTTAAATAAATAAAACAATCAAGTTACTTCATTAGATTTCCTTTTACATTACAAAATGTATTTTTAAGGAAAAAACTTTGCATTAATTTAAATTTAATTTTTTTGATTGTAGTTATTACAAATGCAACTTTTTTAAGCTTTTGAGGGTTTCTTTTTTAAATCACTTGTAGTTGCACTACAGTACACGGTAGCTGCCTTTAATACAATACTTTTAGATTCATGTTGAATTGTACATAAAACTTAAGACAATGGAAACAAAGTTTTTCTTGCTATAAAATCTCTTTTTCGTTTTAAGCGAAAGGACCATAAGCTTAAAAACACACAAAGAAACCCGCAGGATAGAACACTGTCATTTACCTTTTTTTTTTAGCTCACACCACAGCCTTTCAGGTGGATTTAGTTAAAGATTATTGCCTGTCTGGCAAGATGCATGATCATCTTTAAAAATGATTTAATCATAACATTACTTGACAGAATGAAAAAAAAATGAGTACAGCTGAGCTGCCAAGTGTCCCTTCTCTGTCTTAACTTTGATTAACTTATCAAATCATGAATCATGATTAAACATTAGGCACTTGCTTTCACGTCTACATCAAGCCACGGGAATATCCAAGGTGACTACTCAAAAAAGGATCTGACAAGCAATCCAACCTGCAAAGATGTTCATTTGATGTGGTAAAGCGAAAGGAATAGGGAGGATTATGAGTAGGATCGTGTGGGCGTTGGTCAGTCGCACCCGAATAGTGTAATCAAATGGGGATTATTGTAACATTTTGAACATATTTAGGATATTTAAGTTCTTTTTTGTCAAATTTTTCAATGAAAAGGAAGTTTGTGATGTGTTTAAATGCAGGCGGTCTACAGTGCCTCTTTTCCGGAAGACATTCCCACCAACAAGGTCATCCTTACAGTGAGCGCAACAGATGCCGACTCAGGCTCCAGCGCTGAAATCCAGTACTCATTGTTTGGCATTGGAGTGGAGGATTTCTTTATGGATGCAAACACTGGTACTTTTTAGTATTCATTTTAAATTAAATAAATACAATTAGATTTTTTGAACTAATCATAAAACTCACCGTTCATTCAATTCACGTCATTCAATTCACCGTTCATTCAACGAAACTTACTTGTGTCTTTTTGTTCTAAGGCGAGTTGCGCACTGCCAGTGTAATGGACCGTGAATTGACACCCACCTATAAACTCATTGCCCAGGCAACTGATGGAGGAGGGCTATTCTGCAGATCAGACATTTCTCTCAAAGTGTTGGATGTGAATGACAATGCTCCTTTGTTCTCATCTACTCATTACCTGGCAAGTGTTTATGAGAACGCTGCCCCCAAGGCTTTGCTTACCCGGCTGCAAGCCACTGACCCTGATGAGGGTAAGCTGCTGTGATTCTAAACTGGCATTTGGAGTTAAAATGTGCCCTAAGGAAAAATCCCTGCCTAATAATAAACAATGAAGGCAAAATAGAGATAGTGCCTCACCAATCAATTCGTTTTTTTAAGCTATCCATTTCCAAAGGTGAGCCTAATGCATTTATAAAACGTGCCATTAATCAATTGTATACATTTTCCTGCACAGGCCTGAACCGTACAGTAGTCTATTCTCTTGTGGACTCCTTCAATGGATTCTTCTCTATTAATTCCATATCTGGAGTAGTTATTCTGGAAAAATCCCCGGACAGAGAAAGCCAAGACTCCTATCGCATTCGTGCCCAGGCTACTGACAGACTTGGACAGCAGGGGGCGATGTCTTCCCAGGTTGGTGAGATGGTTAAGTGAAGGATTTTGTCTGGCAGCCTTTAACTGATGATAATATAACAATTTGTTGAGATTACTTCTTTCATAAAGCACTGACACTAATCAAGAAAAATAAGTGAGCAGATTGCTGTAGTGCTTTGTCATGTACGTAGAAACGACTCTAAAATACAGAATAAATTTACTTTACTAAGTAAGACCAAATAACTACGAAAACTGTGTATTTCAATGAATAATGTTGTTTTAACCAGTAGGGCGAGATTTAGCTTAAGTTTTTTATAGAAATGAAATTCCTGTAGGCCAACAAAACGCTAACAAAAGTAAGTTATTGCTGTATTTTACATTTGGTGAAAATATGTTTATAGGCTTACAATTTTTTTTGTTCAGCCTTGGAAGAGTTTTAGGCTTTCTGAATGTTCTGACTGGAATCCCCAACATGACAAAGTCACTACCTTAATCTGAAATATGTATATTCTTTTCTGGTTTTAGTTAAATAATGTCACTTTGTTGCTGATTTTATATTGTAGCTTTAGTTAGTGTTAACTACACAAAGTGATCAAAAATGATGAGAAACATCTTGCTTTCAAGATGATTTTGATTTTTTTTTCTGAAATAAAAACAGACAGATAAGACCACCACAGAACAAATGACTTCACGTGTTCCAGCCTATCTATGCTTTTTTTGTTCTTTCTCAGGTTGATTTGACCATTCTGGTGCTGGATGTGAATGACAATGCTCCAGTTTTCCAGAAGAGGGACTATACTGTCACAATCCCAGAAGATGTAGCTGTGGGAACAGAGGTACTCCGCGTGCTAGCGACGAGCGCCGACATTGGTCCAAATGCAGAGATCACGTACACCATTCGGTCAGGCAACGAAATGGGAAAGTTTATCATCAACAGAAAACTAGGTGAACAGATTCTTTTTTTTATGTAGCCCTGCTCATAAAGTCATAGAGTTTATTAGAAGAATGACTTAAGAAACCCAGACTGCTCTAAATAACTACATTTGTATGTGCATGTAGGTTCTATATCTGTTGCTGATGACTTGGACTTTGAGGTGTGTAAGGACTACTACATCACTGTTGAGGCGTGGGACAGTGGGAACCCTCCTCTTAGTACAGCCACTATGGTCGTCATTGAACTCATGGATGTCAATGACAACACCCCCATCTTCGATCAGGATGTTTACAATGTGTTAATCAGCGAGGATGCACCTGTTGGGCAGACAGTTACAAGGGTAACTTTACTTTTTTATTTTCCATTTTTTTGCCTAATTTCTTTAGTCAAATGCTGTCATATGGGGGTACAAACGGGTGCTCCCATTTTTCACCCGCAGACAGCATATAGCCACCCATGAGGGCGATTGTGACTAAAGCATAAGTCTTTTATTTGATGTCTTCTCATGCCTTTTGTGCTTGTTTTATCATTTAGGTTTCTGCAGAAGATCTAGACAGCCAGGTGAATGGGCGAATAACCTACTCCATTTTGAAAGGCGACCGGAGCAACCAGTTCTGGATTGACCCTGTTACAGGACTGCTTAAAGTTAACAAAAAGCTTGATAGAGAACTTGTAAGCAAATATTCAATGTGCAATATTGTGTGGCAGTGGCATTTTAGTTATCTACTTTGCTAGCAGTGAAAACAAAACATTATATTGAGAGTTCTACTACATTCACACAAGCCTCGGAGACGTGCGTTCAAACGACCACTTTGAATAAAAAGTGTGTGCGCGTATGTATGCATTTTCAGCTCACACATTCATGTGTCGCTACGCAATTTTTTAAGACAGTTTTCAAGCTCTAGACGAACAAAACAGGCAGCCATTAAACACTTAAACCAGTTGAATTTTGATCAGTCAGGGACTGATTTGGAGGTGATATATGGACGACATCCTTTTTGATTCAAGGAAGTGCCAGTTGTTTAAAAACTGATTGTGGAGGAGAAATTAATAATTGCAGTATGTGCCTGGCAGGAATTACATGTGTATGAAAACAAGTATTTTATATATTGGAAAGCCTGAAGCAAGATTTGTGATATTTGCACCACTTCAACATTTTGCTCTAGTAACAGGTAACAACAGTCCAGTGTGAACACCATGGCCTGAACGCGCATCACATCCCCGGTGTGAACGTAGCATAAAACCTATTAAATAACAATATTACCATGCCATGTTTATTTCAGATTGTTGTTTTTTTGCCATTTAGGTGTCCATGTACACCTTGTCAGTGCAAGCATTCGACAGTGGTTCTCCTGCCATGTCCACCACAGTCACGGTTAACATCGACATCTCAGACGTCAACGATAACCCCCCTGTTTTCACTCCTCCAAATTCCACAGCTGTCATACAGGTACATGTTTTTATGTGTTTGTGTTTGCACACTCAAAGTGTTTGTTTGCTTTCCTGCCACATCCTTTTTTTCTCTCTACCTCCAGCTTAATCAGGTTGCTGGCACCGACCTGCTGAAATTGTCAGTCAATGATAAAGACTCCCCCAGAAACGGCGCTCCCTTCGTGTTTCGCATTGCGTCGGGAAATGAAGGAAGTTATTTTGCTTTGGATCAGACTGGTACTCTAAAGGCCAACCGTTTGTTTGGCCCTGAAGCCCCAAGAGAATTTACCCTGGAAATCCAGGTGAAGGATGTCATTTATTTATGCATTTCTATTTTCTATTTTATTTTTATTTTTCTATTCTATTTTGTTTAGTATTTATCGAGTAAAACCAAATCCATGTATGTGTGCAATAACAAAAAAGCAAAGATAGGTTCTAGGTAATCTAAACATTCACCATTTTAACCCAAATCTGTCTTTTATCTTCTTGATGCTGCACATCTGTTAACTTTTTTATACTCTTGTTACTCTTTTTTATTGTTTGCTATCCTAGGCAAGTGACTCTGGTAGGCCAAGTCTTACCTCCTCCTCCTGGGTCTCTCTGAGAGTCATGGGAAACAGTCAGTACAAGCCCACCGTCTCCCCCCTGGAGATTTTCATTATCATGTTGACAGATACCTTTCCGGGCGGCACCGTCGGTCGGATCTACGCAGCCGACCGTGATCCCAGTGATGTTTTGTTGTTTACCCAGAAGCCTCAGCCTAAGAGCATGTTTAGGATCAACAGACAGGATGGCAGCATTGTAGCTCTGGCTGGACTGGAACCTGGAAGGTACACAGAAGCAAACACCAACACACACACAAATACAAGTGTTCCTATTTAAAAATGTAATACTTTCTCATTGTCATTTCTTAGATACCAGATGAACGCAACAGTGAGCGATGGTCGTTTTGCTGTGATAGCTGACCTGTCAGTCCTGGTCGAACAGGTAACTGATGAATTGCTGCGTAGCGCTGCGACCTTACGCTTCAGCTCCCTCTCCCCAAAGGAATTACTTGGTAGCTACCTGGACCAAATCAAATCAACATTACGAAGACTAGCTGGCTGGAAATGGTCTCCAGGGCAACAAGATCCTTTGCACATAATCAGTGTGCAGCCAGTGATGGGGACATCAGATGTCGACTTAGTTCTGGCTATGGAGAGGCCAGAGGCATCAGGAGGTGGACGGATTGGAGGGTTCTATTCAAAGCAGGAGTTATCAGCAAAACTGGAGCAGGCGGCAGCAAAGGGTCAGATAGGGGGAGTCCTTGCTGGGATGGCTGTGGTGGGCGGCACTTGTTCTGGAAAGCTGAATTGTGGCGACAAGGTGTGTGACAACGCGCTAGTGATGGAGGGCGGCTCCCTTGTGACCCACAGCACAGAGAGAGTCAGCTTGGTGTCACCAAGGTTCAGGCGTACAGAGACCTGCATTTGTCGCGGTGAGCACTGCAGTCACGCCTCCAAAATACTGCTTATGATGTCACTGCGCCTTCTCATTGAAATCCTGTTAATTAAAATGTCTAAAATTCCTAATGGTATTCTCCTATTTACACACATATCCCCCTTCTTGAAACAGGAGGAATGTGCCCCATTCCTGTGGAGCTTTGTGAAGGTCAGTCCTGCCCAGCTGACATGCAGTGTGTCCGTTCTGGTCCTACAGCTCCATCTGTCTGCCAATGTCTGCCTGAGAGACTAGATGAGTGTGCAGGTATACTTTGTTTATTTGGATCATTCCTACTTTTTCCAGATGGACAAGTAGATGTTAGTGAACAGAGGTGAAAAAGAAAAAAAGCATTTATTTGAAGTTGAAACCTTCCAAATTCTCCTGTGTCTGTTTGCTGTGACGGAGCAGGCCAAACCTCTCTGAGTTTCTCCGGAAACAGTTACATCAAGTACAGAGTGACGGAGAGAGGTCAGAGTGGAGAGATGAGGCTCGGCCTGAGAATCAGGACTCTTCAGAGAAGAGGAGTCATTATGTTCACGCGTGTTAACCCTTGCACCATGCTCAAGGTAAATTAGAAGTTGACAGCACTTTTCCACCTCGAGAAGCACTCGATTCATGCTTGTTTCAGTGTAAAATGAAACATTTTCATTTTCCAAAAAGATAATTTATTCTTTTTGCTTTCTTTGTGCAGATTGAAGGGGGTCGACTCTGGTTTCAGCTGGACTGTGACAACACTCTAGGCATTATGGGTATCTCTGACAGACCGATAAATGATGGCCTTTGGCATTCAGTTGCTTTGGAACTGATGACAAACTACACCCTTCTGTCACTGGATGACAGTTATGTGGAGCGCCGCAGAGCCGCTCGAGCTCCTGTCAGTCTTTGGCCTCTGGCTTCAGATCCATCCCTTTTCTTTGGGGCCCAAGTCAGGCCAGTGAACGGGCAAGGCGAGAGGACCAGCGTGAGACCAGGAGGAAGCAATGGAGTGCCAAGACTCGGAGACCGTGGAGCAAGGGGCCCTCAGAGAGCCCAGGATGGCTTCCAAGGATGCCTGGGCTCACTGATGCTGAACGGTAATGAGCTGCCTCTCCAAAATAAAAGGAGCCGTTACGCTGAGATAGCTGGGCTCAACGAGGTCAAGTTGGGCTGCATGCTTTATCCAGATCCGTGCGTCAGCCGACCCTGCCTCAATGGAGCTATCTGCAGCAGCCTGCCTTCAGGAGGTCTGTGAATTGGCACACGCTTGTACTTGTTATTTGATATAATAGTTGCTACAGCAGGAGCTTTAGCTTGTTAATAAAATCACTTTACATTTGCATGTTTTCACATTGAAATGACTTTAAATTATTTTTTTAAAAATATTTTAAATCTCTTCCCAACAGGTTTCATGTGTAGCTGCAGTGCTGGTTTCACTGGGGAACTGTGTGAAATAGAAATGACATCTTGCGTGCCAAATCCATGCCAGAATGGTGGAGATTGTACGTCTGTGGCCAACGCATTCCTCTGTGACTGTCCAAGAGGACTCCAGGGACTTATGTAAGAGAAAATAGCCTAATAACATACAAATGCATGCCTTATATTCGACTAAAATAAGGCTGTTGAGGAGAGAGGAGTGTTTGCTATTTAAATGCTGACTTCATGCTTCATTTTAAAACATCTTTTGGATAAAACACAGTCACTTCAACAACCCACAGCAAATTTGTATCTTTGACCTGCTATTATTAAATAAATTGGTTGTTTCAATTCAACACTTGATTAAAAAAATAACTATAATCAGCCTCTAGTTCCTTTTCTTAATTACAGCTCAGCAATGACTTTGATTTAACCTCTGTGTTAATGTGGTTAATATCTAGATTCACCACTAGAGGGCAGTTTTCTCTCAACGAAAACAGCTGTAATTGTTTTCATGAGCTTGGAAAAACATTATTAGTAGAAAAAAAAAGTATTTTAATGCAAACAAATAATCTGTTATATTTTGTATAGGAATATTGTTAAACCAGAATTTAAAAAAAACAGATTTAACCACAATTGATGTGTTAAGCCTCCTTTTTGTTCAATAATGTCACCTAGAGACCAGAAATCTTTATATTTTCATCATATTTTTGTTTATGTTATTTTTAAATTTTCATTTATTTACATTTTTAAATTTCCATTTCCTAAAAATAAACAAAATGTTTGCTAAAATTTTAAAAGCACATACGGTCGGGCTTGAAAACTTCCGTTTGGCTGTCAAGTATTAAATATTAATAATATTTCTAAGAACTGGTTAGCGCATTGACGCTTTGAAGAGTAAACTTTGTAAACTTAATGACGCTGCTGACTTTTAAAGTTAAAGAGAAAAACTTCACATAGTTATACAATGAAGCTTCTTCCGCTTTTTTCTTCCATCTCACTAACTTTGTGCAAAGTGTTTAGAAAAATCCCATCAAGGAAAAAAAAATTGAAAAGACGAAGTCCAAGTGTTTCTTTTCTTCCTTTCACAGCTGGATATAGTCTTTGATTCAAGAAGCTCAGATAAGTTCATGGGCTCACTGTGTAAAACTATATTTCTGATGTTGTAATACATTTTTCTTCATTCTTTTAGTGTGTGTCTATGCCTGGGTGTTTTTTTTTAACAAAGACAGATGATGAAGAATTCATAAAAATGATCTGCTGATTTAACACAATAAGTGTCTTTTTTCACAAGTTGACCTTCAAACAATTTATTTTCTTTTCATCTTCTCAGCCCATTGCCAAGCTTTTATCTTTCATTCTTCTCCCTTTTACTTTCAAATTCCCTTCACTTGTCTCCGCTGTCTTCACCTCCACAGATGTGATGAGGATGTAAATGAGTGTGACCAGGGCGATTGTGAAAATGGCGGAGAGTGCATTAACACATTTGGATCGTTCTTTTGTAACTGCTCGGAAGGATACGAGGGTCAGCTCTGCGACGATGACACCCTCGGTGATGACACTCGGGTATAGTATTAACTCTTGATTCGGGGTGCGTGTTCGGATAAATCCAAAAAGAGAATTATTAGACTTTGCATTCACTGCTGCTCGGAATTTTTGAGTAAGCATGGGCCTCCTGGAAGGCTTTTTCACCAGCTTAGCATCCTTATCCGCACAGTCTCTTGAATGAAAGTGTAGTAATGGGTAAATCACAGTTTCCATTTGAAGTTGTCATGCTTGTGACTTTCATTATGCACTACACTTTATACCTTACACTGCAGTTTTCAGGCCTTTTACGTTTCCACCCTTCTGTTGAGTGTGTCAGACTAATCTTAAATGGATCCAGGTAATGTATTTTTCCTTTATCACTCAGCAGCTTATAGTTTTAATGGCAAAGCAAACATATTTTTGAGAAATGCATAATTGTAGCAATAGGTATTTACTTGCATAAAAGAAGTTTCATGTAGTCCTAACAACGTTTGACACTGATACCCTCAAGCCCTGTTGAGAATTCTGCAGCAAACATACACATTTACTCTTAAAGTCTGACTAATTCAATGTTACAGACAGAACCAGTCAGAGGCATCCATTTCTAGTAGGGAGCATCAATGCAAAGAAGCTTTCTGGTCTTTCAATAAATGTTTCCCTGGATCTACTTGTCTGGCCCTCTGATCCCGCTGGGTCTTTTTTAAAGGTACACTTTAATGGAAATAATGTTTTCGATATTTTTCCCATGTTCTTGTAGCATTTATCTCATGGTGGTGGACATGTATAAAAGACATTTTTTTGCTTAAAATTGCATTTCTTAGTATTTCTTCATTCAAATCATGATGGATCAGGAATAGATTTAAAAAATATATAATTGGAAAAAGCTTTTAGATGTGATATAAAAACTACAACTGCAGGCCACAAGCTCCCCTCTCCATTCTGATGCCTCCACTTCCAGACGACTTCCATCCGTGTTCATCTTTGTTTTCCTTGTCGGAGCTGGTGTATGTCTCAAAAATTTACAGCTGAAAAGCTCCAATATTGCTCACAATTTTTGCTGCACCCGTTTTTTTTTGTTTGGTTTTTTTTGTGTGTGTGAGAGAGAGTGTAAACTATGGGATGATGGGAAATGGGGCAGGTTTAGTTCGTGCTAACAGTCCCACCCACAACCCGGAAGCAAATTGAGTCCTGGCTAAAAAAAATGGCACAATCATAAACAAAAGACGACTTTTACAATTGATTAAATGTTGATCCAAGTGAGCAGCGCCACGATATTAAAATGTTTTCCACCATTATAATATAGTTTACAGAGTTGTATCAATCTGTAAAAACTTGAACTTACTTTTAACGTCGTTTTTGAACTTTTATTCATGAGACCTTTGGCCTTGGGCAACAGTAATTCTGACAATAATCAGAACAGTTTTGTATTTATTTCAACAAGTGCTGTGTGTTTTTTTTGTTTTTTGTGGATGCGGCTGACAATCTTTTTAAAAGCCCAAACAATGCCTGTCATGTAAGTCGGTGTAGCTTTGTTTGCAGTAAGGTTCACCAGGTCGAGAATGTGGGGGAGGAGAATGCAATTATGTTTAAATCAAAATTATTTTCCAGTGTGTAACTTGGTGTACAAAGGCGTAATGAGGGTTTGCATGCACAGACACATTTTATGCAGGAGTAAAAATGGTTTGCAGATACAGAATGTACCAGTATATGTTTTAACTATGGCCACTAGGGCAAAAAGCTGTAAAAAAAAAAAACACTTGTGTAACAATTTTTATGGATATACAAATAGGCTTTTGAGTAGTATTTGAGTGTTAACACAGACAAAAATGTTCCCCTTCACCCTCTCTGTGTTATGCAACATTAAGTGTTTCTTCCTCAGCTGGCAAATATTCAGTTAGTTTGATCTGTTTCTTATGCAATCTATTAAAGGTCAAAGGTAAGCCATTTTTTTTTTTTTGCTGTCCACAAATTACATTTAGGAAAACGCAGTAATTTGATGCTTTGAAGTGTGGCTACTTTTGTCATTGCAAACTTTTTTGCATCTGCACAAAAAAAATAAAATTAAATACAATTTTTGGCTGTTGTTTTGGAGCCAAAAGCAACACACTCAAGTAGCAGAGAAGAGAGCTGCTGAAACCTAACAATTCCATTCCTTCAACTACATAGGGAACTTGAGATCACTGACAAACAAAATGCACAAGCTTGTAGTACTGTACTGATGAGTAAACAGTAGGATTACGTGGAAGGTCATATTTTTGCATTTCACTTAGATGTTATTGCAGGATCTCATTTTATACTCATTCTGCTCCAATGTGTAACTGATATCAGAGCTAACAAAGCGGCAGATTTATGAAACAGAGAGCGTTATCATTCTATGGGATGGTGTTAGGGTGAGATCTACATAGATACTTTGCTTTAGACCGTCGTTACAACTGCTTTTCCAGGTAAATACGGGATGTCTGGGAACCGCAGGTGTATCAAAGTCATAGATAGCTTAGTGAGACTGTAGAGCTATTTTTTTCTTTTTGCATGCATTCTGCAAGCAGCAGATCTTAGCAAAAACTCATTTAATAAGCAAGGGGGAAGTAGGTGACACGCAAGGACTAATTAGGTCTGCAAACTTTTCTTTTTTTTCAACCCCAGCCAAATCCTGCACGCAGCCTGACTGTTAGAAATAATGAATCTTAGCAAACAGTGGAGTGTGTGTGTCCTATGAGCACTAACGTATCACCCCCTTGCACAAAGGGGTAGGTGAGCCAGTAAATGCACCTTACAAATGACTAGAGTGTAATGTTTAAAACTCTCACATTTACGCATCGCTACACGTTTTTAAGTCTGTTTTCAGGCTCTATGTACAACACGCATCCATTGAACGCGCGTTGATCTTTGACCAATTGGGGACTAGAATATGGTAGTGACGGATGGATGGCGTCCCTTTCAATTCACAGAAGTGCCAACGATTTAAAAAATAATCAGGAAGGATAAATTAATAATTGCAGTTTGTGCCCGGCTAGAGTTTTATGACCCCAAGTCTTTCATTTATTGCAATAGAGCTGTGAAAGACGAAGCCTGGAGCAAGATTCAAGAGATTTGCACCGCTTCAACATTTTGCACCAAGCCACTTCCAATGTTTGCTTGTTTAAATAGGCCAAAATTAAACAAGCAACACAGTGCCAAAAGCAAAACAAAAAAAAAAAAATAAAAAAAATACAACAAGAAATGCAATCAATGTTGTTTTTGAAGTTTTAAAAATGTTGGAAAAAACAGATGAAAACCTCAAAAAAAACATTGGTTACATTTTGTTGTTGTTTTATTTTTGCTTTTGGCACTGCCTTCTAATCCACTGTTTTGTGGTGAGCATCACTTCACTTTCTTTTTTTCTATGTGACCTTGCAGGCCTTTCAAATAAAAGTTAAATCACAGTAAAATATTCTGCTTCTGTTGTTTTTAAGAAACACTGAAGGGTCTTTTAGTACTTTTATAGTTTTATTCAGGAATGGCTGTTGTTTTTGAAGCCCCAGAAAAGATTTTATCGACCGCTGGTTAAAACGTTGCATGTCTGACCGAGAATGTTTGTGTGTAAACGTGTGCTGTTAGCTCAAAGCTTTCTTCCCTTTAAGAATGACAAAGAATGTGTTTTTTGATCCTTGAAATGCTGCAGAAATGTGGAACACAATCTGAACTCAGGAGTCCATGAGCAGCTCTCTGACCTTGGTTTGGCTTTTAGTCTGACTCGCATCATAAACTGTCAGGAGTTGTATTAATAGGTGTCTGGCTTTTCTAATTGTTCTCAATACATACTTTTATTTGCAGGTGGGTGTTTTTTGTTAAGCTGTAGAGGATCACACAGACCACTTTGTGTTTTATACTTATGTAAATTCAATATTCCAGTCTTCTGTTTGGAATAGATTTATATGACTTCAAAAACCTGTTTGCTTTGCCATTGTGGAGTATTGTGCAGATGATGTTTCCAAAACATTTCAAAAACTTCAAAAGAGAAAAAAAAATCACAGTACATTGTGTACTTTGACTACAAACTCAGTTCATGCTGCACATTAGAAGGAAGGTATTTTCATTATTCCCTGGATAAACGTGAACAGCGAGAAGAAGAAAAAAACAGTGCTCACTTTGCGCTGCTTTTGAAAACCAACAATGTATGGTAACTTTGTTCTTTTAAAGGTCTCTTTTGATGACAATAGAAGGAAAAAAAAGCTTGGCTTATTGACTGAAGCTCATTCGTGACTATTATGACTGATAATTTCCTGTGCTTTTGTTAACACTACAAGTAGAACAATTTGACAGGTACATGGTCTAAAATCAAGGGATTTCTGACCAACGGCTTTTCACATACAGACTTCTTTTTCAACATGCAATGCATTCATTTATATTAACCACAATATTTCTAAGTGCTTGGGCAGCTGGACTGTATCATGCACCTTGCATACATATTAAGGATTAGTCTCAAATGGCTACCTGACTAAATTGAAAGGTATGGCTTCTAACTTCATAGACTGAGAGCGAGAACCTATTTGAATCTTGACACTAGTTATGTTTATTAATGCCAAGAAATTAGTTTTTTTCTGAGAAAGTTGCATATTTATAGATCATTTTATTTTTAGCATAAGTGGATAGCGCTCGAGAAGATCTCCAAACCTTGGACTCATTCCTGTTTAGTAGACTGTTTGTAAGAATAATAAAACTATATGAAATACATATTTTTCATCCTTTCATTTGTAATGGCCGTCCATTCTGCTGTTCTCATTTGCCATCCTTCCAAAGTCTTCTGCCCCTCCTGGCCCCCCACATAAAATGTTCTAGCTCCACCACTGCTTATAATATATATACACAATATTCACTTTTCTTAGAATTGACTGTCATTCGTTATGTTTTTTCAAATCTGTTTTCATTTAACAGCAGTTAAAAAAATTAATTCCAACTCTGCTTAACGTTTAAATGCCAAAGGATGTTTTTTGGCAGTGTTGGAAGACCTTTCTAATAGGACTTTAGAGATTGTTCTGGTTTTCTGGCACTGAATGAAAGTTGGCTCATGTGCTGCTTTAGGTTTCCAAGGTCTGTTTTAGAAGACAGCCAATACAACGTGCTCCATTTGTACATCTGTGTCTCCCTCCTGCATCATTCCCATGGAAAGCTTTCTGATCCAGTAGATGGACTATGGATTTATCTGTTATTTTCTTATACGGAATAGAAGCCACTTCCTAATTTTTTTTTTTTTTTTTTGTAAAGGAGTGTTTCATTGTGCTCTCACATTCACATCCATTTAAATGTGGCGCAAATAATTGAAATGATTGACGAGTCAAACGCCCACAAATTGTTAGATACTAAGGGGAAAATCATTCTTGTTTTGCACATATGATTACATAATTACACAACAATTGAGAGTTTGAAAAGAGAACATTTCCTGCTTTCACGACTCAAGACAGTTTGATAGTTGAAATTATTGCATTTAGCCCACAGACTCCCTTTTCTTTTAACATTTTTGTGCATTTTTTAAATAATGCTGATTTCTTGTTTTTTTCTGATTTTTCTTTTCACGCTGCCCAGGCTGAGCCACTGTCTTACATCGGACCAGGAGAGATAATTGGCATTGGAGTCCTTGCCTTTGTCATCATTTTGCTCCTCATTCTTTTCATCGCCTTCAGGAAGAAAATCAAATTCAGGAAAGAGTCTGACCAATGCCCGCAGACTCTCGGTGCATCCAGCATATCAGCTGTTTCTTCAGAAACCAGCTACATGCTGCGTAAGACTGGAATGGCGGCAGAAGGGATTGAGTTTAAAGCTGTGCGTGTGTCAGGCTCACCGGGGACCACCAGTACATATGGAGAGGTGGGAAGCACCACTGTAGGTCCTCCCCAGGTCATGGTACGTCCAAATGCCCATTCTGCCCTCCCTGGAGCAGCCAGCAACAACGGAGTGACTAGTTTAGATGGTGACAGGACTGCCTGCAGTGAAGACTTTCAGGTGTGCAAAAGCTGTCATAAACTCTGCATTTCATGGCATCCTATCCAGATTAGCATTCAGGAAGTAAAAAAAAAATGATTACAACATCTGTTTTAGTTTTAGTGAGTGTGGCCCTGCGACAGACTGGTGTCCTGTCCAGGGGTGTCCCCTGCCTTCGCCCATGAGTGGCTGGGTTAGGCTCCAGCAGCCCCGTGACCCCGAAAGGGACAAAACCGGTATAGAAAATGAATGAATCTGTTTTAGTTTTAATTTTTTGGCATGGCTGATTGAATTCTGTTCTCCCAATTTCCAATTTAAACAAAGCGTTCTCAGTCAGACATCCTCTAACTGCCAACATGAATGCTTTAATATAAAGCCTGCATATTGAAAATCCCCAAGCAATATTCATTTTTACATCATATCAATATTTATGTTTGAACAGCAATTCCTCAAGCACTTTCACCTCCTTCCACGATGCTGGGCCTTCTAAATCCATTGAGAGGAAAAAGAAAAGATTACAGTTCTTGTACGCTAGCTTTGTTGTGCACATCAGCGATTAGGGCTGTTGATCATTACTTAGGTGGCGATCCGATTTGATTCATGAATCAAGATCAACGATGTTCAGATCGCACCACGATTCTTACTATTTAATCCAAATATGTCGGAATAGTTGTGCTATATGTATGTGTTTTTACTGGATAAATGAAAATTAGAATAAGAAGTATTTAAAAAAACATAATTTGTACTTTCTTTTAGTACAGGAGATCACAATCAACAAAACTGCACATGTAAAAACACAAAAATTTTTTTAGAGAAAGAAATTATATTTATGACTTTTTCCTGAAAATATTCTCCATAGTTTTCCCTCCTCAAAGTTTAGCAGACTACAGTTTCCAGTAGATAGAATAGTAAATCAAGATAGTAAATGAAGACAAAGCAACATCTAAATATAAATGACTCTTGAATGACTAGATTTAACACTAGAAAACAGTCCTTTCATCTAAATTGACAACATTGTTTGCAACAGACATGTTTTTCAAACTGACTTTTTTCCTCTTGAAGAAATAGATTACAAGATGTTCCTAATATTCCTAAATTTGTATTCAACTTATTTATTTTATTTTTCTATTCTATTTTTTATTCTATTCTATTTTTTATACTGAAAACAAATTATTTTTCTCTGAACTTATTGTAGTAAACTTTTAGTAAACTTTTTTCTTTTTTAATCTATGATAAAAAAAAATAGCTTTACTTTCAACATAAGAAGCTTTATCAACACTTTACTTTGAAGGTTCATTTACTTATGGTGACAAAAGCGCATCCGGCTTGTTTAAATGTACCTAGAATCCAACATTTCTTTCCACTTTAGAGCGATAATAGCATGGCCTGAAGTGCATTTGTTCTACACTCTCTAAGATTTATAAAGATCTCAAAATCAGTGACCTGGGACACAGCAGGTTTTTGTACTTGTAGTTTCGAGAACAGATTAGGAATATCTGAATATACTTTTTACAGCCCTACCAGTGATAGAAACAAAGTACTTTACTTTTATAGCTTGTCATGTGTGAATTGGAAATTGTAAGGTTTTTCTAAAGAACGGCATTCAAAGGCAATTTTTAATCTAGAAACATGGGGTCACAAGGTTGCCAGAGTCTGTTCTAGTGATTGCTAGGTAGAGGGTGTTTTTGTGCACCCTGGACAGGTTGCCGGTCTGTCGCAGGGCACACAATCACTCCCACATGCTCACCTAGGGACACCTTAAAGTACCAATCAACCTATGAAGAATGTTTTTGGACTGTGGGAGGAAGCCGGAGTGCCCGGAGCAAACCCATATATGCACGAGGAGAATGTGCAAACTCCACACTAAAAGTACCCAGCAATAAATAATTCCCTGTATATGAGTAGCCCCATGGAGCCTCCCATGAGACAGGAAACAATATTCAGAGGGCTGAATAAAGCAAATATTTAGTACTTATGAAGATATTTTTGAAATACTTCACTATCAGGAGCAGCTTTAGTGCTCAACTCCTATGGGAGTGATTCTGAGACGCTTACAGAAACAAATATGTGAGAAATGGCAACACAGTACAGTTCTACTAGTAAATATTTTCCACTTTAGGGTTTCTTGTTGGAATTTAAAGTAAAAGCTGTACCCACATGTAACCTCAAATTATTTGCATATTTCCTTCTGTCTCTGCAGATGAGCAGCTTCCTCCCTGGTAAGTCTGGCGTTCGAGGCGTTGCCAACAGGAGGGGTATCGCAGTGTGCAGCGTGGCACCCAATCTCCCATCTTCGTCCACACATCACTCAGAGCACAGCCCGCCCCACAAAGTGTCCTGGGAGGGAAAAGAGAGCAGGGAGAAAGAGCTGGAGAGGCTAAGAAATGAAAGAGAGGAGGAGTGGGGGCAGAGAGCTTTTGAGCTGGCCAGAACCCACAGGGACGACAGTCCACAGGGTAAGACTGCGGCACTGTGTGTGCGCAGATGCACGCACACAGAAGTGCAGGGTTCATAACTTGAACAGAAATGCCAAAGGGGTTTGCAGGTCTCACTCACTGTCTTACCAACCAACTGCTGTCTTCACTGAAAAAGCTTCTTTTACAGTGATACATGCCTTTTGATCACACGGATCAAAGAAAATCATTGTGAAGCATGCACGTAGATACTGTTTTTCAAATATCTTTCATTTGTGTTTCTGGAGTTGTAATAATATTACTTTCAGTTAAGCTTTTTCGATGGTTGGTTCAGTCATATTGGGTGTGGATCTCTCAGATCTCCTGTTTTTCTGTTCCAGTGGTCAGAGTAATCAGCCAGAACTGATGCCCTATGTTCTTGTCCTACTTTTACTCATAAAAGTTGAGTCAAAATCAAAGCAGCTTCTGCACAAAGACACACAACTTTCTTCCAAGCATTCGACAATTTTTTCGGCTTCAGGTGCCTTTTGTCTACAGCCAGCTGCGCAGTGAAGGAAACCACCAAGGAATTGTTGTCAGATAATTCCGCTTCAGTATGAGATGAAGCTGACAAGACTGTCAACAAAAAATGCACAGTTCAGTTTGTTCTACGTCAATAAAACCATCACGCAGCATTTAAGTGGCAAAGATAGACATCAGGTATTTCTATTGTCTGTCCGGCCAATTGTTTAAATAATACAACTTCCTGTCGGAACTTCCTACTGGTTGGTTATTGATTTGTTCCTGTGGGAATCGGAAAAAAAGGTTATTTTATTGGTCTGCTCCCCTGATGGGTGTCTCCAGTGAAAAAGAAACACGTATGAAACTCTAGGAATCAAAATCCAGATTATAATCAATTAATATAACTTTAAATCATTTATGAGAAAAGTGTTTTTAACACCCTTATTTTTATTTTGCAATAATAGTTTTGTGGACATCTATAGTATTTACTGTCACAGCACTGTTACAGGACATAATTCATGAAGTACAGTCTATGGTATAGTATGGTATGATATTCACAAACAGTGTGAATACCATATGCTAAACGCGCATTGAAGAACATGCTTTAAGCGCGTTCTTGAACTTGCATCACATGACTCCGGGCATGTGATGCAAGTGAATGCGCTACCGTAGCATCATACTTGAATAAAATATCTTGGTTATTTTTTATTAATAAAAATAATAAATAAAATAAAATGCAAAAAATAGATATTAAAAAATTCTACAAATATACATTTAGGTCTAAAATTTTTGTGCAACTGTGGATGTCAAGCCAACAGAGTGCTTTATAAAAAAAGTTTTCTTGATGGTTTGAAAGCCACAGCTATGTCTGTTAAAATTACAGACAGAAAGTGATTTATGCCCCTGCGACAGACTGGCGACCAGTCCAGGGGTGTACCCTGCCCTTCGCCCATGAGTAGCCGGGTTAGGCTCCGGCAACCCCGTGACCCCGAAAAGGGATAAAGCGGATTGGAAAATGACTGAATGAAAGTGATTTATGCTTTTCTGAAAGAAAAAAAAAATACAAGTTGGAAATTCGAACTGAACCAGTCTGACTTAGAGCTGTTGGCGAGAGCTTTTACTCAAAATGTTATATACATGAAAAAAAAGGTAGGTAAAGAAATTGGGCAACTTAGTCATATTAGTTCAAGGTGTTTTTCTTCAATAAAGGTATAGAATTTTATATCTGGTCGTTAAATCCTTGATTATTTCTTCATTGATGCATCAATAAATATGATTTAAAACTTTGTACTTTACCGATACGTTAATAGCTAGAACACAATAAGAGTCCTGTAGTTACAAGAAAAATTCATGACTGGAAGAAGGTAAGGGTCCTCTTTTAAAAAAAGCTTAATTATTTGTGGTGTCTCAGTGCCTGCATCTTGAATCAGAGGAGTGGCTGCTACGCTGCCTGTCTTGTTTAGTTTGACTGATGGTGCTGTCTTACTGCTCAAATTCCCAAAGGAGCATTTCACTTGCTCCATAAACATTGAAGCATGACCATGTAACTTGGGTTTAGAAAGGTGAAGTTGATTTCCAGGAATCATTCTGCCCTTCATGGACACTGGATTTTAGAATGTGATTGTTTAGGAGTATATACTGAATCCTTTTTTGCCAAACATAATGTAAATGGTTTAGTTTTATTAAACAGAAGTGATCAAATAAAATACAAAGGTTACATACTTGTTTTTAGTTGCTTTTGGTCTAAAAATCAGAAAAAATGAACAATTCTTTAAAAGAAAACTTGTCAGTTACTGTTAGAGACTCCAAGAGTTCAACACTACATGTACCCACATTAGGCTTATCATTTTTTTTTTTTTGTTATATATTTTTGGTGTGTAGTGACATGCTTCTTTTCTAGTTACATGGCATTTACATAACAATTCCCTTTCCACACCTCAAGGCGGCATTCAAACTGTCCTCCTATTCACTTACGCATTGTACCAAATACTGCTCACTATATAAAAGAGTCAATTATGGAGGAAGCAGCCGGCTGCTGATGCATTTCCATTGCGGGTCGACAACAGTGGAGCCTTGTAATTATACGACAGACATTTTGCAGACAGATGTCGCATGAACTAACAGATTTCTGCTCAACCTGAGGTGATAAATGGCTCGGTCTAACTGCTTTTGATTGAGTTCATGTTGTAACTGACATCTCTCACCAGCGCTGACATTACAAAAAATTTGGCTAAAGTGAAAATATAAATGCATGATAATATTAGGAATTCAAATAATCTGCCTGTACAGCCCCAGCCTGTTTTAAATGTATTATATATTGCTATATAAGGAAATATATCCACCCGTCCATCCTCCAAATTTTGTTTCGTGTAGGATCACTGGAATGCTGGAGTCTATGCCAGCTACTTTAGGGTGAAGAAAGGTTAACAGGCAACTCCAACAATGTTCAGGTACATACACACTGGCCATGTGTGGGGCATTCAAGAACACATGCGGTTTCATGAACAGATTCAACTGGTGATGTTCACACTGGACAAGGAGGGAGCAGACAGGGAGGGGATTGTTCTTTTGTTTCGCTGCTTACTCGCGCTTGTATGCCACCTACAGTTGGAGGAGGCATGGTGTGAAATGTTGAAGCGGTGCAAATCCAGGCTTTTTCTTTCATAGCTCTATTCCAATCTATGAAAGACTCATGTTTGTAACGGTTTGTACTTCCGTGTTTTAAAAAAGGTGCTACCCACACATTGCTACCTAATCCGAGTCCATCATTGGTCAAAGTTCAGTGTTTTAGCAGTCAAGAATTTTCAGCTCGCGATCAATAAACACCCGTTTTATACATAGAGCCCGTGACAGGACTTGAACATTTGCTTTGTGATATGTGAATGTGAATATTCTGGACATGGAAACCCAAGATGTGGGTAGACGTGCGTTTACATAAACTGTTCATTGAAAGTGGCCACTTGAACGCGGGTTGATGCGGCCAGTGTGTATCTGCCATCCCTTGTGAGCTAATGCTTATTTTACAGTTAACCTCTCTTCAGTAATTGCTGATTTGAACTGCAGCATATCATCTTGGCCATGCACTGAGTTGCTACCATGTGATTGACTGATTAGACATTTTTGTTAAGGAGCAGTTGGACAGGAGTGCCCACTAAAGTGGCCAGTGAGTATACAGTCTATGGTTACATCCTGGACACACTGCCAGACTGTTGCAAGGCCACAAACACAAACCTAAGACAGAGTTTAGAGTGACCTATGAGCATGTTTTTGGACTGTAGGAGGAAGGACCTAAAGAAAACCTACATATGCACAAAGAGAACAATTTGAGACGATAATAAATTAACATATTTTTTATATTCTGACTACCTAAAAGTATTCATAAAGCTGCTTAACTCAAAAAGTCATAGGAGTGTCCAAGTTTTATTTATGGCTGTTTATGTAGTTAAAGTGCTATGCATGGTGTGAATGTAGTGTTTTTGGCAGTCCTCTTTTGACCACTGTTCTAAGCCTTACAATGTTCATTTTCATCCACCTTTAAAACTTTTATAAATTAGTTGTGACATAATTCTGAGACCTAACTTCACAGCTATTCAATCATTTTCACAAAACAAATAGCCAGTGCACTAAACTGGGGAAAATATGGTTAATGATTAGACAGTTCAGTCAGAGAACTAGCATCCTCTTCTCCTTCCCAAATCAGATAATCAAACAGAACAGATAGGGAATTACACAATGGATCCTTCAAGAAAAATACATGAAACCAGTATTTTATACAGAAAGTGGCAACTAGAGCTCTAAGGTGAATGGTAAAAATACAGGTTTTAACCTGCAAGCAGTGAGACAATGGAATAAATAAACAATTATTTACAAAGATATAAAAAAGTGTGGGTAGTAGCAAAAACGTATTTTTTTATTTTTTGTTTAAAAACAACTTTTGTAACTTTACAGATACGGTGATAGCTAGAACACAAAAAGAGTCCTGTAGTTATAGGCACAGTTCATTCAGAAACGTTAAACTTTTTTTTTTTCTTTCAGTTGTTTATTCCCTGATTTCCACAGTTTGCCCTATTCCATCTTCAATCCCAGCAGAACGGTGAAACCAGACATTACGCTTCAAGTAGATTAGTGCACTTGGTAGAGCAATTTACCTGACTTTACAGTGATTCAGTACACACTAGTACAGAGAGTCTTCACAGGCGCATGCCAAGTGATTGTCTGACAGTCGCTCAGAGGCAGCTGAGTGCTTTGAAATGATACACAAGGAAAAGCAGTGTTGGGAACCACATTGATTTTTTTCCAATCCATTTATTTGAAATGTCATCCCCAATGGCATACAAGTTAAATACAACTAAAGAAAGGCTCAAGAAAAAAAAAAAAAACTGGTTATTTACTTTCATCACTTACTCCCTTTGCTTTCTGGATTATACTTTTGCATTTACTCTGTAACCAAACCCCATCACGATTCACTTGCAAACTGTTGAATACATTTTGTATCAGATGTCCTTTTAGTCTACACCAAAGTTTCCCCTCAAAGAAACCCACTTTGGTGTGAGTCAAACATCCTAGAGTCAAAGCGTCCAAAGAAACAAGGTTTTTTCCAAACTATCCCACTCTATCTTTAATTTTGAGTGTATTCAGACTGGATACATGCGATTCACATAAAACGGACCAGAGTTTGCTTGCCCTGATAATTCAAAACCAATTTTCAGTCTGAATACATCCAAGCGGACCCTGGTCCAGGACCAAGAACCGCTTTAGGACCCATCTTTTGAGGTGGTCTGGGTTTGTTTCCAATAGTACTGACCTTCAGTTCAATGAGTTTCCTCAGTCTGAATAGGCTCCATGTTCGGAGCGGAACAACTGGACCAAAATGACTGAACCAAAACCACCACCATAGCTAGTCATAATGTAAACAGAGAGCCACGGACAAACATGAAGCAACAAAGCAACAGCAACTCAATAATATGTGGTTGGATGAATGCAGGCTCATCAAAACAACTTTTAACAGAATACACATCGCTTCTCACACTGTTTTCCTGGCAATCTATGTGTCATAAACACTTATCAGCGTACCTTCATAGACAACCTCTCCTCAGTAACCGCCTTGCAGCATGCTTTCACCGTATGCTAGTCTGAATACAGACCAAGCGCACGGTTCAAGACTCAGTCTGGACCAAATTAAGCGGACCCCATCCAGACCAACAAACTTTTCCAGTCTGAATACACCCTTAGTTTCCATCTGTGCAATTTAACTAATAACAATGTGAGAACTAAGGGTAGATATATGCGTAGTTTTACATTTTTTATCTATTTAGAATAAAAAGATAGTTTTGGCATTTCTGTTATTCCTGGCTTGTATGCAAATGATGTGTTAACTTATTATAAAAGCTGCAGTCGATGCTGACAGCTTGAGAGAGGCACTCCAGTGGTTCTTCTGGGATTTGTGGAAAAAAAATTCTGTATGCACTCCAAAGCACACAGTTCAAAAAGTTGCTTTATTCACATTATACAACAGCCTGAACTGTTTTGCATGCCCAAATAATTATTTAGAAATCTGACGCTGAAGAGTGACAGTTAGCCTTTTTTTCATACACAAGTCAGTTGGTTGAGAATGAATAGGTAAAACGAACATATGGTTTGAAGTTTACTTAGTAATTTTCTCAAAAATAATTAGATTCAAAGTATTAGAACAGCATGTTTTTGATATGAAAATGTTTAAACCTAATCAGGTGCTGTAAAAGACACCTCCTCTCCTCTTAACCCCTTCAAAAGCTTAGTTTCCCACTTGCTGTGTCTTTATTTGTCTGACAAAAGAAAGCAAGGTCTAAAAGGACAAAAACATGTTTCCAAGTGATCAAATTCAATGCCAATTATGCATTTGTTTCAGTTCTCAGTCACTTTTAGAATTAAAAAGCTGTGATTTTTCAATTAAATGTCAATGCAAACACATTTTGCTGCACTGACGCTTGACAGGTGTTCACCTTTTGTTGTCTGAAGGTTAGAGAATACACAAGGTCTGACTTGTTAATTCACATTCAGGTAAGGTCACTGTGGTGATGAATCACAGCTATTGAGAGAGTAACCAAATGTTTGAAACTAAAATGATCATGATAATCTAGAACGTTGTTTTAAAGCTGATTCTCAAACACAAGTTGTCTAGTTTAAGTGAAACATGTTATTATTGATGATGATGATAATATTTTACTTTAGATATAGA
Source organism: Adrianichthys oophorus (assembly GCA_036245035.1). Lineage (NCBI taxonomy): Eukaryota > Metazoa > Chordata > Actinopteri > Beloniformes > Adrianichthyidae > Adrianichthys > Adrianichthys oophorus. The sequence continues at coordinate 15,435,085 of BSAI01000201.1, read as the reverse complement.
CTTTAAAAGGAAAAGCAGGACAAAATAAAACACACAAGAAATATCCCAAAAGAAAGACTTAAGTACACTTACAGTTCAGGATACCCATATAGACACATATAACTGCACATATGTACAGAGAAACATACACAGATTAAAACATCCGACACACGTTTGTCATGTATGAACACTCATTTGGTTCCATTTAAATCCTAATCCCCGACACACCCAAATGCATCCCCATTTAAATTTATTTTCATAGACATTTGCAGACATTTACAGTTTATGATTTTTTATGTGTACGTAAATCTATCAAGAATCATATTTCTATATTTATTTTCTGAATTATTTTATGTTTGGACATTGTTTAAAGTTAAAACTGGTGCTTGCTCCACATAAGGATACGCAATATCGTTTTTTTGTTTTTGTTTGTGTATAATAAATTTGCCTTTTTCCCTGAAATAATATTTGTACTCATAATTAATACATTTTGTATATTTTTGGTGATAAGTATATATGTATGCTGTATAAGTAGGCTGTTTGTGCCATCAAATTAACTAGCTTTGCATATAATTTGTTTTGCTCCTTTTTATAGTATTGAAAGTGAATCAAAGGTTGATTTATTTATTTTATTTTTTCCCACCAAACATCTATATGGTTATATTAATATAGAACACTTGTTTTTTATTCTTTAAATGTGTCAGAGCTGGTGGACGAAGTGCCCTGTCACTCAGATTCCACCTCGGAGGAGCACTCCCTGAGTTCCTACACGTCTGACTCCTTCGATGACAACGGTAGGCATCTACCTTTGAGAAAATGCACTGTTACTGTAATTGAAATTTGCTCAAAAGAAAATCTTCAGTAGAGCAGTTTGGGGAAATGGGGAAGTTTTCATTCTTCATCCTCAAATCACATCTTGATAAAATATTTAAAAAAACTACTTTTATGGAACTTTGTGCCTCAGGAATGTGGTCTGCATAAGGGAGCATGAAACTATAACAATCATTAAATAACTTTAACATCTGAATAGTATACAAAACACATGAATTCCTGGTGAATTCATAGATTGCTATTGCATCAGAGAACTTTTCAACTTTTGTCCAACGTGTCTTCTCCCAGATAAATCAATAACATTGATCTTTTTCTTGGCCAATTAGAAGTAGGCAGAGGTAAAATGCTGCAATGATCACATGTGCATGTGAACACTGTCATGTTCTTTAGACTGGGAAACTTTGCAAGTTCCTCATTTTATGCCCATGAGTGTAGCTATATTAGAATGTCTTCCCTGCTTGTTACTGAAATGAAAACATCCACATGTGCAGTGAGCTGCTCACATTTAACACGTCTCCTTTTTGTCTTTGACACCTATTTTCAGATTTAATTATTTTCAGTTTTGTGTACTGAATACTGCTTCACAACCCAAGCCATCACTTTGTACCATAGGAAAAGTCATCACCCCAAGAGAAATAAAACATTATTTTTCAAGATTCTTATCATCCAGTTCTGGCCAAATCGATCCATTAGGGTCAAAATATGACTTTTGTGAAGACTCTTTCTTATTCACCTATCTTTGAATCTCCTTTTCTTAGAGTTTGTCTTATCCAGCACATGAAAGTTTTTGTTTAAAGTAAATAACTTATTTCTGTTCTTCACTTTTTGTGTCCAGCTTCCATAGTAACAGTCATACGTCTAGTCAACGATGCTGTTGACGATATTGAAAGCAAAGGTATGAAAAAGCAGTTTTTGTTAACCCTACTTTCTTTTGTGTGTCTCTCTTCTGGAACAAAAGCCTTAGTTGTTGTGAAAGTCGTGGATACTGTATACTAAATACAACCCAGTCTCTGCTTTTCAAAGCTCTTCCAGTAAGGAATCAAATATTCTGCTTAGATTTCTAATGTTTTTTGTCAGTTCCTGACACAGGATCTCTTGATTTTATTTTTTTCCCTTTGGTTTCTGTGTTGTTTGTGTCAGTCTGATTTTAGCTCTTTTTTCCTCTTCTCTTTGAAGTGTCAAACATAGAAGAGCGGTGGTGGAACAGTCCTGGTGAGTGAAATGCAAAGAAGCTAAAACATCACACTTTAAAAGCATCCTATTGACCTTATTATCTCTTCTTGTGATACTCAATCTAGTTTTATTAGTTGTATAATTTTCTGATACTGCATTCAGGAACTGAAGAAACAGCAAAAATTATGAAATGATAAATTCAATGGTTTTTTTAAAATCAATTTTAGATGTCCAGACTTAAAAGAAAAAAAAACAACTTTTTTTTCCAGTTCCAGAGTTTGTTTTAATATTAATTATAAAAAAAAAAAAAAAGCTGGAAAAGATGTCATCATTTGATTATATAAAACAGTACATGTTTATGGTTTTCTTTTTTATTAAGTTTTGTTCTTAGTTTGTTTTTTTTTTGTTTTTTTGTTTTTTTTATCTGTCTTGCTCCTTTTGCTCTCTGTTACGGCCCTATGTAACATTCTAATTCTTGTTTATTATATCATTCTTGCCAACTTATTGTATTTTCCGTACTAAAAGACACATCTCGAAGTCTTAATAAAAAAAGAAAAAAAAAACGACAGAGTGCCTTATATAATTCTGGGTGTGCTTACTGATGTTGAAACAACTTTGAGAGGTACACGGCGCTCTGTCAAAATGTCAGACTGTTTATTTATGAATTTCAAACAAGGTTGGGCTTTTTTGTAATTACGCAAATGCTGCTAACATTTACCAGTATAGGACTGTGTTTTTTTTTTTTTATGTTACTAACAAGTTTGGAAGTTAGCGTAGTCACAGTAAAGTTTGTTTCATCCAAATTAGTCTGGTTTATTTTTTTTTACGAGTTGCAAATATTCGTTATTGTTGTGAATATTTTAACGATGCTAAAAAGTAGCGGTGTCAAACTATTCTTTTTAATGTTACAAACAAGATTGGAAGTTAGCATATTTCCAGTAATGTTTGTTTTAGTTGCATCAGTCTGTTTTATTGCTCGTTGCAAACAAGGATGTGAGATACAGGTTTGCGATTACGCTAACATGGCTAATGTGTAGCACGCCACAAACAAGTTCTAGAGTTACTGTGAATGCAGTTAATAAACTCTGACTGACTGAGGGACTTATCTGTGACTCTTTTGTCTCGCTAAATGCGGTTTATGGTTCGGTTCGCCTTACATATAACATAAGTTCAAAAATAGACCATTCATTGAGGGTGTGCTTTATAATCTAGTGTGCAAAAAATACAGTAATCTCAAAATATATTACGGTAAAAAAATACAGTGGTCTCAAACAATCTATACGCAAAACATTGTTAAAAATGTAATCCTTAATTTATTAAAATGAAATTATTAGTTAAAAACATTAAGTTTTATGTCCTAGTATTGACTAGGACTAAAAGTCAAAATATAAAAACCAGTTCTAGCCCATTTCGGCAAAGCTTTATACGTAGAGACAACAGTGAAGATAAACAAAGCTTCAAATGTTGTTTCTCAAACAACCAATGGGACTTTTCTACACTGTAAAAAGAAAATAGTTGATCCAACTTAAATGAATCACTTCAATTGGTAGCACGCACTTGAGTTACGTTTATACAACCAAATTTTATTAGGTCTATCCAACTCAATTTAATATGTTGAACTAACTTAATTTATTTTGTTTATGGAACTCAAAATAATGCATTTTTCCCATTCGAATTTAATGGTTATTGAACTTATTTTCTCATGTTTATCCAACTTAATTCATTTTATTTCTCTAACTCGATTTATTTCAATTCTCAAACCCAAATTTACTGGTTAACTAACTTAAATTTATTTTTTATCCAACTAAATTTATTGTCTTATTCCAAGTCAATTTAATTTCTTTCTCAAACCCAAATTTAATGGTTAACCAACTTACATTTATTTTGTTCATCCAACTTAATTCAGTGTTTATCCAAATTAGTTTTTTTGTTTTGTTATCTAAGTTAACATATTAATCTTGTACAACTTAAAAACAGTTCAAACTTTAATAATTAAATATTGACCTCAATTATGTTACCAATTACAGTAAATAGCACTATTCTGTTATCAATTATCTTAATAAAATTTAAAAAAAATTGCAACAAAGTTAAAATTAAAAAACAGTAAAAACAAAAATCTCTTTAACCCAAATATCATTTTTAACATTTTTATTTAAAAACTTTTACAAACTCTTTTTGTTTTTTTTACAAGGAGTGTATACATTCTTTTAAGTGTTTGTTTTTTGCAAGAAAAAAAAAAAACAACTACAGAGCTGCTGTTGAATGTTGTGATATTTGAACTTAAAATGAAATGCTCATAGTAAAAAAAAACTCTTCTTGTCAACTATAGCCTAAATACTCTTTTTAGAGTGTATGTCTGCCTTGACTCTTTATCCCATGTTTTCTCTTGGATTTCGTCACTGTGTAAAATTAGCATTGGCATTTAGATCAGCTAAAGACAGACTGGAAAGGACTCAGTAATTCAAAGAAAGAAGCAGTTACAGCAGGATAAAGGAGTCAATTTGTGCTTTGAGCCAAGTGCTCATGCAATACACAAGAACCCTGCAAAGACTTCTCTGTTCATGCAAGCTAAAATTCAGAAAGGAACAATGCTCACTGATGGTTTTACATTTTTTTCATGCAACAAAAACATGTTTTTGCACTTCCCCACAAATTAAAGAAAATGTTAGCAGTGCATGTGACAGTTCTGTTCAAAGATGTCAGCTCTGGCCTAAGGTGAAAGACTTCACTAATGTGACTTTAAAAACGAGTATTTGGACAGCAGTCAGATTTAAAGATTTGGAGCAAGACGGTTGTTGGCTCATTTTCTCAAAGAGGCTTCCAACAGCTGCTTAAGAAAACATTCAGCAAAGCCCGCTCCATTTTACCCTACACACTGATCTTTTCCATGCAGTTACATCATGAATCAAATTCACAGACTATCAATTTATCATTTAATGTCCCCTGCTCTTGTTGTGCATTTCTTGTGTGATCTGATGAGTGTCTTACATTCCTGCTTGTAATACAATTTATGTTGTTATCTCTGCAAAGCCATCTGATCTGAATTTAGTGAGCTGATCCTTCCTATTCTATTTTTCCATGCAGGTTTTTATTTTGGTCATGATTCCAGAACTAAAAATAGTACTAGTAGTAGTAGTAGTAGTAGTGGTAGTAGTAGTAGTATTAGTAGTAGTAGTATTAGTAGTAGTAGTAGTATTATTAGTAGTAGTAGTGGTAGTAGTATTAGTATTAGTAGTAGTAGTAGTATTAGTAGTAGTAGTAGTGGTAGTAGTAGTGGTAGTGGTAGTAGTAGTAGTAGTAGTAGTAGTAGTGGTAGTAGTAGTAGTAGTAGTAGTGGTAGTGGTAGTAGTAGTAATATTTATTTATTTATTACAAATGTCTGACTTTCATATTTGGAAAAAAAAGCTTTTTTGTTTTGTTTTTTTGGTTCTACTTTCATTATCACATCTTCTTGCAAACACTGTCCTGTTTTTATTATGAATCTTAGATTAAAAATTATGGAATAGGCTTTGCAAAAATAAAAGATGAAATTGCATCTTTATGCATACACAACATTTCCAGCTTAGAAATATGTGATGAGTTTAGGCACCTAGCCCAAGCAATTGACATCTGTTTTAACTTGTCATTAGGGGAAGCACATAAATAGGTAGAAAAGTAAAATTAATTTTTGTTTTAAAGTTTTGATTTCTGCAAGTTTTTTTTGAGGAGATGGAATTTATCAACCAACTTCCTGAATAAATCATGGATTAATACAGATTTAGGATTGCCAAAAAATAGACGTTTGAAATTTTGAAATTTTAATCTTTTGTATGAGGAGTGCACACAGTGTAACTTCACATATTTAGGCTGACTGAAAAAGCTTTCAGGTTTTGTTTTTATTTTCTTCTTTTATTAATGTACCTATTTATTCACAGTTTTTGCTCATGGTGAGGTAAAAATAACTAATGTTGTGTCTTCTTAAAAATGCAACACGTCTTTGTTTGAGAATCATTAAATGTGTTTGCATAAGGGTCCATTTGGTGTCAAAAGTAAAAAATAGCATGTCAACAAGCTGGTGAGTGTTGTGCATGGTGCATCTATTTGTGTGTGTTTTTATGTTTTCATGTACAAGTGATAAATTGCTCAAGCCAACTCCTTGCTCCATAACAAAGCACTTTCCTCTGTCGTGGCTCAGTGTACAGTAGAAAAGTAGTGTATAGCAAATCCAAGTGTGCAGATTTCATCCCAGGACGCTGATGTTTTTTTTTCCCCATTTTTCCCAGTCCCATCTAGCAAAGGGGAAATTGCATAAAGTTTACTTCCTCACCTTTACCTGAAATCATTCACAAGCATGAACATTTCAACAGCATGACATGGCTGTAAATATGTCTATGTATTTGTGGTTTGTTTGCATTCCGGTCCAATAAATTTCTCTGTCCACAAATGTGTCATGCCGTGCATCCCAGGAGCTCTCCGGTACACTAATGAAGTGTACTCTTCATCCCACACTGCGACTGACCCTTCTGGCTCCTTTCACTTCATCAATATATTTTTTTCCTCTCAGAGCTCATTAACTTGACCATGAATTATGCAACCTGCATGCTGTAGTTTGCAGGAAGTTGTGGATTATTATGTGTCCATCTGTTAAAAAACTACAACCAAAAAAAAAAACTTTGAATTTTGCTTGTGTGATCCTGCAGCGAGTCCCATAATGACACAATCAGAAACAAAGCCATATCGTGAGCTCCCTCTGTGGAGTCAGAAGCACAAAGTTTCAAACAAACAGCACATGCGAGTGCATTTCCATCCTGATGCACACAACTAACAAGCAAAACTTCCACAAATAAATCGGATAAGAGAAGGGGACAATAAGTGCAGAAACCATCAAAGAGGTGAAAAATAGGCTCAAATAGAAATCAGAATATGCACATCCAATTCATTAAAGCCTCAGAAAAGTTTGTATTTAAATAGAGGTTGTGAGTTCCAGACACTTTAAAAATGTAGAAGTACTGCTTAGGAGCTTAGAAAGCTTATATGCTACAGTTATTTTGTTGTTTTGACACTTTTCAGCAAATGATTTAGTTATGGAGGAAATCTCTGTTTTCTTCTTCCAGCAGGAAGAAACTGTATTTTAAAACATTTAAAGACCCACTCCGATCATCTTTTAGGCTATTTTGAAAGCCTTCCCAGTGTTCTTTTAATTACAACTATGCAATTTTATTATAATTTTTATAGTTATTTTCTAGGAAATAGTTTCTGCAGAGAGGCAAAAGTTCATAGAAATTCACCTCTGAATTGTGGGCGGGACCGTTAGCATGGAGAAACCTTGCCCCACCTTCCCCATTCTGTTGCTGAGAGCTCTCTGTTTACATGCTAGTTTACAACCCTTCATGCTCTCAACATAGGCAATGCAACAAAAATGGTGAGCAATATTGGAGCCAGCTTGGACGACATGGATCTAGTTGTCGCCAAGTGAATGCATCAGAATGGGGTGGAGCAGGGAGCTTCTGACCCCGCCCAGTCTATTTTCTATATAACAAACTTTTTCAGACTACATAACAGTTTGACTAAAGTTTTGTTTAGAAATGCAATACGAATCTTTTCCACCATCATCGAGAAAATACTACAAGAACATGTTAGAAAACACCAAGAACACCATTTTCATCGGAGTGGATCTTTCTTGTAACATTGTGTGATTAATTCTTACAAAGTTAGCTCAAACACCTATTTTAAAGAGCTACTAATAACCACTTTTCTTTTCAGCATACCAGTGGGAAATGTCCTCTCAGACATCAAGTTGGCTGTCTCCATCACATCTACATTCACCAGTGGTAGGATCCCGTTTTGACATAAGTGATGCCCAACAGAACATCAGGCGGGGAGGCAGCACGCACTCTTTACAGCTGGACAACAGAATGGGGAGTGGCGGTGGTGACCAATGCCAGGAGAACAGGACGAGGACCTTTCAGTGGGAGCGGAATCATTCTGGTGAGTGGGAGAGAAGGAAAGGTGTCGTGCACATAGAAGAGAAGAAAAGGCACAAAGTGGAAGGAAGGAGCAGGAAAACTGAGGCACAGCAGGTCCACAGGGATCATCTGCAGCAGCATGATGGTGACAGCAGTGAAGACAGCTCCTCGCCTGTTTATGAAGAATACAGGGAGTCCAGCCATGACCAGGAGCGAGACACAGAGAGTCTTTATGACACTCTTCCCCCAACTCGCCGAGCTTATGAAGGATACCCATCAAGCCCTCTGGGCCTCAATCTGCACCCGGCTCAGCTCATGCCCCCTCTGAGAGCCTGGGATTTACAGGCGGAGAACTGGAGGGAACTGGAAGAGCATCAAGGCCGACCTGACTCTGATAGTTTAGCAGGTTCTGGGGACGAGCTGGAAAGACTGCTGAACTTGGTGTCGCTGAGAGCCCGAAGAGCAACCCGGACAAACAGGGCTTCCACTGGATCTGAACCAGCAGCTGGCTGGGATGGGTTTAACTGAAACTGAAAAAAATATATAAGTTTTTATGGAAAAAAAAAAGAGATCCTCTCCTTTTAAACATTTCTAGTGCAACACGAATTGAAGAGGGGAAATAGAATATTCCCATGTTTTAGTCTGTGTCCTGGTGTAAACAAGCACTAATCCACCATCGATTCCATGGATCATCTCTAAAATGAAGGAATAAGAGGGAATATATATGTCCTCCTGATGCGTCCACCTGTGCTGCTTAAGGCTTAGCCGCTATTGGCTGTGAATCGATGCTTTTACATTTATTATTTAGAGTCACTGAAGCAAAACATTTGGTGGAAGTCTGTCTCCTTTTTGAATCACATCAATGTACAGACCCGGCATTGTGTATTTTCATGCAACATCCCTTTAGATCACACAGATACGGACGTATACCCACACACAATCATTTTGTGAAGTCAGCCGTGCCATGCTCGCACATGAATTTATTATTGTCTCTAAGTCAGGCTTCGGGTTGTTTTGTAGAGAACTCTTCATCCACATCTTACAAGCAGCCTGAGAGATGTGGCTGTGATAAACAGAGATTGATATGTATTGAATCAATTTTTGTCTATGAATATTTATTTCATAACTCTTAAATTTGTTTGAGGTTAAACCCATGCATCACAGTTATCTGACTTGTGTTACTGATTAGACAGAGAACTTACGGGAATGTTATGTATTTTTCACTTAGCCTTTTAAGAAATGGACCCCGTGTGGATAATAACACATGAACTTATCAACACAACACTTTATGTACATAGTGTGTTTTGTGTGTGTATATGTATATCTTTATGTTCAGAGCTGTACTTTTAGATAGAGGTAAACCTATTGTGCACACTGTGTTAACACGAGAAATTTAATTTCAAAAAATTTGTTGCTGAAAGGCTTAGAGAATTGTGTGGAAATGCAACCGTGAAGTGCACAATCGCTCACCCAGGACGTGCACATGGTTGGCTCACTGATAACACAGTGTAAATTCTGCCGTGCTCCCAGTTCACGCACAACAAAGGGAATGCAAATGAAAACAAACTCCATGTTAAACAGATCTCATTCTGGGATTTGGAGTATTTTGACATAAACACATTCAGGGCAGCGGTCATGGGCAGCTGTGGATTGGGAATCACTCAAATTAAATAACCGCTCTCAGAAATATAGTTAGCAATGATAACAGACAAACATGCGTTTATCTCTGATACTTATGAACGGTAAATCTGCAAGTGAACGCGCCTCTGATAAATACCCTCTTGAGGTTCTAGGAAAAATATTTACATTCGATGTGTAAGCAGCAAACATTATGTGCCTCAGAGGAGAGAGCAGCAAACATAAGTGCAAGTTATCTACAAATGACAGCATATAATGGAACTCAAGGGCACCTAATAATGTTAAGTTGAAGCAATTATTTGTTTTTAAATGCAGATTATTTAAACTGAATGATACAGCGGGACTCTTTGAAAAGCATCCAATGGAAATGGGTGATTTTCCAACCTTGGCCATCACCGGGCTCAGAGTCAACAAGTGCGTGGGCGGTCTCCAGAATGATCCATCGTGTCATCTTCTTACTTGTTCTTATTCAGGCCCACACAAAGTGAATCCCTGAAGAGCATCTCAGAGCTCGTCAAACTAAAACACATACAAAGACATTCACACATGCAGGCACTTTACAGTTTCCAGCTCACCTGATGCTGCTCTTCCACGCGGCAAGAAGGGAAATCGGGTCTCCATGGACTACGATAAGACTATGCAAGCTGAAGAGTAGGATGAAAAGGCCCAGAGCTTAATGCTGCGAGTCAGTTCCGTGACAATTCTTTCGTTTGTTTTTGTTTTTTTTTAGTGCTTGATTATGGTGGCCCTGATGTGCAAATCCCACCAACAAGTCACTCAAAGCAAAAACATATTAAAGAACACAACAACATTTAAAAAAATGGCATAAAATAAAACATTTCAGAAAACAAAAAGTATTATCAGGAATCAAAAGCAAATGTTACAAAAATGAATCATTAGAAACTGGAAGAGGTAGATACTATGGTACATCTCTGATTGGAGCATGACCTTGACCAATTTTGACAAATACGTCTTCAATGTCCGCTTACTAATCAAAGCTTTATGATTAGTACAGAGAATATCCAGTATCATTTCAGTCCAGATAACTTTCAGTTAAAATCATGGACGAATGTCATCATCCAATCAGCGATGTCCCATAGTACCTACCTTTCCCAGTTTCTGTAAAAAAGAAAGAAAAAAAAAGAAGTGAGACTTTGGCCCACCCATGGCAGTCGCTGCATCACATACTTAATCTTTTTCAAACCACCAGTTTTATCTGCTTCAGAACCAACATTATTTGAATAAGGAAATACTCAAAAATGCAGTTTTATTCTTAAATTATTTTATACATGTCCTCCATCATGAGAAAAATGCTACAAGAACATGTTAAAAACTCCAAAACACAATTTCCATTGAAGTGGGCCTTTACAATGTTTTTGTGTCAAGTGATTTGCTGATGTGATTTGCACTTCAGGGCCACCGTACTTGACCACCATCATCACTTCTTTTAAAGTATTGCGTAGACTCTCTTTAACATCTGCTGGATTCTAAAGAATTTCAGGTGGCAGAGATGAAAGATCTGAAATAGTGGGGGTGTACTCGGATGCATTTTATTCAAAAAGGGATTTTTGTTCCTAATTAGAACATCCCCCTTATGTTCTTTAGCAGGTTGGACCTGTTTGAACATAACATGAATCAAATCTTTAAAATATTCAATCTTGTTAGCTCAATCTTGTCACACTTCTTAACCGTCCCTCCCCGCTTCTGCAGATTCACCTTGAAAAGCATGTCCTGGGACAACATGGTACATTATGTGGCATGTGCTCACATTGTTAATAATACTTATTCAAAGTCATCTGAGGTTATTCAAAAAGGCTGTTGTGATGGCATTGTTTGCTTTGATGATATAAATGTCAAACATCTAAGTGGATTTCAGCATAATCTTCTCATCATGTACTTTTATATCAGACCCAGAATTTAGATGCGACTTGAATAAATGTATCCAGATTACTGCTTTGTGCTTTTTGTTTCACTTATTTTAGTGCTATAAAGCCTGGTGCTTAATTAAGTCATGTATCTGGGTTTGAATAGTACTTTATGAATAGTTTGTTTTTCTGGGATCAATAAAACTCAAACGTGTTCCTTTACAAGAATTATTCAAAGAAATTACAATTCTTTAAATGTAATTAAATATTAGTAAATATATTACAGATCATATGCATTAATTAACCCCTGTTTTTTAAAGTTTCCATTCTTCTGTTGGAAAAAATGTAATCATGCATATTACATTTTTCCAGTGGAATGCACATCCAGGCAATTTCACTCAAATTCAGGACGAAATTAAAAATTAGCTTCATCTCACACTCTACGGGTGTTTCCAACTTTTCATCAACCACACATTTGGTTGTATTCAGGAACACATCATCCTTAGACTTTTACTCTGTTTTGCTCAAAATGTAAACACTACCTTAATTTGCATATAAAAGCACAAAAGGCACAAGTAAAAAAAATAATAAAAATGCAGGAACAATAAAAAAAAAACGATTGAAAATGCATGACTTTTGAGCTGGAAATAAGGAAATAAAGAAAAGGGAATCTGTTTTCTAGTCATTTTTGCTCAGATTACAGCCGACCAAATCTTGGAGAAAAGAAATAAAAGCTATCAAGTTTTGAACAACAAAGAAGATAAACAACAACAAAAAACAAATGGTGCATTAGCTGAAAGCATCATGTTTGTGGGTTAGGAGAACAAGAACCCCTGCTTTGTGTGTGGATGATAAATGGATAGTCAGTCCTGTGAGTCACTCAGGAGATAAAGAAAGATACATAGATACACTTATGGAGCACAACTTGACCGCTTTTTCAATGGACCTGGTGCAGCCTGCTCTTTCACAGAAGATCAGAATGATTCCTGAATTTCACACTGTTTCTAATGACATTAGTCAGATTCATCAACACCGACGTGCCTGTGTCACACACAGTTTCACCGCACCCACTGTTATTCATTTACTACCACAGTATTCCTGCTGTATCCTTTTAAAGGGTCACGCCAAATGAAGTTTACTCAGCCGGGCAGGAGACAGAATACACACTGCCCAGGTTGCCAGACTTTCACAGAGCCATGAACAACCACATCTGCTCACAGTTGCATCTTTGATGAAAGTGAGTGAAAATTGTCGATTCATGAGTGATTGTTTTTTTTTTTTTTGCTTTATTAACCTGTGGAAGAAAGACAAACAAAACGCAAAAAAAGTATTTATAGTATTATCGTACAGAACTTATGAAAATCAAGCCAAAAAAACACAAACGATTTTATATTTCTAAAAAAAATGTGTCTGATCTTAAATTGTAGTATGTATACACAGTGTATGCAAGTGTAAATGGATTGCTTTTACAGTGTGCTTGCTGCACACTAGATTTTACTTTACAATGTACCTTTTGAAGAGTTTTGCTGCAAATTACCTATCTTTTTAATTCTACCCATTTTTCCTCCATTAACAGAGGAGCTGTGACTCCAACAACTCCATTTGACACACAACTTTTGAGAAGCTGTGACGCTGGTGGACCTTTCGTAGCTCCCGCTGTGAAGGGCTCAGCGCAGCCACTTCCTTCCAAGAAGTGCATTTAATTCAAAAAAAGTTCTTCCATTGCTGTTTTGCGAAATGTGTCCATTTCATTACGCCCCAAAAACTACCTCCTCCGAGCGCAAAAACTTTTTTTCGATAAATGCAAGTTTTTACTTCAAAATTGTGGTGCTTCCATTAAACGAATTTAGTATCGCAAATCCAATTTGCGCAATTTCAGAGGAAATGGAAACACGACCATTGACTCAGATTTTCTTTGCTCAATGACTGTTGAGGAAACTAGGCAAAGTTAAGGTCACAGAGGTTCCACCAGTAGACAAAATTCACCACAGCCTTGGTTGGTTCCAAACGCCAAACCTTTGAATGTAGTAGAGGTTGATGAGGTCACGCCTTTTTGCAGATGATGTGGTCCTTTTTATTTTTATTTTTTTGCTAAACTGGAACTGTTCTCGGATTATTCAGTCGCTGAATGTGAATCTGCAAGGAGAAAAATCAACCCCTTAAAGTTCAAGCTCTTACTTTGAAATTTGGAATTCTGTCTGTACTGAAATATTTCAGTCCCCCCTATAGTTTAACTATGTCATAATTATGTCAGAATTACGGGGAGAATGAGATTTACAAAATGTCACATTGTAGGGAAGGGAGAGCTGAGCTATAAGATAAGGCTGTCAGTTTCCTACATGACCTCCATTCCTACCCTCCTTCAAAAATTTTAGATACAAAACAAAATAAATAAAATAATGGAATTAACTTCCATCATAGAGAAGAGAGATTCTCTTGAAAACATGATAAGAAGTTTCATCATGCATGAGATGCTGAATAACATTCCTTTGATGGATCAGAAGGTCCCACGATTGACCAAAGCAATATCCAATTTTTTTTTTTTTGATTTGGTTTTGGTGCCCTACCAAAATAGCTAGAAAAGCAATTCTTGTACTACTGTATTTTAATTGTACCTTTATTTAAGAAAAAAAGGAACATAAATTGTGTGGACACTGCTGATTACGGTCTTTCAGCTCACAGAGCCACTTTTCAAAGAAATGACTTGAATACATTTATTTTCTGCATCTCTCAATATTCACTTTTCCAGGCATTTCTTCTTTAAAACTTTCCTTTGGTATTAAAGGCACAACTCCCCCAACAACTAAAGTGTTTATTTTGACTTAATTTTGGAACTCTAACAAGACCATTTCAAAACCTCATTACATACATTTGCTGGCTTACATCGATTTGCATCATCTTGTTTTCTGATCTAACTTCAGTTAAGCTTTTGCCAGCCTCACATTTGCTTCTGGAAAATCCTGGAAGTCAGATGAATTCATGGCAAACTTAGTGCCTCTTCAAGGCAGTAGGTGTGGTGAAATTCTGCTAAAGTTTTGCTTAAATTGGAATCAGACTGTGGGCATTTGGGTCAAATGACTAGTTTTGGGAATATGTTTCTGAGACATTGTTCTTTAAAATCTGTTTTTTTTCCTTGTTAAAAAACCTTAGCTGTGCTTTACTGTTCTTTTTGGGAAGAGAAGTTTTCTTCTAGCCATTCTCCATCTTTACCTGTATGTGTGGCCAGAGATGAGACTTCTTGTAAAGGATACAAGCAAAGGATGTAGAAAGAAAGAAAGAAAGAAAGAAAGAAAGAAAGAAAGAAAGAAAGA